>JAQPPZ010003235.1:2805000-4055000 GCA_028583015.1 Wollemia nobilis
GCATTCTGCAGAATCTCCCATTCCTGTTGCAAGTGCTCGCAGGCGTTTACCCCTTCACCAAGTGCCCACGGGAATTTACCAAGTGCCCACGGGCGTTTACCTACAGCCACAGACTCAGACCGGCGTCTGTAATCCAGATCCAGAAGCATGCGGGCGTTCGGCGAGTGCACCAAGGCGCCTTCCGCAGCCCATTCTGACAACAACATTACTTCCAGGTGTCGCTTGGTCTAGCTGCGTTAACAGAGAACAGGTATAAATTAGTTTAAAGCAAGTAGCCGTATTTTATGTATTAATCTGTTATTGATTTTTTGCATTCCATTTTTATAAGGTTTTAGATTGTTTCTGAGGGCTCACGCAGTGGAGCCCTCTCATTAATTTCTAACTCCTTGATAGTGTTAATGTGTGCAGGTTTTTGATAACAGATCCAGTTTATTGATGGCAGCTGATTAAGCTGGAGTGGTCCAAGCAAGGGATACGACAAAGCCCACTCACTCTGTTGGGATTGAAGATACGTTCTTCGAAGTGCCACCATTCGTGCCAGCTAGGGTTTCGGAGAACCCTAGCATAATTTGTAACTGTGTATCACAAATAAAAGGTTACAGGCCCAGTTGTATTCAAAAAGGAGTTTTTAAACTCCACCGATTAATATAAATCGTTTGTTTTTGTGCAACTATTATGTACTCTGTCATTATGATTTTATTTCTGTTTGGCATGTATTTTTAATCTAAAAGTATAGCAGTCCTCTAATCAAATGGTGATGTCCTAATAGGCAGACCATCTATCAGAATCCAAAGCAACCGATAGACGTCCTCAAGAGTCACAATCATCTCCCCTGTTGGGAGATGAAAAGTATTGGTCTGCGGATCCCAAAGCTTGATCAGGGCTGTCAGATAGGCCTGATCCAAAACCACAGGTTCCAGTCGAGCCACCTACTTGAGCCCAAGGGCATCAAGCCATTCCCAGTCATCATCGATCAATGCCAACTGCGCCTCAGTAAATGCAGCGGGTACATGGTACCGGCTCCTAACAACCTGCAAAGAAAAAAAAAAAAATCAACACAAACAAAAAAATATATATATATAATAGATCAAAATTTCAGTTCTAGGGTTTCTAACCTTAACTGTTAAACAAAAACATCACAAAAAAATCTTAAAGTTTTGAAAAGCGTCAACACAAAAACAATGCATTAAATTAAAGCAAAATAAACTCTAGGAACACTTACAGGTTTCGCTTCGGCTCCGCCGCTCGAACCAATGTGTGCACTCATGATAGCAGAGAGAATTCCAGCAGCGCTTTGCTTCGCAGAATTACCTCCTCCTCCCAGAGCTCCAAAATCGCAAGAAAAAAATGACACAAATGAGCCCAAAATCAAGTTTTGGCCATTAAATAGGCCTTTTGCACTGGAATTCATCCTTGAATAGGACGAGCACTCTGATTAGCACTCGTCCCACCCAGGGAAAAATTCTCCAGCTGGAATTCGTCCCACCCAGGGACGAATTCAGGCCAACACTGAAAAAAAATCAAAAAATGACTAAAAATGCACTAAAAACAGACAATAAAATTGCCCGACAGGATTGCTACTGCACCTAACAACAATGGCATACAAAATCGACATTGGAGTCACAAATTGTCACTATCATACTCCCTAAGAAGGCTACCATATCCGGACCGCTCCACGAGAATACGGATTTTAGACAATTTCATCCCCAAACGACATCACAAAAGGGTCAAAGCCCACTCAAAAACAGTACAAAATTCAACAAAAACAAACAGCAAAAAAACATTTCTGGACATAAGTGCTCTTGCACTTAACCTCTGGGCAAAGAAAATTGATGGCGAGGTTCAAATTATCTCTCTCCTACTTCCCCAAGAAGGCTAACATAGCTGGACCGCTCCACGGGAAGTTAGGTTTTCGATAATTTCACCTCATTACGGCATCACCAAAAGGGTTAACACCCACAAAAAACAGGTCCAAATGTTTGAAAAATTGCACACGCTTAACGGTAAACCCTTTAAAGGCACCCTTGCACAAGTCATCTTGGGTCAAGCGACTCGTCGCTTCTCTCACGAAGGTCATTCCCTCATCGATTCGTCGCTTGAGGGGGTAGTCACACTTAGTCACCAACCAACAATCACACACCCAATTAAGGAAAATGACATGCATTCAAAGAATCATTGACAAATACAATCACGCTCCTGCTTGGGGCAGTAAACAAGCAACAATCAAATCAATCAAACACTTGGCATTTCGTGAATCATGAACACAAGGTTCCCCCTGAGGATAAAAACGCCCTTCGCCTCGTTCATGATCGATCAATGTCTAAGTTCAAGTCACACCTCACCAAAACAGGTTAATACTTGAAATCAAATTCCTTAGCTCGTCGAAGCAAGGATTCAAGAATGCATGCCCTTTCCATACTTGGGGCATCAAAAGTTGGTTAGGTTACCAAGAAACCCTAATCATTAGTGCTTTGGTTATCTATTTTTGCTCAAGATCTGCGTCACCCACAGCGCTTCCCAAAAAGGGGCATCTGTAGACACCAAAACAACACCAATCCGATTATGTGACTGCAAACACTGATCGCTTTGACAAACACAGCCCCGGGGCAGCCCTCAGAGGTTAAACAGTGGTCTTAACCACTTTCATAGCAATTTTGTAAGGTCAAGAAGCAATTTGGCACACTTGGACACTTTGCCCAGTATTCGTCTCACCCAGGGATGAATTCAAAATAGAATCCGTCCCACCCCAGGACGAATTCTGAATCCGTCCCTAGGTGGGATGAATTCTAAGCTTAACGGGCAAAAAGACAAATGGCGCCAAGTGGCAGCCCAGAACAGTCAGTTGATGACTCCTGCCTTGCACGCGTGTGTAGGTGGACATAGGGGCCGTTAGAAGACTGTCACAAAAGGCATTTATCAAAGCCCAAGTCAACGAGAGGACTCCCCTCCCTCATGGGAAGACAAGACTGCCACATGGCACCTATGACCAACACATGGCATTTGTGCTTCCCTCCCAAAAGAGACCCCATGGGTCTATAAAATGTGGGACTTTTCTCACCCAAGATATACAGGTTGAAGGAGTTTTCAAGCAACGAAGTGCTGCCGAGTTGAAGACCCACTTGCACCCCTTTTGGTTCACCTTCTCGCATCCACCAATCTCTTTTGCAAGGGAGGTTGTTGGGTGGTTTTTGGAAGCTTGAACTCGACCCAAATCCAACACATGGACACCTGAACCAACCAATTCACCGACCCCCAATCCTAATAGGTTTTGGGCCCATCCCTAGTGGATTGGCGCCGGAATCAAGTGCCAACGGTGGGAGGCCCACTTGGGCACCCCCGCACTTTCTGAGTTTTAAAGCATTCTAGATTACTTTTTCAGGTTGCATTTTGTGTTATCATGTTTGGTTAACTCACAGCTGCAATTTCGTAACTTTTGGTCAGATTCTAGTATGTTTTGTGTCGCTTTGTTGTTTCACTGACTTGCAGGTGGCGAGATCAAATTCCCGAGGGTAGAGGCCAAATTGGGAGAATTCGACCATCTGGGTCGTCCCAAAATGGCCCCAATTACATAACCCCCTTGTTTGCAGGCTTTTTGTAGGTCTCGAGAATCGAAATTGAAGCAACGAGCGGTCGGCTTCTTCAACACGGAAGAATTTGTCCCACCCGGGGACGAATTGCGATCGAAGATCGTCCCACCCAGGGACGAATTCCATTCGTCCCACCCAAGGACGAATTGCAGTCAAAAATCGTCCCACCCGGGGATGAATTCCGATTGAAGGCAGATTGGCCAGTTGTCTCGATGGCAATGGCCTTATGGTAACATTTTCTGTCTTCTGTCAAGTTTTCAGGCTATTTAGAATCATTTTGTTTACTATTTTAGATAAATGTTTGCATGCATCTTTTGATGATTTTAGAAGAACAAACACTTTTCACTTGCAGCAGGTGCTACTGACATATTCATTGTTTCTTTGTTCGCAGGAGGAGCAGCAGAGGTAAGGACTCATCAGCGTAAGTGACGGCATCGTCTTGGCCTGTCCATTCAAACGTGGGCACGCGAAAAGAGGAAGACTAAGTCACATATTGTAACGAATACAAATTTAACGCTCCTAGCCCCAAAAAAGGGAGGAGACGTCTATGTAACCGAGGATAAGATATTTGAATAAAGAGGGCTGTGATTTCTTTACATCTTTTCTTTCATTTTCAAATTGTCTCCTTTCTTCATTTTTGTGCATAGGATTAAAGCGTTACATTTCGTCTTATGTTGCATAATTAGTGCTCCCTCTGCCCGGAATCTCGTGCTTTCAGTGAAACACCACAAGATAAAGATAACGTAAATCCTTGGCACCCCCTGGGCCTACAATGCGACCACATAGTCCTCATGACAATCTCATGGCTAGGGTTTAATAAAAAATGCTTGCTCAAAGACAACCGAAACTCTCAAAACAAAAATTAAAAGGTGGGTCTCCAATTTTGGGGTATGTTGTGGAGTAGCCACAACTAGTCGATAGTTTATTTGACTAACATTTTGACATTCATTTCTAACAAGTAATTTCAACATCAGTTTTCAATATACACAACATGACTAGGGAGAACGAGGTTTACAAGAGGGCCTTGCCAATCAATTTCCATATATAATGATGTTCCTTTTCTTTTCCAGAAATAAAAACTGCATTTCGGCCATTATTTGGTCTGTGCACTACACAAGATGCTTAATTGAGAAAATCTAGACTATTTCCCATATCCAAAGACATCCATGCACTAGTTATTCGTACTATAGTCTAGTTTGTTGAAAATAGCTTAACGACATGCTCATAAACTGCTATCGCTCACCTACATAAACCTTGGTACTTCCCATTGTTTACTCACAAAAACTCATGCATTTAGTTTTATCTAGCATAGTAACTAACCAATCATTTGGTTTATGTTCCACATAGAGAATGTCATAAGGCACCACCAAGGATCAAATATGGCTCATTGTTAATGATTATGCATTCTACTATGCACACACTCATACTAATTTATAGTAGTATCCATCAAAGGTTTATAAATATCCTTGCTCGAGGTATAACCCAAAGAATTTAAAATGAAATTCTTTCATTTTATTCTACCTCTAATTTCATAGGCAGATGTTTCATGAAAACCTTGTGCACAACCAAGAATTATTTTCAACAATCAAAAGCAATAAGGATTCATAGAAAAAATATTTTTTCTTTCAACCAAAATAGTTTTCTCATAGCAATATAGCAGCTAGCAGCGCTCTACCTAGTCTTCCATAATTTTAACAACACAAAATAAAGTACACATTTTCTTTTTACTTCAATACAGCTAAAACAATGAGGCTTAATTCATAAAATAAGAGAATAAAACCTGTATTTTTTCATATTGAACCATTGAAGACATATTTTTCACAACCTGAGTAATACGCTTTCCAAACTCTTCACGTTACTTCACTTTGTTCTTCCTTGTTGTTGTCTCACTCGTATCCAAGCACACCTTCATTTTATTTTACACTATATTTTTGTTATCCAAGACTTCTCACCTCGTACCTTTTTCTCCTTCCACTATCTGGAGAACTTGGTCAATTTATTTTTCTCTTCTCCCATGCAAAATGTCAAATATCCGAGACACTCATTTGCACCACTTCGAATGCATAACTTGCCATCATGGCAAATACAAAAAAACTCAACATTCTTGTCTAAGATAACAACAACTATATAAAGTACGTCTCACACTCATATTCTTTATTAAATTAAATCTTACTAATATTCAAACTTTATGCTCCACTATTACTCTTATATTTAAAGCAACACTATAATAATAATATATGCTTCAATACATGGAAAACTTACTCTTACTTTTTTTAAAACAAATAATATTAATAATATAGGCTTCAACACATGGAAAACCTTCTTTCTTTCTCTTTTTTTTTTTTTTAGAAAATTCCAAATATTAAACACACGTCTAAACAAGGAAGTGACTCTTATCATCATTGCCACTTAAAAACAATTCTTATATCATACCAGCAAACAACATTCAAACAAATATAACTCACACAGAGATGCAATTTACAATGCACCTAAATGATATGCAAAGTATGAGTTTCCTGTGCTCGCAAGCCGAATCATAACTTTCCTTTCTTACCTTTTTCGCTGACTAGCTTCCTTTTATTGATATCTTGTAACTGTACTACACTCATAGATTCTATCAAAAGTACCATTTTTCACAAGAAAAAGGTAATTTTACTATTTATTAATTTTCATCTATTAATCGTGTGAGGAGGGTCGTTACATATTAAAAATGTATCTCTATAAAATAACTTAATATCCAAGGCCTAAAATCACATGACTGACATGTTCTCATGCAATAGCTTCTTTTGATAGTGCTACAACATTTGCTTGATAATCCAGTATGACAAACCATTTGTCGGTTGTGCATGTTCTACAAGGATATATGCGCCAAAGTGGTGGATCCCATAAAAGTAGAGAAATTATCGATAGAGATTGTGAAGATGTTATATTTGCTTGAAAAGTACTTCCTCCCTTTATTTTTTGATATCATGGTGCACCTAACTATTCACCTAGTGTGGAAGGTACGTTTATGTGGACCTGTACAATATCGATGGATGTACCCTTTCGAGAGGTTTGTATGCATTCATCAGTTTCATAAACCAACATTTTTTCAATTTTTGTAGTGTCTCATCTAATCCAAATTGTTTGTTTTATTTCTTAAAATTATGAAGATTTTAAGGGCTATGTAAAGAACTAAGCTAGGCTCGAAGGTTGTATTGACGAACATTATATTTTCAAAGAATATATTTCATTATGTGTAGACTACATGAGAGGTATATAAGAAATTGGTGATCACCTTGGTCGCAATGAGGTATGGAGTTATGAGGACGAAGAAACTATAATTGATGGGAAGCCTTTGTCTAGTGGTGAAGACTTTTATTTGGATGAAACTTCTTACAAGCAAGCCCATCGATGTGTTCTCTTTAACTTGGATGAAGTTTAGCCTTGGGTAGAGTAAGTAGATGTTTATTTGTTGCTATTATATATGGTAAAATATTAATTAGATCCAACTAATCTTGATAAAATTTGGGCCAAATCAGGAAGCACCTGAAGAGTATCAAGGAATCCAACCCCCTATAGTGAGAGATGAAGGGGTGTTGCAAAAAATCCATAATCAAAAATTCATCACTTAGTTACGAGATCAAGTTATTGTCTACTCTCTTAAATATGACCTTAAATATTATATTGATTGTCATGTACTGAACATCATGTAATGCTCTGCAATCATATTTAACCTATTCTTCTTTGTTTTAGTTTCATGGATATGAAATTTAACATACTGACAATGACTCCAACACAATAAAAGGGTTGGCATATGGTTCGAGGAATTTTATAACCAAACATTCAAGATATTTGATCAATGGTTTAAAATTTCATATCAAAGACAAAGAAGACCAAATAACAACTCAAAATAATGGTGTATGTATCGATGCTACTACTTTATGTAGAGCAAGCACAAAAGACACAAACCTAGTTCTTCAAATAGTCGCATATTATGGTGTTATTAGGTAAATAATCTTTTTGGATTATTGGGTCTGAGGTGTAGACCAATTGGTTCTTCCAAACCCTATAAGGGGGGCGGAGATCCAAGGTTCAAATCTTAGGCTTCGCTGGAATGAATGCTTATCCATTTCTTGGTGCTTTTAGTGGTGTAAAAGGTTTAAAATAATGGCAATATGGTGGTTATAGGGGTAGACTACGTGAAGTACTATGTGGTAACTTTTGGGTGGATAGCACATAATACTGTGATGGCAAAAAAGACAGACAACATACTCGAATCATCGTGGAAACTACTGCTTTCACCATGTAAAAAAATCTTGTTGGATTACTACCAGTTTAAACATTCTCTTTTAAATGTGACTAGGTGAATGTTCTTGATACGAGGAATGGATGTAGAAAGGATGAAATGGGCTTCACACTAGTCAACATGAACAAATTACTTGGTTAGGATAGACTAAAAGATGATCCATTTATCCTAGCATTACAAGCTAGACAAGTATTTTATGTAAATGATCCACTTGATACCAACTGGTATGTGGTTCTCACATCACCTCCAAGAGGGATCGAAGACATCGAAGTATACAAGGAAGAATATGTTAGTGTCTTTGGAGCAACAGATTTTGTTAGACCTAAAACTAAACAAGATGAAAACGCAAACGATAGCAACATTTAATATGTCCATGAAGAATGTGAGGGTACATGGTTGGAAGCTTAATTACTACACTTAGAAAATGCTAGTAGATAATTAATGGACAACCAAGCTAGGAGTGAGGTGAGTAGGTATCCTGAGCATGAGGTTGGCTAGTCAGATAAAAGAAGGTAATTTGTAAAAGGAAAAAAGAGAGAGAATACAAGGGCTACTAGGGTATATGATTAAGAGTCTAATCATGCAGGCATGTCGTAATGTGTTGAAATGAAGGTTTCTTATACTGTAATGCATGCATATATGAATATTTATGTATCTGACAAAAGTCTTAGGATACCCTCTCACCTCATATTTGATGGTTGGGATGGGTATGGATGTTTAGACATCATTATATGGAAGGCTCATGTTGTCCATTCACCTATATCTATAAATAAGAATTGCACTTGAAATAAGAATTTTCCATTTTGTATTTGTACTTGATTTACAAGTGTTAAAACTAAGTTGGATATTATTATTTTTTCATGAGTTCAATGTAACCTCCATTGCCTCTATCTAATGAATTTAATATTTTTTAAAGATTAATAAGAGGGGTTGCAAGCCATGCAAAGCCTCTTATAAAATTCCTATTGAAACTACATGGACACATGAATACCTTCAAATAGTATAATCATATTCAAGTGCAAGTTTTGTGCAGATGGTAGTTAATTGTTTGTTTCATTATGAGTAGTGTTTAACATGCATTTGTGAAGACAACGTTGCTCTTGTATAATCACTAACATGTGAAACTCAAATGGACACAAGAGTAAAAAATGATAATGCGCACTCCAAGAAGATCTTAATTCAAGCTATCAGCAACCATATTTGTACTACCTTCTTATATGTGATGCTTAAGTGGAACTATTATAGGTATATTGACCTCTTTTGATGACATTTATTTTAGACTTTCCTTGCTATCTACAGGAATTGCAAGGGTCTATAATAAATATGTATTATTCTCTCATTGCTCAAAATATAATGTTTTCAATAACAACATGCTTGGGACATGGCATGGAGTTCTTTGTCCTGTGTAGGATACCTTCAAAATATATCATTGAATAAATCACTTGGTAGGCAACAATATGCTTAAGTTGAGCAAGGAATGTACCTCTAAGATCTTAACTCAAGCCATCATCAACCGGATTTGTACTACCTTCTTATATTTGATGCTTAGGTGGAACTATTGCAGGTATATTTATCTCTTTTGATGACATTTATTTTAGACAGTGTAATTACTTAAACTTTATTAATTATGGGGATTTGATCCTTCCTCATGCTGGAAATAATAAGTTTCACTACCAATGCATCTATGCCTCTTTGGTTTTGTAGGTTAAGTTGAATCTTTAGAATGGAGCTTGATGCATACACAATGGTGGGTTTGGGCCATAATACAGGGTGGACCACAAGTTGTACTACCAATGCATCTATGCTCTTTGGGCTATAGAATATTAAGTAAAATATTTAGAGAAGATATTGAAGCATATATGGTGGTGTAGTTCGGTTTTAATACAATGTGGACCACAATTGTAAGTTCAATCTATACCCCCAATTTCCATGGTTACACATAGGCACCGATGTGGATCTTCAATATTACATGGGATATAGCAGTAATTTCAACCCCTATTACCTACATTTCCATGGCCATTTTGAGGTTCTCAAAACCCATGGGAATAAACTTAGTTTACTTTTCCCATTGCTTACTCCAAACCTATTGGATAGCTTGCAATACCCCTTGCAACAAATATTAAATTTCTATTTTATAATGAGAGGTATTATGATAGGGATCAATATTTGCATTTTATGATCTTGGTTGGATATAATTGAAATGCTCAACATTTAATTTAGGAGGTCACACTATTAGAAATTCCTTAAAGAAATCTTGTTTGTTAATAGTCATATATATTTCCTCTGAGTGTGCTGAATTGATTGTTTAACATGCAACTATTATTTCTAAAGTACCCTTCTAAATCATCTTCTCCATTCTATATGATAGTTGTAAGAAATTTAAGAATTGGGTGCTTAATGATTCTGCATATTAACTATCATGGTGTAATGTTGAGTTAATCAAGCCATTTTTTTAGGCATGCATTTGGTACCATGTCCAAAAAAATTGGATTGAAGCCTTGAAGCATTCATTGAAAAAATGAAATATGTGCCAAAAATTCTAGTGATATGTGATTGGCTACCAGGGTAGACCAAATTATGATGGTGACCCTAGGTGATCCTATGATGATATAGCTCAACTTCCTCCTTCCTTGTTCTAAATACTTTTTGAATCTCATTTTTATTATTTTTTATCAGCTGCTTAGGACTGCCATCATTTTCTCTACCACCATTACCTTGTCAATATTGATTGGCAATGGTACTCTTCTCATCATGTTGTGAGGGGAATGATTGCAAAATAGTTGGATTTTAGATGACATGGTATGCTCTCTTTTTTATTATTTGAAGATTATGCCTTCTCCCAGGTATTGTATTTTCTTGTAAAGGCTAGTTACTCTTCTTTCATATTTGTCTAGATTGGACTTATCCTCCTAGAAAAATACTATTGGTTATTGAATAAGGTACGAGGTTATATTTCCCCTTCATATTTTTAAGTCCTGCACAATGAGGGGACGGGACACAAAGGAAGTAGTAAATTAAGTTATATATCTAGATTGCTTGTTATTTGATTTAAGTTTTTGATGCTATTTATATGATTGTAAATGCTTTACCATACTTCATTCTATTTCTTTTTTACTCTTATGCCAACTATATTTTTCTTTGAATATACCATGTATTACTCCTTGTTAATCCTATAGTAGTATACTAGTTTTAAATAATATCCTATTTTAAATCTATTTCTAGTTTGAAATCATAGAATTTATATGTCCTCAAGTTGAGACCTCAGTTCTCCATGTAATCTTGTGTGAGTCTACATTTTAATTGCATGTACATGGTCATGTATGACAAAATACTATAATATGTGAATATTGTTAGGGTAAAATGAGGTAGTATATTGCATTATACTACATTAGTTAGATTATTACATCTACTTTGACTATTTACCATGTAGATATTTTCTTCCTAAAAATAACTACAGGTTAATTTATATTTACCTAAGGTTAGAATATCCTATTCTAACTCTATCCTAACTTTACGCTATCCCCTATTCTAGGATACGCGTTAGTTAGCGTTAGATTAGCTATATGGTTGAATTACCTATTTTGTAATCTATTTAAACCTAAAGCTAGTCTAAATCTAAGGTTAATGAGCATTGGATTATTATATGTTAATCTTACCTTCCGTCTAACATTGGCATCAGAGCCATTCCGCTGAATAGGCCCGCAGCACTTCGTGGCATGCTACCCGAGGAGGTGGCCCGAAGGTTGATCGACATGCTTTACGAGGCAGCTCACAGTCTGGATCCAGCACATTTTTTGAGGCGACCTGCAAGCTGGTCGGCTCGCTTCTCGAGGTGGTCCGATCTGTCGATCTATTGATGTGGTGGCATGCGGCCCGAGGTGTTCTGATCTGTTGATGTGGTAGCACATGGCCCAAGGTGGCACGTGGCCCGAGGTGATCCGATCTGGTGATGTGTCACTCCAACACGCGGCCCAAGGTTGTTCGATGATGTGGCACTCCTGCACGCGGCACATGGCAAAAAGGTTCTCTGGAGCCTGTCGATTTCCCACAGGAAATCAAAGGCTATAGGGCGAGATTTGTTTTTTAAACTAGTTGATTGCGCCCGCAGGGTGCATGTGGGATAAATCCCACGAATCTTAAAAAAAAAAAAATTCGGCCCGATTGTGCTTGATATGCACAAGGCCAACCTTGGCTGATGGATCAGCCAAGGTAGCCCGACTAGCACAGCAGCCAGTGCTAGGGCCGAAATCCGCGGGGTCGGGAGATCGATCCCTAGCGGCGCCGAAAGGATAATTTTTTTTTCAATTTTTTTCTCCCTCGTCGCGAGAGGGACGAAAGGGAAGGTTTTCCCTTCCCTTGTCGTCGGGCGGTGTAGACCGACTAGCAGGAGCGCCAGTCGATAGGTTTGCAGCTGGGGAGTCGGGAGTTCGACTCCCGACGGCGCCATCCCAAAACACTTTTTTTAGCAAAGTGCAGCCGCGGACAGGTAATTTTTTATTTTTTTTGCATTTTTTTTATTTTTTTTTAGTTTTTTAATTAATAAATTAATAATTTCTGTTAATTAAATCATTTTTAAAAAAAATTAAGTGATTTTTTATCAGAATTTTTTTTATTAATTAAATTATACTAAATTAAGTTAAATTTTTTGCATTGAAATAATAAAATAAAACAAAAGGCAAAAGTTTTGTGTTGTTTTCTCCTAATCAAACAGAGGGAGACAAGAGACAATCATTGAAACAAATTTCTTTTGCAGCTTTGAGACTTCTAATAATTTTTTTAAATTCTCCAAAAATTTCTAATCAATTGTTTTGAGAGAACAAAATTTTTGTCTCATGAAAAAAAATCTTTGGATCACAAAAGCCCTTCGTCATCTCAGAGTTATTCAAAAGAGGAACGAACTTAGACGCCAGACAACAAGATCTCATTTTCGTCGTATGCTTAGAGAGCATAGAAGGAGCTTACCCCGTTTCAATACTTACACTGATCCTTGGAAGGGTTTGGATCGTAGTTATGGTCCCATGAGGATTAGAGAACCCTTTAATCCTGATGCACCTCCTATTTTTGAGTATTGAATAATTACGGGAGATAGAAAACCAAGTCGTGTGTCGACTGGTTCTGGATGGTCTTTCAAATGCTTGTCGTGTGTCGACTTGTCTTGAAAGATATGCTCTAAATTCTACATTTTGTAAACATTAAGGGGGGATAGTTTTTTTTTAGAATTCTATAGTTTGCAAAATTGTAAAGAAAAAGGGGGGCTATTTCAGTTTAAAGAAAGGTGCATTCTCGATTTTACTCGACACCTTCTCTTCAAAAATTGCTTGTAATAGGTGCATTTTCGGTGGAATCCGACACCTAGAGTGATACAAATTTGGGTGCTCTTATGTTTTTTTTTTATTATTGCACTAAAAACATTTTTTTTTGCAATTACAAGGTCAAAAATAAAACATTACAAGGAGCCTTTCACAAAACACCCAAACTTCACTCAAACACCATGCTAAACTTTGCATAGGTTCACACAAGTAATTACTCCCCATCAAAAGGTCAAAAATTTCAATCACCTTGATAAGTCTCTCTTTTGTTTGGCTTAAATATACCTCAAATTTTTTCATCCTTCTTACAAAGGTGTTAAAAGCAGGTGCCATTAAATATCTTAGAGAGCAAATATCAAAAGTTTGACAAACCTTCCCTTGTTTCATTTGCTCTATTTTGTTTGGCTCAATATTCCTCCAACTTTTCATCCCTTGGTAAGGGTGTTAAGGCAGGTGCCATTAAATATCTTATAGAAAGCAAATTGAAACAACTTCTCTATACTTTTTCTTAGGGTATAGTGCAAGATAGCATCATATTAGTCCTCTCCAAAAATTTGAAACCTAAACCATGGCCATGATACACAAGTATCTCACTGAGAGCCAACTGCTCAAAGGTTCAAATTACTCAGCTTGGAAGACTAAGATGAAGGCTATCTTAACTATAGAGGAATTGTGGTCCATAGTGGATGGAAGTGTCACTAGACCTCAATCCCCTGGACAAGATCAAAGAGACTTTGATAAGAAGGATAAGAAACTTTCCTTAATGATCTTGCTTGCTATTACTGATGATATCCAACCTCATATCAGTGAAGCTACAACTGGTAAGGCAGCTTGGGATGCCTTAAGTACCATTTTTGAGGGCAAGAATCAATCAACGATTCTTAACCTTCAAACACAGCTTCATACATTACATATGAAATCAGGAGAAACAATAGAGCTATTCCTCTGCAGAGTCGCAGAATTAAAAACAAAGCTGCAATCCTTAGGAGAAAAATTGGAAGACCAAGTCTTGAACTCAATCATTTTGAGAGCTCTTCCTGACTCCTACAGAATGTTGATCACCTCCTTACAAGTTTCTGGTAGGACAGTAACTTTTGTCGAGTTGGTAAATATGCTTCAAAAAGAAGAAGCTACCCAACTCTAGAGAGATGAGGCATCTAACAATGCCCTTTTTTCACAACGACAAGGTGGTAAGAAAAAGTGGAATCAACAGAAGGGTTCTTCTTCTAGACAAGACAAGGGTAAAGCCAAAGAGGTTCCGAAGAAGAAACAACATTGTAAAATTTGTGACACAGACACTCATGAAACCAAACGATGTTGGTTTAAGAACAAATCGCCCAATGAACAAAGAAATAAGAAGGGCAAAGGCAAACCTCAGAACCAGAACAAACAACAACAAGGTCACATAGCAGCTGAAGATTCTAGTTTAGATTCTGAATGAGCACACAAAGTGCTCATGACCCATATAGATTCCTCCCACAAGGATTCTTTGTGGTACATAGATTCAAGCGCTAGTAAACATATGACTGGCGATAAATCATGGTTTGCTACCTTTGAAGCTCGAGAAGGTAGACCGGTCACCATTGTTGATGATCAGACCTATAGAGTTCAGAGGCGAAGGCAGTATTTCAGTCTCCCTTCTAGATGGAGAATGTAATATTGAAAAAGTTCTTTATGTTCCAGGATTAAAAAATAATCTCTTGTCAGTTCCACAAATCCTGGACAATAACATGAATGTCAATTTTACTGTGGACAAAGACAAGAAATGTTGCTTCATCACCAAAAAGGGAAAACCGATAGCAACAGGCTCATACAAACATGGTTTGTTTGTCTTAGATGCACTTACCTCCACCCATACTGCACTCGTAGTAACCACAAAGGAGGCCACTTCTCTTTGGCATAAGAGATTTGGGCATTTGAGTTCAGGATATTTACTAGAGCTGAGTAAATATCAAATGGTGAAAGGACTTCCTACCCTTTCATCTATTTTTCCAGTGTGCTCTGATTGCTTATCAGGCAAGCAACATAGAGTACCTTTTGAGCCTAGCTCTTTTCGGGCTAAAGCACCTTTGGAGTTGGTTCACACAGATTTGTGTGGTCCTATGTCTACAAGTTGTGGAGGAAAATGGTATTTTCAATTGTTTGTTGACGATCATTCACGCAAAATGTGGGTCTTCTTCTTGCAGTTGAAGTCTGAAGCATTTTCCTATTTTCAACAGTTTAAAACTCTTGTTGAGAAGGAATCAGGATGCTTTATTAAGACCCTCCGTTTAGATCGAGGGGGGGAATACACATCAAAATAATTTTCCTCATTCTTACAGACACATGGGATAAAAAGACAGTTAACAATAGCCTACACTCCTCAATCCAATGGGGTTGCTGAGAGAAGAAATCGGTCCATAATGGAAATGGTTCGATGTATGCTTAAGGGGGCCAACCTTGAGCAAACTTACTGGGTTGAAGCTATTCAAACTGTGGTATATCTTTTGAATAGGGCTCCCACAAGGGCACTTGAAGGTATGACTCCTCAGGAATCATGGAGTGGTAGGAAACCCTCCATAACTCATCTAAGGGTATTTGGGTGTAAGGCATTTATGCATATACCTAAGGAGAAAAGAAAGAAATTAGATGAGAAATCTCTACCTTGTATATTTCTTGGTTATGATGAATTTTCAAAAGGCTATCGTTTGATAGACCCATTTACCAAGAAGATATATATAAGTAGAGATGTAGTGTTTGATGAAGCTTTCACATCCAACACTACATCAGTATACCTAGATGATGAGGAGGAACATCAACCTCCTTCTTCACAATAGAAAAAGCCACCCAAATGGTATACAAGCACATTGAAAGATTCTAAACTCACTTCCCCACCAGATCTTACTCTCAATCATCCAAAGACAAGAAGCATGTCACAGAAAGACAAGGGTAAAGCATCCACTTCAGTTGATGATCTTTGTGCAGATTTTCAAGACCTTTCTGTAGATAGAGAGTTACCAAGGGAAGATGAGATGGAGATAGATGAGGAGAGGGTTTACTTATCAACATGTGATGAGAATGAACCTTCTATAGTTGATGAAGCACTTAGACTACCTCAGTGGAAGGTAGCTATGGATGCAGAATATAACTCCCTCATTAAGAATAAAACATGGAAGCTAGTGGATTTTCCTAAAGGTAAGAAACCCATAGGTTGCAAATGGGTCTACAAAATAAAATATAAGGCAGATGGCACTATAGATAAGCATAAAGCCCGTCTTGTGGCAAAGGGCTATGCTCAAAAGGAAGGACTTGACTATGAGGAAACCTTTGCTCCTACAGCAAGGATGACCACCATTCGAGTACTTTGTGCTATGGCAGCACAGTTCGGATGGAAGTTACATCAGATGGATGTAAAAAGTGCCTTTCTTAATGGTGACTTAAAAGAAGAAGTATACATGACTCAACCTCCTGGATTTGTAGAGGAAGGCCATGAGCAACATGTTTGCAAATTGGTAAAATCATTATATGGGCTAAAACAAGCCCCAAGAGCATGGTACATAAAAATGGATAGTCACCTACTGCAACATGGATTTAAGAGAAGTCCATATGATGCAAATCTCTATATCAAGAACACAGGTTCTGAGATAGTGATTCTTGTGTTATATGTAGATGATCTGATCATCACTGGCAATTCAGAGAATTTGATTAAAGCCATGAAGGATGACTTGAAAAAGTCATTTGATATGACAGACCTAGGACTTCTCCACTACTGTCTTGGCCTTGAAATAGAACAGAAAAAGAATCATCTAAGGGTGACCCAAAAAAAGTATGCTAAGACTTTAGTAGAAAAATATCGTATGACTGATTGTAAACCCAAAGCAACACCGATGGAATCAGGGTTACAGTTATCATGATATGAAGACTCACCACAAGTAGATGGAACACTTTACAGACAAATGATTGGAAGCCTCATCTATCTGACTAATACTAGACCAGATATTACTTTTGCTGTAAACTATCTTTCTCGGTTCATGCAAGAACCAAAGGTCTCCCATTGGAAAGCAGCTAAAAGAGTCTTACACTACATTTAGGGTAGTGCAGATTATGGTCTAGAGTATAAGAAGAATAACTCATTATTCTTACAGAGTTACACTGACTCTGACTATGCTGGCTCCATAGATGACAGAAAATCAACCTCAGGCTATGTTTTTCATCTTGGATCCGGTCCTGTCTCATGGCATAGTAAAAAGCAACAAGTTGTTGCTTTATCTTCAACTGAGGCAGAATATCATGCTGCACGTGGAGCTGTGTGTGAAGCGATATGGCTAAGTCGCATCTTGGCTACCATGGGCCTACCAAAGAATATTCCTATTCACATGTTTTGCGACAACTCAGGTGTTTTGAACTTGGTCAAGAATCCAGTACATCATGAACGAACTAAGCATATTGATACAGATTGTCATTTTATTCGTGATGAAGTTCCTAAACATAGAATTCAGCTCCAACACATTCCCACCGACGAACAGGTTGCAGACATTTTTACAAAGGCACTTGGACGTGTCAAATTTCAACTATTTCGGAGTAAACTTTGTATATCAAAGTAATGTAATAAAGGGGGGATGTTAGGGTAAAATGAGGTAGTATATTGCATTATACTACATTAGTTAGATTATTACATCTACTTTGACTATTTACCATGTAGATATTTTCTTCCTAAAAATATCTACAGGTTAATTTATATTTACCTAAGGTTAGAATATCCTATTCTAACTCTATCCTAACTTTACGCTATCCCCTATTCTAGGATACGCGTTAGTTAGCGTTAGATTAGCTATATGGTTGAATTACCTATTTTGTAATCTATTTAAACCTAAAGCTATTCTAAAGCTAAGGTTAATGAGCATTAGATTATTATATGTTAATCTTACCTTCCATCTAACAAATATGGTTGTCTTATTATATCCTATAATCTATTTTTATAGGTGAATAAATCTAGAATTAAAAATCTTGATATGTAATTTTTCATTTTAGAATTTGCTTTCTATCTACAGGAATTGCAAGGATGCCTTAGTAGGAATAACAAACCACTGATGAGTGCTATGCTATTTCAGCTGAGGTATCATTTTTTTTTTTTTTAGGTTGAGATCCTAAGAGGGTGGTTTTAAACCACCCTCTTAGACCTAATACAATAGTTTTAAACCATTGTATTAGGGTGACCTAACATGACGATGTAAAACCATTGTCTTAAGTCTAAGATGGTGGTTTAAAACTTCCCTCTTAGGGTCTAAACCACCCTCTTAGGCCTGAGGTCTTAAACCTAAGAGGGCAATTTTTATCCACCTTGTTAGACATAAGAGGGTGGTTTTAACTACCCTTGTATCTCTAAGAGGGCATAAACCACCCTCTTAGACCCTAACAGGGTGATGCAGGAGCATCCAATGGTATAAGGGCAATCTTGTATCACCAATCTATATATATATATATATAGACCCATGTGTTTAAAAAATATGTTTAGACATATATGTTTAGACCCATATGTTTAGACCTATATGTTTAGACCCATATGTTTAGATCCATGTGTTTAGACCCATATGTTTAGACCCATATATGTTTAGACCCATGTGTTTAGACCCATATGTTTAGACCCATATGTTGGAAATTCAAGTTTCAAGTGAATATTTTCCTGGGTGGGAAAATGAAAATTAAAATTTCAAATGAATATTTTCCTGGTGGGAAAATGAAAGGCGGGAAAAGGAGTTACACTTTCCAGAATATTCTTTGGGAAGTTATTAAAAGGGGGAATAGAGATTACCAAAAGGCAGTCCGGTATCACAGATCGTGGCTCCAATTTGCAGATCTCCAGTCTTTGTAATAAAATTGGCCTTATGGTCGTACATTGTAATTTTTTATTCTATTTTATTGAAGAAATATTTGATGTGGGGTTTCTGTTGAATTTTTCTGTGATTTAATATTAGATGTGGGGTTTATGTTGATTTTTTTTGTGATTTTGAGTACTGTGCAAGTGTTGGGTGGAGTAGCCCTTCACCAAGTGGTATCAGAGCGGGAGTTCCTGAGTGTGTAAATAGATCACCAAATGTGAGGTAGTTTGCACCAAGACCTAGGGTTGAGGGTTGTGAGAAAAGTGACCAGAATGCCTCCACGAAGAAACCATGGTGGTGGGAGAAATATTGTGGTACCAGAAGAGGATTTTAGAGCCCTACAGAGGCAAGTTCAGGTGTTGCAAGAGGAGCTACGTAGAGGGTTTGAGCCAAGAAGAGAAGATGGGAGTGAAGATGAAGCTAAAGAAGAAGAGGCCTAGTTCGAGGAAGAAGAAGAGGCAGTAGATCCTATGCAAGCCAGATTGTATAAAGCCATATCCCAGATTGGGAAGAGATCGAAGTTTGATGTTTCTACATATTTTGGAAATCTTAACCCAGAAGAGTTGATCGATTGGATCAATGATATGGAGGAATATTTTGAGTATGAGGAGGTGGAAGATCCTGAGAGGGTCAAATTTTCTAAGACCAAGTTGAAGGGTCATGCTAGTATCTGGTGGAAGGGAGTACAACTAGATAGAAATAGAAGAGGAAAAGAAAGAATAACAAGATGGAATCGGATGGTGGAAAAGTTAAAGAGACAGTTCATTCTAGTTGACTACGAGTTAGATCTACTGAAGAAAATGTAGGGTTTGAGGCAGATAGGTAAATCTATCAAAGAGTATACAGAAGAGTTCTACAAGATCATGATCAGAATAGGCCATTCTGAGGCCAACAAGGAGAAGGTAGCCCATTATTTAAATGGATTGAAGCCAAGTATTCAAGAGGAACTAAGTTTGGTTAGAATGACTACCATAGAAGATGCTTATCAGTTTGCCCTGAAGGTAGAAGAGAAGCTGAATAGAAGATTTGAAAGCAAGCAGAGAGAAAGAGGTCATGGTGGAAGGACTAGCAAAGGACCATATGGAGGACAAAATGAAGACCAAAAGAAGAATGGAGAAGTCAACAGTAGTCAAAACCAAGAAGGGGATAATGCCTACCACCCCTATGAGTAAAATAATGGTGACCAAAGAGGAAGAGGAAGGTTCAGACGAGGACCTGGAAGAGGAGGATTTCGTGGAACTTGTTTCCAATGTGGAGAAGAAGGACATCGAGCATACGAGTGTCCACAACATCAAGGAAGGACGAATAGGAGACCTGAAGGTAATGCATGAGTTGCTTATGTAGATGAAGATGTTGAATCTGAGCATTCTGAAGAGGTAGAAAGAGGAGAAGTTCTTGTCACAAGGAGAGCCTTGCTGAATGAGGAGAAAGATCCAGATTAGAGGAAGAGTTTATTTTGCACAAGGTGTAAATGTGCAGGTAAGGTCTGTAATGTTATCATTGATAATGGTAGCACTGATAACCTAGTTTTAGAAGAGATGGTTACCAAGTTACAGTTAGAGAAAAGGAGACACCCGCATCCATATCAGATTGCATGGTTGCAGAAGGACCATAGGGCTTTGGTCAACGAGCAATGTTTGGTAAAGTTCCATATTGGGAATTACCATGATGAGGTCCTGTGTGACATCCTGCCTATGGATGCTTGCCATTTGCTATTGGGAAGGCCATGGCAGTTTGATCGGTGTGCAATACATGATGGACATGCCAACACTTACTCCCTGACAAAGGATGGAGTGCACCACAAGTTGAAGCCCTTGAAGGAGGTGGACGAAAAGGTATGTAGCAGTGCCAAAATTTGTTTAGTTGATGGTAGAAATTTTTTGAATGGTATGAAGCACGAACATATGTGCTATGCATTGATTCCTAGAGTTAATGAGGAAAAATATGAAGATATACCAGTAGAAGCCTCAGATCTATTGGGAGAATTCCAAGATATTGTATCAGATAATGTACCTGAAGGTTTACCACTAGTGAGGAAGATTAGTCACCAGATGGATTTGATACCAGGAGCCAGTTTACCAAATAAAATGATTCCTACAGAGAATGAGGAGCTGAACAGACAAGTTCAAGAGCTATTGAAGAAAGGATTGATTCGGGAGAGTTTGAGTCCATGTGTAGTACCTACAGTACATGACTCAATATTTGTGGTGGTTGACAGGTTTTCTAAGATGGCACATTTCATTCCCTACTAGAAAACCAGTGATGTAGTTCACATTGTAGGGTTGTTTTTCAGAGAGGTGGTACGACTACATGGTCTACCAAGGAGTATAGTTTCAGACAGAGATACCAAATTTATTGGTTATCTCTGGAGGACCTTACGAAAGAAGCTAAAGATAGATTTGAAGTTCAATTTTGCACACCATCCATAGACTAATGGACAAACAAAGGTGGTGAATAGGAGTTTGGGCAACTTGCTGAGATGCTTAGTAGGAGATAATCCCAAGGGATGGGATTTGATTTTACCATAGGCATAATTTGCTTACAACAATTCTATCAATAGGAGTACTAGTAAATCCCCATTCCAGATTGTATATGGGAGTAGCCCAAGGAATGCCTATGAGTTGAGGAATATGGGCAAAGGAGAAAAGAGTATGGACAAAAGTACAAGAAACAAGCAGTATGAAGAATATCTGGTTAAGTGGAAAGGAAGGCCTGTTGAAGATTCATCATGGTTGTCTAAGGCAGAGGTTGACCATCTTGGTTTTCCTCCAACACTAGAGAAGTGAAGGTCACTTCTCAATTTACCCTGGGTGTCTGATGCAGGAGCATCCAATGGTGTAAGGGCAATCTTGCATCACCAAAAAAATTAAAAATAATATATATATATATAGACCCATGTGTTTAAAAAAATATAGACATATATGTTTAGACCCATATATTTAGACCTATATGTTTAGACCCATGTGTTTAGACCATATAAATATATATATGTTTAGACCCATATGTTTAGACCCATATATATATTTAGATCCATGTGTTTAGACCCATATGTTTAGACCCATATGTTGGAAATTCAAGTTTCAAGTGAATATTTTCTTGGGCGGGAAAATGAAAATGAAAATTTCAAATGAATATTTTCCTGGTGGGAAAATGAAAGGCGGGAAAAGGAGTTACACTTTCCAAAACATTCTTTGGGAAGTTATTAAAAGGGGGAATAGATATTACCGAAGGCAGTCCGGTATCACAGATCGTGGCTCCAATTTGTAGATCTCTAGTCTTTGTAATAAAATCGGCCTTATGGTCGTACATTGTAATTTTTTATTCTATTTTATTGAAGAAATATTTGATGTGGGGTTTTTGTTGAATTTTTCTATGATTTAATATTAGATGTGGGGTTTTTGTTGATTTTTTTTGTGATTTTGAGTATTGTGCGAGTTTTGGGTGGAGTAGCCCTTCACTAGAGGGTGTCTTTTTGAGGTGGTTTTTAGCCACCATCGTATGCCATGGAATTTTTATGATGTCCTCATAAACGATGGCTTAATAACCACCTTTAAATGCATTTAAGGGTGTTTAAAAATTATTTTTAAAGGCATTTTTGGTATAGTGGCCCCATATATCATCACTCATATATGGGAAAGCTTACCATGTGGTGAAGTTCTAGGCATTTCCTTGATTATATCTTCTAAAATCTTCAAGGAAGAAACACAAGTAATAAGTTTTTGAACTTGTTCATCATGGCATACTACATTATTTTTTGTTTCTTACTAAAGCTTATAAAAATATTGGATCATGTAAAAAATCTAATGAAGCCTAACAATGACATATCCTACTATGTTGGAGGCTCCACAAACATGGAAATGAATGCATTCCAAATGAAGCAAAAGATCAAATATAAAGTCTACTAAAACTATACCCATGGAGGAGTGGAACCGATAAACACCTTATTGCATATGAACTTCAAAATATTATTGATAAGGATGAGTCTACAAACATCCTAGAGTTTGTGGCAATTATTCAACTAGGCAAAACCAAGTAGGGAAATATTCCAAGATCTAGTGAAGGAGGAGAATAAGAAAGAGTAGAAGGCATCCCAAAATTATTTCTCCATGTCACAAAACCAAAACAAGTGAATAAAAGTTACTAAAGCAATACAAAATTTGCATTGAGAAGAATATGTAAAATCAAAACCAAAATTTCAAAAGTTGGAAATTTTTAATGAAGAACCTACCATCCAAGAAGTTGAATTTTATATTCAACAAGAACTTTCTAAATTTGAGTAGTAAGAGATTGCCAATGGGTATTGGTGATTTTGACTTGCCACTTGACATTGACCTTAGAGTCCAATGATAAAGGAAAACTTATTTTTTTGTAGATCTAATAAATATGAGATCTAATTTGTGCCCCTCCAGCATGGTATGACTCAAAATCTTGTCTGATTCTTAGCATTGGATAGATCATATTGAACAATATTAGTGGGGTATTTTATAAGCATGTAATATAACTGAGAGATATCTTTATAAATATGTTCTTGAATCTTCTTCCTCCTCACAATAGAGCACCCGTACCATCTAAGGAAGAGACAATACTAAAAATAGTCATTTCAAACCATTTGATCCATCCAACATTAACAGTTGATTTGGAAAATTTATTCCAAACATTCTCTATGAGGTGGTATTAGGCAAGGATATAAAGGTGGGAAACATTTACTTTTAATAGAAATGACATGGAATTAAGGGAAATAGAGGAATTTTGGATAGAAGATATGATAGGAAGGTGATCAAATAGAGTTTTATGAGAAGGGACATGAACTTGCTCATGGATGGAGAATTTTCCCAAAATATAATTATTGAAATAAAATCTATCTAGACAAACAATATTCCTGGTACATACTTGATGATTATTGGACCATGTATACCAATTATCTTTTTGAGAGGAGGGTTTACCAAAGAGAGAGTCATGCACACCTAATGATTACGACAAAAAAACCAACTACCAAATTCAACTATTGAAAGGGGTTTACTACTAGCCAAAATTTTGTACTTGGATTTTTAATCATATTAAAATCACCTCCTAAGATCCATTATATAATATGGAAGAAAAAAATAACCATTATTGGAGGGATATGTGACTAGGAGGGTCATTGGGGGTATAGATAGAAAAAAATACAAAAACCTGAGAGTTGAGAGCCAATATAACCCATACACAATGATGAGCAAGATCTTCACCATGGTCTAGAATAGCATAACAAAGAGATCTAGATATGGATATGACAAAACCTCATTTACCATTGGTATGATATGTATTAAAGTCCAATGCATATCCCTAACCAATAAATTCCATACAATGGGAGAGGGTCTGACTAGTGACTTTCAATTCTTGATGAAAAATAATAGAAATATGATTCTCTACTACAACCTTATGAACTTGAAACTTATAGTAAGGGAGGGAGAGTCCCATAACATTCCAAGATATAAAATTAATAATTTATGATTTGGAGGTTGCTCAAACTCATCAATTAGAGATTAAATTAATTTCCATTGAAGGGCAATAGTTGTGTATTGTCCAAATAGGTATGTTGATATGGAATCAGTTTTTGGGAAACTTGAGAGTACAATCTAGCAAGATCTTTGATAGAGGGAATTTTTATTCTATTTGGAAGGGGTTATTTTGGGGGAGGGGAAGGTCGTTGTTTCTTGCCTACCATTCTCAATCAATCTATCATAGAACTACCTTGATGGGGGATGATGAAGGAAAGAGAGAAAACTTTAGGACTGCATCTAAATCTATGGATTTAGCTTGTGACGTGGAAGAGGCAAGGGGGTTCTAAGGGGTTTTGGACTAAGGAAGAAAAATATTTTATTAATATTATTGCTAAAAAGGGTCTTGTACTGGCATTACATATCAATCCAATCTAACAGAGCTATAAAGTGGCAGTATTTGCTTAATTGTATATTCTACATTTTCATCGAGTACATTCCACAATGATCATATGGTTGTGAAGAAATTTACAACCTAAGAGTGTATCTTTTATGGTTGTCATGTTTTATTTATTTGAAACAATAATTAAAATATGATTCAAATTTTTTACTTCAAATATAAAAAATCATAGGTTGAGTTAAAATAAATTTTATTTAAAAAAAAACTTTGCTTAAACCTTTTAAGTTTTACTATTTTTTTAGTAAAAAGACTTTCTATTAATTAAAAGTGAGTAAAAAGGTTATGTTGCCACACCTTATAATCAAATAGGAATTTTAATCCAAAGTTTTATAGAGGACTAGTTGCAATGTTCTAATTGCACTAAGCTATTATAAATAAAAAGGAATCTAATGATTTACACAAAAGTTAATTTTACCAACATCAAGACATAATATACAATAAATGTCTTCCTTGATTGGTTATGTCCACCATATGGGAAGGTCTCCATAACAATATAGATTTCCTCGGTCTAGAGCTTATTTTTCGATAGCATCTGCTATCTTGTTATGCTTGTGAGGGACATGAAAAATTTAGCTATCCTAAATCTAGTTTAAAGGTTGTGGATCTTTTCTAGCACTCTCTATAAATATCAGTCCTAAGAAGAGGCCTTAGTGGGATATTTCAACTAATCAATGAACATTTGAGAGTTTGAGTATACCATTACCAAACTCCATCCAACCTTAGCAACCTCTTGAAGATATCGAATGATAGCATAACCTTATGCTAGATTATTAGAAAGAACACCCAAATTCTTCATAAATATGAAGATAATATTATTGTTTGAAATTATTTCTACACCCCCTATACTTGTTTTTCTTGGATTACTTCTTGAAGATCCAACTGTATTAATCTTCCCAACACCATGAGGAGGGGCTTTCTAGTGACCATACTAATAAATAGGAAACCTATATTTCTCAGGATTTATTTGTCTCCTTTCATCTAAATAAATCTTTATATTATCAAGAATACTATTCAACTACTAAGATAGGGAGGATGAGGCCTAAATTACATACTATATTGTTTTCTTGATATAAGCTAAGATCCTCTACCAATTATAATGAATATCCTGTTAACTATCTTTGATAATCCTATCATTTCTTCCTTTTCAAATATTTCCAAAGATTCTAGAGTAGTAATATAATGTTGAACAGTACCATCTCATTCATAGAACTATCCATGCCATCCATCCTTGGACAAGTATCCCAAGCTTTCTCAAAAGAAATGAATATGCAAGGTCTAATATCCAAGAGGGATATTGACATGTTTAAAAATTGGGTAGCCAAGGGATAAGAAGGAAAAATATGATTTAGATTCTCTCCATATTTACAACACAACATGCATCTATAGGGGTCAAAAAACCCATGTTTCATCAACTAATCTCTTGTAAGGACTCACTTATAGAAAATAAGTCAAATAAAAAACTTCACTTTGGGCCATAATGATAGTTGCAAAAGTTGATTGAAGACATAACTAAGGGAGTTGGAAACATACATGAGAAATATTCCAAGGCTATTGTATAAACACCCTTAGAGTGAGGGACCTAGCCAAAAGAGTCATTTTCTTGAGATCAAAGAAGATATCGAGCTCTAAGAACCATTTGAAGAGCTTCCTTCTAAGCCTTCAACATCATCATAGGACAATCAATAGTTGGTATCCATAGTAATTCATGCTAAAAACCATCTATAATGTTCCTATAATAATTGAAAACTTTGACCCACTCTTACCTATGAAGTTTTTCCATGAGAGATCTTCAATCAAGTAATTATTAAATCAACACGGGATGCTCATTCTAGGCAATCATTGTTGATAATCCAAAATTCTTGCATTTTGATCAACATTTCCCCCTTCCTCAAAACCACTAAAACTGAAGATCCTCTATTGGGTAGCTAATATTTGGTAAATTCTCTCAGTAATCTATTTTCTACATATTTAGCTCTCAAATTCTAAGTCCAAAGTGTGTGAGAGATGTTGATTAACTACCAATACAATTTATTTGTTGGTAATTTATTATTGTCGACCGCTAATCTAAGGCCCAAAACATATTTTTTAGAAGGTATAACTTATACCACTTCACAAGTGCCCATTTATATTTTGCTTTTGCTTTGCTCCATAAGAATATTTGATTCATTTTATTTAACTCTCTTAGGATAACTTTAGGGATATCCAAGATATAAGAGATAGATAGAAATAGATTGATAACCATTTTTACCAAAGTGATTCTACCTCCAAAAGAGATCCATCGAATGGTCCAATTATCTAGTCAACTTTTTATCCTCTCTATTAGCCACATATATTCTTCCTTTTTCTACCTAGTAGTTTTTAGTGGGACTCTAATATAGGAAATTGGAAGAAAAGCTCATTTTAATTGCAAGATGTTCTGAATCATAATTTCCACTTGGGCAAAGAAATGAAAGAGATTCAATTATCCTATGGCTATTAAAAAGATATTAAAAATATTCTCGAACCTAAATTCCTCTATCAAAGATGCATGCCTGAACAATATTGAATCATCCATATTTTGTAAGTAGCATAGTGGAGGGGCTCTAGAGGCCATTGTAATTCCTAAAAGGGATTTGTTGGTTCTATCTTTAGATATTAGACGATCCAAATATTTTACCAATATTATTAATAATTAAGGAGAAATGGGATCCCCCTAAGCATTGCATAAGATACAGAGAAAATACTACCTCTAATCCAATCGATCTAATCTTAAGAAAAACCAAATGACCTTAAAACCCAAAAAATAAAATACTAGTCTACCCTATCATAAGCACTGGATATATCCAAATGAATAAACATGGAAGGGGATTGCTATGCCTGTATAGAATGTAAAACTTTCTATGCTAGCACTATCTCATCTGCAATATGTCTCCCTCCCACAAAACATTTAATGAAATTATCTTGGGGAGAAGAGATTTCAATCTATCAACCATTACCTTCATAATGATTTTGAGGAGAATATTACATAATGTTATTGACCTAAAACAAAAGAAAAATAGTTTTACCTCTTGAAATTTAGGAATGAACATAATATAAGTTTTGTATATTTCATTAAGTATTGACTTAGACCTCGTTTCCTCTACCACATTAAATAGATCAAATTTTTTTGAAAGAATTCAATGGGAAATCTATATGGGTCCAATATTTTACCTGTTTTCATCTTGAACACAATGGCATGTAATTCCTCCATGGATACCACACCTATCAAAGTAGCATTGTCTTCCTCAATGTGAAATGTTTTCATAATCATCTTCTTGACATCATTTTCATTAAGAGATAAAATCTCACCAAAATAAAGATCAACACAATAATGAACAAAATTAAATGCTATTCGATTTACTTCTTTATAAATGTGCTCACATTTCCAAAAGATTATCTCAAGCAATAGTTGATTAATATCAACATTAATGTAAATTTTTATTCAATCCCCTCATTTTGTTGATCACATTAATAAAATTTTGTGAGTCATTCTTAATTGAAATATATTTTCATCATTTTTCAATTGTAAATTTAATCCTTGTAATAAATGCCTGAGTCTTTGCATAGTTGTTAGTTGAAGTTCCATGTGATCCTAAGTATGTAGAAAGAATTTTACGTTCATTGTTTTAAAAAATACCACCTCCATCGGTTTTTCTTAGATTTTCTTTAATGTCATCAAAATTAATTTTGATAAACCTAATTTTTGGAAGGAAATCCTTTGTTTTAATGCTATTGCTACAAATCACCCATCCATGTGTATTCAAAATTTGTAACCAAGTGGTTAACACCACTTTTTCTACACTTGAAATTTCTTATGATAAAAAATATATTTGTAAACTTTCTTTAAGAGAAGCAATAGTATGGTTCCAAGAGCATAATTTTGAAATTTATTTTTGACAATTCTATTATTCCTTTCAAGTCATGAACTTCAACAAATAAATACAAAATCAATCCTCAATAAATTACATAATATTGTAGCTTTGAAATAATTAATCTCCCATTTCATCAACTGTTAATAAAAATACTTAATATAATTATATATTTTTGAAAAAAACATCTCCAATAATATTATAAAAACAATAAAAATAAATAATTTAATATTTTAAATTTTCTTAAAAAAACTTACCATAATAATTATTAATTTTTGTTATGTAGACCAAAATGACGATGTCCCAAATGTCGAATTTGGATTTATTATTTTGTTATGTAGACCAAAATGACGATGTAGCTTTCACTGAAAGACAAGAACACGACACAAGACAAGCTATACTTTCCAATCTAAAAATAATTGTCAAATAAGCTTGTTTGCGGTCCATGTTAATAGCTATCAAACTCAACACGTCCAAGTGTCGTTTAGGCGACTCCAAACAGATGATGTTAAAACGGAGTTTGTAAAACATTAAGAAAATAACATAAAATGCTCTCTCTCGCCCTAAGACTTCTCCCCAGCATCTACACTAAAAACTATGGTTTTCATATTACGTCATGGCTTCCATCATAATATTTGATCGCACAGAACTGTGGAAGAACTGTGAAACGTCGCTCTGTTATGAAAATAGAATATATATAAAGTAATGCCCTGCGTCGTATAATTCATAACAGCCTCTCATTCAGCCCTGTGCTATTCAGTTGCAGGTATTTAGCTGTCGTTTGAGTTCACTTTCTTACTTTAAGAAAAAGGATTTAATTTTTTATTTATTTATTATTTCCTTTCTTAACAAACGTTTTTGTAGGTGAGATCTTTGAATATTAAGTGAAATGGAGAAATATGCGTGTGCCATGCTATGCTTGTTGATTGTCATGAGTTGGTGTTGTGCGATGATAAGTTGCAATGTCACATGCCTACCAGAGGAAAGACATGCTCTGCTGACATTCAAGAAGGACTACCCTGCAGATGTATTGACTTCATGGCAGGGTTCTAATTGTTGTCAGTGGGAGCGTGTTGAGTGCAGCAATCATAAATATCATGTAGTCGAAATTGATCTCAGTTACATGTTGCTCCAGGGAAATGCTAGCTATACTCTCTCTCCAGCTTTGTTTGGCTTAAAGCACTTATAATATTTGGACCTTAGTTATAATCGGCTGGTTGGTGTTATACCTCCAGGTATTTAGAATATTTTTAAAGAACAATTGAGGTGAACATTCTACCCTTTATTTGAAACGCATTAATTGTAATTATTTTACTTCCAGCTATTTCTGCACTTAAGGAACTGAGACATCTCGACCTCATTAGCAACAGTTTGGTTGATGTTATACCTGCAGGTATTTGGATTTTTTTGTAGAGCAATTGAGGTGAACATTCCACCGTTTATTTAATATTAGTGTAAGGCACTAATTGTAATTATTTTACATGCAGGTATTTTTGCACTTAAGGAACTGAGATATTTGGACCTCAGTTACAACAATTTTGAAGGTGGAATTCCAGAGTCCTTGGGCTTGATGAAGAGATTAACTTCCCTGCGCATGTCTGGCTGCAATCTGTCAGGTCCTATTCCCACTACTCTCATTAATCTCACGTCCCTCTCCTTACTCGACCTTAGTGACAACCATTTCATGTCACCAGTTCCATCGTGGCTGGGAAATATGACCACCTTGCGTTTTTTATCGCTTTTAGACTGTGATTTAAGCGGTCCATTCCCACAGAGTCTCTCCGGCCTCCCTTATTTAAATGAGCTTAACCTCGGAGGCAATGATCTATTAACTGGAGATATAAGTCAAATATTGGACGGTGAATGGCCGCAGCTTATTGCGCTTGATCTAGAAGGGTGCAATATATTAGGGAGTATACCTCCTTCAGTTGGAAATCATTCCTCCCTCAGTAGTCTTAGTTTGAGTTACATGAATATTGAAGGTAAGATTCCCCCCTCCATTGGCAATCTCTCTGCCCTTCAAACATTAGATCTTCGTGCCAACTCATTAAGGGGGGAAATTCTGATTTCTTTTGGCTGTCTTTCTCTCCGTTACATTGCATTGTCATCGAACTATCTACAAGGCAACATTTCTCTTTCATTGTTTCAGAATAGTACTAGTCTTGATTACCTAGATTTAGCACACAATCACTTGAATCTCCACATTGACCCGGAATGGATACATCAATTTCGTTATATCCGACATTTGTATTTGGCTTCATGTAATATTGGAGGTACAATCCCTCCATTCCTTTCAACACAATATCAACTGGCATATTTGGATCTCTCGAACAACAACATTTTTGGAAGCATTCCAACTTGGATTGGAGAATATGAGTGGCAATATCTTAACCTTTCATTCAATAACTTGGAAGGTCAAGTTCCGTCTAGTTTGGACATATCCAGAGGCCGCTCCTTTACCACCATAGATTTGCATAATAATATGTTGATAGGTTCTCTTCCTATTCCCTCAATGCCGTCCTATGGATTATGGGTACTGGACCTGTCTCACAACCGATTCACAGGTGTTATCCCAAAGGAAATTGGAATGCGTTCAGTTCCTGTCATTTTCAGCAAATAATTGAAGTGGTGGTATTCCTATTTCCATTGGTCATCTGCAACAACTGGAGGTTTTGGATCTGTCAAATAACGCATTGTATGGTAAAATACCACCAACCATAACCAACTGCTCGGCTTTGCAAAGATTGAATTTGGCAAACACTCATTTGGAAGGAGAGATTCCATCTCCAATAGGAAGGCTCGGAGAACTCAAAACACTGCACCTCAATGACAACATGCTCAAGGGAAATTTGCCACCTACTCTCCAAAATTGTTCCAAGTTGAAGATTTTAGAAGTTGGTAATAATTCCTTGTTTGGAAAGATACCAGTTTGGTTAGCACAGTTTTCTGAGTTGATGATACTTATCTTGAGATATAATCAATTCCAGGGATGCATTCCACATGAAATGGGCAATCTCTCAAGTCTTCATGTTTTAGATCTTTCACATAACAGTTTGATTTGTGGCATCCCACCAGAGCTGGGGAAACTGGCAGCTATGATGGAGGAAAAAAATGAAAAGTTTGAATGATTCTAACAATTCCCACTTATATTCTTATTACAAGGAAGAGATCCAGGTGATCACCAAAGAACTGCATCTGGTGTATGTCAATTCTATCCTGTTATTGATAACATGCATTGATCTTTCAGGAAATAAACTGTCAGGTTTCATTCCTTCAGAAATTGGAGAACTTAAAGGCCTACATACGCTCAATTTCTCTAGGAACAATCTCAGAGGAGAAATTCCAAAATTTTTTGGAATGCTGGGGCAGTTAGAATCACTGGATCTTTCGTGGAATAAATTGCAGGGCAAGATTCCAAATGAAATGTTACAAGCTCATTCTTCAGCATTTTTAATCGTATCAAATAACAAGCTTTGTGGAAGAATCCCCGAAGGAGGTCAGCTTTGGACATTCAAAGTTTATTATTTTGCAGGAAATCCTTGTTTAAGTGGGTTTCCACTCAATGGACCCAAGAACTCTCTTCGATACTCTCCAGGAGAAGAAGAGGAGGATAATGGAAATTTTCCCTGGTATTGGTATGTAGGGTGGATGTCCAGCTATGTCTTTGGATTCTGGGGAGTGCTTATACTACTCATTATGAAGAGGACATGGAGGAAGAAATATTTTGAAGCGATGGATGAGATTATAATTAAACTGGCTAATAGATCAGATAGAAAATAAAACTACAAATTTCATCACTGCAATCTAGTCATCTCTATTAGGCATGTCTGTCATCTGTATTGGCTTTCAATGTATTAGCTAGCCATGTCTATCAATGTATGGCATATGAATAGTTAGCCATGTCTGTCATCTGTATTGGCTTTCAATGTATTTTTTCTCTTCCCTCTGTGAATTGTCATTGAAGGTATCTATATCTACACCGGCCATAGAATTGTTTTTATGTATAAAAGGCTATTATAAATAAAATTAACAATTGAAATGGAGATAAACTCTAACTTTGTCCATTAAACTCTGAGTTCGATTTAAGCTGGAATATGTGTTTCATTGAAGCCATCCACACAGGATTGCATTTACCTTAAAAAAGCTAATCCTAAATAAAATCAACGATTGAAATGGAGATAAAGTAATGTTTTTCTTTTTTTTAATTTTATCTTTTAAACTTCAATGTAAGCTGGAATATATGTGCTGTGTAGTTAAATAACATAATTGTCTCTTTAGCGTTCAAGGGTGTCCACCAAGTTAAGTCCGTTATTCAAAAACCTGCATGAAAAATGTAGAGAAGCTCTTTCATCAAACTCTCTCGTGAATGGGTAAATTTGTCTATAAATATATAGATTGAAAAAAGAACTTAAGTTTTCAAGAATTGTTGTTTATTAGATAATTAGAAAAGTTCATTAGAAAGTTTGAAGGGTTTAGGTTTCCGTAGTTGAAGTAGGAAGAAAGGTTGTATACCATGGTAAAAATATTTATAGTGGAGTTTAATTTTGTAAACATCATTTTTAAAGAAATAGAATTGGTTTGATAGTGAAGATTTTAGAACTCTAAATAAGAGGTTTAAGGTTCAAATCTTGAAGTGGTAAGGTTATGCAACATGTTATGGTATGTTTAAAAAAAAATCTAATATAAATAATATTGTCAATGTACTTCAGAACCACTTTTCACTTTTCAAATATAATTTGGCCTTTAACTTTCTAGCTATGACTTTACATTTTGTTTTTATTTTTTATTTTACATTTTTGCTTTTCTTTAAACAAGTCTCATTTGCATTACATAATGACTATAAAGTGGTATTACATCTTTTTATTATCAAAAAAAAATGTTGGAGCTTTTATACGGAGGTCTAGATAAGTGATAAGCATGCAATTGGAAATGCCACCTTTTGATATAGCTAGATGATTTGTGTTTTTAGAAAAAACTAGATTTTTAAGGATAAAGAAAAAGAAAAAAAAGCAAAAAACTCCAAGTATCACCTTTGAAATTAGTTGGCAACTCGTTGTCCCCATTCTTATAAATAAATAGGACTTTTATTCAAGAGGATTAAAAAGAAGAGGAGAGCAAAGGAGTTCCAAAGAAATTAACACTCTATGCAATGTTTCAGGAGGTTTTTTATATAAAGCCTTAGAGGATGGAAATTAGGACTTTGTGCAGTTCTTGCAATATGTTTCTTATCTAAATCCTCAAAAGAAGGAATTGGCACTCTATGTGGTGCTTGCAGGAGGTTTGCTATGTAAAATATTAGAGGAAAAAATTGGCACTCTATGCAGAGATTGCAAGAGATTTGCTATGTAAAATCTTAGAGGAATAAATTGGTACTTTGTGTAGTGCTTGCAAGAGGTTTACTATGTAAAACCTTAGAGGAAGAGATTTGCAGTCTGTGTAGTGCTTGCAAGAGGTTTGCTATGTAAAACCTCAAAAGGAGATTGGTGCTCTAAGGAGTGCTTGCAGATGTGTTATGCTCTATGGAGAGCAATTGTGTAATGTTTGATATGGCAATTCAAATATAATAAAAAATATTTTGTGTTTCATGGGTTAGATTGCTATGTAATCTGCCCTTGTAGTTCATCTATTTGTAGATTAAAGTGGGGTTCTCTATTTACTATTTTCTATGTGGTGATATGAATATGTCTGATTAGCTAGAAGATGTTGTTGTTTAATTGACCCCCTCTCTATCACTACATCATTTTGGTATCAGAGCCAAAATATCATTGAGGACATGAAGAAATTATGGTACAATCAGGAAGAATAAGAATGGTAGAAGCCTAAAGGTTCTAGTTAATATTTAATAAATGAATAAATAAATATCATTAAAAATTTACTTTTAGGGTTGAATCACTATTGCACTGGAATGGAGAATCCCACCAATGGGTTTAAACATATATATATTCCTCTTCTTGGATGATTTGTGTGAATGACCAACCTAACATATATCTACTCTAAAGCTACGTTGATGAAGAGACGTGATGGTTCATGTTAGGAAGAGACATGATGGTTCACGTTATGAAGAGATGTGATGGTTCACTTTATGAGTTAATAATATAATAATTAAATGATTAATAATACTAACTAATAATGTTAGTATGGAGGATCCTAACATGCCACCCTCCTTAAAAAGAGCTTTGTCCTCAAAGCTCAAAGTGAGGAGCTTTGTCCTTTGTTTTCCAAGCAAATTTTTTGCAAGTTCTTGTACTATTTTAATGTCACTTTTTTGGAGGTAGGGATATCTTGAGGGTTAGAGTGTTAGTGGGGGGTTGCTAGGAAAAATAGTATAATCTTATTTAGGAGAATCATGATGACGATGGGAGGGCAACCCTTGGGATTCCTCAAACACTTCAATATGATGTATCAAAAGTGGTGGTAATGCTTCCAAATCATTTTGTGGTTCCTTGGTAGATCCAATGAAGGAGTGTGTAGTCACTATGCATTATTTTCAAATAGGTTTTGTCATGTGGTGATAACACAATATTGGTGAGGAAGGCATGTGTAGGTCTTATAGAGTGTATGTCTAACCGACATTGGTCACGTCGGGTATGTCTATCCCATCCTTTCTTGGTGCATCGATAACTTCGGGCATATCAATCGTATTGTTGTTTTTGGTGTGATCATGTATTTTTGGTATTGCTTGCTCATTATCCATATTTTTGATATCTTCATTATATTTCTCATCTTCCTTAGCTTCCTCATATTCCTTATCTTCCTCATCTTCCTCATATTTAGTGCTATCGTCAGGTGAATCTATCGCTACTTCTACCTCAATCACAATTTCATCATTGGGAGAACTACAAGGAATAGTTGCATCTAAAATATATAGTTTGGGTGTAATACATTGATGATTGTGGATAAATTTCTCATCGCAATGAAAGCAAAGGTCGTTTTCTCTTTGTGCCTTCATTTTTGTGGGGTTGATATGTTTAATGGGTAAGATTCGGGTAAGTTTTGGGGTGGTGTACATATTTTGTGATTTCCATACAGGTGGTTTTGTAATTGGGTCCTTCCATTGGCAAAAATCCTCCTTTGTAATAATTTTATTTGCAAGGTCATCTTTTTTTAGGGTTAACTCTGCTATTTTTGTTGTTATTTTTTATTCAAAATCATCTTGCCATTTATTTATTACTTAGAGGATTTATTTCGAGATATATTTAAACAAACTTTCCCACTTGTGTCCAAAATTGATGCTCTAATACCAAGTGGTATAACCCTGAGAGGCATTCATATTGAGGACATTAGTGATAGTGAAGAAGAGGATATTGACCATGTAAAAACTCAAGATGAAGAGCGAGAGGAAAAAATAAATGAATGATTGATCTGAGCGATTTTTAATCTGGATCGAAAGCCTAAGATAGAAATTTTTCATACAATGGAAGCTTAAATCCATAGGAGCTCATAGACTAAATTGCCAAGATAGAAATGTATTTTGACTTTGAGTCAATTGAAGACCCTAAAAGAGTGATATTTGTCTCCACATAATTGAAATGGCATGTGTTCTTGTGGTGGAACCATGTATAAATTGAAAGACAAAGGAAAGGAAAGGAAATGATCAAGTCATGGGAGAAAATGGTCACCAAGCTAAAGGCCAAATTCCTACCATCAGACTACCAATTGGGTCTCTTTAGGAAGTTGCATAACCTAAGACAGAAGGATATGAGTGTGAAGGATTACACAAAGGAGTTATATAATCTCACCATTCAGGTCATATATGTGGAAGATGATGAGGAAAATGTGTTAAAGTACCTCAATGGAATACGACTATCCATACAAGATGACGTCAGTATACTAAGTATAAATATGGTAGAATAAGCCTACCAATATACCTTGGAGGTAGAGGAGAAATTATCATAGAGATATAAAAATAATGCAAGATGAAGAGGACGGTCCCCTCAAGAAAGAGAACAATCAAACAATGGTAGTGGGCAACATTTGCAAGAATGAGAAGCTAGTACTTCTCATTGTGATTTCAATCAGAACATTCGAGGAGGTGGAGACTCCTTACAAGGAAGAGGTAGTTTCAATTGAGGAAGGGGTAGAGGATTCTCTAGATAATGTTACCAATGTAAAGAAGGTTATTGAGCATATGAATGTCCAACTATGTAACAAAGTAACATTAAGGGAAAGGATATTGGGAACCATATTGTGCAAGAAAAAGAAAAAAGTGTTTCTTCCCTAAAGCATGTAGAATAACTAGAACATGGATAATTCCTTATAATAGATAGCATATTATTGAAACCAAGAAAGGAGATGCATGAATCTGAGCAAAAATGGAACTTGTACAGGATAATTTGTAATTCATGGGGTAAATAATATAAGGTGATTATGGATAGTGGTAGCACAAATAACTTGGTGTCAACATAGATATGGGCAAGGTGTGAAAATGGTAAGGGATTGGGAAGATATGGGTAAGGTGTGAAAATACCCATAATGTCAAAATTAAATCTAAAGACTAAAGGCCTTAGGTATGCAGTTCTAGTAGGATGCAATGGGACTAAAATTTTGAGAGAAAAAGGCAATGTAGAGAATGAAGGTTCAAGAATAGGTTTTGCAATTAGTGTGGAGGTGTTGAATATGTTGCAACTAGGTGTTGAAACCTTCATCCTTGTGCAAGTTGTGGAGGACATGATCACTCCAAAATAAGGTGTTGGCAACAAGAAAGTGTCACCAATAAAGTGCATGTTGATTGCAGTTGGATGGATGTGATGCAATGGGAGAAGGTGAAGAGGATGTTAAGTGCATTCTATGCAAGGAGGTTTGATCCTCAAAGGAAGGCTAAGACAAGATAATGAAGTTAACCTCATGTAGACAACCATGCTAGAGTGGTTGTAGCTTAGAAAAATACCTCATGAGCTAGATCTAATGAAATATTTTTTTACCTAATGAGTATGATGCAAGAGCATTCAGTCAGCAAGAGCCAATTGAAAAGACATAAAAAAATGTTTGAGATTTTATATGGACAACTAGATAAGTGATAAGCATGCAATTGGTAGTGCCACATTTTGAGATAGCTAGATGATTTATGTTTTTAGAAAAATCTATATTTTTAGGGGTAAAAAAAATAAAAAGCTCTAAGTCTCACCTTTGAAATTAGTTGGCAACTCATTATCCTCATGCTTATAAATAAAGAGGACTTTTATTTAGGGGAATTAAATAGAAGAGAAGAGAATAAAAGAGAATAGGAGAGGAGAGCAAAGGGGCTTTGAAGAAACTGAAATTCTATGTAGTGTTTGCAGGAGGTTTCTTATATAAAGCCTCAGAGAATGGAAATTGGTACTTTATGCAATGCTTTCAGGAGGTTTCTTATGTAAAACCTCAAACTAAGAAATTGGTACTTTATGTGGTCCTTGTAGGAGGTATGCTATGTAAAACCTTAGAGAAATAAATTGGCACTCTATGCAGTACTTGTAGGAGGTTTTCTATGTAAAACCTCAAAGGAAGAAATTGGTACTTTGTGTAGTACTTGTAGGAGGTTTGCTATGTAAAACCTCAGAAGAAGGAGATTGGTACTCTAAGGAGTGCTTGTAGATGTGTGGTGCTCTATGGAGATAAATTATGTAATGTTTGATGTGGTAGTTGAAATATAATAAAAATAATATTTTATGTTTCATGGGTTATGTTGCTATGTAATTTGCCCTTGTAGTTCATCTATTTGTAGATTAAAGTGGGGTTCTCTATTTATTGTTTTCCTGTGTGGTGACATGAAGATGTTTGAGTGGCTAGAGATGTTATTATCTAATTAACCTCCCCTCCACTGTTGCATCAAACATATTCACCTTCATTCAACTTGTGACTTTCACCATTCATTGTATGACACAAAATTCTCTTTCATCCAATATTTGCGTACGATAGTTTCTTCAACCAAAATCAGAATGTATGATTAATATTCATTTTATGACTTCCTTTTGGCACATAATTGTATGTCCAATATTCTTCACTATTCTACCATATGAAAACTCAATGAATGTATGATGATTTCACAACTTGTACGATACTGGTAATTTTTATCTAATAATCTTCATCAAAGTTAAATAATTTTTCCATTGTACAAATGTAAGACTATTAGTAGCATTCAATGTGAAATTGAATATTGTATAGTAACTTAAATTCTTTAGCAATTTATAATTTTATGATTCCCATTGTTTAGTTGGATGACCTATTCATCATACGACAATTCAAACTACACTTCAACCTAATTTATAGCTAGTAACAATTAAGGTTTCCTTTTGTTGAAGTGTTAATCAAATACTCATGAGTGAATAGCAATTTACTCTTCCCTTATATTATTGATGTCTCTAGCCCTAAAATCTAAATTTTATGTTTTTTTATGTTCTATTTTCTAGCAAGGTAGAATGGCACCCTCCTATGCCTACAATATTTTGTTCACTCAAACCTCCTATGTCTCAGTTATCTTTGACCATTCTCCTATGTTCCAATGCTTACTTGAAACCTACACACATATTTAATAGCAATACAAATGATCAACAAAATTAATTATTCAACATTCAATAGCAACCAAGACTCAAGGATTTATTAGAAAAAAAGGTTGTTCATTTATTTTCATTGAGAATACAAGGCAAATATTTGAGACCTCTTTCTCTCCTCTCCTCTTCTTGAGATAAAACACCTTATTTATGGATTTTTAAAGCAATTATATAATGGTTAAATGGTTGACCTTCTAGTTCCATAACATTTTAGTTATTGGATGGTTGGTTGCCAGGATGCTTCTATATCATAATCGCTCGATAAAATAAATATTTCATGAGCATATACAAACCTTCAACTTGAACTCCATACTTAATAATATCAAATGCATTCATCCATGTTGCATCCTCAACTACTTTATTATTCCACTTGATCAAGTATTCATGATATTATTTACCTCTCATCCTCTTGACAACTCTTAAAATCTATGATTGCTTTAGTTTTATCTCTTTCCTTCTCTAGCAACTATTGTACCCAATAAACCTTTGGATATTATGAAGATGCACTATCTTGCTCACTAGTTGATCCTTCATAACATGGGTATAGATCTACTATATTGAATATGGGAGATATATCCATTCTTTTATATAGTTCTATTTCATAAGCATTCATGAAAAAAAAATTCAAGACTCTACAGGATCCAATCTTATTCCAAATTAACTTGTTATAAGTATTTTGGAATCACTCCTTTTGTAAATGTGCCAAAATGAAATCACCAATCTAAAATTCTCTCACTCTTTGCTTGTGATAAAAATGTTATTTGTATGTTGTGACACTCTATTATGAATTACTCCTCACCTTTTGATACAAATCATGAATGTAATCAACAGTCTTTTGCTATTGTACTTGGCCTTTATAAATAAATTATCTTATGTAATTCATTTACTCCTCTTGGGAATATTCCATATACAATCTAAAATGGATTTTTACCTATACTTTGATTCACCGAGTTGTTGTATGCAACTTTTTCTTGTGCCAAAATAGTATTTCAAAGCTTTGGCTTCTTGAAAACTAAGCATCTCAACACATTCTAAATATTCTTATTCACAACCCTTGTTTTCCCATAAATTTGTGGATGATAAGCTAAAATAAATACCAATTTAGTTCCCAATTTCTTCCATATTATTTTCCAAAATGGCCCAAAACGTTTCTATCCCTATCTAAAATAATTATCTTTAGAAACCCACATAATCTCACCACTTCCATGAAGACTAAGGTAGCAATATAAGTCACATAATTTGTCTTCTTGCAAGGTATAAAATGTGCCATATTTAAGAATATATAACCCACAACAAAATGGATTCATATTCCTTTGTGTCCTCAACAATTCAAGAATAAAATATATGCTTATAGCCTCCCATGGTTTCTCAATAATTAGTAATGGTTGATACATTCTAGTGTTTTGACTCTTCCTTTTTGCATGCTAACATGACTAGAAAAATTGCATAAATTTATTATATCTGCATTCATCATAGGCCAATAGTAATCTTCTTCAAGTTTCCTTAGATTTTTATCCATCCCAAAATATCTTGTAAGTCCTCCATTGTGCTTTCGTCCTATACAATTTTTCTCTCATTGAACTTTGTTGTATACATAATCGATGTCTCTTGAATAACATTACTTCTTGGATGAAATAATCAATCCATGAGGTCCTATCTCTTGTAGTAGGATTATTGCATGTTTCCCAAGCTTCCTTTAAATCTTCATCATCCTTATAAGGCTTCTTCATGGTATCAAAATTATCAACTCCTATCCTCATCATATTCACCAACAAATTTTGTCTACTCAAGGCATCGACTATAGATTCGATATTCCACTTATGTGCTTCAAGATAAAGGAATTTCCTTAAAAATGTTCTACCCACTTCATATGCCTTTGAATAAACTTATTTTTATTGTTAATAAACTATAAAGCATGATTATTTATGAATAAGATAAACTCTTTTAGCAGCAAATAATGTGTCCATTTTTCTAGGTCTTGAAAATAGCATAAAAATCTAGGTCATAGACTACATATTTCCTCTTTGCATCATTTAAATTCTCTCTGAGATAGGAAATGGGCTTCCATTCCTAGCTCAAGACTCCTCATATTACTATACCACTTGCATCACAATCCACCTAGAAAATCTTATTGAAATATACTAAAGCTAGGATTGATTGCTCTGTTGTATTTTCCTTTAGGACTCAAAAAATCGTTTCTGCTACACTTGTCCACTTATATTTATACCTTCCCCATTTTATATTTTATGTAATTGGTGTACAAATCTCACTAAAGTTTCTAACAAAATTTCTATAGAAACATGATAGACCATAGAAACTCCTAGATTTAAACTTACTTCTTGGTGATTGCCAATTGATAATGGCCTTAACCTTCTCAGCGTCCATCTATAATCCTTCTTGTGAAATCACAAAACACTAGTATACCAATTCCTCTTTCATGGAACTACATTTCTTCAAACTGACTAGCAATATTTTTTCTTCAATCTTTGTAAGACCAATCTCAAATGTGTCAAATGCTCTTCCTTGATCTTACTAAAGAACTTGTTGAAATCCAGTAAGACTAGGACCGATTACTTTATTATTTTTTCCTTTAGGACTCAAAAACCCTTTCTGCTAAACTTATCCACTTAAATTCATACCTTCCCCACTTTATGTTCTTTGTAATTGATTCACAAATCCAACTAATTTTTTTGATAAACTTCCCATAAAAACTTGCAAGACCGTGGAAGCCCCTAGACTCAAAATTACTTCTTGATGATGGCAAATTCATAATGGACTTAACCTTCTCAAGGTCTATTTGCAATATTTTTTATGAAATCACAAAACCCAAGTACACCAATTTCTCTTTCATGAAACTATTTTTCTTCAAGTTGACTAGCAATTTTTCTTCCTTCGATATTTGTAAGAACAATCTCAAATGTGTAAAATGCTCTTCCTTTCTCTTATTACATATCAAAATATCATCCAAATAGACAACTAAAAACTTGCCAATAAATGGCTTCAACATTTTGTTCCACATAAAGGTGCTAGTTGCATTTGTTAATCTGAATGGCATGACCAGTCACTCATAAAAATTTTCCTTTGTCTTAGAAGAAATTATTCACTCATATCCTTCCCTAATATAGATATGATGAAATCCACTCTTCAAATCTATATTTGTGAAGTAATTTTCTCCACTCAAGCAATCCATTAAATTATCCATGTGTGGTAATGAAAATATATACTTTATGGTTATCTTATTGACAGTCCTTGAATTTATACACATTCACCATTTTCCATATATCTTTGGTGCAAGTACAACTTGTACTACACATGGAATCAAGATATCCCTAATCAACTCCTTGTTTCATAGTTCTTGGACTTGTCTATTCATTTTTCATTCTACATTAGTGTCATTCTATGTACTTATTGGAAAAACATGATCCAGGGATGAAGTCTATGTGGTGGTTAATACTCCTCATCAATGGCAATCCATACAACAATTATTTTGATAAAATTTATGCATATTATTCTATAAAATACTTCACTTCATTTGGAATTTCATCATTTCAATTTTCTATATCATCCTCTAAGGGTTTAGCCACAAAAAAATACACCTTCTTTATCATGTCCTTCAAAATTTACTTTATAAAAATCAAACATACTTTTGGACCATTATACTTTCCTTTATCCTTGTACTTCAATGGACTCAATACATACTTCTTACCATATTTCATAATAGTATAGGTGTTTTCCCTACCATCATGTACTAAATTTTAGTCAAATTTCCAAAGTATTTTCAATAAATATGGTAAGCATCCATTAACATAATATAGCATAAGACCTCATCCTTGTAATATCCAATTGAAATTTCACTTGATACTGTCCATTGACTAAAATTTGGTGTTCCTTTTACAACCAAGAGATATTATACAAATCATGATGCTCTATTCTCCTCAAACCTAGTTTCTCTACCATATTTTTGGATAATAGTTTATCCATACTCCCACTATCTACAATAACCTTACAACATTTTCCACCTAATTTACACATTGTTTTAAAAATATTTTTCCTCTAAAATGGTTTACATTCCCTCTTTTCTAACTTTAGTAGTACTCTCTTCATCATGAGAGAGTCTCCTTGTTTTTGTTCATTTGTTTGTTTTCAGTAAGAAATTTTTTTTTCTTCTACTTGTGCAATATGGTTTCTTATATCCTTATCCTTATTACTACTTTGTTGTGTTGTCAAACATTCAAATGCTTTATGACCATATTTTCCACATATATAACATCTTCTAGGGAGTCCTCTACCCCTTCCTCTACCAAAATTACCTCTTCCTTATGAAGAGTCTCCACCTCCTTTGCTATTTTGGTTCAAGTCATTATGAGAAGTATTAGAGCATACATGAAGAAATTTACAACTTAAGGGTGTATATTTTATGGTTTTCATGTTTTCTTTATTTGAAATTTATAATTAAATTATGATTCAATTCAAATATAAAAAATCGTAGGTTGAGTCAAAATTATTTTTATTTAAAAAAATATTTGCTTAAACCTTTTAATTTTCACTAATTTTTTAGTAAAAATGACTTTATATTAATTAAAAGTGAGTAAAAAGGTTATGTTTCCACCCCTTCTAAGCAAATAGGAATTTAATCCAAATTTTTACAGAGGACTAGTTGCAATGTTTTAATTGCACTAAGTTATTATAAGGGGAAAATAATTTAATAATTTATTTAGGTTATGAGCCACAAAAGTCAATTTAACCAGCATCAAGACATAAGATACGATATATATCTTCCTTAATTTGTTACATCCACCATATGGGAAGGTCTCCATAACAATGTAGATTTTCTTAGTCTATATCCTAGTTTGCCATAGCATCCGCTACCTTGTTATGCTTGTGAGGGACATGCAAAAAATTAGCTATCCTAAATCTAGTCTAAAGGTTGTGGATCTTTTCTAGCACTCTCTATAAATGCCAGTCCTTAGAATAGGCCTTAGTGGGATATTTGAGCTAATCAATTAGCATTTGAGAGTTTGAATATACCTTTACCAAGCTCCATCCAACCTTAGCAACCTCTTGAAGATCCTAAAAAATAACATAACCTTTTGCTATATTATTAGAAAGAACAACCAAAGGATGAAGACCTTCACCAAAATGGTAAACCCATTCTCAAGGCTCCAACACTCATCCACCAATAGTAGCAAAATCACAAAGCAACAACAACAACAAAATAATCCAAAGCACAAGAGCACTGGTCAAATCACACTTGGAAGAATGAATTTTTCTAGAATGTGGTCATAAAAAACATGCTAGAAAACTTGTTAGAAACATTATTAATAGAAAAAGGGGATCCAATCCTCTTTTTATAGGATTTTTAGAGAGGGAAAAGGTAGGAAAACAAAAAACAACTTTGGCCAAGCCAATACCATAGAGGTCGACCTCAAAATTAGGGCTTTTAGAGAGAATAACCCTAATTTTGTCGAATTTGTGCCCTAGAATTACTGGACATGAAGTTGATAAAGCCAAGAAAAAAGGTAAAACAAGAGGGAAATAAATGTTTTAACTTGTACTTTATCAATTTTAGATGCCTTCGTTAAGGATCCTAAAGGAAAGTGACTCATTTATGTGGGTCAATTTTCCATGTCTACATAATCTTAAAATTTTGTTGGTTTGATACCTTTTTTATATATTAAGTATTCAACCACAATGGACTATTCTAAAGGAGGTAAGGAAAGACTACAAATTTATAGCAAGTAGGGGGCATTCAAACCCTAGATGTTGTTAACTATGCAATTGAATAAAGCCCTCAAGAAAGGAGGGATAGTCTATGTAATTAAGCTAAATAAAGTTGGAGAAGACCGAAAGAAGGAAGTATTGGAGACACACCCAATTTTTTAGGATTTCAAGGATGTATTTCCTGAGGATATACTTGGAATTCCTCCTGTGTAGGAATTTGATTTCACCATTGATATTATGCCAGGAGAGAAACCAATTCACATATCTATATATAGGATGACGCCTATCGAGATGCAGGAATTAAAGGTATAATTGCAAGGGTTATTAGAAAAGGGGTTGATAAAACCAAGAGTGTCACCTTGGAATGCACCTATTTTATTTATGAAAAATAAATATGGCTCTTTAATATTATGTATTGATTACAAGATGTTGAATAAAGCTACAATCCAGTATCTCCCACCTACAATAAAATATTTATTTGATCAACTAAGAGATGCCAAGGTGTTTACTAAGATAGACCTAAGTTAAGGGTGTCACTATTTAAGAATACGTGAGGAGGATACTCATAAGATGACATTTAAGACTAGTTATGGACATAATGAGTTTATAGTCCTACCCTTTGGACTAACTAACATCCTAGTTGCCTTCATGAATTTAATGAACAGTATGTTCAGAAGGCACCTAGACCAGTTTTATCCTTGTATTTCTAAACGATATCCTAATATACTTTCAAAACAAGGAATAACATGATAAACATCTCAAGATCATGTTAGAGTTACTGAGGGAAAATCAAATCTACAAAAATCTGGCCAAGAGCGATTTCTATGTTTCAAAGGTATGATATTTAGGACATATCATATCAGCAAAAGGAATTGCTATGGATCCAAAGAAGATTGAAGTCATATTAAATTGGCCACCCCCTACTAATATTACCAAAGTAAGAAGCTTCATGGGGTTAAAAGACTATTATAGACGTTATATAAAGGATTTCTCAAACATTGCTTCGGTAATAACTAACCTTCAGAAGAAAGGGAAGGAATTCAAATGAAAAAAAAAAGTGTGAAACTGCCTTTGCTTTGTTGAAGCAAAAGCTTACTACTACACCAATATTGAATATTTTGGATCCTTAAAGAGATTTTTTGGTATGCATTGATGCATCATTGGAAGGGTTAGGAGGAGTACTCATGCAAGAAGAGTTAGTAGTAGCTTATACTTAAAGTAAGCTTAAAAAGCATGAAGTCAATTATGCTACTCATGATTTAGAGCTATTCATTGTGGTGCACGCTCTAAAGGTATGGCACCACTATCTGGTGGGGAGATATTTCAAGTTAAAATTTGACCATCAAAATCTAAGGTATATATTCACCCAGCCAATACTTAATGCACGATTGAGAAGGTGGATCAATTTTCTCACTGAGTATGACTTTGAAATTGAGTACATAAAGGTAAAATATAATATAGTTGTTGATACCTTTAGTAGAAGGAGACACATAGCAGCCATAACCAGGAGTCACATAAATCTCATGGATCAAGTAAGATAGGATCAATATCAGGATGGATATTGCTAAGAAATTTGATCTAGAATAGACAAATATCCTAAGGGTGATAAGGAGTTTGGAATGATAGATAATATTTTATGCTATAAAGGTATAATTATTATACCAAAACTAGGTGATTTAAGAAAGCTAATAATGCAAGAAGCCCATAAATATCCTTATTCGACTCACTTCGGAGGGGCTAATATGAGGGAAAACATGAAAATAATCTTATTTTGGGTAGAAATGAAGAATGATAGTACTCATTTTGTCATTCGGTGCCTCAAATATCAAAAGGTTAAGGTGGAACGCAAGCATCATGTAGGACAGTTATATCCACATAGTATACCTACACAGAAATTGCAGGTCATATCTATGGATTTTAGAGTAGGTTTACCTAAGACTAGGTACCAACATGATGCAATCCTAGTAGTAGAAAAATTGACTAAGGTTGCACATTTTATACCTAGGAGCACCAAGGACGATGCTTAGGTGGTGGCTAATAGATTTTCCAAGGAAGTGTTATGAAATGGCAGGTCATATCTATGGATTTTATAGTAGGTTTACCTAAGACCAGGTACCAACATGATGCAATCCTAGTAGTAGTTGAAAATTTGACTAAGGTTGCACATTTTATACCTAGGATCATCAAGGACGATGCTCATGTGGTGGTTAATATATTTTCCAAGGAAGTGTTATGATTGCATGGATTTCTTGAGGTAATTATCTCATATAGAGATTCCAAGTTCACTTCTAAGTTTTGGAAAGCCCTTCATCAGGCAATAGATACAAATATAAAAAAGAGTTTGGCATACCACCCTGAGACATATGGTCAAACAAAGCGAGTAAACCAAGTACTAGAATATATGCTCCGTATGTACTACATGGATTACAAGTCTCGCTAGGAAGACTATCTACCTTTGTTAGAGTTTGCCTACAATGGGCATCACTCATCTCTAGGAATGAAAAATTTTGATGCCTTGTATGGATGAAAGTGTAGAACACCACTATCATGGGATAACCTAGGATATAGAGTTGTGATTGGACCATAAATGGTCAGATAAATGGAAGAACAATTGAAGGTAATCAAGCAAAGACTCAAGGAATTTGCTGATAGGTAGAAGAGTTTTGCTGATTTAAATAGAACTCCAAGGGAATAATTGGTGGGAGACAAAGTGTTCCTAAGAGTCAAACCAATGAAAAGTGCAATCAAGTCCACAAAATTGGATCCATAGTTTGTAGGATCCTTTGAGGTAGCTAAAATATTAGTCTGGTTGCATATCAACTTGCTTTACCTCCTAATCTATCAAACATCCATGACACTTTCCACATATATTTGCTTAAAAAATATATTACAGATCTTGAACATGTGTGGGATTTTTCTAATTTGTAGATGGAAATCTAGAAGCAATTGAAGTAATGTCGGTAAATATTCTCGATTTTTGTTCTAATACTATGCGAAATCAGACTCTTGAGCAATGTAAGGTCTAGTGGGACTGTTTCTCTGAAAGTAATACCACTTGGGATAAAGTGGCAGATATGCAAAAAAAATTCATTTTTTTTTAAGATTTCTAAATATAATAATTTACTTTTGATTATTTTTTTATTATATAACCTAGAAAACATCGGGATGATGTTTAGTCCTAGTGGGGAGTATTTCATAACCCTCCTTGAAGGAGCTTGTGACATGGAAAGAAATGTATTAATTGATGGTGCTTTAATACTAAATTTTGTGCAATTAAGCGGTTATGCAATGTTAGTAGATATTGAAGAACATGATACTACTAACAAATTACCAATGTGTAGAATTAGGTACGCTCGTGGATGGAAGAAGTTGAGTCATCCACTAAAGGTGAGGGTACTTGAGGTTGGGGAAATGATGATAAGGCAACTCGAAGGTAACATTGATGGATACCTTCATATAGGGATGCATTTGGTTAGAGATAATCGTCAATAGCTAGCCACATTAAGCCCCAAATTGATAGCCTAGTAGCTATCGTAAGTTCTAGAGGTTGAGATAGGTGACAAAATTGATGGAAATATTACCCTCTTTGTCTATTGCACATGTTTGATTATCATTTACTTCATCACTATTTTCCTCAATAATTTGAGAAGCATAAATGGATAATTTGTCTTCATAACTCCTTGTGTGTTTAGACAAATAGAGTGATAAATTAATTACTTTATTTTAAATGATAATTTAAATTTTATAAATGCTTTATTTGAAATTATAGTAGATTTCATTTAAAATTTATAAATGTTGTATTTTAAATGATAGTAGGTTTCATTTAAAATTTATAAATATTTTATTTTAAGTAATAGTGGGTTTTATTTAAAATTCATGAATGATTTATTTAAAATTCATAAATATTTCATTTTAAATGATGAAAGGTTTCATTTAAAAGTTAGTAAATATCTTATTTTAAATTAATAAAGTAGAATTTCATTTCAAGATAATAATTGAATTATATTAATGAAATTCAATGGCTTTACCATTTTTAAAAAAATGGTAAATATGGACTCCCATCTCGAAACCTCCCCTTAAGATAATTAAATTTTTAAAATATAAGATGGAGAGGATCTGCCATAAGTTTGGATTCTAGGAAATATCTGTTTGGGTATGGGAGTGCCTACAAACTTGGACCAAGGGGAGATCCATTTATGGTGTCTTGAGCAAGAGGATGGGGCAGGAAACCCACTACCGACAAGAATGGTGTTAGGATCCTATCCTAACACCATGTTGTAATTCTCATTTACCTATGTAATAACCCAATCCCAATGTGGGGGTCTCATTTTAATGTTATTATGTAATACTTAGTAATGTAGGTGGCAATAAATGTACCTCGCCAAGTGGTACCATCTCATGTAACTACTTTTATCAATATTGTAACCAATGTAGTAAGATACCAAGTGGTACCATCTCATGTAACCATTTTTATCAAGATTGTAACTGCCATTTGGTGGAAGATTCTAGCTCAAGTGGCATTTTGCATGTAAGCCACCTCTTGAGAATTTATGTAGGGTTACATGAATTTTTCCTTTAAAAATATATAAAGCCATGTACGAGATTATTCTTTTGCAAGCTAATGAAATATTAAAGGAGGTTGCCCCCTCGAAGAGGCCCGCGATTCAGTGTTACTGTGAGATTATTTCATTTTTGTAATTAATTTTTGCATAGTGATATTGAGTTATTTGATGTATGTGAGTTATTTTTTAGTATTTTGTGTGAGTGTGCTTTATTTTAATAGTAGGTTCCTAACAAGTGGTATCAGAGCACTTTCCAGGGCCAAGTTTTGCTGCAACTAAGACAATTCTTGCCAGTCATTCCGCCTATTAGGTATAATTTTCCTGTGTGTTTTTTATTTCTATTTTTCCTTTATCAAAAAAAAAATCCAAAAAATACAGTCATTTTTTTTCTTGCAAAAAATCAAAAAATACCAAAAAAAATACAGTAGTTGTATAGGTTAGAAACCCTATGCCAAGGATTTTAAAATATCACGAAGAAGCTATAATTATTGGCTAAGCTAGATAACCTATTAAGCTTCTAGTGAAATGAGGGGCGATCAGGCTCCAATACCCAGGCCTCAGACAACACTCATGCACGAAATTGAGCTCGCATGTATCTTCGAGTATATCGGGAGATAATCTAGGTTTAAACAATATTTTATCCATTAGGAAGATTTTTTGGCCTTGTATTATCCATAGTCCATGGGACACATCATCCCAGACGATTACCCTCATGTACTGTCAAAGAGGTAGATAGTGTGCTCAAGGGTATATGTGGAATCCTCCTTGAGTAGTGGCCTGAAATATTGGTCCGAGCACTATTGTTCATCACTGCGGTATAATAGAGGGCCTATGGGTATTACATACTCCCTTAGCATACACTGGTTCACAAAAACAAAAAAAATAAAGTATCATCCCATTGAAAATCAACCCATCCCTGTTCTGCTAACCTGCATTCACCATACCCAAAAGTGAGCATACGGAGAAGGCTTTACCTATCACAGAAAACAACTTGCATACACCAACAGTCAAGACAAATTTCTACAAGTTTTTGAAATAACCTGTGGTCAAAATTTTAATAGTCGGGACAGTGACAGTAATAGTCAAGACAGTAATAGTGGTAGTCAGGTCGAAAGTAACAGTCCTTTGTACTAGTCTAGAATTGTAGACTTTTAGTGTCAGAAATAGAGTTAGTGTCAAAAATTTCCCTAAGGTCAAAAGCAGCAACTATGTCAATAACCCTAGTATAGGTGATAGGAATAGAGAACATTGAGTGACACGGTGGTCAGGGTACAGACTACACAAGTCAGTGACAGTTGATTCCAGAGGGAAAATTTTGAACCGTAACTCCAAGTAAAAAATAGAGAACACCAGTAGACTCGTCAACATAGTAGAAAAAAAAGAAACATTGAAATTTTATTAAAACAGGGATATCTCTTCACACAGATCTCATATTGACTCAAAAATTTAGCAAAAAATTCTACACTCTATTCCAGACAAAATTGTCCTTGGCAGCTCCTGGTCAAATTTTACACCAAATTTCTAAAAATAGCACATTTTGATTTTTCTTGCTAAGGCCATAACTTTTCATCGATCCATCAAATTGATCCAAATTTTTAGGAATAGAATCTACTTGTTATTTTACACAAAAGACCCTCAATGACTCATTGGTGAAATTTTAAGTACAAGTGGAAGAAATTACCTTGACATCGACTTGCAACCAACATGAGATCACAAAAAGCTAAGAAATTCAGTATATCTCCTCATTGAGCACTCACATAAAACAGCCACCAGAGTGGACCCTATCCTAAAATCAGTGTTGCAACTCATTTCCCAAATTGGATTTTGGACCCTTACTAAAAATAGTAACTCTTGAAAATTCGAGGTCTACTTTTAGTAAATTAGCACAAGAGGGACCGCAACGGAAAGTGGCACTCGAGGACAACAACAAAAGGATTTAGACTTGGGCACATTATTGACCTACCTGCAAAAGTTTGTTGCTGACTTGACCTCTACAAACAAGAAGATATGCATAGATATTTGAGAGCTTTGACTGGATCAAGATAACACTAGAATTTGTTTAGAAGAACAACTCATAGAGATGGAGACCAAATTGCACGATAGTACCAAAACTAAACACCATGCTGAAAACTCTAAACGAAGTCGATGAACACCAGATGACCATCACTCTGATTGGGATCTAACCTTCAGAATGCCTAAATTAGATTTTCCTAAGTTCAATGGAAAAGATATCGATGGGTGGTTATGTCGGGTTGATCAATTCTTTCGACTCCATAATGTCCCTATATATCATCAAGTTCAGATGGCTTCCTTCAACCTAGAATCTGAGGCCTTACATTGGTCCCAATGGCTATGGGTTGCTAACCCTGATCTATATTGGGAGGACTTTGAGTCCCAACTACTCACCCGATTTGGCCAAATAATTATGATGACTTTACAGGTGCACTAACAAAGCTGAAACAAACCACCTTAGTTTGTGATTACTAGACCCAATTTGAGAAATTGGCCAATAAAACTAAGGGTTTGAATGAGGGATTTTTTATGAGTTGTTTTGTTAGTGGGTTACGAGATGATCTCTAGGTTGAAGTCAAGATGTTTAAGCCCCACACCATGATGGAGGCTATCAGTTTAGCTTGATTTGTCGAATCTAAACTCTCAGCTCAAAGGAAGACACCATGATTTTTGCATACCGACCTTCTTTCCCTCCTTGGGTCGAAAACCATACTGATAATAAATATCCTGCTCCCAAGTTACTGACTATAGAGGAAATGGATGCACGTCGTGCCTAAGGGTTATGTTATAATTATGATGAAAATTTTATGAAAGGGCATAGATGTGCAAATAAGAGATTATTTTTAATAGATGTGGAGGCACCAGAAAATAGTGACCATAGTAATGAGGAGAGTGAGACAACTGAGGCACTAACTCCACAGGCAGAGGAACCATCAAAAACACCAACAAAAATTTTAGTCCATGCTCTTGCCAAGATTACCACCCCACAAACCATAAAAGTTGTGGGTTATTTCAAAGGCCAACGTCTCACAATTCTAATTGATTCAGGTAGTACACACAACTTTATTGATCCTCAGGTGGCAAAACGGACCAATTGCTATATACACTCATGCAATTCTTTTGAAGTCATGGTGGCCAATGGAGGTACCTTACCTTGTAAAGGTAAATATCAAAATGTCAAAATTCAGATAGGGGATTATGAACTCAAGCAAGATATGTTCACCCTCCAATTAGGAGGATGTGATGTTATGTTAGGATCCCAATGGATGAGCACCTTGGGCACTTTCTCCTGCAACCTTGTAGAACTATGGCTACAATTTTAACAAAATGGTTAACCATATACCCTCAAGGGTATCAAGGCTAGCCCTGCACAAATTATTAGTTCCAATCGCAAGGAGAAGTTGTTGAAAAAGTCCTCCTGTGGGGTCATTGCACAAATATTTTCAATTTAACCACCCACTTCTATAACAGATTCACTTCTAGTAGATTTGCAACTTGTTCTAACCAAGCACAATGGCATATTTTTAGAACCAACTACACTGCCACCTCATCGCTCTCATGACCATGATATTCTACTACTTTCGAGTAGTGCACCACCAAAAATTAGACCGTACCAGTATCCTCATGCTCTCAAGTCAAAAATTGAGAATATGGTACAGGAATTTCTCAATTCAGGTGTCATTCGACCCAGTACCAGTCCTTATTCTTATCTAGTTTTGCTAGTTCATAAGAAATATGGCTCGTGGCAATTGTGCATAGACTACTATGAGCTCAATAAGATCACCATCAAGGATAAATTTCCCATTTCGATAGTGGATGAATTGTTGGATGAATTACATGGAGCTATGTACTTCTCCAAGTTGGACCTTCGTTCGGGGTACCATCAAATCAGGCTCAAGGATGAGGATATTCCAAAAACTGCTTTTCGTACTCATGAAGGTCACTATGAGTTCTTGGTAATGCCATTTGGTTTGATAAATGCACCATCCACATTTCAAAGCCTTATGAACAACATCTTTCATCCCTTCATGTGGAATTTCATCCTGGTTTTCTTTGATGACATATTGGTTTACAACCGCTCGTGGGAAGAACACCTTACCCATGTGGATCAAACATTACATTTATTGGCCCAAAATCACTTTTTTGCTAAGTGGTCTAAGTGCTCCTTTGGTCTGACAGAAGTGGAGTATTTAGGACACATTGTTTCCAAATATGGTGTCAAGGTCAACCCTAAGAAGATTCAGGCAGTTCAGGACTAGGCAAAATCCCGCACTCTCAAAGGACTTCGGTGATTATTACGAATTACAGGAAATTTATTTGTAATTATGGGAAAATAGCATCTCCCCTCACATCTATGTTAAATAAGGACTCTTTCACTTGAACAGGACCCGCTGATCAAGCCTTTCTTGAATTAAAGCATGCCATGACCACACCTATTCTAGCCATGCCCGATTTCTCTAAACCATTCATCATTGAAAGTGATGCTTTCAGTTGCAGTATTGGGGCAATATTTATGCAAGAATGGAGACCCTTGTCCTTCATAAGTAAGGCACTCTCTGAGAGTAATGTGGAAAAATCTACATATGCCAAGGAGATGTTGGCTATCTTACATGTTGTCACCCATTGGAGACCATATCTCATTGGGTGTCATTTATCCATTAAAATAGACCATTAGAGTCTCAAATATTTCTTAGAACAATGGGTTGCTACCCTATAAAAACAAAAATAGGTTTCTAAACTCATGGGCTATGATTATGATATCACCTATAAGAAGGGCAAAGAAAATATTGTGGTTGATGCTCTCTCTCGTCAATTTGAGGCCCTCAATATGATATGTGCTATCTCTACACCTGTACCCCAATGAATAGATTCCTTATGACAAGAGGTACTTCAATATGTAGACCTGCAAGCTTTGATGGCTTCACTTCAAGCTGATCCGACTTCCTCCCCAGGATACAATTGGAATGGCTAGGATTTGCATTATCGCCAATGCCTTGTTATTCCCCATGTCTCACCACTCTGTGACCTCTTCATAAAGGAACTACACACTACTCCCTCTATAGGTCATTCTAGATTTTTCAAAATGTATGAACGTTTCAAACGCGCATTCTTATAGAAAGGGATGAAGCAGGACATCCGTGACTTCGTGGTCGCTTGTGATACCTGCCAATGGATGAAAGGTGAAAATTTCATTCTTCGGGTACTCTTCAACACTTGCCCATTCCAGATCATGTTTGGAATGATATTTCTATGGATTTTATCGAAGTGTTACCTAAATAGGGTGGTAATTCTATTATTCTTGTGGTAGTGGATCACCTTTCAAAGTATGCTCATTTTTGCCCCCTTGCCATCCTTACACAACCTCCACCATTACCCAAATCTTCCTTGATTCCATTTTCATATTCATGGTATGCCCACCTCGATTGTTTCTGATCGAGACCCAACCTTCACTAGTCATTTCTTGCAAGAGTTGTTTAAGTTACAGGGAACGAAGCTCAAAATGAGTTCAGCCTATCATCTGCAAATGGATGGTCAAACTAAAATTGTCAACAAATTTTTGGAGACCTATCTTTTTTGCTTTGCATCAGATCATCCTTCTCAATGGGTGAAGTGGCTTCCTTTGGTCGAATGGTGGTACAACATGTCCTATCATACATTTACCAAACTTACTCCTTTTGAGGTCATTTATGTGTGCCCTCCACCCACGCCTTCTTCATACATTCCAGGAAGCTCTAGGGTCTAGGAAATTGACATTACTCTTTGCCAGCAGACCGATGTCCTTTACCATCTGAAGCATAATTTGGACATGGCCCAAAATCGTATATGAGAATAGGTCAACCAGCATCGATCCGAGCATAGATTTGATGTGGATGATATGGTTTTACTTCACTTGTATCCATACAAATAGTCCTCCCTCCAACTCTGTCGGTGCCAGAAACTTGCTATAAAATTCTATGGGCCTTACCAAGTCCTACAGTGGATTGGTTCCACTACTTATAAATTGGCTCTTTCACCCACCTCCAAGCTCCATCCTGTTTTCCATGTTTCATCTCTCAAGAAATTTGTGGGCACACAGGTACAAGTTCAATCAACATTACCAAAATTGGATGAGGAAGGGTCCATCTTACTCAAACTAGAATAGTTTGCTGGATCGCCACACCCGCACTCTCTATAGTTGTACCATCACAAATGTACTTGTCTAGTGGCATGGGCTCCTACCAGAAGATGCTACATGGGAGTCTCTCCATTAAATCCAATACCAGTTTCCTCAATTTTGGATTTGAGGACAAAGCTTTTTGAAGGGGAAGGACATGTTAGGATCCTATCCTAACACCATGTTGTAATTCTCATTTACCTATGTAATAACCCACTTCCAATGTGGGGGTCCCATTTTAATGTTATTATGAAATACTTAGTAATGTAGGTGACAATAAAGGTAACTCGCAAAGTGGTACCATCTCATGTAACCATTTTTATCAATATTGTAACCTATGTAGTAAGATACCTCGCCAAGTGGTACCATCTCATGTAATCATTTTGATCAAGATTGTAATCGCCATTTGGTGGAAGATTCTAGCTCAAGTGGCATTCTGCATGTAAGCCACATCTTGAGCATTTAGGTAGGGTTGCATGAAGTTTTCCTTTAAAAATATATGAATCCATGTATGAGATTATCCTTTTGCAAGCTAATAAAATATTGAAGGAGGTTGCCCCCTCGAAGAGGCCTGCAATTCAGTGTTACTGTGAGATTATTTCATTTTTGTAATTGATTTATACATAGTGATATTGAGTTATTTGATGTATGTGAGTTGGGGCTCGGGGCTAAAAATGAGCCTCTTATCTTAACCCCTCCCCCACCTCCACATGAGGTGGTTAATTCTTGGGTGTGAATATTTCTACTCCCCAAAAGCACAGATTTGTACCTTTATATTTTTCTCTTCTTCTGTGAGTCTTTTGAATCCTCTCATTGTTGCTTTCCAAGATATCATCCCTGTTCCTATTGTCACTTTTGTTCCTGTTCTTGATCTTGTTCTCATCCATGTTCCTATTCTTGTTCATGTTCCTGTTCTCATCCTTGTTCCTGTTCTTATTATTTTCTGAGTCTATTATTTTTTGAGTCTCTATTCCTCTTCATATTCTTGCTTTTGTTCATATTCCTATTAATGTTCATATTCTTGTCTCTGTTCATATTCTTGTCCCTGTTCATGCCTATTTCTAGAATATTTGCTCTACACCATCTTGCTATGTGACCATCATTATTGCACTTATAACACTTAATTTTATTATTCCTTGGATGTGCAACTATCTTAGGACTTCTTCTAGTGAATCCATATCATCTTCTATCATGAATCCTGCAATATATTGCCTTGTGATCAAACTCATTACATGAGTAGCAGTACCCTTAGAAAATATGTCATTTTCCATATACTTGTATTTCATGTGTCATGCACTGTGAAGCCATGTGCCAAAACTTGTGACATGAAAAACATCTTCCATTGAAGCCTCCTTGTCTTGACCTCATTGGTCTCTTGTTCTGATTTTTGTTCCATCTGTATCTTCTTTGTACATTATTCCATATTGGTTGAACTCTTTGTTGTCCAACTCATCCTATGATGTCTCACTCCCACTTACACTATCTTCTTTTGATGTATCTTCATCTGAAGTTTCTTTTTCTTCAAGTCTTGAGTTTGATTCTTCTTCCTATTTCTTTTGAACCTTTCCATATCCAAGACCTGTTGAACATGATGTTCGTTGTTGTCCATAGATGAACTTATCCAAGTTCTTAGAGCTATTTGTGAAACTCTTCATTTTGACCTTTGAATCTTCTAAATCCTTCTTGAGTAGTTCCACTTATTGTGCTAGATTTTCACACTCTGAGATTTTTTCTTCTAACTTGTCCTTGAACTTCCTTGTCTTAGCCTTTGATTTTTCTAAATCCTCTATGAGCAATAGTCTTTCTTCATCACATTCTTGTGTTGTTTTCTTACCTTCTTTATTGTTTTAATATCATAGATAAGTTCTCCCTTAAGATCATAGCCATTTCTACTTAATAATCCTCTATTTTTTTATCTTTTTCCACATCATTTCTCTCTTTTGGCTTATCTTCTATAGGATCACACACTTCATTTTCTAATGCCATTAGAAGATTTTCATCTAGTCTATCAAGTGCATCTTCAAAATCATAATCACTAAAACTATAACCATCCCTTGTGCAATCATATTCAAGATGTCCAAATCTACCACATATAAAACACTTGAGAATAACTGGAGTCCTTCTCTTAACTAGTTCTTTTTCTTCAATCATAAATATGACTTCATCTCTATCATTTTTTGAAAAACTAGCATCACTATCATTTGAATACTTACTTGCATTTTATTCAAACTTATGTAGCTTATCCTTAGACCCTCTTACTTCCATCCTTAGTGAAACTATCTCATGCTCTAATCTTTCACACTTTAGATCTTTTGTCTTTAATTTTTTAGTCATCCCTTCTTCAATTTTTCTTGCCTCTTCAACCTTGATTTTGAAGTAGGTGAGTTCTTGTAGAAACCTTTATTTTGTTTTCTCATCTTCTTGAGCTTGAACCCTTAATCCAAAGTTTTCCCCTTTTAATTCTTCAAGAGTAACCTTAAGTCTTTCATATTCTATCTCTTTTACCTTTGACTATTCAGCCATATCCTTTTTAACTCTTTTTGTCTTTTCAACCTTATCTCTCAAGTCAGAGATATCTTGTAGGAACTTTGTCTTACATATCTCATCCTCTTGTATTTGAGCCTTTAATTATATGTTCTCTCTTTTTATCTCATCAAGTTCCTTGATATTAGCTTCCTCTTCTTCTTCTCCTTAATCTTCAATTTATTCTATTGTCCAAAGTAGAGTTTCTTCTTAATACCCGCTTCGATTGTTTCTTTTATCCCTTTCTAAATCATCCTCATCTTCACTGTTATCAAAACCATTGCAATAACTTGCATAATGAATGAGTTGACCACAAAAAAAACATTCTTCATCTTCTTGTGAGCAGTAAGCTGCATGATGACCTATCTTTACACATCTGGTAAAAAACTTTATAAGTTTGGATGTTTCTCCTTTGTTTTATTCATCTCTTGAATCTATTTCCATTTTTCCTCCCAACACAACAATATCAAACTCATCTTCCTTTTCTTTCATGACCATGTGTGTTATTTTCTTCTTGTGTCTCATGGTTTTGCCTTTGCCTTTCTTTGCCATTTGTGTTCTTGTAAGATCTTCCTTCAAGTTTTTAAACTCTTTCCAAATGAACTGACTCTGATACAAATTGAAGAACACAAGCTTATATTGAGAGGGGGGTGAACAGTATAAGACCACTTTTTACTTTTCTTTCCCAAATAGTATTAATCAATATAATCAATGGCAATATCAATAGTAGTAACTAAAGCAATGCACAAATCATCACACACAATAGAGATATATATTTTAATGTGGTTCATCCAATGTGGGATACCTCCACAGAGAAAATATTTCTTCTAAATATTTCTCAATCAATATATTTGGTAATCCTTCCCAATTACAATGTTTATGGACCTCTGTACAAAGGAGATGTTGATCCCCTAATCTCAAGTTCATGGATCTCTTCCATAGGAGAACTCTTTCCCCTTCTACTATGGCTAGTGATCTTCTAGAAGATTATGTCTCTTTGTTGCATTGACTGGTGGATCTCTCTCCACTTGAAGACTCCTCACTTAGATTTGTATTCAATTATCCTGGTTGTTGAATCTCTATCCACTAAGACTCTGTCCTCTATATTCTATCACCTCCAAAGCTCTATCTCAATACTATACTAAACACAGTCTAGTCAATCTAGCACAAATTTTATCAATATCTTGTACTAAAAATAGTTCATTCGGTCTAGCATAACTCTGCTCAATCTCTTGCACTAAACACAGTCCATTCAGTCTAGCACAACTCCAGTCAAATCTACACTAAACATAGTTTATTCGATCTAGCAAAGATCTGCTCAATAGGTCCACACAGAACCTTCTCAAATCTGCTAAATAGGTCCACACAAAACCTACTCAAATCTGCTCAACAGGTCCACACAAAACCTGCTCAAATTTGCTTAACAGGTCCACACAAAACCTGCTCAAATATACTTAACAAGTCCTCTCTAGGACTTGTTCAAATCTGCTCAATAAGTCCTCTCTAGGACTTCCTTAAATCTGCATAGCTAGCTTCCACAAAAGCTTACATAAAATCAGTCCACAAGCCTTATCAAAAACTTGTCTCAAATTAGTTCAACAAGATCACACATAACTTGTACAATCTCATATAATCACAAAGAGAATTGTTAGAGACTCAATATTTTCTATACTCAATGCTCAATCAAGATCTCAATTCAATCTCATAGAAGCATAAATAAAATTGTTAGAGACTCAATATGTTCTATACTCAAATCTCAATCTCAACTCAATATCAACCTCATAGAAGCATAAAGAGAATTTTTAGAGACTCTATATGTTCTATACTCAAATCCCAATCTCAACTCAAATCAATATCATAGAAGCATAAAGAGAATTTTTAGAGACTCTATATGTTCTATATTCAAATCTCAATCTCAACTCAAGTCAGAATATAGAATAGTTTGTTTCATGGAACTTGAACAACCACTTCACACAATTACTTGAATAGGCTTAATCAACTCTACTCAACCAATCACCTCAAGGAACAATCCTTTCCACAAACCCTAGTCCAAGCATGTATCAACCAACTCAAAAATATTTTCAACAATGCTCAACAACAAATCTCACATAACAATGATACTCATGTTCTTAACTCAAGTTCAAGTTCTTTGCATGACCAATTGGCTTCAACAAAAATGCTTATAAAACAAGGTTTAATCACAAATCTCAAATTAGAAAACCTTGATGCATTAAACCAACAACTCCTCAAATGAAACCACAATCAATCCTTTTCTCTCCAAATATATTTTCAAAAATCAATCACCCAAATAAGTCAATAAAGAATACTGCCCATACCTTTTTTATGCCTTATGAGTTGTCCACTAAATATGCCACACTCAACACATTTTATTTTTCCAATTTCAATAAGGGTTAGAGGTCTTGAGTAATAATACAATAATAAACATAATATCTCAATAACACCTTATTAATCCTACTCAATAAAATGCACCATACCCTCTTATGCAAGAAATAAACCCTCAAAATAATAAATCAAACTTACTTTTGAAACTCCTTGACAAAACCATAAATATATTCTTTCACACACCTTATTTCTCCCTCTAAGCAATCTAAGCAAATAGCTCTTGAAAATAGCTTTCCAATGATATATAATATGATATACTTCCGAAAAGAAAATCAATAGAAATCTCTATCTTTCCTAGGGCATACCATATCCTTATTTCTCCTTAGGCAACCTTGGCAAAAAATAATATATTAAAAAACATCAAAAATTAAATCCACTTGCCTTTCCCTCAGTGGGATTCGATCCACTGACGTCCTCCTTTCCAATGCCTTAGCCATAGCCAAGCCGTCGTTGGGCCATGTGCCGTGATGTGTCTAAAATGGCACGTCCACCATAAAGTTTTCGTGAACAACGCTCCTCCAAAAAACAACAAGTGCTTCAAGCAATTCTTCCTTGCAATTAAAAAATCCTCACATGAATTGAATACAGGATCTCCTCCTTAGTACCAAGTCAACATACCACTAGGCCACGTTGGCCTTTGCTCTTAGAGCCTCTGAAACTTCACACCTTTAGCCTTTACGTAAATCGTAAGGCCTTCAAAAAACAAAACCTTTTCGCATGCACTTCGAATAATAATTGCAAGGGATGCCTTGGTAAATGTTTTTTATGGCATTTATATAATGCCTTTGTCCTCTTTTGCAATCACGTCGATGCTTCGAATAATTTTGATGGCGGCGTGATTTTTAATTTATAATTAATTTAAATTTAAATATTATAAATTAAAAAGAACCAACCTTAGGTTTAATTTAATTAAACCTTAGAACCTTGTCTTAATGCCCAATATTGGTATAATTAAATATTATTTATAAAATTTAAATTCCTTGTGAATTTAAATAATTTATAAATAATTATTAAACCTCCTTTTTAACCTTTGCAATAACCCACCTTGGGTTTTTATAAACCAATCACTTAACCTGTGTTCCCAATAATATTAAAATACTATGGAGTCTTTTTACTTTCACTTTTGTACTGATGAAGATTTTTCCTGTATGACTTGGATGACTTTATTTCTTGCCAAATTCCTTTAGATGAGTGATAACTCTATCAAGTGACATCAATGACAACTTTGACTTAGAGGACTCAAAATGTCCAACAGTAAAGGGAGGAACATTGGAAAGAGATAAGATAAGGATCGAGAGGAGAAAATCATAAGGTTGATTGGAAGGCGAAACCAAGTGAAGTAGGAGAATTACAATAGAGGAGAGGAGAATGCTAAGACAACGCTACCCAAAATATTACAAAGGGAGCAACAATAGCTAGTTTGGGTTTAATACTATCACTTTTCTGTCAATAACTATTTCTTCGTTTTATGTTGTTTTTGTTGGGCTATCACTACCTGTTCTTTGATTATGGGAAAACAAGTTCCAATTCTTTAAGGACTCTCCTTTATAGATGCATGTGCTTCTCTTGTAACGTCATCACCCTGGTTTGGCTTTAGCTATCATGGTAGTAAAGAACACAAGCTTATACTAAGAAGAGGGGTGAAGAGTATAAAATCAAAACTTTTACTTTTCTTTCCAAATGTTAATAACAATAATATTAAAGCACTAAATAAAACAATGCATAAATAATCACACAAATGAGAGACACAGGTTTAATGTGGTTCACCCAATGTGGGCTACATCCACAGAAAATATTTTTTATAAATTTTCTCAACCAATATCTTGGGAACCAATTCCTATTACAATGTTTATGGGCACCAACCCAAAGGAGACACCAATCCCCTATTCTGAAGTTCATGGACCTCTATCCACAAGAGACATCAATCCACTTTAATTTAGTTCAAGGACATCTATCCACAAGATACACCAATCCCCTTTGCTCTGGTTCATGGACCTCTATCCATAGGAGACACCAATCCCATTTGCTCTGGTTTGTGTACCTTTATCCATAGGAGACACCAATCTCTTTTACTTTGGTCTACTTCAAAGCCTGCTAAAATCTTCTCCAAGACTACTCACAAGCTCTACACAAATCTGCTTCAAGCCTTCTCACAAGGCTCACTCAAATGTGCTTCAAGGCTTCTCACAAGGTTTTCTCAAATATGCTCCAAGCCTACTCACAAGCTCTACATAAAACTTCTTCAAGCCTTCTCACAAGGCTTACTCAAATCTTATTCAAGCCTTCTCACAAGGCTTGCTCAAATTTTCTCCAAGCCTACTCATAAGGCTTGCTCAAATATGCTCAAAAACCTACTCTCAATTCTACCCAAATCTGCACCAAGCCTACTCACAAGGCTTGTTCAAATATGCTTCAAGCCTTCTCACAAAACCTGCACAAATCTACCTCAAACCTGCTCACACAACCTACTCAAATTTGCCTCAAACCTGCTCACAGAACCTGCTCAAATATTCCCAATTCTTGCATACAAACAATTGCTTATGTATTTCCCAAAAGTACTTTCTTTGACTAAAGTAATTCAGACATATTCTACCCAAAATTATTTTTCTTCATGAACATAAAGAGAATGATATGCAATACAAATACTCAATATGTTCTTTTCACATTCATTAAGTCTATCACTTTCACATGTCCCACATTTATTGCTTTCAAAAGATATCTCTAGTATAACACTTAGTAGTTGACCTTCTTATGTATTTCTCAAAATCAAAACCAATGCACACACTTGATTCACAAATATTATTTCTAACACTTGCACATTCACCTCCACTATCACTCAAACCAATGCATAAACTAATTCAAAAAAATGCTTTATAACCCTTGAAATTTAATATCAATATCAATCAAGGTTAATGCATAAATTTGTTTCACAAAAATGGTCTATAGCTCTTGCAAGTTTATTTCCAATATCACTCAATACAATGCTCAATTATGCTCTCAAACCCTTGCACCAAAATTCTCAATTTTATTCAACAATGATGCACAACTAGTTCACAAACCCTAGCACATGTGTTCCCAATTTTATTTAACAATGATGCACAATTTATTCATAAACCCTAGCACGTATTTCCAATTTTATTCAACAATTAAGCACATCTTAGCTTTCAAACTCTAACACAAATATTTTCAACAATGCACATAAAATTAATCCTTATATCTCCACCTTAAAATATTCCTTTCAAACAATCCACCTTGAGGAGTTAAAACACCATACCTCTAAAATATGCCTTGATGAAGATGTGCCCTCAAAAACCTATTTAAGAATAATCTTCTTTATTTTACCACTAGAAAAAATTGGTTAGCAAATTTTTCTTTTCAAATCATCCACAAAAAGTCTTTCCAAAGATGTCCAAAATAAATCTAAAAATAATACCTTGTTCCCCATTTTTAATTTCTCAAAATAAATCTTTTAAAAACCTTTACAATTTCTTTTTCTACAAGGTAAAATTACAATTAAATATAAACCATATCACACCTTATCTCTCCTCTTTAACACACAACAATTACAAATATCAAATAGTCCACTCTACACCTTATTACTCCTATTCTGAAATAATTATACACATAAACCTTTGCCCTTACAAATACCAAATAATCCACACTACACCTTATTACTCCTATTATGAAATAATCATGCACATAAAAAGTTACCCACAAAAACATTGCCCTTAATAATTAAATCAATGAATCCAACAATTATTTCTTTGTCAAATAAATCAAACAAGCCCAACGAACATGACGATCACAATTTCCTTTGTGATTTAAAACTCAAAAAACTTTCATACCTCAACCAAGTGCACGAGAGTCGAACTCACAATATTTGCCTATGTAGTGCCCTAGCAATAGCTAAGTAGCCACGTAAGCTAGCTGCCCACACGAAATCCAAATTAGACAAATGGGTTCTTCAATTGCCTTCTATGATTTCTTCCTTGCTTACAACTTTAACAAATTGGAACCATCGTGATTTGACCTCTTGACCTCCTGTTTGCCAACACCTTAGTTTAGGCTAGTCTGCCGCCTGGGCTAGCTACCCAGTTGGTATCACTAATATGCTCACTTATATTTGTCTTTTAACTTTTGTCTCTTCCTCAAATGATGTGCATGCTCCTCCTTTCTCCTCTTCTACCCTTTGTTGCTTTGTGCGAATGAAATAGATTTTTCCTCTTTCTTTAAGTGAAATATTTTTTCCTTTTAAATATGCAAATTGATTTCACATGGAGACGTTGGTGCGATATTAAATTCAAATTTATTTTCTCCATATGCATTTTGGTGATTTCTCTTTTTAAAACCTTTATATTATAATATTTAAAAATATTATAATATTGATTCTAAAACCTTGGTCTATTGCATTTTAAATATTTTTCTCCTCTTGGAATATTTTATTCCAATGTCTCTTAAACCTTGGTCCATTGCATTTTAAATATTTTTCTCCTTTAAACCTTGAATAAACCTTTCTCTCTTTAAAATTTTGTCCCAAGCAAACTTAAATAAACCTTTCTCTTTCTTTATAATATTTAAATTTAAATTTAAATATTATAACCCTTTGCTGAATATTATATTTGCTTTGCTTCATGCTTGCATTAGATAAATGCTATTCTCTTTGACCTTAAGGATATTGTCCATCCTTATAATATTTCCATCCTTGAATAATATTCTTGCCTTATGAACTTTTGACATCAATGACTATACACCTTTGACATCAATGACAACTCAATATGCTTAATATTTCTAATAGGTAGTGTCCTTCTTTCATAAGAAGGTCTCATTGTTGTTGACTGGGGAGGACTCCCAATGCAGAGTGGGAGCCGAGTTTTACCAGTTAGTAAACCATGCCATGCTAACCTTTCATCATTAAAATCCATGTATGTCACCCAAGATTCTTAAGATCTTGGCATATTGTTTTTGCTTTTGTGGTTGGCCATCCAAGAAAGAGAGAGAGATTCTAAGTTTGAATGACATCTTCTTTCTCCATTGCCCACCATTCCTTCAGACCTATGAACCAGAAGTTGTCATAAATATTGGAAAAGGGTATGACATTCGTAGCAATGTTAACATACTTCCCCTGCTATATATTGGACTACCGACTCATCGCTACCATGGACCAGTGCAATCACTCGTCTATGTGACGAATTGCATGATTGTGAATGCATCTTATTGACGTCGAGCTGCCAGTGTATCCCCAAGTCTTTAGGAGCCTTAATAAAAATAGAGCCATCTCTAATGTTCTAAATTTTAGCTACTTAAAAGAATGATTTATGAATTGTTATTAAGTAGAGTTAGGGAACTTTATTTATAAAATAATTATTTATGAATTATTGTTAAGTAGAGTTAGGGAACTTTATTTATAGAATAATTATTTATGAATTTTTATTAAGTAGTGTACGACCAAAAATGCGTGGACCTAATTGCATAAACTGAAATAAAATGGATATTAACACACAAATTGACAAAGAAAAAAAAAATTAAGTAAAATGCATCTTTATTTCTATTTTAATCAATTCATGTTTTACAAATGAATCCCTCTTAGGGAAACCCTTTTGATACACAATTACAATGTTACAATCCCCTCAAGGATAAATACAGTTTTCAAGTCTTTAAGGTGACACAAAATGCTCTAGGGTGGAGTTGACCCTCTTCTTCGCGTTGAGGAAGGAATTGAATGATTGAATCTCCTTCAATATTTATTCCTTGCGATCAAGAAACAACAATAACACATCAAAATCAAAGGTAACCTCTGTTGATGAGGTATTTTAAGAAATTTTCACAAAAGTATACCATGAAAAGCGTATAATCAAGAAAATGGGTAAAGCATGGTAAGCCTATTTTAATCATGAAATGTGATCATTAAGCATATTCAAGAAAACATGTATTATCTATCTACTTGGATTAGTTAACAAATAAGAAGCAAAGGTGCATGAAACAACCTACAATTACACCAATTATCAAATTGACAACATGAAAGCAAACCTACTTCAAATGCTTACTACGACTAGTCATAAGTCTCTAAAATACTAATTGAACATATATTAAACCTAACATGATCTAACTAATTAATTTGAAAGAAAGGAAACAAGCAGATCTGGTACAAAACTTTATCAGTCTAGATGTTTCTCCTTTGTTTGATTCATCTCTTGAATCTATTTCCATTTGTCCTCCCAAAACAACAATATCAAACTCATATTCCTTTTCTTTCATGACCATGTGTGTTATTTTCTTCTTGTGTCTCATGGTTTTGCCTTTGCCTTTGTTTACCATTTGTGTTCTTGTAAGATCTTACTTCAAGTTTTTAAAATATTTCCAAATGAACTGACTCTGATACAATTTGAAGAACACAAGCTTATATTGAGAGGGGGGTGAACATTATAAGACCACTTTTTACTTTTCTTTCCCAAATAGTATTAATCAATATAATCAATGGAAATATCAATAGCAGTAACTAAAGCAATGTACAAATCATCACACACAATAGAGATATATGTTTTAATGTGGTTCACCCAATGTGGGATATCTCCATAGAGAAAATATTTCTTCTAAATATTTCTCAATCAATATCTTTGGGAATCCTTCCCAATTACAATGTTTATGGACCTCTATACAAAGGAGATGTTGAACCCCTAATATCAAGTTCGTGGATCTCTTCCATAGAAGAACTCTTTCCCCTTATGCTCTGGCTAGTGATCTTCTAGAAGACTCTATCTCTCTACTGCACTGACTGGTGGATATCTCTCCATTTGAAGACTCCTCACTTAGATCTATCTTCAATTTTCTTGGTTGTTGAATCTCTATCCACCGATACTCTGTCTTCTATATTCTATCACCTCCAAAGCTTTGTCTCAATACTATACTAAACACAGTATAGTCAGTCTAGCACAACTTTGCTCAATATATTGTAATAAAAATAGTTCATTCGGTATAGCACAACTCTGCTCAATATCTTGCACTAAACACAGTCCATTCGCTCTAGCACAACTCCACTCAAATCTGCACTAAACATAGTTTATTCGGTCTAGCATAGATCTACTCAATAGGTCCACACAAAACCTTCTAAAATCTACTAAACAGGTCCACACAAAACCTGCTCAAATCTGCTCAATAGGTCCACATAGAACCTGCTCAAATATTCTTAATAGTTCCACATAGAACTTGCTCAAATCTGCTCAACAAGTCCTCTCTAGGACTTGTTCAAATCTGCTCAATAATTGCTCTCTAAGACTTCCTTAAATATGCATAGCCAAATTATACAAAGGCTTACACAAAATCAGTCCACGAGCCTTATCAAAGACTTACCTCAAATCAGTTTAACAAGATCACACAGAACTTGTCCAATCTCATAGAATCACAAAGAGAATTTTTAGAGACTCAATATGTTCTATACTCAATCCTCAATTAATATCTCAATTCAATCTCATAGAAGCATAAAGAGAGTTTTTAGAGACTCAATATGTTCTATACTCAAATCTTAGTCTCAACTCAATCTCAACCTCATAGAAGTATAAAGAGAATTTTTAGAGCTCTATATGTTCTATACTCAAATCCCAATCTCAACTCAAACCAATCTCATAGAATCATAAAGAGAATTTTTAGAGACTCTATATGTTCTATTCTCAAATCTTAATCTTAACTCAAGTCGGAATATAGAATTGTTTGTTTCATTGAACTTGAACAACCACTTCACACAATTACTTGAATAGGCTTAATCAACTCTACTCAACCAATCACCTCAAGGAACAATAATTTCCACAAACTCTAGTCCAAGCATGTATCAACCAACTCAAAATATTTCCAACAATGCTCAACAACAAATCTCACATAATAATGATACTCATGTTCTTAACTAAAGTTCAAGTTCTTTACATGAGCAATTGGCTTCAACAAAAATGCTTATAAAACAAGGTTTAATCACAACTCTAAAATTAGAAAACCTTGAAGCATTAAATCAACAACTCCTCAAAGAAAACCACAATCAATCATTTTCTCTCCAAAGATATTTTCAAAAATCAATCACCCAAATAAGTCAATGAAGAATACTGCCTATACCTTTTTGATGCCTTATGAGTTATCCACTAAATCTGCCACACTCAACACATTTTATTTTTCCAATCTCAACAAGGGTTAGAGGTCTTGAGTAATAACACAATAATAAAGATAATATCTCAATAACACCTTATTACTCCTACTCAATAAAATGCACCATACCCTCTTATGCAAGAAATAAACCCTCAAAAGAATAAATTAAACTTACTTTTGAAACTCTTTGACAAAACCAAAAATATCTTCTTGCACACACCTTATTTATCCCTCTAAGCAATCTAAACAAACAGCTTTGAAAAGAGCTTTCCAATGATATATAATATGATATACTTTCGAAAAAAAATCAACATAAATCTCTATCTTTCCTAGGGCATACCATATCCTTATTTCTCCTTAGGCAACCTTGGCAAAAATTAAAATATTAAAAATTAAATCCACTTGCCTTTCCCTCGGTGGGATTCGATCCCTCGATGTCCTCCTTCCAATTGCCTTAGCTGTAGCCAAGCTATCATTGGGACACGTGCCCTAATGTGTCTAAAATGGCACGTCCACCATAAAGTTTTTGCGAATAACGCTCCTCCAAAAACCAACAAGCGCTTCAAAAAATTCTTCCTTGCAATTCAAAAATCCTCACACGAATCAAATACGGGATATTCTCCTTAGTACCAAGCCAACATACCACTAGGCCACACTAGCCTTTGCGCTTAGAGCCTCTAAAACTTCACACCTTTAGCCTTTACGTAAACAATAAGGCCTTTAAAAAATAAAACCTTTTCGCATGCGCTTCGAATAATAATTGCAAGGGATGCCTTGGTAAATGTTTTTTATGGCATTTATATAATGCCTTTGTCCTCTTTTGCAATCACGTCGATGCTTCGAATAATTTTGAAGTCAGCGTGATTTTTAATTTATAATTAATTTAAATTTAAATATTATAAATTAAAAAGAACTAACCTTAGGTTTAATTTAATTAAACCTTAAAACCTTGTCTTAATGCCCAATATTGGTATAATTAAATATTATTTATAAAATTTAAATTCCTTGTGAATTTAATTAATTTATAAATAATTATTAAACCTCCTTTTTAACCTTTGCAATAACCCACCTTGGGTTTTTATAAACCATTCACTTAACATGTGTTCCCAATAATATTAAAATACTATGGAGCCTTTTTCCATTCACTTTTGTACTGATGAAGTTTTTTCCTGGATGACTTGGACGACTTTATTTCTTGCCAAATTCCTTTAGATGAGTGATAACTCTATCAGGTGACATCAATGACAACTTTGACTTAGAAGACTCAAAATGTCCAACAGTAAAGGGAGGAACATTGGAAAGAGATAAGATAAGGATCGAGAGGAGAAAATCATAAGGTAGATTGGAAGGCGAAACCAAGTGAAGGAGGAGAATGAAAATAGAGGAGAGGAGAGCTCTAGAAATGCATGCTAAGACAATGCTACCCAAACTATTACAAAGGGAACAATAGTAACTAGTTTGGGTTTAATACTATCACTTTTCTATCAATAACTATTTCTTCGATTTATGTTGTTTTCATTGGGCTATCACTGCCTGTTCTTTGATTATGGGAAAAAAAGTTCCAATTATTTAAGAAATCTCATTTATAGATGCATGTTCTTCTCTTGTAACATCATCACCCTGGTTTGGCTTTAGCTATCACGATAGGAAAGAACACAAGCTTATACTGAGAAGAGGGGTGAACAATATAAGATCAAAACTTTTACTTTTCTTTCCAAATGATAATAACAATAATATCAAAGCAGTAAATGAAACAATGCACAAATCATCACACACATGAGAGACACAGATTTAATGTGGTTCACCCAATATGGGCTACGCCCACGAAGAAAATATTTTTTATAAATTTTCTCAACCAATCTCTTGGGAACCAATTCCCTATTATAATGTTTATGGGCACCAACCCAAAGGAGACACCAATCCCCTATTCTCAATTTCATGGAACTCTATCCATAAGAGACACCAATGCCCTTTAATTTGGTTTGTGGACATCTATCCACAAGATACACTAATCCCCTTTGCTCTAGTTCGTGGACCTCTATCCACAGGAGACACAAATCCCCTTTTCTATGGTTTGTGGACCTCTATCCATAGGATAAACCAATATCCTTTGCTATGGTTTGTGTACCTTTATCCACAGGAGACACCAATCCCTTTTACTTTGGTCTACTTCAAATCCTGATCAAATCTGTTCCAAGCCTACTCACAAGCTCTACATAAATCTGCTTCAAGCCTTCTCACAAGGCTCGCTCAAATTTTCTTCAAGCCTTCTCACAAGGCTTGCTCAAATATACTCCAAGCCTACTCACAAGACTCTGCATAAAAATTCTTCAAGCCTTCTCACAAGGCTCACTCAAATATGCTTCAAGCCTTCTCACAAGGCTTGCTCAAATCTTCTCCAAGCCTACTCACAAGGCTTGCTCAAATATGCTCAAAAACCTACTCTCAATTCTACCAAAATCTGCACCAAGCCTACTCACAAGGCTTGTTCAAATATGCTTCAATCCTACTCACAAAACTTGCACAAATCTACCTCAAACCTGCTCACACAACCTACTCAAATCTACCTCAAACCTGCTCACACAACCTACTCAAATATTCCCAATTCTTGCATACAAACAATTGCTTGTCTTTCCCAAAAGTACTTTCTTTGACTAAAGTAATTCAGACATATTCTACCTAGAATTATTTTTCTTCATGAACATAAAGAGAATGATATGCAATACAAATACTCAATATGTTCTTTTCACATTCATTAAGTTTGTCACTTTCACATGTCCCACATTTATTGCTTTCAAAAGATATCTCTAGTATAACACTTAGTAGTTGACCTTCTTATGTATTTCTCAAAATCAAAACCAATGCACACACTTGCTTCACAAATATGATTTCTAACACTTGCACATTCACCTCCAATATCACTCAAACCAATGCATAAATTACTTCACAAAACTGCTCTATAACCCTTGCAAGTTAATCTCAATATCAATCAAGGTTAATGCATAAATTTGTTTCACAAAACTGGTCTATAGCTCTTGCAATTTTATTCCCAATATCACTCAACACAATGCTCAATTATGCTCTCAAACCCTTGCACCAATATTCTCAATTTCATTCAACAATGATGCACAACTAGTTCACAAACCCTAGCACATGTGTTTCCAATTTCATTTAACAATGATGCACAACTTGTTCATAAACCCTAGCACATGTGTTTCCAATTTCATTCAACAATGAAGCACAACTTAGCTTTCAAACTCTAACACAAATATTTTCAACAATGCACATAAAATTAATCCTTATATCTCCACCTTAAAATATTCCTTTCAAACAATCCACCTTGAGAAGGAGTTAAAACACCATACCTCTAAAATCTACCTTGATGAAGATGTGCCCTCAAAAACTTGTCTAAGAATAATCTTCTTTCTTTTGCCACTATAAAAACTTGGTTAGCAAATTTTTCTTTTCAAATCATCCACAAAAAGTCTTTCCAAAGATGTCCACAACAAATCTGAAAATAATACCTTGTTCCCCCTTTTTAATTTCTCAAAATAAAGCTTTTAAAAACCTTTACAATTTCTTTTTCTACAAGGTAAAATTACAATTAAATATAAACCATATCACACCTTATCTCTCCTCTTTAACACACAACAATTACAAATATCAAATAGTCCACTCTACACCTTATTACTCCTATTCTAAAATAATTATACACATAAACCTTTGCCCTTACAAATACCAAATAATCCACACTACACCTTATTACTCCTATTATGAAATAATCATGCACATAAAACTTTACCCACAAAAACTTTACCCTTAATAATTAAATCAACGAATCCAACAATTATTTCTTTGATAAATAAATCAAACAAGCCCAGTTAGCACGATGATCATGATTTCCTTTGCAATTTAAAACTTATTCAAAAACTTTCATACCTCAACCAAGTGCACGAGATTCAAACTCACAACCTCTGCCTATGTAGTGCCCTAGCAATAGCTAGGCAGCCACGTGAGCTAGTTGCCCACATGAAACTCAAAGCATGCGAATGGGTTCTTCAATTACCTTCTGTGATTTCTTCCTTGCTTAAAACTTTAACAAAATAGAGCCATCGTGATTTGACCTCTTGACCTCTTGTTTGCCAACGCCTTAGCGTAGGCTAACCTGTCATCTAGGCTAGCCACCCAGTTGGGATCACTAATGTGCTCACTTATATTTATCTTTTAATTTCTACCTCTTCCTCAAATGACGTGCATGCTCCTCCTTTCTCCTCTTCTGCCCTCTGTCGCTTTGTGCAAACAAAATCGATTTTTCTTCTTACCTTAAGTGAAATATTTTTCCCTTTTAAATATGCAAATTGATTTCACATGGAGATGTCGACATGATATTAAATTCAAATTTATTTTCTCCATATGCATTTTGGTGCCTTTCTCTTTTTAAAACCTTTATATTATAATATTTAAAAATATTATAATATTGATTCTAAAACCTTGGTCTATTGCATTTTTATATCTTTTTCTCCTCTTGGAATATTTTATTCCAATGTCTCTTAAACCTTGGTCCATTACATTTTAAAAAATTTTCTCCTTTAGACCTTGAATAAACCTTTCTCTCTTTAAACTTTTTTCCCAAGCAAACTTAAATAAACCTTTCTCTTTCTTTATAATATTTAAATTTAAATTTAAATATTATAACCCTTTGTTGAATATTATCTTTGCTTTGCTTCATGCTTGCCTTGGATAAATGTTATTCTCTTTGACCTTAAGGATATTGTCCATCCTTATAATCTTTCCATCCTTGAAGAATATTCCTGCCTTATGAACTTTTGACATCAATGACTATACACCTTTGACATAAATGACAACTCAATATGCTTAATATTTCCAATAGGTAGTGTCGTTCTTTCATAAGATGTTCTCATTGTTGTTGACTAGGGAGGACTCCCAACGCAAAGTGGGAGACGAGTTTTACCAGTTAGTAAACCATGTCATGCTACCCTTTCATCATTAAAAGCCATGTCTGTCACCCAATATGCTTAAGAGCTTGGCAAATTGTTGTTGCTTTTGTGGTTGGCCATCCAAGAAAGAGAGAGAGCTGCTAAGTTTGAACGACATATTCTTTCTCCACTTCCCACCATTCCTTTAGACCTATGAACCAGAAGTTGTCATAAATCTTGGCAAAGGGTACGACATTCGTAGCAATGTTAACATCCTTCCCCTGCTATATATTGGACTATCAACTCATGGCTACCATGGACCAGTGCAATCAATTGTCTATGTGATGAATTGCATGATTGTGAACGCATCATGTTGACATCGAGTTGCCAGCGTATCCCAAGTCTTTGGGAGCCTTAATAAAAATAGAGCCATCTCTTATGTTCTAAATTTTAGCTACTTAAAAGAATGATTTATGAATTGTTATTAAGTAGAGTTAGGGAACTTTATTTATAAAAGAATGATTTATGAATTGTTATTAAGTAGAGTTAGGGAAAGTTATTTATAGAAGAATTATTTATGAATTGTTATTAAGTAGTGTACGACCAAAAAGGCATGGACCCAATATTGTAATTGCATAAACTGAAATAAAATGGATATTCACACACAAATTGACAAAGACAAAAAGCAATTAAGTAAAATGCATCTTTATTTCTCTTTGAATCAATTCATGTTTTACAAATGAATCCCTCTTAGGGATACCCTTTTGATACGCAATTACAATGTTACAATCCCCTCAAGGATAAATGCACTTTTTAAGTATTTAAGGTGACAAAAATTGCTCTAGGGTGGAGTTGACCCTCTTCTTCACGTTGAGGAAGGAATTGAATGATTGAATCTCTTTCAATATTTGTTCCTTGCGATCAAGAAACAACAATAACACGTAAAAAGCAAAGGTAACCTCTCTTGATGAGGTATTTTAAGAAAGTTTCACAAAAGGATACCATGACAAGCGTATAATCAAGAAAATGGGTAAAGCATGGTAAGCCTATTTTAATCATGAAATGTGATCATTAAGCATATTCAAGAAAACATGTATTATCTATCTACTGGATTGGTTAACAAATAAGAAGCAAAGGTGCATGAAACAACCTACAATTACACCAATTATCAAATTGACAACATGAAAGCAAACCTACTTCAAATGCTTAATCCGACTAGTCATAAGTCTCTAAAATACTAATTGAACCTATATTAAGCCTAACATGATTTAACTAATTAATTTGAAAGAAAGGAAACAAGCAGATCTATGACCATTTGCTCACCGTAGGTCTGAGATGTGGTCAGCACTTTAGACCGTGGCTGGCAGCCACAACGAGGATCTGAATAGATTTGCCCTCAGAATTAGGGCTTCCTCTATGATTTGCATTACCAAATTGATGGTCAAGGGTTACCTCTGTGTCCTCTGCTAGGTTTGAAGGTTGAATTCCACAATTGGATCTCTTTTTGCCCGAATTCATATTTCTTGGTGTTCTATCTCCTTAGGGCATCCATGACACAAGTTGACATGATGCTTGATGAGTTATCAAATAAATTGACAGTAAATCTCTCCCAATACACTCAAGTGAGTATACAATTCGACAAGGCTTTGCTACTTTTATATCAATGCTCTCTCTCTTCTTTTGCCCAAATTTGATGGGGTACTTATAGGATTACCCAAGGGCTAGGGGTAGCTTCCTCATGAAGCCAATATCAATATTGGAGAGTTGAGTATGTTGGATGGAAGGTTATAGATCCTTCCTCGCTCAAACCGCTCCAATATGCAACCAAATTTTGGGGTTTGGATGAAGGCCAACTGAACTTTAGTCCTGATCATGGGTGTCATCCATGGCCAACACTACAAGTGTCAGCCATAGTCCCCAACTGACAGATTGGGGCCACAACTATCAATTGCGACTAGAACTAACTAGGCACAAATGCCCAATTGAGTGGTAAAAACCACTGCTATACCTTGGATTTGTCCAAAGTTCTTCTATATAGTCTTCTAGCATGTCCCATATGATTAGTCGCCATCGACATGATGTGTTTTAGGTGTCTATAGATGCCCCTTTCGAGATGCATTGTGAGATCAAACAACATTGAGAAAAAATAGACCTCCTAAAATGATGTCGTAGTTTGAATGATGATCATTGATCTGATAAAAATTAGATGCTCCAAGTCCAGCAAAAGGATGCGCATCCTAGAATCATTACTTCTAATTGGGTGAAAGGCTTAAACTTAAAATAGTTTACACTGGTCATTAGACATTCGTGTAGCTTTGGTGCTACAATAGGAGTTAGTCCTATATAAGCGAAAGGATGAGAGTTACAAACCAACTGTCATATTTTCTATTTTCCCCAAGCAAAGGGGTAAGCTTATGATAGTTGTTGACAATGATTTACAAAGATGAATGTAATTTTGACAATATCAAGGGATCTATGATTTTAGGGATCTTTTGTTGATTTTGATTATGATTTGATATTATGACTACCCCCTCAAGCAACGAGTCGATGAGGGTAATGACAATGAATGAAGCGACGATGTCGCTTGACCACTATGAAAGATCTTGAACCAATTAATATTAAGCATTTAAGTTCTTGGCAGGCCTAATCAGCTATGATTACACTATTTCAAAAATATTGCATACTCTTATCCCATGGGGTGGTCTGGCCATGAAGGCCTTCATTAGGTAGCAATTTCAATTATGCTTGTAGTAAATCATATTATCGATGATCTGCTGAAAGTATCATAGAATAATCATAATAAATACCTCGTTCCCCTGGAGCAGTCCGGTTGTGTAGGCCTTCTTAGGGATTGAAATGAAGCATAGTGATTTTATAATGATGATTTTTCCCCAAATGTCCTTATGGTAATTTACCCATCCTGTCGAATTACATGGATCGCAAGTCATTGCAACCGCCAAGTGTGTAGGGTAAATTACTAAATACGAGGTACATCTAGCTTTTGGATTATGTATTTTTTTTTTTTTTGATGAATTTTGGATTGGCGTGTTTTATTGGCTAGGAGGTGTGCCGCTTTAAGGAAGGATTTCCATGGCGACGACCTCGGTTGAATGTACTTTATAATCTCAACCAATTATTTTATTTTTACCTTATGATGACATTTTTTGGTGTCATTAAGCCATGTTCACTTATTTGGAGTTTTTAAATTATCATTTAACAACTTTCCTAAAGGTAAATTAAGGTAATCCTATGCAATTTGTTGATCGTGGATCTGAACTACGGGCATTTTTGCTCACCGCGGCTGGGACATGTGGTTGCAAAATCCTAACTTGGGGATCGTCGGTGTCAGCCGCGTCCTAAATAGGAAAAACTATAAAAAGAGTGCTTTTTGTAAAATTTTCATTTCACCTGACTTCATAGTTAACCTAAGCTCTGGAGGTAAAAACATAAAAATAACTCGGAACACTGCTAAGACTGAACCAAATTATCTAGACTTCATACCTATCGTCGACCCAGGAGAGGCACTAACGAGCAGAAGAGCCAAGGGCTCAAAGGTAACTTGTAAACCGAGACCTCACTTGTGATTACTATTTTAAAATGAATCTCACTAATTAATCGGTAAATGAATCACACTAAATTGTTGGTAACGAACCCCACATTGGGTTAGGATTTAGCTTAGGATAGCTAAGGGGGATTTTTAATTTTCTTCAATATTTTAGGGCATGAACGAACCCATTTAGGGTTTCGTTTGCTAGTCACGAGTGGCAGCCGTGGTCCTCAATTGGTATATTGGGGGCCGTGGCTGTCAGTCGTAGCGGGGTTTAAAATCCAATGGTCATATTTTTTACCGTTGGACCGATTGTGGCTTTGACCCACGACGCCCAAATCTGACAGGATTACTCAACTTTTTCTGAGTTTTTGGAATTTTATGGGAAACTAATGCCGCTTGCTATTATTTTAAGGCATGTTTTTTATTTTTCTTGAAAGTTTTACCATTTTGATGCATATTATTAGATTTTTTATGAAACTTTATAATTTTTAGGTCGATTTTTTAAGTGTTTGTAAATGTTTTTTATTTTTCCTTTACTCTATTTATCTAGTATTCAACTAATAGAGCGAGGGATATCGATATCCTTCATAACCTATGCCCACTGTTGTATGATGCTGAGCGAGAGTGGTTTAGAGCTATTAGTTTTGGGTATATCCTAGATATCCCATCCCTCCGGGTAAACCAGGCTTATTTGATTGCTTTGACCCATCACTGGGATGCATGGACGAATATATTTCACCTACCCACGGGTGAAATGATGGTTACACTTGAGGATGTGTACCATATATTTTGGCTCTCCATTGATGGTCTGCCCATCACTACCTCTCCATTTACAGTGAAAAAGGCCATCTTTGATGTTGTATTTAAAGATCAGAGTGTGGAGGTACAGGGCTCCATCGACCATGGTGGAATCCATGTCTAGGAATTCTACTTATCCTGGTAGATCGCCTAACAACACTTTTTGGAGATTTAGGTGCTTGTTGTTGTTGTTGTACATTTTAATCTTCTACCACTTTTGGAGTTACCTTTTCTATGTGTCCATCAAGGTCTATGTATTTAGTATTTTCCTCTTTCTATTTATTTCCCTGCAACCGATATTTATATAAGTTTTTTTCATTAAATATGACATCCCTACTTCTAATGACTTTCCGGTTATCACAATCCCATAATCTGTAACCCAAGCCATCAATATCGTAACCAATAAAATAGCACTTTTGGGCCTTAGCATCTAACTTATTTCTGTTCTCTTTTTCTATATGCATAAAATCCTCACATCCAAATACCTTAAGGAAAGAATAATTTACTGGTTTACCTGTCCAAAGCTCTTCCGAAATTCCTCCATCCAAGGCACTAGATGGTCCTCTATTAATCAGATATACTACAGTATCAATAGCATGAGCCCATAAAAATAATGGTAAGCCTGCATGTATTCTCATGCTCCTAGCACGATCCATGATGGTTCTATTCATTCTTTCTACAACCCCATTTTATTGAGGTGTTCTTGGAACTACCTTGATTCTTATAATTCCATTTTTAGAACAAAACACATCAAATTCTCTACTGCAATATTCTCCACCATTATTCGACTTTAGACACTTTAACATTTTTCCAGTTTCATTCTCAACTAATGCTTTCCAATTCTTGAAGGTATTAAAAACATCACTTTTATTCTTAATGCAATATATCCATGTTTTCCTTGTTGCATCATCAATAAAAAGTACATAGTAAGAGGAACCTCCAAGAGAAGTTACCTGAGCTGGGCCCCAAACATCTGAGTGCACAAGCCCAAGCTGGATAGGTAAGGTTATTGTGTTGATTTTCAGGGAGGTGGCATCATCTAAGGCCCTTAATGTGAATGTTGAGTCCTTAATGTGTGAAGATGGTACATTTAAATATTTTAAAGTTGCAATCATGATGATATTGATAGATGACCCAATGTCAATCAAGACTCACTTGTATGGAATCTGATTAATGCTCGCTATGATGTGTATAAGTGGGTCAGGTGCATCTCTAGAGATTGGCTTAATTTTCTACCTATGAAAGGTAATCATAATGTCCTTATGTAAGTGAATTGAATTCAATGTTGGAAAGGACCGTGATACATGATTAACTTTAGTTAGATTGTTCAGTATGTTGGATTGATCAAGGCATATTTTGCTTCCTACAGTATTGATCATACCAATAAAGCTCTCGTTATATGGGGCTATATGTACCTCATTGACATGATCAACTTGATTGTTGTGGATCTCATGATTAGGTAGAGGATTTTTGAATATGTTAATGTTTTGATTATTGATAGTTAAAGGTCTATCTATTTGCAAGTTGTTCTTATCCAACATATTTTGCACTAGGTTTTTGAATGTGATGAACTCCTAGATATCATGGTCATTTTACCGATGATATACACAGTACAAATCTTCCTTATACCCATTAGGTTTGGGGTGATTAGGATCCAGGGTGCGTATCTTAGGAAAGGTTAGGGTGTCGGCCTTGTATAGGTGGTTGAAAATAGATGCCAAGGGTTCAAGCAATGGCAAGTAATTGTGAGGTGCTTCATGCTATTATTTTTGTGCTTGGTTGTTGTTGTGCTAGGGTGTTAGGAATGGAGCCTAATTATGAGGAGGCTAAATAGAGAAAAATTTTGGATTTACTGCAGGACGGGCAGGGAAAGTTTCTAGATTTACAGTTTGTGAGTCTACCAGAGAAAGTTTTCAGATTTACAACATGACAACCAGGGAAAGTTTTTTTTTGTTTTTAACCTAAAATTAGATGTTGGGAACTCAGTGTTAATCTTGGAATGTATTAAGAAAAGCAGTTTTTTTCTGTTTTTTCTTATATATAGTTGTGAAGAAAAACAAAGTAAACAATGAAAATTACTGTGTTGATTCCTTGTAAATATAGAGAGGAAATTATAGCAAATGTTTGTTGTAGGTTGTAATCCTCTATTGCTTGGATTGATAAAGAAAGGACTGAAAATTCTTGGTGGATGTAACCCACATTGGGTGAACCATGTTAAAATTGTTGTCTCTTCTATTGTGTGTTTGTCTTATTTTGTTAATTTTGCTGTTAAATTTTGAAACACTATAATTGCTTTTCTATATTTTATATAGTGATTTACTCTAACAAGTGGTATCAAAGCATTTGTTTTGTTGGGTGCACTTGACAGAAGGAGAATTTTTGGATCAAGTGGGAGAAATTGCAGAAGAAGGGAGGTTTAGAGTTGAAAAATTCAAAGGCCAAAACTTTCAATTCTGGAAGATGCAGATGGAGATTACTTGTACCAAAAGGATATTTACTTACCTCTTAAGGGGGAAACAGATATACCTTCAACTATGTCTGATGAGGAGTGGAGTCTCCTTGATAGAAAGGCAATGGGTACTGTGAGGTTGTACTTGGAAGCCACCGTAGCCTTCAACATCTCCGATGAAAAGACTACCAAGGAAGTCAGGGATAAGTTGGCCAAGATCTATGAGAAACCATCAACATCAAATAAGGTATTCTTAATGAAAAGGTTATTTAACATGAAAATGAGTGAAGGAGGATCTGTGCAGGATCATTTAAATGAATTTAATACTGTCACTAATCAATTGCATTCAGTAGAATTGGATTTTGATGATGAGATTAGGGCCTTATTAATATTATGCTCTCTTTCGAAAAGTTGGAAAAATTTGGTAATGGCAGTAAGTAACTCTGCTTCAAGTTCAAATAAATTAGAATTTGATGATGTGGTTGGTGTGATACTTAGTGAGGACATGAGAAGAAAAACCACAGGAGAATCATCTAGCACCACCTTAACTGTTGGGAATAGAGGAAGAGGAAGAGAAAGAGGCAAGAGTTCACATCATGGAAAATCCAAAGGCAGATCCAAATCACGTGGAAAAGAAAAGCTATAGTACTGCACTGTGGCAAAAAGGGTCATATCAAGAAGGACTGTTGGCAAAGAAAGAGTGATGGAAATGAAGGTAATGATAATAATGGTAACACTTCAGAAGCCAATATTACTGGACAAATTCTACAATATGCTTTAATCTTATCTCTTGATAGAAATAGTGATTATTGGGTAATTGATAGTGGTGTTTCATTCCATGCTACCTCACATAATGAATACTTCATAGATTATGTTTCTGGATATTATGGACAGGTTCTATTGGGAAATGACCAACCATGTAAAATCATGGGTATTAGAAAGATTTTGATTAAATACCCAAGTGGATTTCAATGGGATCTTAAAGAGGTGAGACACATACCAGATTTAAAGAGAAATCTTATATCGGCAAGTAAGCTTGATGGTGAAGGATACACGGTTGCATTCGGAGAAAATGCTTAGAAATTTACTAAAGGTTCATTGATAGTAGCTAGAGGTAAATTGGTGGGTACTCTTTATTTACTTACTTATTTTTCTCATTGCTCCATGAATTTAGTTTCTACAGGTGAGAGTGCATCTTTGTGGCACTAAAGACTTGGCCATATGAGTGGAAAGGTATGGAAATTTTACATTCAAGAAAGTTATTGCCTAAGTTAAAAGACATTGATTTGGAATTCTGTGAGGATTGTGTTTATGGTAAAGCAAAGACAGTTAGATTTCTCAAGGATGGAAAGAAAATGAAGAAAGAGAAATTGGAGCTTGTGCACTCAAATGTTTGGGGCCCATCTCAGGTAAATTCTCTTGGAGGTTCCTCTTACTATGTACTTTTTATTGATGATGCAACAAGGAAAACATGGATATATTGCATTAAGAATAAAAGTGATGTTTTTAATACCTTCAAGAATTGGAAAGCATTATTTGAAAATGAAACTGGAAAAGGGTTAAAGTGTCTAAAGTCGGATAATGGTGGAGAATATTGCAGTAGATAATTTGATGTGTTTTGTTGTAAAAATGGAATTAGAAGAATCAAGGTAGTTCCAATAACACCTCAAGAAAATGGGGTTGCAGAAAGAATGAATAGAACCATCATGGAGCGTGATAGGAGCATGAGAATACATGCAAGCTTACCATTATTTTTATGGGCTCATGTTGTTGATACTGCAATATATCTGATTAATAGAGGACCATCTAGTGCCTTGGATGGAGGAATTCTAGAAGAGCTTTAGACAAGTAAACCAGTAAATTATTCTTTCCTTAATGTATTTGGATGTGAGGCTTTTATGCATATAGACAAAGAGAACAGAAATAAGTTAGATGCTAAGGCATAAAAGTGCTATTTTATTGGTTACAGTATTGATGGCTTGGGTTACAGATTATGGTATTGTGATAACCGAAAAGTAATTAGAAGTAGGGATGTCATATTTAATGAAAAAAACTTGTATAAAGATCAGTTGTAGGGAAAGAAATAGAAAGAGGAAAATACTGAATACATAGACCTTGATGGACACATAGAAAAGGTAACTCCAAAAGTGGTAGAAGATCAAAATGTACAACAACAGCAGCAAGCACCTCAATCTCCAAAAAGTGTTGTTTTGTATACTGATGCTAGTGAACCAGAATGCTTTTAGGAAGCATTACAGATGGATACCAGGAATAAGTGGGAGCTTGCAATGAATGAAGAAATGGACTCTTTATTCCACAACCAGACTTAGGATTTGGTTGAGCTACCCAAAGGTAAAATATCTTTGACCAATATATGGGTGTACAGGATTAAAGAGGAGAATGAAGGGCATAAGAGATACAAAGCAAGACTAGTGGTCAAGGGATTCACTCAAAAAAAAGGTATTGATTTTGATGAGGTTTTTTCTCTAGTTGTAAAAATGACCTCTATTAGAGCTATTTTGAGTCTTATAGCTATATAAAATTTGTATCTGGAGCAATTGGATGTGAAAACAACATTTCTTCATGGTGATTTGGAGGAGGAAATTTATATGCACCAACCAGAAGGCTTTCAGGTGAAAGGTAAAGAGGATTGGGTATGTAAACTAAAAAAGAGCTTGTATGGGTTAAAACAAGCTCCTAGATAGTGGTATTTAAAATTTGATAATTTCATGGCTAATCAAAGGTTTGAAAGATGTCAAAGTGATCATTGTGTATATTTTAAGCAAATTGGAAATGGTAACTATGTTATTTTGCTATTGTATGTGGACAACATGTTGGTTGCAGGAACAAATATGCAAGATATAAACATGCTCAAGAAGAAGTTGGCTAAATCCTTTGCCATGAAGGATTTGGGAGAAGCCAAACAAATCCTTGGTATGAGGATAACAAGAGATAAGGAGAGACACACTCTGAAATTGTCATAAGCAGAATACATTGAAAAAGTGCTTAAGAGATTCAACATGAACAATGCAAAATCTGTTGCTACTCCATTGGCAAAGGATTTCAAACTCACTAAAGATTTGTGTCCAAAGACACAAAAGTAACAAGGGCATATGGCTAAGGTTCCCTATGCATTAGCGGTTGGAAGCTTGATGTATGCAATGGTTTGTACAAGACTAGACATTGCCCATGCAATGGGAGTAGTGAGTAGATTTATGAGTAATCCGGGAAAAGGACATTGGCAAGCGGTAAAATGGATACTTAGGTACTTGAGAGGAACTTCAAATTATTCCTTGAATTTTGGAGGCTCTAATATATGCTTGAAAGTTTTTGTATATTTTGATATGGCAGGTGATATTGATGGTTGAAGGAGCACTATTGGCTACATCTTTACTATAGGAGGAGGAGCGGTTAGTTGGATTTCTAAACTCCAACACGTAGTTGCCCTTTCAACCACTGAAGCTGAATATGTTGTTTCTACAGAAGCAAACAAAGAGATGGTTTGGTTGCAAAGACTAATGGAAGAATTGGGGAAGAATCAAGAGGATAATAGGTTGTGGAGTGATAGCTAGAGTGCTATACACCTTGCGAAGAATTTGGTATTCCATTCAAAAACTAAACACATTAAACTCAGGTATCATTTCATTAGATCAGTAGTGGAAGATGGATCTTTAAAATTAGGGAAATTTCACACATCACAAAATCCTACTGACATGCTTACAAAAGTGGTGTTAAGAGAAAAGTTGAGCTTTTGCTCAACTTCAGTTGGCATTAAGGAATAAAAGGTCATGATGAGAATTTTTCAGTCCTTGGTTGCAGTATGGTGCAATGGAATTAGTCTCCAAGTGGGAGATTGTTAGGAATGGAGGCTAAACAGAGAAATTTTTTGGATTTACTGCAGGACGGGCAGGGAAAGTTTCCAGATTTACAGTTTGTTAGTCTACCGAAGAAAGTTTTTGGATTTACAATAGGACAACCAAGGAAAGTTTTTTTTTGTTTTTATCCCAAAATTAGATGATGGGAACTCAGTGTTAATCTTGGAATGTATTAAGAAAAGCATTTTTTTCTATTTTTTCTTATATATAGTTGTGAGGAAAAATAGAGTAAACAATGAAAATTACTGTGTTGATTCCTTGTAAATATAGTGAGGAAATTACAACAGATGTTTGTTGTAGGTTGTAACCCTCTATTGCTTGGATTGAGAAAGAAAGGACTGAAAATTCTTCATGGATGTAACCCATATTGGGTGAACCACGTTAAAATCATTGTCTCTTCTACTGTGTGTTTGTCTTATTTTGTTAATTCTGCTATTAAAGTTTGAAACACTATAATTGTTTTTCTATATTTTATATAGTGATTTACTCTTACATAGGGGAGGTTTAGCTTGATAAATCTATGGTTGTTGGCTCTATGCTGCTTTTGGAACGTTTAACATGACCTAGTTGATATGAGTAGGTTTTCCTTGATATTTTTGATGTCGTGTATTTTTGTTGTTCCAAAATTTCTTGGTTCGAAGCTTTAGGTATCCTTCTTGTAACTTGATGTCTTCAATTACTTTGGCTTGTGCCAAAGCCTCCTCAAATGTCGTATATTGATGCAACTGAAGCAAAGATTATATGTGCTTGGCACAAATTTTTGTAAACATACAAGTAAGTTCTATGGTGGGGATGGAAAATGGAAGTTTTAACATTAATTTTCTACATTTGTTTCCATAATCTGTCACCAGCTCATCATCATACTGTCGTAGGTTAACTAGGTTAGATAGATTAGTTTTATTCTTGATGCCAAATGAGAAGCATTCAATAAAATCATTTGCCAACTATTCAAAGTTGATGATGTTATGCCTAGGTAATTGATTATACCATTTGATGGTTGTACCTGAAAGGGTGATCACAAAAGTCCTTAATAGCAAAGCACCATCGTGTTGCAGTTGGAAACACGAATTTCTAAAGCTTGTTATGTGTTCCTGTGCATCTTCATCATCCTTAAAACTATCTAATCTAGGCATTTCAAAATTTTTAGGATAAATAGGGATTGGTACTTATGGAAACAAGGGTTGATTATGAATCTTGTTTAGAGTGGGATTTTGACTAGTTGCATCTTGTTTCTCAAGATATTTGAATCTCTCGATAAGCACCTTGTAGGCTTGAGAAGATATATTCTCTTCCTCTTGAAGGAATCTTCAGGGTATAAGAGGGGGTACGTTCCTTTGAGTTTGAGGTGGCCTATTGTATTCATCGGCCACATCTATAGAAGACAGTTCAAGATACTACTGATCCTGGTCATCTTGTTCTGATTCTTCATACTGACTATGCTCTAGATGATTTGGTGTTATACGCTTATGTGGTCGAGAGGCATGTTGAGAAGTATGGTGAAAATAATCATCTACTCATCTAGTATGTAGCTCTAGGTGTGACGTAGCTATGGAGGTAATTCCACTCGAGATAATTTGTTTGATCACTCTTTGTGCTCCATTTTATAAAAGAGGTGTTGTTATTCTAGGTGGTGTTCATATAACTGTTGTTTGTGCAACCATCATATTTTCACTTCTTCTCATTCTAACTTCTCTAAGTGCTCACACTCGATGCGTAAATCCTCCAATTGATCTTGAAGTATTTGTTCTCTTTGAATTGTGTTTGACCTATGTGACCAATCTAATTAGTTTACCTTATAATATCTATGGCTTCGTAACTATGTGTGAGGGACTTTGTTTATCTCAAAATCTGTAATAAGTTTGGCAACTCTCTTACCTTGATTTTTTGAGATTGCATTGACATTAAGCTCTTCCTTAGGGTTATGATCCTCATGTAAGGATGTTACAAGGGTGTGGCGTGTTCGCTGGGAACACTCACCATAGGTACGGATAGGATGCAATTGGATTACAGTTCCTTTATCCATGATGTATTCCTTAGCAGACCCAGTAGATCCACGAGGAGTACAATCATGATATATACTTCCATGCTCAATTGTCCCATGTTAGGATCTTCCAGCACATTGATCTAAAAATTCAAGGTGATGGGTTTTCCAAGGTTTGTCTAAAGACGTACCTCTTCTGCCAATGTTGTGGTAGGATAAATTACACCCTCCATGCTCTAAAGGATTTGGCATTATAATGGGTACGCAAATAGTTGCAATCCCCTTGTATCACCCCTTACTAGGAGGATTTGGCCTCTCAGTATGATGAGATGAAGTAGGCCTAGACATGTTCTCATCTAGATCATGAGAATATCTAATGTTAATTCTCTTGGGTAGGGTTTCTTGATGAGAATCATCATGAGTGGTGTTGTCTCCTCTAAAACTACCCAAAGTTTGTTCAGGTATGTTATGGGCAGGTGTGCTGCCTCTAGGGCATTTTGGTCCCTCTCATACATTAGGTTCCACCTTAATCATGAACTGAGGATGGTCCCGTGTAGTGAGAATAACATTTGAATTATATATTGTGTAAATTTTAGGATAAAAACAAAGTAAACATGGTGTTTATCTCTTTTAATTTTTTTTTGTGTTCTTAAAACTTGTTTTGTGGGTTTTTGATTTGTTGTGAGTACAATCTAAAATTTTATCGTGTTTGCAATAGTTGATGTAATTATTATATTATTTAAAGCTTTCACCTATACACTTGTAGAAACAAACTCGGGAATGACATCTAGGTTGTCTACCCATTGAAATATGGAGATGAAATCCATACCCGATCAAGGAGCATAGGTACTATCGATTCTCACCCAGCACATCGTACACAATGATATACCTTCTAAAGAAGAGCACAAGTTATTTTTTATGGATATTATAGATCTTGAATTGGCCTTGTCCATGGATGGGTAACAATGATAGAATGTCAGACAAGCCAACCGAGTGGTAATAACTTCCACCATTGGTCTTGATCAGTGGGTTGGATGTGAAAGCCCAATGCCATTGATGTTTACTTGAGTTGTGGTGTGTGGTGTGTTCATTTTAAATTTACATAAAAAAAATACATTAATCTGCATACAATGCTCTTTTCACCTGCATGCATATAATTTATGTTTTACACTCTTAGAATCCATTTGCATTATTCCATTCATTTTCTTGTTCTAAGATTTTGTGAGGGTATTCTCTTGCTAGATGTCCATACTCATGGTAGATCCAATATTTGAAAGGAACATTATCATAGTGTACTTACTATTCCCAAACTTCATCATCCAGTTGTAATGTGATCCTCTTTGCAAGGGATTTATCAAAATCCATCAGTACATACTCTAACATATACCATCTACTTAAAACCATATGTGATCTGAGCCACCATCATAAAAGATACAAAAGTATTTCAAATAGCTTCAAAGGAGTTGGGATTCAATTATTCTATAGATAATCCAAACAAATTGATCCATCTTGGGTATTTCCTCCTTTGCTTTGAATTTTGTGTGCTAGGATTTCATAAAAATATATGCTCTTATAAAAACCATAACCCTCTTTAGAATATTCGCTCCCAATACTCACTAGAAAAGAGACCCAATAAATAACCATTAGAGTAAAGTGTTATCTGGAACTTTCCTTTTGCATGTCACTATTTTGTTGCCTAGTTTTTAGGTTTTGCTAGTTAGGATTTAAACCCCATATTTCCGCATATCAATCCTATCCTTTGTATACTATCAATACCTTCTTGAAGATTCTTTTTTCATCCTTACTATTGGAGATCCATTTGTGACCTTAAAACGACTTTTTTTTTTGTCTTTTTGGGGTCTACCTTTGGCATTCATAGGGGTCTAAATACAAATTTAATTTCAATATTGCTTGCATTTTCTTTTGGTCCCATCCTCAATATATATCCAAAGGGTAATTTTAAATAAGAGGGATTTCCCCATTATCTTTTACCTAATGGGTTGAAGAAGTATATTAATAGATTTCAAGAGATGACAATAACCTCACAACAAGTATCTCAATTATAATTTCAAATTTACCAATTATTTGTTTGTTGAAGGACTTGGAAGGTATCCATCTATGACCTACTACCCTTTCTTCTTAGAAAAATACGATGCCATGCATGAAGTTAAATATGGTTCACACGTGTCATGGCATTAAAAGCATGTTATGTTTATTGTTGTCTCTTTGTCACTACGATTTCATCAATTATAATATTTGATATTTTTTTTGTAAAGTGACACATTATCAATTCCTCTTACATATTCGATGAGGACTTGAATGCAAGACATAGGAGTGAAAAATACAAATTGAATAATCATAAGTAGTCCTACATTTTGATAGGCCACACATACATCATATCAAAATTTGAGAACGATTATGCTTATTGACAACACATCCTCTCTTTCAACAAGTCAAATTAGATATATGTATCTTATGCATTGATGAAACTTTTGATATTGTTGTTAATTTTCTTGCTAAGCTTGTGTGAAAAAGGGATGCATTTTTTTATTTATTTACTCATCTAAAAATTATTTTATTGCAATTTACATATTTCATCCTGCCCTCTATATTCAATGCAATGAGAACTCACCTCTAAGTAAATCTAGTTTTGAATTTAATATTTTGATTAAATCACCTAACAAATTATGAAAGGATAGTTTTATCTAAATTCTAACTAGAAAAGTGCCATAGAAATATACCAAAATAAAATAATTAATGGATGAAAAGTAATTTAAGAGTCCTGTCATTTTTATTATATCAATAATTTGAATTTAAATTAAAAAGAAAATAAAATTTAATAATATATAAATAAACTAAAATTTAAATATATATTGGAAAAATATTAATTCTATGGTGCAATGAAGGATAACCCTAGGGCTGCAGGCTGTAGGCATTAGTTTTCTCAAAAGATATTTTAAGGGGAAGACTCTCCATTGGGAGCTAAAGGGTCTTGTAAGGGCTAATAATAATGAAGCTAAAGGCCTAGCTATCAAACAAGGTTCTCTCAATGCTTGGGAGAATGGGGTTAGAAATATCATAGTTGAGTCCAATTCACAAATTATGGTGGGGCTTCTAGATGCTATTAGAAATTTTAGACCAAAGGCTTGGAGGATAAGAAACATTGTGAGCCAAATTAAGTCCATTTGGCAACAGTTCGAGGATGTCATCCCGATCTATATTGACAAATAAAATAATGTAGTGGCTGACTTTCTGGCTAAACATGATAGTGAAATTCTGGTTAGATACATGTTGAATTCTAATCAGGATAGGGACACTTCAAATGGTTCTTAAATTGGCTAGAAAAGACTTAGCTAAGGATGAGAATAAGTCCAAAGTCCACTGATTCTTGTGGATCAATGGAGGATGAACAATTATTTGTTGGGTTTTTTTCCTACCTCTTACAGTACTCTTTGGCCCTTTTGGGATAGCACGGATAATGTTCATAGGACTATCAAGCCTGCTAAGTTTCTTAAGTGTAAAGCAAAAATGGATACAGGTTCAATATTTCTGCTCTGTAAATGATACTCAATTTTTTTATTGTTGGAGATGTTAATCCCAATTTTATTCGGATTTTAGGACTTGCTAAAAGTGGTAGACCTCTAACTGTAATTTGATTCTTGTTCTATCAATATAATTTTTTACCTTTAAAAAAAATTATTAAAGAAAAAAGATTAAACATGTTTAAAAATTTGAAAGCTACAAGTCATCTGTAGTAGTAATGGATTTGGTCTTTTTTTGAAACCTTCAAACCCCACTTAATATGAAGAAACAAAAACCCTTGGTAAAAATCTATGTAAACTTTTTGAAAATAAATTAATATTTAAAAAAAATATTAAATAAATTTATTACTGATAATTTTTAGTATTAACTAAACTTTAAATTTATATATAAAAAAATAACCTCATAAAATAAGTATAGTTTTTTTCATATTTTTATGATTAAAATTTTGTTCATGATAATATCTATCTATCTATCTATATACTCCTAACTTATATTAAATATATTTTTTATTAAATTTATTAATTAAAATTATTTAATAAATTTGTTGAAACATGTTTTCTATATAAAATCCCTGAATTCTCAATGCTAAGTATATTTGTATATTTAAAAAATAATAATAAATATATTAAAAAAAAATGTTTTTAAGGAAACATTAAATTTTTGATTGTAAAGAGGTTAAACTTAAATAAAAGTTATGTATTCAATAATTGTTTGAAAGATGTTTTTATCTAGTATTCTCAATTACCATATGTTTAAGATGTTTTTATCTAGTATTCTCAAATGACAAATATGTTTATATATAAAAAACAAATAATATAAAAATTAAAATATATATAACTTAAAAATAATATAAAAATTAAAATATATATAACTTGAAAATATTAAATTAATGAGTTATGATTAATTGATATTATTGCTTAAAAAGTTCTTGTATTAGCACCACATAGTAGTCCAATCTAACATATCTGTAATGGAAAGCGGTGGCATTTGCTTAATTGTACGTTCTGAGTTTTCATAGGGTACGGTCCCCTACGGGCATGTCCACGAAGACGTTTAAAACTTAAAGTATAAGTATCTTTTATGGTTATTGTTTCCTTTATTTGAAAAGGATTATCAAATTATGATAATAAATTTTTGCTTCAAATTTTAAACATCATAGTTAAAAGTTTTTTTTTTTTTTAAGTAAAAGACTTTTTATTTTCAAAGAATGCAATAATTCTTTTCTTTAAATCTCTTAATTTTTATTATTTTTTTATTGGTAAAAAGTTTTCTATTAATTAAAAATGAGTAAGAAAGTTTTATCATCCTTCCTTTTAAATAAATAAATTTTTTATTCAATTTTTTTTTTATATAAAATTGGTTATAATGTTTTAATTATACTAAAATATTTATATATATATATATATATATATATTTTGGAAGTAATAGACATATAAATCAATGTTACTAGCATCAAAACTTAAGATATGGTAGAGGCCTTTTCTGATTTGTTGTATCCATTATTTAGATAGGTCTTCATAACAAATTAGATTTCTTCAATCGAGGGCCCACTTTGCCATAGTATATGCTACTTTTTTTTGCTCGCGGGAGACATGAAAAATTTTAGTTGTTATAAATTTGGTTTGTAGACTATGAATGTTTTCCAACACTCTCTATAAACGTCAGTCATGAGAAAAGATTTTAGTAGGATCTTTCAATTGATTAATGAACATTTGGGAGTTTAACTCTACCTGAACCAAACTCCAACCAAATTTAGCAGCCTCTTGAAGACCTTGAAAGATAGCATAAGCTTTTGCTATATTATTAGAGAGAACACTCAAATTCTCTACAAAGATGAAGATAGGATTGTTGTTTAAAAGTGTTCCTATATCCTCCATACTTGCTCTTCCTAGATTACTTCTCAGAGTTCCATTTGTATTAATCCTGCTAATACCATTAGGAGGGGCTTGCCAATGGCCATCCTAACAAATAGGAAGCATATATTTGTAAGGTTTCCTTTATCTCCATTCATCCAAATAAAACTTCATCTTACCAAGAATACTATTCGATTATTAGGATGGAGAGTAGGGGGTCTACATTACAGACTAGATTCTTGATATTAGCTAAGGTACTCTGTTATAATATAATCAATATCCTATTGAACGTCTTTGAAGATCCTATTATTTCTTCTTTTGCAAAGACTCCAAAGCAGTAAAGAAATGTTAGCCCATACCATCTCCTTTATAGAACTATCCATACCATCCATCTTGGACTAGGTACGCCAAACTTGCTCAAGGTAAATGAACATGTGAGGTCTAAAATCCAATAGGGAGGCCAACATTTTTCATAATTAGGTAGCCAAGGGACAAGAAAGAAAAATATTATTCAAAATATTTTCATATCTGCAATACATCACACATATATAGGGGTAAAAAACCTCATTTCATCAACTGATCTCTTGTAAGGACTTGCTTATGGAAAAGAAGCCTAATAAATAATCTCACTTTGGACCATAACACTAGTTATCAAAGTTGGTTGAAGATATCACTAAGGGGGTTGGAAACATACTAGCATGGCGAGGAATATCCCAATGCTATTGAATGAACACCCTTAGAGTGAGAGCCCCATCCAAAAGAGTCGTTGCTTGAGACCAAAAAAGAGATCAAGCTCTATGAACCATCTCAAGAGCTTCTTTATGAGCATCCAATGCCATCATTGGTCACTCAATAATTGAGATCCACAGTCATTCTTTCATGTTAAGCACCATCCAAAATATTCCTATAATAGTGGGAAACTTTGACCCACCCTTCCCTATGAAGTTGTTCTATGAGAGGCCTTCATTTAGGAAATTTTTGAATCAATAGAGGAACCCATGTTATAGTCTAGAAATTTGCTTGGCGATCATTGTTGATAATCTAGAACAATTACGTCTTGATCAATGTTCCCCATCCTCAACATCGATAGGATTGAAGATCCTCTATTGGGTTGATAATATTTGGTAATTTCTTTTAGTAACATGTTTTACATATTTAGCTCTAAAATTCTAATCCCAAAGCACATGAGGAGTGTTGATTAAATGTTAGTACAATTTAGTTGCTAGTGCCTTATTACCGTTGATCACTAATCTAAAGCATAACCTACCTTTTTTGGAATACTTAACTTCTCCCACTTCACAAGTGCCCATTTGTGTTATGCTTTTGCTCTACTCCATAATAATATTTAATTGATATTATCTAACTTTCTCAAGACAACTTTAGGGATATCCAAGATATTAAAGACATAAAAATAGATTGAAGAATTGATTTTACTAAAGTGAGTCTTCCTCCACTAGAGAGCCACCGATTGATCTCGTTATCTAGTCAACTCTTTATTCTCTCTTTGAACGACATCTCTTCTTCCTTTTTCTACCTTAGTTTTTAGAAGGACTTTTAGACAAGAAATAGGAAGAGAAGCTCGTCTAAATTATAAGATGTTCAAAATCATAGTTTCTACTCAAGCAAAGCAATAAAAAATGATAATCTTCATTTTTTTCTCATTAATAATCTTGTAACTATCGAAGAGAGATTCAAAATCTTCTTGAACCTGAATGCCTCCAAAGATGCACAAACCAACAAGATCATCCAATGCTCTTTAACACAAAACATGCTTTGTTTACAAGTGCCATATTTTGGATAGTGCAATCACTCTTATAAATTTAGCACATACAAACCACATATCAAACAAAAATTAAAAAAAAAAAAAAAACAACAACAATTGCAATTCAATGTCCGTATTGCCCGTATTTACTTTTGATCTGTTTTGACTATATTCCAAAAAGACAATTTTGAAGGCTTGTTAATGGATTTTTAAGAGAACAATATCCTCACAACAAGTCTCTCAATTATAATTTCAAATTTACCATTTATTTGTTTGTTGATGGGCCTTAGAGTTATCCATCTATGGACCACTAGTATTCTTTCTGGGCAAAATATGGTCCCTGTATGAAGTCAAATATGGTTTACGACTTTAAAAGCATGTTATGTGTATTGTGGTATTTTTGTCACTACGGTTCTATTAATTATAGGATATATTTTTATAAAGTAACACGCTGCCCATCCCCTTTACGGTTTTAAGGACGACTTGAATGTATGAGACACAGGAGTGGAAGAGACAAAGTGAATAAACAATCAATCTTGCAATTTGACAGGCCATACTTTCATCATATCAACATTCGAAGATAGTTACGCTTATTGACAACATATCCTCTCTTTCATTGAATCAGATTAAATTTATGTGTTTTGTGCATTATGAAACTTCGAAACTGTTTGTCAATTTTTTTTACGAGCTTGTGAACATAAGGATGTCCTTTTTCATTTATTTGCTCAACTAAAGATCACTCATTGTAATTTACATATTTTATCTTGTCCTTTATATTCAATGAAAAAAACATCAAAATATAAAAACTTTCCATTTAATAAAAAATTATATATATAATTTAAAAATATTATTTTTTTTAATATAAACACTTTAAATTTAAATAATATTAAAGAATTATAATTATTTAATAATTACTTTTTCTTTTATTTGAAAATATATTTTAACGATCACTTGTAATTAATTTACATTGACTTGTTTCTTATTTTAACGATGACTATAATGAATGTATAATTCATATATGTATATATTTATTGACAAATGAATACATGACCCATCACTAAATGTCTCTGACTGGGTTAAAAAAAATAAATGTAAGATGTTAATTACGAGAAAGAAAATTTAAGAAGTTATTTGGAGGAAAAATAATTTCCTTAGAAGCTAATTCTTATCATGTTTTGTGGGACACCATAATGTTTTAAGTTTTGATGTTTTTTTATCGGAATTTCAAAATTAAATTTTTGGACTCTCTATAAAAAAAAAATCATAATTTTTATCACAACTTTAAACTCTTACCTAGTATCAGATGTTGTAGGTGAGTTGGAGAGGAGAGAATCTTCCAAAAGGTCCCAGGTTTAAATCTCCACCCTACCAAAAAGCTGAATTGAGTATCCAAAATTTAATTGATAATGTTTGTGTGAGCATGGTTGGATGCGACTTCCGGGTGATAGAACCCCTGTTCGTGGTCTCTCGAACTAAAGCCTTGCGGCCCCGCAAGGGGTTTTTTCTTTAAAAAAAAAAAAATTCTTATTTAGGATTTCGTAAAGAGAAATTTACACCCAATTTACCAATTACAATTTTTACCCCATTTTTTCCCAAACAAAAATTTAAAAATCACTCAATAATTACGTCGTTTCCCGATTCTTCGTCAATTGACGGAACCCGTTGTTTCGCGATTCTTCGTCGAACGGAACTTGAACTTCGGAAATTTTCGGATGGTGGTCTTCTTTAAAGGACGAAAATAATAAACAGAACTTCCGCAATTTTCACATGGTCGCCGTCGTTAAACGGGCATAAAAAAATAAGCAAACGGCCGCCAGGGAGACGGTAAAACCGCAATAATTGACGGAAGTTGAAACTGAAACCAAAACCAAAAGAATGCGGAGGATCTTTTAGACAAGCCCTGTTACAGGCAAACAACACGCAGGCGGAGGCAAAACTAAACAGGGGTTTATATTATTGAAACAGGGGAGGGAGCAATACAAGGAACTGGCTCTGCGGAGCCTTACATCTGCGGCATTGCCGCCTGCGAAATAAACCACCAAAATCCCAACTGGATTACAAAGGGGTTCTGCGCTAAGGAGCAGCAAGAACCCCTAAGCTCTTTCTGAGCAATACTGATCTGCACTGCTGCAGAGCAGAACCTGCTAAACTACAGGGAAACTGGGGCTGCTGCCCAGAATACCGAATGCAAGCACAAGAGCGGGCATAAATAGCTGCAGAGGACCTCAGGCTGGCATGGCGGGATTCTCGAGGCCAGCTGGAGGCATACGGAGTTCACCTACTCCCTTAACTTCGCCCATACTTCCTCTACCAGATGAACTGTTGACGAGATGCTCCAGCGGCGAAGGCGAATACAGAATTTGGATTAAATAAGATTTCCAACAACCTCCCTTAATCCAAATTCTTCTAACAACAAAAGAAAATGAGCTTCGACACTCTCCAATGCAGGATATTCTACTTCGGCGATTTTCTCTCCGAAGTAGCTACTTCGCTACTCAAACTCCCGAAGTAGATTTACTTCGGCAAAAAGGACTTCCGAAGCAATCTCACTTCGGCCAAAAATCAATGCGAGGCTCCTCAAACTTCACTTCGGGTTTCAAATTTCCGAAGTACTTTTACTTCGGTAAAAGCTTCCCGAAGTACCTTCGAAACCACTTTAGCCTGCCGAAGTAGATTAACTTCGGCGAAAACAGATCCGAAGCTGCTGCTTCGCTGACCAAATCTCCGAAGAAGCTTCCGGAGTAATTTTGCTTCGGCAAAAGAGTTTACTAATCTGCTGAGGCATCCGAAGTAATTTTACTTCAGCCAAAACTTGATGTGAAGCTTGCCCAAACTGCTCAAACTGCCGAAGCATTTTCACTTGGGCAAAGACTTGTGCGAAGTTACTTCAAACTGCCGAACCATTTCTTCTTCGACAAAAAATGCGGCGAAGCTGCTTCAATTTGTACTTGGGCAAGACACCTTTTGTGAAGCGGCTTCAAATTGCCGAACTGTTGCAAATCTGCTGCAATCTGCCGAAGCATTTTCACTTCGGCAAAGACTTGTGCGAAACTGCCGAACCATTTCTTCTTCAATCTTCCGAAGCAGTTTCAATCTGCCGAAGTGTTGCGAAGCTGCTGCTTCACAGACCGAAACTCCGAAGGACGCATCTGTCCATTAAAATCCACTGTAGCGAAGCTCTTACTCAGATTTTCGAAACACGCTAACTTATTCCCAAGCTTTCGGGAACAAATTCGACCTCCTGCTGCACTTAATCTGCACTTCGGCAAGGGACTTCTGCGAAGTGACATCACACTGCCGAAGCATTTCAACTTCGGCAAAAAAGACTGCGAAGTTGCTGTTTCGTTGAACAAACTCCCGAAGCACTCATTAAGAATCATGAGGCTTCATTTTACTTAGCCGCTAATTGAACCTTCCGAAGCTTCCACTTCAGCGAAGTTCCTTCCTCGCCTCACAAACTTGCGAAGCTTCCTTCACGCTCTTCTGCAACATTGTGGCTGCATCCGCGACAACTAAGGGATTCATGTGGCCCAACTGCTTCACCAGAGGCCTGAAGATTCTGTTCTTCCTTGCTGGGAATGAGCGCGCCAGGTAGCCGATGGCTGTCGATGCCAAAATCTACAAATGGGGCTTTCCTTCCTCCTCGACCACCCGCAAAAGCTGGAGCCCTTGTGACTGATCTTTATGTCCAACGTCCGGGTCTGCTTCGGCTGCGTTTTCTTCCTGCCAGACACTTTTCCGGCCATTCACCCGACAATATCTCCTCCGGCATCTCCACCGTCGTCTCTACGCCGTCGCCGGAGGCGAACACGACGCTGCCTTTCTTTTCCTTCTCCGACCCCCTGCCGAAAAAACTGCTTTCCCATTTTCACCATCTAGGGTTTGAATCCATCAAGAAAAACTTCTGCAGGAACTTTCTGCCTCAAGCACCAAACCCTAGCAAGTCAATTTATGCCTGCCCTCCACGCAGCTTCTCCATGGCTGCTCTGCACGCAGCTTCTCCACGACGGCTCTGCCTGCGGTCTCTGTCTCCTCGCTCTGATACCATGACAAAAGGTGAAACTAAGGTTCTGCTCTGGATTACAAAGGGGGTTCTGCACTAAGGAGCAGCAAGAACCTCGAAGCTCTTTCTGAGTTAAACTGATCTGCACTGCTACAGAGCAGAACCTGCTAAACTACAGGGAAACTGGGGCTGCTGCCCAGAATACCGAATGCGAGCGCAAGAGCGGGCATAAATAGCTACAGAGGACCTCAGGCTGGCATGGCGGGATTCTCGAGGCCAGCTGGAAGCATACAGAGTTCACCTACTCCCTTAACTTCGCCCATACTTCCTCTGCCAGATGAACTGTTGACGGGATTCTCGAGGCCAGCTGGAGGCATACGGAGTTCACCTACTCCCTTAACTTCGCCCATACTTCCTCTGCCAGATGAACTGTTGACGGGACGCTCCAGCTACGAAGGCGAGTACAAAATTTGGATTAAATAAGATTTCCAACAATAATTACAAAGAAAAAATAATCATTAAAAATTTGGACAATGGATTATCAGCATGGAGACTTGTCTATGGGTAGGAATAATTGTGGCTAATTGTGGTACTTCTCTCTGTTATGGAAATTGAATATATCATCCTCTCATTCAGGCCTGTGCTATAATTGTGAAACTTTGCTCCGTTGGAAATTGAACATATATAAAGTAATGCATGTAATCCATAACATCGTGTCATTCAGCCCTCTGCTATTCAGTTGGTAGATGATGATGATGATGATGATGATGATGATGATGATGATGATGATGATGATGATGATGATGATGATGATGATGATGCATGTAATCCATAACATCGTGTCATTCAGCCCTCTGCTATTCAGTTGGTAGATGATGATGATGGTTTTAGCTGTAGCTGTTGTTGAAGTTCATTTTCTTACTTAAAAATGACTTTATTTTATATTTTTTTTAATTTCTTTTCTTGACCAACGCTTTGTGTTATTCAGTTGGTATTTATGTTTGTATCGTGGTTTTGGCTATAGCTGTCGTTTAAGTTTTTTTTTTTTTTTTTTGTTTATTTAGCTAAAAAAATTATTGGGAGGTTTTGGTCCAAGAAACTATAACAAGGAGTTTTACAGGGTTTTACACCGTCGGCCTGACCGCATCAACATTATGAACCGGATTTTGGGTACCCAAGGGTGTAGATTTGAAACCAGGGACCTGCCTTGAAAGATTGCCCTGCACTCTCCAACTCACTTCCCTTGAAAGATTGTCCTGCCCTTTCCAACTCACCTACAATAACTAAATATTTTTTTACAATAACTTTATTTTATTTTTTTAATTTCTTTTCTTAACCAACGCTTTTCCAGGTAAGATCGTTAAATATTAAGTGAGATGGAGAAATATGCGATGCTTGTTGATTGTCATGAGCTGGTGTTGTATTGTGTGATAATAAGTTGCAATGTTACAGGCCTCCAGGAGGAAAGACATGCTCTACTCACATTAAAGGAGGATTACCCTGCTGATGTATTGCCTTGCCTTCTTGGCAGGGTTTTAATTGTTGTTATTGGGATGGTGTTAAGTGCAGAAACCATACATCTCATGTCATCAAACTTGATCTCTCAGGGTTCACGTTGTACACATGAGGGGAAATGCTAGCTATACTCTCTCCAGCTGTGTTTCGCTTACAGCACTTACAATATTTGGACTTCACTGGATTGTGTTATACCTGTAGATGGTAGGCATTAATTGTAATGATTTTACGTGCACGTATTTCTGCATTTAAGGAACTGAGATATCTAGACCTCAGTCACAACAGTTTTGAGGGTGGAATTTCAAAGTCCTTGGGCTCCTTGAGGAGGTTAACTTTCGTGAGCATGTTTCACTGATATGTGTCAAGTTACATGCCCCAATTGAAGAAAAAGAGAAGAATCAATCCATAAAAATTCCTATCAAGTTGCTTCTAAACGAAATTCTTTTAGAGAAAACTAGCAAAGGTAATAAAGGAAAAATTATCTCACTCAAAATAATATTTTAACAACTATACAAAAGTTAGAGCACTCACAACAAAAATGAATATTGCAATTGTAATAAGGGGAATATATATTTAGATTTATGGAGATTTTCAAATTATTATTATTAATGTTATGAAGAAATGGACATAGGGATTAGATAAAAAATAAGATTATTCTATGTCTATTAATTATGAACAAACATAATATCTTTGAAATCTAATATATTTATAAAGAAGAAACCATAGTAGCAGATAATTTAGCTAGTTGTGATGTTGATCTTTGTCTTGACAAAATTCAAATTTCAAAAGTTAACTTATATAAAGATCCTATATCTTTTAATGAAAATGATATAAACAACTTGATAGCAAAAAGGTAGTAGTGTGAATTAAATAAAGAATATTTTTGATACAAAGGCAAAGTGATTATGGTCTAATTAACCTTTATTGTTGTCTTGACAGAGTGATCCCAATAGAAGTGACATATAGCTTTTAGAAAAAAAAAAATTACTAGCAAAGATTCTTTCACAAAATAAAGACCATACTTCAATATTACAACATATCACTATGGATCTAAAAAATTCTTTCACAAAATAAAGACCATACTTCAATATTACAACATATCACTATGGATCTAAAAAATTAAAGATGATTTGTTACTATATTTTGAGGAGCCTTTAAGTTTAACATTATGAGATTGTTATGTGGTTTGAATTGGCCTTTTCCACTCTAGAAAGTAGTCATGGGTATCAAGATGAAATTCAAAAATATTATCATGACTCACTAGAATGCTAAGAGGAAAATTGATTTTGACCCTGACATCAAGATGAAACATCAAAATTGAGATACACCAACAATAAAATACTATCATGGTAAAAAATGAGGTATGATATTAGCACATTAAATATACCTACCACATGCAACCGTTTCATTACCAATTCTCTACAATTTGGGAAAAAAAACACCCCAAGAGCACAATAATGCCAAAATAATTAGTGAAGTGATGATTGGCCCATCAAACTCCCAAGGATCCAAGAAGAAGGCTATCATAGAGATTAAAAAGATTATAATATTTACAATGCTAGCAGTGGTCAATTTGGTGGTAAGGTAGACTGTAATTGAAGGATAAAATATTTTCAAAAGGTATAAGTCAATGATTATAAAGGTATTAGTAGCACAAGAACATCAAAGGTAGAGAAATCAACTTGAGGAGGCAAAATACCTCAAGGAGGTGCCCCTCTTGAGTTAGGAATGAATAGTGTTGTGATCACTAATACAAATATCTCTACTTCCATTCTAGAATCCATTGCTCTCTCTTCTTTCCCTGTCCTTTATTCTTCTATTTATGTTTCTTCTCTCCTCATCCATTCTTCTACTAAACTTGTCGCACCCTCCATCAATGAAACTCATCATTATCAGAGGTACTTTGGCTCCAATGGTCTATTGTGGAGTTGAGACCACACTTATCACTTCATTTTGATCACTTTCCATTCAATTTTTTACCACACAACAATTAGTCCCATATACCACATCACCATTGTTAGCCTTTCCTTAATCCACAATGTCATCGCTAGTTGACATGCTAGTATAATTGGAATTAAAACCCACTACCTTCATTTCCACCATATTTCCTTCCAATAACAGACAATTTGCTTCACCTTTTGCCTCCACATATTTGCCTCACCCCTATCTTATGTTGGAAAAATCCTACTCCAAGCGATAACGCCTACCTCCAAGCTCAAGAGGTAGAGTCTATAAGAGCAAAATTTTAAAGTAGCATAATTATAGGGCCAAGCGTGGCCTTTGTATATAAAACAATATGTAAGCCATAGGAAACATACATAAAAAAATGAGTTTGATGTCCATCCCATCGAATAAAAAAAAAAATTCGAACTCCTTTTCCTAGATGTTGTTCTAGACACAAGTGGGGTTGTAAAAGGATTGAACCTTCTAGAAATAAAGAAAATTGTTTGAAGGTTAGTGAACCTTCTAGAAATAAAGAAAATTGTTTGAAGGTTACAAGGAGAAAATTGTTTGAAGGTTACAAGGAGACTAACATCAGTCTAGCGTCCTTTTTATATATTGTTTTTCTTTTTTAAGTTTGTTTTGATAATCAACCAACACTTCAAATATTTTCATTTATGCTTTTAATTTCAGCTTTTAAAAGATCAAGCTACATTTATGCTTTTCATTTCAGCTTTTAAAATATCAACACTTAAATATTTTCATTTATGCTTTTCATTTCAGCTTTTAAAAGATCAAACTGCTAATATATCCTGAAATGCTTGCTTCTGCATATTGTGTCCATTTATTTATCCAATTATTTATGTACATTTCAGCTTTTAAAAGATCAAACTGCTAATATATCCTGAAATGCTTGCTTCTGCATATTGTGTCCATTTATTTATCCAATTATTTATGTAATTAACACATTTTCATTTATGCTTTTCATTTCAGCTTTTAAAAGATCAAGCTACTAATATATCTTGCAAATGCTTGCTTCTACATATTGTGTCCATTTATTTATCCAATTATTTATGTAATTAACCTACCTAATGTGATCGACTTGATCTATGCAAGATCAAGCTACTAATATATCCTGCAAATGCTTGCTTCTGCATATTGTATCCATTTATTTATCCAATTATTTATGTAATTAACCTATCTAATGTGATTGACTTGATCTATGCAAGATCAAGCTACTAATATATCCTCCTGCAAATGCTTGCTTCTGCATAATGTGTCCATTTATTTATCCAATTATTTATGTAATTAACCTACCTAATGTGATCGACTTGATTGACTTGATCTATGGCAAATGTTCTAATAAATATAATGTTTTATATTGTGTCCAATTATTTATGTAATTAACCTACCTACTGTGATCGACTTGATCTATTACAAATTTTGCTTAATTTTCTAATAAATATAAAACATTTGCTTCAGTTTGTAAAGGTTGTTGTACTGCAAAATGTTTTCTTAGGAGGCCATCTTCCTCCTTTATAAAAAACTTTTCCAAAATTAATTCCTTCAACAAATTTGGGTCACGAAAAACTTTTCCAAATCAAGTCCCTTCAACAAATTTGGATGACCCAAAAGCAATGACTGAGGTAGATCTCATCATTTTAAAATGGGACCGGATAACCGGTTATCCTAGAAGGATGACCCAAGAGCAATGATTAAGCTAGTCCCATCATTTTTGATATGTTGTTCTTATAATCAGTCTATACATTCCTTGAGGAAATGTATGTCCTTGTTAAGATATTTACTTAGCCTATTTGAGGTAAGCTTGTTAAGACTTTTACTTGACCTATTTGGGTATTTGGGTAAGTATAAACTGAATAGGATTTAAACTGAATTAAGCTTGTTAAGAATTTTAACTGAATAGGATTTAAACTGAATTAAGCTTGTTAAGACTTTTAACTGACCTATTTGGGTAACTATAAACTGAATAGGATTTAAACTGAATTAAGCTTATTAAGACTTTTACTTGACCTATTTGGGTAAGTATAAACTGAATAGGATTTAAACTGAATTAAGCTTGTTAAGACTTTTAACTGAATAGGATTTAAACTGAATTAAGCTTGTTAAGACTTTTAACTGAATAGGATTTAAACTGAATTAAGCTTGTTAAAACTTTTACTTAAACTGAATTAAGCTTGTTAAGACTTTTACTTTGGGTAACTATAAACTGAATAGGATTTAAACTGAATAGGATTTAAACTGAATTTAGATTTTCTTCACTGGAAGACTTGAAAATTCTATCTTTTCTATATTTTCTAATTGACTATAGAGAGAGCCAATAGAATAATATTCTTTATTCTGTCTTTTCTAATTGATTATATATTAATTCTAATTGATTATAGAGAGAAAGCCAATAGAATAATCTTCTTTATTTATCTTCCTACTTCCAACAGATTGATTTGACTGCACTCCACATTAAATTTTGTTGAAAAAATATTGTATTCAATAACCTAAACGCACATCTTGCTCCTATAATAGGATAAATTAAACCGACAATCAAATCCACACCATGTAATTCTAAATACAACATTTATGTATTGGTAATATGTTCATCATCTACAGTGTGTAAAATTCGGCTAGCAAATACCATTATTTTTTAATATGACCTTAAATTGTGCTATTACTAAATTTTACCATGATGTATGATGAATATCTATTATTTATGTAGAATAAAATTTGGCCCGACTAAGGAAATACTTTTTTTTTTTTTAAAACTTAACCTTAAATTGTGTTACTACTAGATTTTCCCACGAATTAATAGAATAAAATTCGGCTGGACTAAGCAAATACCATTTTTTTAAAAACTTGACCTTAAACATCATGACGAATATCTATTAATGTAGATATTATAATTGAACTAGCGATGCATTATAATGTCTATTTGTGCAATATGTAAATGAAGAAAACCAACTTTTTTTTTTTTCGTGAGTCATGAAAGTTAAAAACACAGGTCTAACGCTTACACCCTTAACTTGAAAAATCATCTCAACCTATCTAACAATGTTCAACATTCTGGCCTGAAATTTATTTTCTTTATAAAGGTTTGTTTAAGGTTTGTCTTAAACATAGGAAGATATTCAAATTGACTAAATTCTATGACAAAGCTTTCCTTTTCAGAATAAAATGATGTAAAGATAAGATAGATGTACCCTGATTCATTTCTCTAAGTGAGCTCAAAGATGAATAAGCGGACATTGATGAACTCCTTTGGTATGCCATCAGATACCAAAATCTATTACCAAACAAAGAGTTGATTGACGCAACCTAATCCAATCTACCACCAAACAAAGAGTTGGCTGACGCAACCTAATCAGGAGGACAAAGGAGGAGGACGAAGTTGTCCTCTTAGTTGAGTAATAAAACGTCCTTAGAATTTCTCCAAGAATTATCAAACGCAACCAGTCAACTCTAAGAAAGCAATCTTGCCATATCTAAGATATGTACAATAATATCTTTAAGCTATTCGTCAACTCAACATCCAATACGTCGTGAAAAGCAATCCTGCCATGCCATATCTAACATATGTACGATAACATCTTTAAAATATTTGTTAACTCAACATCCACTACCCAAAAATCTCATAGAAGTCCTGATGGGTTTTACTTATTACATTTGGGGACCAAAAACACTCTTTTTACATTTTACCTGCTATTTCATATTCAAGTTTTTGGCGAATTTCTTGCTTGTCAGGTACACTATTTGATTGTGATGTTTCTTTTTCGAGTATCTTGAGTGCCATGCGAAGGATGTCCTTGATAAGAATAAAAATTCTGCGTCAAGATAAATCTCTCCATGTAACCACTCAACGGAGGACTTTCCTTTACAGACATAAACTTTGATACACTTCCAGCCTAACTTAGGAGGCTCGGAACTTTGATACACTTCCAGCCCAAACTTAGAAGGCTCTGTTCAGAACCACAAAAACAAGAAAGATCTTGTCATTCAAATTAACCCTGGAAGCACATAATATTTGAATTATGGCTTTGCTAATTAATTTTTGTTACATAATTTAATAATTATAATTAAGCCTGGCACTTTAGATTGACATTTTATGGCTATAGCTGACGCAAAGGGGTGCAATAACTTATTCTCTCTCTCTCTCGATCGATCTCTCGATCTCTCATTAAGCCTGGCATATTAGTCCGCCTTCTGATACTAATTTATAAGAAACAGTGTGCCTTCTGGCTAAGGCTGATCAAAACAACTGAGTATGAGGGTTTACATAAGTCAGTCAAAAAAAGATTTTGTAATACCCTCCTACGAAATAAATCTTTAAATACATTTTTTTAACTGGGTAACCAGAAACCCTCTCGGTCTGACCTACATCTTTTATTGGCAAAACTGGAAAACTCCTCTCCAAACCAAAACGCTACTTTTGTGAGCAGTCGGATCTTTTTGCCTCTCTAGGTCAAAAGCAGAGCCTGCCTTTCTTAAAAAATGTCAGGCACATTCCAAATTTTGCAAAAGCTTGGACCAATGTAAAAGCAATGTACAGAGTTAAGACCACACCTCAAGAACTCAACTTTAGTAGCAGAGGAAGGAGTCCTCCTCCGCATTATCATCTTCCAGATCTCCTCGAAATTTGTAGAATAGGCTCCTCAATCTCCTCGTCAAAGTGTTTTTAAAAGCGACTATTGCCGTTTCAGCATGTATTAATGAAAAAAAATATAAAATAAATACAAAATAACAAGTATTCGAGTATGCGATCCTCCTAATAAATAGCCCAATACTGTAAAATAACGCGAACCCAATAACAAAATATGCCTGAAGTTAGTCCAACCAAGATCGAGACATGTAAAAATAACTTATATTATATAATATCAACGGCCATATGTATCCCGTAGTTCAGTCGAAACCAGAGAACCAAACCAAAAGAAAACTCCAAAACTGTCTATTACAAGAGCGCATACATATAAATGTACATTAAGTATCCATCATATCACGGTTGAGTTTAGCCTAAATAATATAGTTTAGGCTAAAACAAGTTTGAGATATTAAGCAACTATAGACATAGTAAACGAGCTTTAAACATGTTACTTATGCTTAGAAGAACCAGCCTGCTGCTTCTCATACTTTGCACAGGTTTTCTTTATCTCACGGTAGACCTCCTGGAAGTCCATTTCCCGGCGCTCCTGTCGCTTCTCTTGCCTACTCTGCTTGTCATGCATTGCAATGGTCTTCTTTATTTCACGGTAGACCTCCTGGTCGTCTAAATTTCATGGCTTTAGACCATAGCTGAGCATTTCCATTTCCCGTTTCGAAGACATGATGATTGCCTCAAATTCCTCTTCCTCGCCCTAGCAGGAAGAATGCTCTCGCAGACGCTATGGAGGTTTAGTGGAGAAGCGACTGAATTTATGTACAAATATTTACTGTTTTTTGAAACGACAGGTGGCTCGCTCGCTCCTGTTTTGGCTGACACGTCGCCCGCATGTTCTAGCTACACTATTGGAAACGCGAGGCAGGTTAATCTGACGCTTGTAAACAAAGCATGTTTTGTGTTAAAGAACCTTGAGCGACCTCGGGTTAAGGAGATCTCTGGTTCAATTAGTTTTAGTTTTTTTTTTTTTTTAAATAATCAGTTTCAATTTTAACCTTTTGCTTCTTCAAAGTTTAAATATTTGGTATTTTAATTAATATTATTGCTAAAAAGGATCATGTCTTGGCATTACATTAGTCCAATCTAACAGAGCTGTAAAGTGGTGGCATTTGCTCAATTGTAAGTTATGTGTTTTCATCGGGTACGGTCAGCGACAGCCATGGCCACTTTGGTATTTTTTTTTTATGGTTGTCAGGTTTACTTAGTTTGAATACGATAATTAAATTATTATAAAAAAAATTATTTCAAAAGTTAAACATCGTAGGGCCAGTTACAATAAATATTATTTTAAAATTCTGTAATAATTTTTTGCTTTAACCTTTTAATTTTTACTATTTTATAATTTCAAATCTACCCAAGTATTTATTTGTTGATGGACCGCCTGGGAGGCTTTGATGCAACATCTTTATCCATCTCTAGCAAATTACACCTGTCATGTTATTAAAACATGCTATGTGTATTGTGCCAACATCTAGCCTTGACTATACCATTTATATATCAATAGTTTGATAGGAAACAAATTATTGTTGAGATGGTGTTGAGTTTGGCTAAGTATTTTATGTGCATGTTTGAATAACTAAATAACTTAAAAGGAGGTTGAATTCATCTTATCTTATGTGTGTGAAGTATAGTTTAGAATGATATGTACACTATTTTTATCCTCAGTTTAATGTGTATTTTTATCCTCGTGTGAAAGGTCTTTGTATTTTTGGGTAAGTAATCATTATGTTTTCAAAATGTACGTGCATATGTGTATTTTAATCTTTGAATTTTTATATTCCACATGCATCTCCATTGTCGTGTTATCTCCATTGTCATGTGTTCTGTGCAAATCTCAAACTTAAACCTCGAACTTATATTTCATTCCAACAATAATGTTTTAATGAATCATTTAGTTAAATAAATTATGTAAGTTTGGGCTTTGTGATTTAGTGCATAAAATAAGTTACAAAGGGGCTTTGTCATTTAGTGCATATAACAAGCTACAAAGAGGTGATTATTTTTAAAAGGATATTTAAAAGGTGTACACATAGGATAAGGGAGGTTACTTGACCATGTGAATTACTTTTGGTAAAGTTTATTTTAAAGCCTTATTTTAAAATCAACACATGCAACTCCGCTTTTATTTTTGCAAGGATGCATAATGCTTTGAAATTAAAATTAATAAGGAAAATAAATTAATAATTCATGTGAAAGGTATTGGTTTTTTAATCATATTATGGCAAGTTTCAATGTCCAAAATCAGAATATATTATTTTAATAATTAATCATTCAATATATATTTAATGTTAATAAACAAACATATAGAAATAAGATGGTGAATATCATGTAATAACATGAAAAAAACTTAAAAACAAAATCTTCATAATATGCGTTTAGATATTAATGAGTTTTGTGCCCATATATTCTTCAATACATTACAGGAGTTTTGTCAACAATGCTTGAAATTTATGGTTACGAAATCTAAAATATATGCATTTAGATATTAGTGAGTTTGGTATATTTCCAAGTCATTCAGTCGGAGGAAATGGCCTCCAACCTCCAAAAGAAAGCAGCCTGGTCAAGGAGACTGAGAGTGACTGTACGTAATAGTGTCGATCAATTATTGATATGTTCTCAACTTTAACAAAGTTAAAGTAAATTATTGATATGTTTTCTGGATATGTCTTCAACTTTAATAAAGTTCAAGTGAATTATTGACGTTGGTTCAGGGCGAGATTGTACGAATTTAATTGGAAGTGAATTATTGGTGTTGGTTCTTCAACTTTAATAAAGTTAAAGTGAATTATTGACGTTGGTTCACGGCGAGATTGTACGAATTACGTTGGTTCACGGCGAGATTGTACGAATTTAATTGGAAGTGAATTGTTGGTGTTGGTTCTTCAACTTTAATAAAGTTAAAGTGAATTATTGACGTTGGTTCACGGCGAGATTGTACGACTTTAATTGGAAGTGAATTATTGGTGTTGGTTCACGGCGAGATTGTCCGACTTTAATTGGAAGTGAATTATTGACATGTCTTTAACTTTAATTTTTATTAAAGTGAATTATTGATGTTGGCTCACGGCGAGATTATACGACTTTAATTAGTGGCTTCCAAAGAAGTTATTTTTCCGGCAAATAACTTCTTAGGTATCTTTTTCCGGTAATTAACATCTTAGATTTATTTTTTTAACCCATTCACAGACATTCCGTGATGGGTCATGTATTCATTTGTCAAGAAATATATACGTATATGAATTATATATTCATTATAGTAGTTGTAAATTAATTAAATTTATTCAAGTAATATTTAAAATTATATTAAAGTAATTATTAAAATAAAATTAAAAGTAAATGTTAAGTAACTACAACTGAATTCAAAATGTTTATGTTCAAAATTTTCTTTAAAAATTATTTCATATTGTATACATTTTAATTTTTATATTATTTATTATTTTTTAAATATATAAACATATTAAAAATATTAGATAGAAATATCTTAATTTAAATAAGAGTTTAAATTCTTTACATTTACAATTTTGGTGTTGTCCATTCATTGAATATATAGGACAAGACATAAATTACAATGAGTGATCTTTAGATGAACAAATAAATGAAATTGGTCATCCCTCATGCATACAAGCTCTTAAAAAAAATTGACAACAATTTTGAAGTTTCATCAATGCATAAAACACATATATCTAATTTGATTCAATAAAAGAGAGGACATATTGTCAATGAGTGTAATTGTCCTCGAATTTTGATATGATGTATATGTTCCATGCATGCAAGTCCTTGTCGAAAATGTAAAGAGAATAAAAAACATGTTACTTTATAAAAAAAGATCAAATCCTATAATTAATAGAATCAGTGACAAAAATATGACAATACACATAACATGTTTTTAATGTCATGACACATATGAACCATATTTGACTTCATACAAGGACCATATTTTCCCAAGAAAATAAAAAAAGGTAGGCCTACTAACAAACAAACAATTGGTAAATTTGAAATTATAATTGAGAGACTTGTTGTGCGGATATGGTTGTCTATTGAAATTCATTAATAAGCCTTCAAAATTATCTTTTTAGGATATAGTCAAGATAGACTAGAAAGAAATACTAATAATATTGATATTGAATTGCAATTGATTTTTTATTGTTTGTTCTTATTTTTGACTGACATGTGACTTGCATGTCAAGCTACTATGGAACTTGTAAACAAAACATGTTTTGTGTTAAAGAACATTGAGCAACCTTGTTAGGTTATGCATTTTCATGAGAGGCATCCATTTTGAATATCTTTTTGATAGCCACAAGACAATTAATGAGAAAAAAAATTGAAGATTATTATTTTTCATTACTCTGTCTGAGTAGAAACTATGATTTTGAACATCTTGCAATTTAGATAGGTTTCTCTTCCAATTTCTTGTCTAGGAGTCCCCTTAGAAAATACTAGGTAGAAAAAGGAAGAATATATATCATTGAAAGAGAGAATAAAGAGTTGAATAGATAACTAGATCAATCAATGGCTCTCTTTTGGAGGTAGACTCACTTTGGTAAAATCATATATATATATATATATATATATATATATATATATATATATATATATATATATATATATATATATATTATATCTTGGCTATCCCTAATGCAGGAGCCTATCTTTAGAGGGTTTTTTTAAAAGAAGTTTTAAAGTAATTTTTTTATTACTAAAAATGAAATTATTTGATGCAAAATATAATTTGCCGAAAATGGTAATTATTAAAAAAGACAAATTTTTATGAAAAAATAATTTGCTGAAAATAGTAATTACTTAAAAATACATTTATTTAGTGGAAAAATCAATTTGTCGAAAATAGTCATTTTTTATTTTTAGGGTTTTAAGATTTAGGGTTTTCTTTTAGGGCTTCAAGTTTTAGGTTTTTTTTTAGGGTTTCTTTGGGATATATATTTCTTTGGTATTGCATTGTAAAAAGGGAAGTGAATCCACGAATGAGAAAAGAAATTATTTATTGGTTTATTTCCATGTACTGTAGTTTTTATGTAAATGGAGGGTTTTACATATTATTTTTATTTACCGTAGTTTTTATGTAATGGGAGGTATTTTATTTTGACCTCTTGCAGTTGGATTTACATCATTTGGTATCAAAGCAAGTTGGATCTTGTTGGGAGGAGAAAAAAAGAGAATAAAAGAGAAAATGAGAGGAGAGCAAAGAGGCTAAAAAATAAAATAAAATTTGCACTCTATGCAATGCTTGTAGAAGGTTTGTAAAACCTTGGAGATAGAAATTGACACTCTATGTAAGTGCTTGCAGGAGGTTTTTTTATATAAAACCTCAAGAGGAATTGATACTTTGTGTAGTGCTTGCAGAAGGTTTGTAAAACCTTAAAAAAATAAATTGGCACTCTGTGTTGTGCTTGCAGGAGTTTTTTTTTCATTAAAAACCTCAGAGGGAAGAATTGGTACTTTGTGTAGTGCTTGCAAGAGGTTTGCTATTTTAAAACCTTGAAGGAATAAATTGGTACTATGTGTAGTGCTTGCAGGAGGTTTGAGATATAAAACCTCAGAAGGAGATTGGTACTTTGAGGAGTACTTGCAGATGTGTGGCACTCTATGGAGATCGATTATGATTTTGATCAGAGGAACTCACAGGAGCAGAGTTATTTTCAACCAAAGGAGAATGATGCAAGAGCCTATTTTTAGAGGGTTTTTTAAAAAAAGTTTTAAAATAATTTTTTTATTACTAAAAATGGAATTATTTGAAGCAAAATATAATTTGCCGAAAATGGTAATTACTAAAAAAGGCAAATTTTTTTGAAAAAATAATTTGCTGAAAATAGTAATTACTTAAAAAGGCCTTTTTTGTGGAAAAATCAATTTGTCGAAAATAGTAATTTTTTATTTTTAGGGTTTTAAGATTTAGGGTTTTCTTTTAGGGTTTCTTTTAGGGCTTCAAGTTTTATGTTTTTTTTAGGGTTTCTTTGGAGATATATTCTTTTGGTATTGCATTGTAAAAAAGGAAGTGAATCCACGAATGAGAAAAAAAATTATTCATTGTTTTATTTCCATGTACTGTAGTTTTTATGTAAAAAGAGGGTTTTACATATTATTTTTATTTACCACAGTTTTTATGTAATGGGAGGTATTTTATTTTGATCTCTCGCAGCTGGATTTACATCAATCCCTAAAGTTGTATTAAGAAAGTTAGATAAAATAAATCATAGATTCTTATGGAGTAGAGCAAAAGCATAACACAAATGGGCACTTGTGAAGTGCGAGAAATTATATCTTCGAAAAAAAGCTGGGTTATACCTTTTAGAGGTCTTTTCTCCAACCATGTATCTTCACAAAAGGATATATAGTCCCCATTCTCTTTTTCCATCTCACATTTCTCCACAGTATTTTTTTGCTTTGAGTTAGGAAATTCCATATCACTGAACCTTTACAACGGTCTCAAATAGATTATCCAATTATTTGGCTAAAATAATTTTGGCCCAAAGGTTGTTAGGTTCTCTCATAATTCTCTAGAAAATTCTACGTACTAGAGCTTCATTTAACTCTCTAATACCCAGTATTCCCTACTTTTTTGGTTTACAAACTTTTTTCAAGCCACCAAAGTTAATATTTGTTTTGCTTCAACTCTTTTCCAAAGAAAGGTTCTTTGAATCTTCTCCAAAACATTGGCTACCTTGACCAGAATTTTAAATATTGAGAGATAATAGACTAGAATGGTTTGCAAAACACTCTTAACAAGTTGAATTCTACCATCTTGGATTAACAAACTTCCTTTCCACCTAATCATTTTCCTTTGGAATTGGTCAATAATAGGATACCATATAGAGTCTTGCTTCTTCCCGTAAAATAATGACATGCCCAAATATATTAAAGGTAGATTTCCAATCTTTCATCCTAATGATCTTGATATCATTCTCTATCTTTCAAAGGGAGTGTTAATAAATAATACTTTATTTTTTTATATATTGACCTTTTGCTGGGAAGCTTCATCATAAGTCTTTAGGACTTGTTCGAATCCTATAGCTTCTTTCATAGTAACTTTATCCAAATGTATAGTATCATCAACAAATTTTTGATGTGATACCGACTCTGAGGAGGAAGCCGGTATAACTCCCTTAATATATCCTCTATTTCTTATTGTTATAATACTTCTCCGTATTACTTTAGCTAGAATAATGAAGAGGTACGAGGATAGAGAATCTTCTTGCACGATACCATTATTTTTTCCAAAAGATCTTACTTAAGAGTCATTCAATAATATTGAAAACATAGGAGTTGTTATGCAACTAAAGATCCATCTTCTCCATTTCTCCTCAAAACCAAATTTCTCTATAATTATATTCATAAATCTCAAAAAAACCTTGTCAAATACTTTATTCATATCCTAATTTTATAATCATACCTTCTCTTCCATTTTTTGCAAGGAATGGAGGGTTTAGTAATAATACCATACAAAATTTGTTCTACCTTAAACAAGCCATTCCTATTGTTATGAAATAATATAGTTCAAGCTAGGTTGCATCCTATTAGCCATGAATTTTGTTATGATTTTATAAGCAGTTTTACATAGGCTTATGGGTCTATAATACTTAAATTCCTTAACCCCCTTTCTCTTATAAATTAGGGCAAGGAAAGTGTTATTCAATTATGTCAAAACCTTACATGATATTTGAGAATATTGGATAGTTATAACTAAGTCATTTTTGATAATATCCTAGCATGCTTAAAAACATCTTATTGGAAATCCATCAGGTCCAAGGGCTTTGCCCCTTTTCATAGAGAAAGGGATAATATTAAATTTAGCTTCACTAACCTGATCCAACAAATTTTTATTTACTTCTTCTAAAATGAGATTTGAGATATTATTGTAAAATTAATTTTGTAGCCTCCTCATTAATGTCTATATTTGATGTAAGCAAATTTCTATAAAATAAAATCGTTTCATCTTCTATCTCTTCATCATGATTGACCAAATTTTCCTCCTTAGAAATGATTTTCTTTATTTTGGTAGTATGTTTATATTTAAATGTGGTGGTATGAAAACATCTTGTGTTCCTATCCCCCTCTCTCAACCAAAGGGCCTTGGATTTTTGTTTCCAAAATATTTCCTCTTTAGTTGTTAATGAGTGGTATTCAAATAGCAAAACTTGCTCTTCTTGGTACAAATCAACATTCATACCTCTCAAAGTTATATTATCCTCTAATTATTTTAATTTATCCTAAATTTCTCTCTTTTGTTTGAAGATGTTTCCAAAAATTGCCGTGTTCTAAATTTTCACATTTTTCATATTCTTCATAAAACAATACATGCTAGAGCCATGAATGGGGATATTCCACCATTCCTTCAATGTATTCTTAAACTCAGGGTGAAGTAACCACATCAATTCAAATCTAAAATGACTATGTCGTTCCTTCTTTAGGATCTCCAATCTTAAGATAAGTGGGTTATGATCAAATCCTTTCCTAGGAAGAGTTGACAAACAACAACCAATGTTCTAAGAGATCTATTTACCTGAGATGAGAAATCTATTCAATCTAACCTAAATAAGGTTATCGCCCAACCTATGATTAGTCTAGTTGAATTTTGCATCTTTAAGATCAATATCTATGTCCCCATTCCTGTGAATGAATTCACTTAAATCCTTCATACTTTCTAAATAACCTTGATTTCCAACATTTTTTTCTCCAAGATATAGTGGAGAATTGAAATATCTAACTATTATACATTTAATGCCTCTAATGTTATTCCTAATTCCATCGAATTCCCTCCATAGATCCTTTCTCTCTTTACACGTATTTTGAGCATAAATATTGATAATTATAAATAGGATATTGTTTATTTTAGATGTGAACAAGATAGTTAATTGATGTTTTATACTAATCACAATTTTTCCATAAAATGAACTTAGTGTTTGAGGAGCGTGAGTGCTCTACAAAAAATGGTTAGCCTTAGGTATGTACCAAAACACCTCTAACCCCCTTAAAGCTAAAGGATGATTCAGGTTCTACTGTAAAGAATTAAAAGCTAGATATATTTGAGATTATTGATCAAAATTTGGAGGATGTTGGTAAGGCAAAAGGGAAAAAATGAAATGCCCCTTATTCCCAGAAAATTCAAGGCATTGGGTGGTGTTCACCCCATTGGTAACACTAGAAAGCCTGATGTTGGCTAGAATAAAACTGGAAGACTAGATATTTCTGAGGTCAAAAAGATAGATAAATATAGAGATAGCAAAAGGAAAATAAGGAACTTTAAATTTTTGGGGATTGCATTTGTTAGGTTTTCGTTAAGTGCTGAAACATATGAACCCCTTTTGTTGGGATCTATGGAGACCTTTGAATCTATTCCCGACCCATGAAGATACTTACATTGAATATTCATGGTCTTAACAACCATCCCAAACAAAGAGTAGTTGTAGATTTGAAAAGAGATGTTTCCCCGTTCTCCAGGTTATGGTTGTTTTCTTGGGGTTGCTGCAAGGTATGGATTTGGATTTTGTTCTATTGATGTTGGAGCTAGGGTTTTAGGAATATTCTGCTAGTTTTTTCTTGGCTTATTTGGTTGGTTTTTTTCCTTGCTTTTGGATTCGAATTCATCTGTTGCTGGGAATGGTTGACAACTAGTTTCATGGCCAGTTTCAATTTTTTTTTTTAATTTCTAGGTGGATTTTAATTCCAAGTGGGATATTTTTGGGTGGGAATCCTATTTCAAATATTTTGATCCTTGAGGGTTTTTTTTAGTTCCAAGCAATATTTTTCTGGGCGAGAAGCCTGTTTCAATTTGTTTTTTTTTTTTTTTTCAGAGGGAAACCTGGTCACATCTTTTGCTAGAGTGGATGATAGTCAGATTTTTGGCTCTCCTTGATTTTTTGGGTGGGAAGCCTATTTCAAAATTTGGATTTGAATTTATAGGTAAAATTAAAATACAAAGGTTTGTTTGGGTGGCAACTGACTCATAACTTGGGCTCTATGATGTTATTTTTAGTGGTTTGTTGTTTCTAGATCTTGGGAGATTCTTTTATTTAATTTTAGAGATAGGCCTATTATTGTCTTTGGAGCTTTAGTTGTGTTTTTTGGAAGTTTGTTCTTGAAATTTTGTTAGAGCTTCTTCCGTGTTTTCTTAGAGTTGTACTTTTGAGATATTTTTAGTTGTAAAAGGTTTGGGGTCCTTTCAAAACCCCTCTTTACCACCTAATAAAAAAAAATCCCCATCAAAAAAATCTAGATTCCAAAGGGTCATACCTTCCTAAAGCTCCCTTGGATTCCACTTTTGTGTCATTTTCTTTTCGCCAAATACAATTCTTTGCACAATTAAAGGTTTGAGAGTTCAAAGTTCTAGCCTAAAATTTATTTTATTTATAAATATCTATCTTAAACATGGGATGATATTCAAATTCACTAAATTTAATGACAAATATTTCATTTTCAAGAATAAAATTATGCAGAGGTAAGATAGATGTACCTAGGTTCATTTCTATGAGTGAACTCAAAGATGAATGAGCTGAAATTGATAAACTCCTTTGATATGCCATAAAATACTAAAATAGGGCTTTGATACTAGAATATATTGCCAAAAAAAGATTTAGCTAACGTAGCCTAGTCAGGAGGTTGTCCTCTTAGTAGATAATACATCTTTAAATTTTTTCAAAAATTAGCAAATACAATACAGATGGGGAATTGTCTTCCTTGATGATTCAAAATACTGATTAATAGAGAATTTAATCAAAATAAGAGATTACATAAAACCTCAATATTCTCCATATATATCTTTATAACTTTCTTGATGATCCATAAATGCCCTTACATGCTTTTTATGTAGGCATGAAGTGAGATTCCATAGATATCCTTAGACAAGACATAATATTCTATCTTATCTAAAAGGCATAGAGATCCTTTCAAAAGAGGTCCCATGACAATTCTAGAGGTAATTATCTATAATTTTAGTACAAGCACTAAATAAATCAATCCTACTATATCTATGATATGTATAATAATATCTTTAAAATATTTGCCAACTCAACATCCTCTACCCACAAGTCTCATAAAAGTATTTATGGCTTTTACATATTCCATTTGGGGACCAAAAACACTCTTTATAACTTGTTATGTCAGATTCTAGTTTTTGGTAAATTTATTCATCTGTGTTTGATTCTTGACTGCTAGGTATAGTATTTGATTGTGATGTTTTTACTTGAGTATCTTAAGAGACATGTGAAGGATGTCCTTTAGGAGAATAAAATTCTTCATCAAGATAAAATATAATTTAACCAAGGTTGATGAAGTAAAATCTGATTAGACATTGTTGGAGAGAATCTTTCCAACTACTGTCAGGATATTTTTCATTCAAAAAATTGATATAGTATTTCCATAAAAATCTTTGTTTGGCAAGATAATGTCATCTAAATTGGCATGGTCAATAACATATTGGATTATATGAGTTGTTTCATGAATCCCCATTGTGTTCATGACTAAGACTTTTATTCTTTGAGCATAAGTAAAGATATAAACAATTACATGAAAATACCACTGGGTTACTTCTTTGGTTGGAAAAAAAGTCTTGCTTTTCCTACAAAACTCAAAGTTTAAAGTGAATGTGATGTAATGATTAAATTATGAAAACATGTTTGAATGTGCCATTTCCCTGGTTAATGCATTTGGTAAAGCATTTTACTTCCTTGGGATACATTCCACTGTAAATTGATACTAAGATAAGTTGAATTACCACTAGGCATATCATTCTCAACACAATTGTGCTAAAATATGTTTTTTCATAAACCACCTAAACATTTTTATGTTTTTTTGTGCCAAAAATTCTTCTGGTAGTAATAATATCTTGATCTTCTCAATTCCCTTAATTATTGTCAATATTTATTTTGTTCTTGGCAAATAATTAATTCATGATTTTTGAATTATCCACTTTTATACATGGCCAATTTTTCTTTATTATCTCTTTTGATAAATAATATAGCTCCCCAATTTTATTTTTATGAATCAATCTAAAGAATAAAAGGACCATTTAAAGTAGGCTCTAATGGCGAAATATTTACATAATCTACTTTTAGTTTTTGAACTACTTTTGTTCCTTGAACATTCAATTTATATGGTTTTTCACCATAATTTCTCTAATTGGTTTGGTCTTTTGTGATACTCCTTTAATATGAGGATCAACATAATTAATACATCCTATAAATCTTTAAATGTTTTCAATATTTTCTAATTGAATAAGAAATTTTTGATTCTATGGAAAACATGTGGTTGCATATGGATTTGGCCATCTCTTAATGTGATTCTTAGAAAATCAACTTCTCTAATAGCAAACTAAAATTTCTTTGGATCTGCAGATAAGCCAATTCTATATTGTAAAATAATTTTCTAAGATTGCTACAAATAATGTAAATGTTCTCTGATATTTGAAAAGAAGACCAAAAATCATCTATATAATTGACCACAAATGAATAATATGGTGCAAAAAATCTAACCATTCTCATTTGAAACTATGTAGAAGCATTCTTCAATCCAAAAGGTATTACAATCCATTTATATAAACCCATAGGGGTAGAGAAAGCAGTTTTGTGAACATCTTCTAGTTTAATTTTGGTTTGATGATGTCCACTAATGTAATCAAACTTTAAAAAGGTATTACCATGAGCGGACCTTTAAATTAACTAAGTTTTATTTGGAATAAGTCAATTAATTAAATAAGTAAATACATTCACTAGAACATAATTAACAACCATTATTGTTTTTCCTCTTTTAATCTTAAAGTGTTTTCTGACTATAAAACAAGCACATGAATAACTAGAATTTGAAGTATGAATGAGACCCTTTTGGAGTAATTATTCATATTGTTTTCTAGCTTCTAAATTATCCTCTTTATTGAGCATAATTTTTTTTCTCTGTACTGGAAGCTGATGATAAGTAGGAATTTCATCTCGAGGTGAATCAAGATCCCATTTATCCAGGGGATGTTCAACACAACACTTTAACAAGTCTTGTTTCTATTTAGCCAAAACCATAGGAGATATTTCTACGTAAAAAATGGAGAATGTATGAAGAAAATCATGCTTGTCTCTTGCTTGATTTAGTCTTGCTTCATGCTTGAATATTTGATCAATGGTCAAATTGACCCACTAAGCTTTAAGCTTATTATCATGAATTACAAATGCAATTTTAGGAATTGTATTTTTCTTGTTTTCAACATTTAATACAAAATAATGTTGCCATATGATGTATGGTACAATGGCATCTACGAAAGGAATGCCAATCCTAGTATCATAGCCGAGTTATTAAGTTGTGCAAAATATATATGCAATATTTTATCACCTATTTGAATCAATATTTGGATAGCAAAGTACTTCAAATATCTTGGACCATTCATAGTAGATAATTCATAGTTAGCACTAGGTGTAATCCATTTCTCTACTACCTTTTCTTGACAAAAATTAATATTAGACTCAATATCAATGAAAGCAACATGTTTATCAAAATTCATGTTTCCATAGAATGAGTACTATGGATTGTGAAATAACTATCTTATTGTTATGTAACTCATCTTTCTTGGAAGCAAGAATAAATATTATAAATTTATTTTCTTCTTTAAAAAATTGACTGTAATCCTTTTTAGAAGGTGTTAAAGCCGTTGGGTTTGTTTTTGGATCATAAACTTTCTTCGAACTGACTAGGACATCTTCTGTATATAAATAGTCGATAGAGGAATAATATTCAACTTTCTCATGTTTAGAGAAATGTTTTGATTCTTCTTCCTCACTTCCTTGATATGTGGCTTTTCCTTTAAATTGTTTGTAATCGTGATAAGCCTCATTTAGTTTTGTTTCATAGATTTTAGTTTTATTTCATAGATGGTTATTTTGATTTTGTGATATCTTCTAATGGTGGTATTTTTAGATCACAATCATTTGAACAATTATTGGTAAACTTAAACATTTAATTTATTTGGGACATTTTCTCTTCATCAATGTAATCATTACTTTTATCAAACTATACTAGATATTGTTCTTCCAGAACAAATATTTCTTCTTTATTTTGCAAAAGTTTATCTAATTCTTCTTCAGTTTCAACTAAAGACCATTCATCATTTACATGTTCATTTGCAAACAAATACTTGGTTGATTTTGGAGCTTTTCTAGGATAGGAAAAGCATAATGACCTTTCTTTTTGTAAGCAAAACAATGAACTTCCCTTTTAGGATCCTTATATCCTTTTCTTTCAATAACTTTCAATAACAAAATATTTCTAAATTTTCTTGGTCTAGTTTTCCGAAATCAAGTAGACTTTAACTTATTCTTAGTATGATGGCCATATTTGTAAGCTCCTTCAATTCCAGTACAATATTTTCCTATTAATTTGGGTAATTTTTGTTGAGCTTTATTCTGCAAACAAAGTCTTTGAATTTCTTGTCTAGCCATTTCAATAAGATCTACAAAATATAACGTGTTGATATATTCCTTACCAGAATATTTTATCTAATACCAATTGCCCAATGTCTTTAGGTAATGCTAGAAAAAATTGTATTCTTACAAACTGGTCTCTATAAATATTTAGAAAAAAAAAATTATAGCAAAATCTTCAAACTAAGATAAACAACAAAGTTTCATATAGGCTAAGCATCAATTGATCTTCTCTTACTTTTTTGCTTTCATGTGGATAAACTCATTTAACAATGCTATTTTTAATTCATTTAATGGTGATTGATATACAAGATACTTAGAATCTTCAGAAGCATTAGTCCACCAATATAAAACATTATCAACATTAGTCCACAAATATAAAACATTACCAACAATGTTTATTGTAGCTATTTCTACTACTACTGAATCTATCCAACTTTTAACTTGTTGCAAAGATCTATAATGCTTAATCCAAATTGTAATTGAATCTATTGAATTGGGGTCTCTATCAATATTAATTTAGTCATTAGAATTGGGGTCTCTATCAATATTAAGTTAGTCATTAGATCTTGTTTTTGAGTTAGTACTTCTTTCTTCGATGTTGTTCTAAACATTTTAGATTTTACCTTTTCCTTTGCCAATCATTTTTATTTGGACAAACTCATTTAGCAATACTATTTTTAATTCATTTAATCATGATTGATAGACAAGATACTTCAAATCTTTAGAAGCATTAGTCCACAAATATAAAACATTACCAACAATATTTCTTGTAGTTATTTCTATTGCTACAAAATGAAATAGCTACACATGTTACAAATTAATCCATATCTATTAGATTGGGTCTCCATCAATATTAAGTTAGTCATTAGATCTTGTTGTTGAGTTGGAACTCAACTTTTGGCTTTTGAGATCTTTTTATTTTCCCTTTTCCTTTTGGCCTTTACCAATAATTTTCGAGAACATCTTTTCCCTTTTCCTTTGCCAATAATTTTAGGTGGGGTTGTAAAAGGATTGAACCCTTATGGCAATAAAGAAAATTGTTTGGAGGTTGCAAAAAGACTAAAATTAGTCTTTCTTGCTTCTTTTTTATATTGTTTTTTTTGTTGGAGTTTATTTTGATATGGAGTTTGTTTTGATAATAAATCAATGCTTTTCAATTCAACTTTTAAGAGATCAAGCTAATAATATCCTATCAATGCTTACTTCCCCATATTGACCTACCTGCTTCCGCATATTGACCTACCTAATGTGATCAACCTGATCTAACAGCTTTCGCATATTGTGTCTAACACCTAATGTGATTAGCCTGATCTATTAGAGATTCTATAGAATGTTCTAATAAATATAGCCTTGTCATCCAACTTCTCATCTGGAACATGCCCATATACAATGCACCTGAAAACCCTCAAATGAGGCACACTTGGCTTCAAATTGCTCCAAGATTCCTTCAAAATCTTGTCCTTCACAATCTTGGTGGGACATCTATTCAACAGATAAAATGTACAAGTTATAGCTTCTGCCCAGAACTCATGTGGCAAATTCTTCACCTTCAACATGCTTCGTGCCATCTCCATGATGGTTCTACTCTTCCTCTTAGCTACATCGTTATGTTGTGGTGTGTATCTGGCAATCAACTGCTTACGAATTCCATGTTGCTTGCAGAAGTTGTGGAATTCATTGGAGATGTACTCACCTCCACCATCTGTCCTAAGTGTCTTCACAGAATACCCGCTCTATTTCTCAACCAGAGCCTTGAAATCCTTGAACTTTGCAAATGCTTTCGACTTCAGCTTGATGGGATAAACCCATGTCTTTTGGCTAAAGTCATCTATGAAAGTCAAGAGACATTTGTTGCAGGAAAATGTGTTGGTCTGCATGGGACCACAAATGTTTGAGTGCACCAACTCCAATGGCTATGAAGCTCTCCAAGACTGTCCTACAAGGAATGCATCGTTGTGCTTCTTGTCGACTAAACAACCCTCACAAACCTGATTTGGTTGCTCAATGAGGGGTAAACCCTTTACCATATGCTTCTTGTGCAACAAATTCAAGCCACTGAAACTCAAGTGATCGAATCTGATATGCCACAGATAGGTGGCATCCTTCAAAACTACACTTAGAGACATCAATGATTCATTCTGAATCTACAATGAAAACATTTTGTTTTTCATCATGGACACAGTTGCAATCTACCCATGCTCTTTGTCTCTGATGGTATAGACACCGTCTTTGAATTTCATAGTGTGTCCCTTCTGCACAAGTTGTCTAATGCTTTGCAGGTTATGTTTCAACCCAGGTACATAATATACGTCATAAATTTGCTTCCTTTCACCGTGTTGGGTGCGGATGAGAATTTTACCTTTCCCCATCATAGGAACCTTGTTGTTGTTTCCCATATTTACTTCAGACTGGATTGTTTCATCCAGTTGTGAAAACATCTTGTTCCCCATCATGTGGTTGCTGCACCCATTGTCAAGATACCAAAAATTTTTCTAGCTCTCCTCATCAATAGTGCATGTCAACAACATATTCCCATAAGCATCTCTTTTTCCAACTCCATCTATGTAATTTTCTTGTTGTTGTTTATCCTTGGCCAACTTCTTCCTGCACTCCAAGATATAGTGGTCAAACTTCTTGCAGTAATAGCATTGGACCATAGATTTATCCTTCTTCTGATAAGATCCACCTTGCAGATTTTTTCCAGTGCCTCTTCCTCCTTGCTGATGAAAATTGTAGTTGGTCTCACTGTCATTACAGTTTGACCTTCCTCCTTGCTTGTTTGCTTTCCCACGCCTGCATCTGCCTCTTCCTCCTTGATAACTAGAGGCACCTTGGTGGGAATCCTGTATGTTACTATCTCGAAATGAGACCTGAGCCTTGAATGCCCGCTCCAGAGAAGTTTGAGATGAGCGGTTCATCCTCTGCTCATGTGTCTGTAAAGAACCCATGAGCTCATCTACCGAGAGGGTTGTCAAATCCCTTGATTCCTCTATTGCAATCATAATAGAGTCAAATTTTACTAGCAGGCTTCGCAAAATTTTCTCCACAATCCTTTGGTTCTGCACAATCTCTCCATTCAACCACATTTGGTTGATGACATTAGTTGTTCGGGTGAAGAAATCGCTCATGGACTCCGACTCACTCATCTACAGGTTCTCAAACTCCCTCCTTAACATCTGCAGCTTCACCAATTTCACTTTAATGGTGCCCTGATATGAACTGGCTAAGATCTCCCAGCCTTTCTTTGCCTTGGTTGTTGCTGCAATTTGCGATAAAATGGTCTCATCAACTGCCTGCATGATGTAGAATAGCACCTTATGGCATTTATTTTGATTTTCTTTTAGTAGGTCTTTATCATCTTGGGAGAGTACAGCCAGTGCTGCTGCATCTACCGGTTTTGCATATCCACTCTCAACTAAATCCCAAAGCTCTTGCAACCTGAAGAGTATCTTCATTTGGATGCTCCAGTAGTCGTAGTTCTTGTCGTTAAACCGCGGGATCTGCAACTACAGGGAATTGTTTTCGAAAGCCATGCTTCAATATTCTACGTCATAGCACTGAAGCTCTAATACCAATTTGAAGGAATTAAAATCACTTTAAATAAAAACGCTTCGCACAACTATTCTTCAGAGAAACAAATGACCAAATGAAATTTGGGAGCTTCATTGGATTTAATAGACGGATGAGAGCTTCGTTTAGTTTGGAAGCGAAGTGGCTACTTAGCTGGGATGAATTGCGAAGTATCAAGAGAAATGGAAGCTTCGCAACTATTAACCGCCAATGAGTGCTTCAGAGGTTTGGGCAGCGAAGCAACTGCTTCGTAGGAATTTTTTTCGAAGCGAAGCTACTTCGAAAGTTGTAAGCACAAGACGACGACTTCGTCGGAACTTCTATTGAAGTGACAGCTTCGACAGACAAAACAACGAAGGGAAATTTCGGTTGTCAAAACTCCGAAGCTTGTTTTCGGGCAGAAACAAAACAAATAAATATGGACTTCATTCAAGAAGAAAATAAAATAGAAGAATCACACAATAAATCTGCGATTAACACGTCTTTCTCAAATCATTTGCAATGCTCGAGTTTGGAGACAATACAACAAAATTTGTATTTTAGAGATAACAGGCGAGGGTTTAACATAAATTTTATTTCTCAGAGAAAGTGGTTTACAAGGCTTCTTTCAATAAAGCTACTACAAACATCTGCAAATTAAATTGCAGGATAAACATAATATGAACAAGCTTGGAAAGTTGTTGCTCTGTTGTTCTTCTACCATGCTTCTACTCTTGGTCTTCCTTTTGCGCTGCTGCGACTACTCAAAAATACCGACTACTCCAATATTTATAGCTGAAGTTGGGGAAAGGGGTGGGAAAGTTACACCAACCGTCTAACAAGGGTTTAAATGCCGAAGTAGAGATTCCAACCAATCGCCGAGCAAACCCATCTACTCGCACGTGTGATGTCAGAGGTTCGTTTCCCTGCCTAGTCACTGGTTCACAGATTTGATGAGCAAACCACGAGGTTTATTTCATTTCAAAACGAACCACCTACTGTCCATTATTGAGAGTGAACTTCGAAGGCATGAAATTTGGTTTAATATTTCTAACACCCATTGAAAACTATTAGAACCCTTACACGAAGGCAATAGAGGGTAGTCATCCTTTCAGGAGAGCATGTCTTTCCTGTGAGTGATGCAGGAGCATCCGGAGGTGGCAGAGCAATCTTGCATCATCCAAAAATATTTTTTTCTCTAAGTGGGGCAAAGTTGTCGCGATATCGCGACACTTTTTGAGAAAAGGCGCCAAGGGGCAAAGTCGTCGCGATATCGCGACACTTTTGGAGAAAAGGCGCCAAGGGGCAAAGTCGTCGCGATATCGCGACACTTTTGGAGAAAAGGCACCAAGGGGCAAAGTCGTCGCGATATCGCGACACTTTTGGAGAAAAGGCACCAAGGGGCAAAGTCGTCGCGATATCGCGACACTTTTGGAGAAAAGGCGCCAAGGGGCAAAGTTGTCGTGATATCACGACACTTTTGAAGAATGGGCGCCAAGGAGAAAAGTTGTCGCGATTTCGTGACACATTTTGAGCAAAGGCGCCAGGGAGAAAAGTTGTCACGATTTCATGACACATTTTGAGCAAAGGCGCCAAGGAGAAAAGTTGTCGCGATTTCGTGACACATTTTGAGGATAAGCGCCGAGGGGAAAAGTTGTCACGATTTCATGACACATTTTGCGGATAAGCGCCAAGGGGAAAGGATGTCGCGATTTCGTGACATGTCAGTTTCACGACCCGAAGGCAGAAAACGAGTGCTGAAGGCAGAGACGTCGCGATTTCGTGACATGTCACGTTTTCGCGGCCCGAAGACAAAAGAGAGCACGGGGGGCCAGGATGTCACGATTTCGTGACATGTCGCGTTTTCGTGGCCCGAAGACAGAAGAGAGCACGGGGGGCCAGGATGTCATGATTTCATGACATGTCACATTTTCGCGGCCCGAAGGAGAGAATACGATAGGTCGTTCACGACTCCATGCGGACAGGCGGCTGTAGAGGCCGTTGCAGAAGGGCACGTGGCAGCAAAACGTAGGTGGCTACAGAGCACTCCTGGGAATGATGACTCAGTGGGTCGATGGACAGGTGGCTGCAGAGCACTCCGCCATTACATGCCATGATGATTCAAGGCACCTAGCAGGAATATGCAGGCGGCGACAGAACATTCATGTGGGGCGGTTAGAAACCAACTTCGTAGTCTGTGTAATGATGCCCGAAGGGGGTCGGGTCCGCTATAAGAAGCAGCTCATGCATTGTAAAGGGGGTTGGCCATTTTGTACTTTTGTATTTGGAATTTGAAAGCTCTGTTAATGAAAATTTGGTGATTTTTTTGCGTGTTATTTCAGTCCTGCATCAAGTGGTATCAGAGCCAGAAGGTTCTGAGCGTGCGAATAGATCGTCGACCATGAGGCAGTTTGCGCCAGGACTTGTGGTTGGGGGTTGTGAGAAAGTGAGCAGGATGCCTCCACGTAGGAACCATGGTGGTGCGAGGAATAGGGGAGCAGAGGTCGATCTCAGGGCCTTGCAGAGGCAAGTGCAAGCCCTGCAGGAGGAAATGAGAAGAGGAGTTGAGCCAAGAAGAGAGGAACCCAGTGAAGATGAAGTTTGGGAAGACGAGGGTCCATCTGATGAGGAAGAAGCATTGGATCCAGTAGAAGCTAGGCTGTATAGGGCCATATCCCAGATCGGGAAGAAGCCGAAGTTTGACGTCTCCACCTATTCTGGGAATCTCAATCCCGAGGAGTTGATAGATTGGATCAACGACATGGAGGAATATTTTGAGTATGAGGAGATCTCAGATCCGAATCGGATCAGGTTCACAAAAACAAAGTTGAAGGGACATGCTAGCATCTGGTGGAAAGGAGTACAGTTGGAAAGGAACAGGAGGGGAAAGGAAAATATCACTAGATGGGATCGGATGGTAGAGAAATTGAAGAGGCAATTCATCCCCGTAGATTATGAGTTGGATTTGTTGAGGAAGATGCAGAGTCTTAGACAGGCGAGTAAATCTATCAAGGAGTACACGGAGGAGTTCTATCAGATCTCAATTCGAACCGGCCATTCTGAGGCAAATAAGGAGAAGGTTGCCCACTACATCAATGGATTGAGAACCAACATCCAAGAAGAGCTGAGTCTGGTTCGGATGAGCACGGTTGAGGATGCATACCAGTTTGCATTAAAAGTGGAAGAGAAACTGAATAGGAGATTTGATGGTAAGCAGAGAGGAAAGGAGCGTGGTGAAAGAGCTGGTGGAAGGACCAGTGGAGGAAGATACAGAGATCTGAGGAAGACTGGTGAAGCAAGCAGTAGCTAGGATCAAAAGGAAGAGAAAGAGGAGAATACCCAACGCCCACGCAATCAGAACAACAACTACCCGAGAGGAAGAGGTAGGCCTGGGCATGGGTATGGGAGAGGTGTCTTTCGAGGAACCTGCTTCAATTGCGGAGAAGAAGGACATCGGGCATACAACTGCCCTAGCGCCAAGAAAGGCCAAATCGAAGACCTGAGGGTCAGGCCAGAGCTGCTGTAGTAGACGAAGGTGTCGAATCTGAGCACTCTGAGGAGGCAGAACGAGGGGAAGCGATGGTTATCAGGAGAGTCTTGTTGAATGAGGAAAAGAAGGCAGACCAGAGGAACAACCTATTTCGCACAAGATGCAAGTGCTCAGGCAAGGTCTGTAACATCATTATCGACAATGGCAGCACTGATAACCTGGTCTCTGAGGAGATGGTTGCCAAGTTGCAGCTGGAGAGAAGAAGACACCCGCATCCATATCGGATTGCGTGGTTACAAAAGGACCATAGGGTGCTGGTCAGTGAGCAATGCCTAGTGAAGTTTAACATTGGAACTTATCGAGATGAGGTCCTGTGTGACATCCTGCCTATGGATGCATGTCACATGTTGCTTGGGAGACCGTGGCAGTTTGATCGGAGTGCAGTACATGATGGTCGAGCCAATACATATTCCTTGTCGAAGGATGGAGTTCGCCATAAGTTGAAACCCCTGAAGGAGGCGGATGAGAAGGTATGTAGCAGTGCTCGAGTCTGTCTAGTTGATGGAAGAAGATTTTTAGATGGCCTGAAGCCAGATCATATGTGCTATGCAATAATCCCTAGGGTTAGGGAAGAAGAATGCAAGGAAACCCCAGTGGAAGTCATGGGTCTGTTGGAGGAGTTCCCAGATATCATTTCTGATAATGTTCCTGAGGGTTTACCACCTGTAAGGAAGATCAGTCACCACATAGACTTGGTGCCAGGGTCTAGCTTGCCCAATAAGGCCGCACACAGAATGACTCCTATGGAAACCGAGGAGCTGAATAGGCAAGTTCAAGAGCTGCTAAAGAAGGGGTTGATTAGGGAGAGTCTTAGCCCATGTGCAGTACCTACAGTACTAGCACCCAAGAAGGATGGAGAGTGGAGAATGTGCATAGACTCTCGGGCAATTAACAAGATCACTATCAAATACAGATTCCCATTGCCAAGGATGGATGATATCATGGACTGTTTGAGTGGAGCTGAGTACTTCACGAAGATTGACCTAAAAAGTGGTTATCATCAGATCCGTATCCGAGAAGGGGATGAGTGGAAGACAGCCTTCAAAACCAGAGAGGGTTTGTATGAGTGGTTGGTCATGCCATTTGGGCTAACCAACGCACCGAGTACATTCATGCGGCTGATGAATGAAGTCCTGAAGGAATTCCTAGGCAAATTTGTCATTGTCTACTTAGATGACATCTTGATATTTAGCAGAACCCTGGAGGAACACCTGATGCATATCAGGAGGGTTTTTGAGAAACTGTGGGAGGAGCAGTTGCTGATAAATCTGAAGAAGTGTAACTTCGTGAAGAGGGAGTTAGTATACCTGGGATTTGTCATCTCAGCAGATGGTCTCAAAATGGACCCAAAAAAGGTGAGGGCTATCATAGAATGGCCTGCTCCAAGAAGCGTGACTGAGGTAAGATCGTTTCATGGTCTAGCCAGTTTTTACCGAAAGTTCATCAAAAATTTTAGCAGTATTTGCGCATCCCTTACGGAGACAATGAGGGGGAACAAGAAGGAATTCAAGTGGACAACCGAGGCAGACAAAAGCTTTGCTATGCTAAAGAAGAAGGTCACAGAGCAACCTGTCTTAGCACTTCCAGATTTTAACAAGGTGTTTCAGGTAGACTGTGATGCGAGTGGTAGTGCCATAGGGGCCGTATTGAGTCAAGAGGGTAAGCCTGTTGCTTATTTTAGTGAGAAGCTCAATGATGCCAGGAAGAAGTATTCGGTATATGATCAGGAGTTCTATGCCATAGTTCAGGCTCTGAAGAAATGGAGGCATTATTTGTTGCCAAAGGAGTTTGTTCTTTATACTGATCATCAGGCACTACAATATATTAACAGTCAAGGAAAGTTAAATCAGAGGCACCTGAAGTGGGTGGAGTTCCTGCAGAGCTACACCTTTGTGCTGAAGCACCGGAGCGGGAAGTCCAACAGAGTTGTGGATGCCTTGAGTAGGAGGCAATGTTTATTGATGGAGATGAAGGTGGAAGTTGTAGGGTTTGCTGAACTTAAGGGCTTGTACCCTGCAGACCCCGATTTCGCAGAAGCTTGGAAGGCCTGTTCTGCGCCTGTTACTTTGGACAGGACTAAGTGGCTAAACTTTCTGATCCAAGATGGAATGTTGTTTAGGGGAAACCAATTATGCATTCCATGGAGTTCAATGAGGGAGAATCTGATCAAGGAAAAGCACAGTGGCGGTTTGGCTGGACACTTTGGTCGAGACAAGACCATCTCCCTGGTTAATGAAAATTACTACTGGCCGCAATTGCAACAAGATGTGGCAAAGTTCATGCAAAGTTGTAGGATATGCCAGATGGCAAAAGGTGTGAGGCAGCCTACTGGTTTATATCAACCACTACCTATACCCGAAAGGCCATGGGAGGATATTAGTATGGATTTTGTTCTTGGTTTACCCAGGACGCAGAGGGGACACGACTCCATATTTGTGGTAGTGGACAAGTTTTCAAAAATGGCTCATTTTATTCCCTACCAGAAGACCAATGATGCGGTCCATGTGGCTGGTTTATTCTTCAAGGAAGTGGTACGACTTCATGGTCTGCCAAGGAGCATTGTGTCGGACAGGGATACCAAATTTGTAGGGTATTTTTGGAGAACCCTGTGGAAGAAACTGAAGACGGATTTAAAATTTAGTTCTGCATATCACCCCCAAATAGATGGCCAAACAGAGGTGGTAAATAGGAGTTTGGGCAATCTACTGAGATGCTTGGTAGGAGACAAGCCCAAGGGATGGGATTTAGTTTTGCCGTAGGCAGAATTCGCATATAACAACTCTGTCAACAGGAGTACCAATAAGTCTCCATTCCAGATAATTTATGGGAGCAGCCCAAGAAATGCCTCTGAGTTGAGAAGGATGGATGCAGGCGAAAAGTGCAGTGTTGAGGCCGAAGACTTTGCAGAACACCTGAAAAGCTTGCATAAAGAGGTGACTAAGCAGATCACTAAGATGAATACTCAATATAAGACCAGGGCAGACCAGAAGCGCCGGGCTAAAGCATTTGAAGTCGGAGATGCTGTCATGGTCCATTTAAGAAAAGAAAGGTTTCTTGCCAAGACCTATAACAAGCTGAAGATGAGGAAATTTGGGCCATGCAGGATCATTGGAAAACGGGATTCGGGCAATGCATACGAGGTGGAGTTGCCGAGTGAACTTAACATCTCACCCATTTTTAACGTTTTAGATTTGGTTGAGTACCATGAAGGAGGTAGCAGTGAGACACCCAGTCCGGATTTGTGGAGCATTCCAGCAGCCATCCCAGTCGCAGACGAGATAGAAGAAGTGCTGGACACGCGTGAAGGCCGAAGCACTAGGAATAGGCGATATTCCGAATATTTGATCAAGTGGAAGGGCAGGCCCATAGAAGATGCGACTTGGTTGTCGAAGGCAGAGGTTGACCACCTAGGTCTACCTCACACAGAATAGAAGTGAAGGTCACTTCTCAATTCACCCCAGGTGTCTGATGCAGGAGCATCCGGAGGTGGCAGAGCAATCTTGCATCATCCAAAAATATTTTTTTCTCTAAGTGCTGGCAAGGGGCAAAGTTGTCACGATATCGTGACACTTTTTGAGAAAAGGCGCCAAGGGGCAAAGTCGTCGCGATATCGTGACACTTTTTGAGAAAAGGCGCCAAGGGGCAAAGTCGTCACGATATCGCGACACTTTTTGAGAAAAGGCACCAAGGGGCAAAGTCGTCGCGATATCGCGACACTTTTGGAGAAAAGGCGCCAAGGGGCAAAGTTGTCGCGATATCGTGACACTTTTGAAGAATGGGCACCAAGGAGAAAAGTTGTCACGATTTCGCGACACATTTTGAGCAAAGGTGCCAGGGAGAAAAGTTGTCATGATTTCGTGACACATTTTGAGCAAAGGCGCCAGGGAGAAAAGTTGTCACGATTTCGTGACACATTTTGCGGATAAGCGCCGAGGAGAAAAGTTGTCACGATTTCGCGACACATTTTGCGGATAAGCGCCAAGGGGAAAGGATGTCGCGATTTCGCGACATGTCGCGGTTTCGTGACCCGAATGCAGAAAACGAGTGCTGAAGGCAGAGACGTCGCGATTTCACGACATGTCGCGTTTTCGCGGCCCGAAGACAGAAGAGAGCACAGGGGGCCAAGATGTCACGATTTCGTGACATGTCACGTTTTCATGGCCCAAAGACAGAAGAGAGCACAGGGGGCCAGGATGTCATGATTTCGTGACATGTCACGTTTTCGTGGCCCGAAGGAGAGAATACGACAGGTCATTCATGACTCCATGCGGACAGGCGGCTGCAGAGGCCGTTGCAGAAGGGCACGTGGCAGCAAAACGTAGGTGGCTACAGAGCACTCCTGGGAATGATGACTCAGTGGGTCGATGGACAGGTGGCTATAGAGCACTCCGCCATTACATGCCATGATGATTCAAGGCACCTGGCAGGAATATGCAGGCGATGACAGAACATTCGTGTGGGGCGGTTAGAAACCAACTTCGTAGTCTGTGTAATGATGCCCGAAGGGGGTCGGGTCCGCTATAAGAAGCAGCTCATGCATTGTAAAGGGGTTGGCCATTTTTTACTTCTGTATTTCGAATTTGAAAGCTCTGTTAATGAAAATTTGGTGATTTTTCTGCGTGTTATTTCAGTCCTGCGTCATGTAGGCATGTGACATTGACACTTATCATCAAACAACACCAACTCATGACAATCGGCAAGCATAGCATGACACACGCATATTTCTCCATTTCACTCAATATTCAACGATTTGACCTCTAAAAGCGTAGGTTAAGAAATGAAAAATAACAAGAAAAAGGTAAATCATTTTTCTTAAAGTAAGAAAGTGAACTCAAACTACAGCTACAGCCAAAACCAGAATACAAACATAAATAGCTCCAACTGAATAGGAGAGGGTTGAATGAGAGGGTGTTATGGATTGCAGGATGAAGGGCATTACTTTATATATATTTCATTTCCATAACAAAGCGAAGTTTCATAGTTATTCCTTGCTATAGACAAGTCTCCATGCTGATAATCCATTGTCCACTTTTTTAATGCTTATTTTTCTCTCTGTAATTATTGCGGTTCTACCCTCCCACTGGTGGCCTTTAATTTATTTTTAATGCCACGACGGCCACCATTGAAATTGGGGGAACTTCAGGTTCTGTTTATTTTTTTCGTCGTTTAACGACGACAATTTGAAAATTTCGGAAGTTCAAGTTCCGTCAATAGACGAAGAATCGCGAACGTTATTTTAAATTTTTGTCTCTAAAAAAAAAGGTCAAAATATGATGGGTGTTTGCGAAAACAGTTTGTCCAACAAAGCGGATTCACACATTATTAATGCTACTAATAAAATAAGAGGATCGGATAAAAATTCATTTTATTGTTGATTTTTTTTTTTTTTTTAAATTGTTGGATAGATATAGATATATATAGGAGTTGGTTATATTTATATCAGTTTTTAGTAACTTTTAAGTTGAGGGTTTAAACTACCTTAGTTGCTCCTAAAAAGTTTATATTACCTCTTTATTCTTGACCGGGCTTGAGGAGAACTATCGGTTCTTGAGTTGCTTCCAACAAGCCTATACTACCTCTTTGTTCTTGACCGACGTGAGGATTGCTATCGGTTGCTTAATATTTATACTGTTGTTGGTCTGGTGTACACTTAGAGGATTCAGATCAGACTACTACCTTTGCAATAGACATGTCCCAAGGTTTGAATCTAGGTCTCTTCTTGGTAAGTGCTTAGCGAGCCCGACAATTACCGATCCACCTAGCCCTTGAGGGCTAGAGATATATTATTATGGTGTTTAAGGAAAAACATTGTTGATATTAATTAATAATTATTTGAGGCAATCTAATGCTTCTTATGCCTATTTTTCAATGCAAGAATTGCGCTGCCGTAAATCTTTGTTATCCGATTTATCAAAACTTCCTAGGAGTGGCACACATTTCTACTTTCGAAGGGGATTGGATTGTTGGAACTCCGAGTTCTTCAAGGATTGTTTCTTGGTTATCCGGGGCAAGATGGTTTTGTCTTTCTATAGGATGAGTCTCAACCTGAGGTGGGGGCATAGAAGCTTCAAGAATATCTCAAACTCGTCCTGTATTTTTAAAACTCATGTCCATGCCGGATTCTTCATCTGCATTGATTGTGTCCCAAGGTCAAGTAAGCTCTATGTTTTCCCTGTTTTCAAGCAATTCTATTTCCCGGTCATCATGAGATTTGTTGAGCTTGAAATACTTGAGTTAGAAGCAGTTGCTGAAGCAATCATGAGTGCGCAAGGTTTCCTGAACTTCTTGAAATGATTTTCTGGGTCAGACTGGGATATTAATCTTACCTTTGCATCTACTTGGGAGAACAACATCATCATCATTCATGAAATGGAGTTCCAGGTCGACGTATACCTCCTCGCTGAGATCACTAGCCAACCGTTGGTGGGAAGAACTGTTCAAAGAGATAAGCATTATTGGGATATAGAGCTCAAGGAGTTCGAGCGAAAGTTGAGCATGCACAAGATAGTCAAACCGACATGGTTTGTGAAGACTTACCCACACCTTGGAAGGAGGTGATGAAACCAGTAATAGATTACATCACTGTTGATGACCCAATATCCCAATTAAGGAGCTTTCACATTGCATTTGTGAACCATTTTAGGGAGGTGAAACCACTGAATATTCCTAAATTCTTGTATTTGTCCATGGACTACTCCATCAAGGCGACCCGATCGAAGAAGGAGGAAGCTTGGCCCTCACACCAGGGAAAATTTAAAGTAATTTATGTTCATCTGTTGGAGAAATTTCCCAAAGAAAATGTGGTTTCACAGGAACAACAGGCAGAGTCCAAGTAGATGACGGAGGAGGACACATTCTTCACCCCTTCCTCAAGCGTTTGGGGCTTCAAGAACAGGAAGACAGATGTAGAATACCAAGAAGCCAAAAAATCTATGAGGAAGAAGGATAAGGGGGAGGATCGGCCCACCCCAACAAGAAGCTCCCAATGCCTATAGAACAAATTTATTCTAAATCAAGGAAATATGCACGATGCTACTGATGACGAGTTCGAGGATCCTACAGAGAAGGTTCTTTAGGAATACATCATAAATACCACCACAACCACTATAGCCTAGATGGAAAGTGTTGTGACCGCAAGCATGGCAGCCATCACCCAAATGAAAGAGCATAGGAATGCTCTGAATCTATTATTCTTCTGTGATAACTTTGTCGAGGATAATCCAGCAAAGGACAACGTTGGAGCCAAAACTGATGTCAAAGAAGATGATGTGGTGGAAATCGCCAAGGATGTGTTCAAGGAAGTTCCTAAGGATGTCAAGAAGGATGACATCAAGGATGTTGTTAATGCTTAATTGGCTGTAGTTTTTATGCTATTGTTAATCTTTGTCATGTCAGAACGTTTTGTTTCTTGTTTTTTCCTTGTCCTTTTGGTTGGTTCTAGTTTGTCCATATGTCTTAGGCTTTACGTGGATGCCATGAAGTTTTTTGTGGATGGTGCATCCTTTAATCCTGTTGATGTATCAAGGCATTAGGGTGCCTTTCAAATGCCCTCGTTAATATACATTTTGTTAAATTACCAAAAATATTATTTGAGAGAATCTTTTGGAAAAGTAACTATTTTTATAAAGAAGCAAATAGAGTAGCATTTAGTTTTTTTAATTATAGTGTTGACCTTAATTTTAGTAAATTCATATTTTAAAAGATAAATAGTCAAGTGATATTTTATCTCTTAATGAAATAATGTAAAAAAATATAATTATGAAAACATATCACATTGAACATTGAAGAATATGATACATATATCTAATAGACAAGGAAATGAAAAGTATTTTTAATAAAATGACAAGTTACACATGGTTCAATTGATCATAGAGAAAATATAATATTTTGGTAGCTTGATGGGAGAGACCTTAATAAAAGTCACATACAACTTATTTAAATAAATACTAAAACATAATGGTTGTAATATTAAAAATAATACAAAATTAAAGAAACACATAGTTGTGGAATAATAATTTATAATTTATATTTATAACATGTTGATCTTAAGGGTAGAGAGGTGGATTATTTTGGGACAATAGAAATTTTAAATATATATAGTGAAATAATAAAGTTAACATGATACTACAAAAATGGAAATTCTTCATTTAGGTTTAGAATAAGCTAAAAGAAAAGGGTAGTCATTTGGAAGAATAAGAGACAAACAACCTCTTGTGTGGATTAAATGCCAATAATAAAAAGGGCAAGTGGTCCCAATGATAAGCAATGTTTGTCTAAGATTATCTCAAGAACTTTTGACATGGGTGTAGACACCAAAACAACACCAATCCGATTATGTGACAACAAGCACCGATCGCTCCGATTAGGAGTGTCATTCTACTTATACATCAAACTGGTATTGCTACAATGTTTTGCACTAGATATTACCTCAGACCCACACTGATGTCCTTTGATCCCGACACGCGGCATCATCTTGATCGGTAGTCCATCTATCAAAATCTGCAGAATTCGATAGACGTCCTCCAAGGTCACTGTCATCTCCCCTGTTGGGAGATGGAAGGTATTGGTTCGGGATTCCCACAAGTTGATAAGGGCCGTCAGATAGGCCCGATCCTCGACCACATGCTCTAGTCGAGTCACTTTCTTGATCCCAAGGGCATCAAACCACTCCCAGTCCGCCAAAGTCAGTGCCTCCCATGCTTCAGTGAAAACCATGGGCACACGATACCGGCTCTTCACAACCTGCAAAATAAAACAAAAAAAAACATTAAAAACCATGAAAAACTGTACAACAAAAACATGAATATACAACAATGCACAAAACTATGTACAACTAAAAATAGCTAAATAACGACCTACACAATTCACACAAATTCAAAAAAAAAAATTCAAAAATAATTTTTCAGTGCCTAGGGTTTTAACTCTAGGTCAAACTGATAAATTAAACACCAAAATACAAAAACATTCAAAAATACTTTTTTAGTTCCTAGGGTTTTTCACTCTAGATCAAACTGATAAATTAAACACCAAAATACAAAAACATTCAAAAATAATTTTTCAGTTCCTAGGGTTTTTCACTCTAAGTCTAAACTGATAAATTAAACAAACAAAAACTTCAAAAATAGTTTTTCAGTTCCTAGGATTTTTAAATCTAACGGTCAACTGATAAATTAAACACCAAAATACAAAAAAATTCAAAAAAAAAAATTTCTCAGTCCTAGGGTTTTTAACTCTAAACTGATAAATTAAAAACAAAAAAAACAATTCAAAAAAATAATTTGTCAATTCTAGGGTTTTTAACTCTACACTGATAAATTAAAAACAAACAATGCAAAAAAAAATTCAAAAAAATAATTTCTCAGTCCTAGGGTTTTTAACTCTAAACTGATAAATTAAAAACAAACAAAACAATTCAAAAAAAATGGTTTGTTAGTACCTAGGGTTTCACTCTAAAGGTCAACTGATAAATTAAAAACACAAACAAAAACAACATAACATAACTAGGGTTGAGTTACGTTTTTAAGCTTAGTTTTACCCTACGTTTCTAACCTAAGTTTTGATCTTTGTTAAATTAGGGTTAAGTGAAGTTTTAAGTTACGTTCTAAACTAAGTTTTTCAGCTAAGTTTTAAACTAACTTTTGATCTTTGTTTAACTAGGGTTAAACTAAGTTTTAAGCTAAGTTTTAATTTTTGATAGACTAGGGTTTCTTTTAGTTTACAACAAATACAAAAACAACATGGTTTCCACTAGGGTTTCAACCTAAGTTTTAATGAAGCCATAACACAAAAATTCACACATAATAACAAAACAACTTCTATTTAGGGTTTCATTTTTAATTTGAAAAACAAAATACAAAAGGACAAAAGCAAATTGTGGTTTTCAAATTGTAACACAAACAAACAATAAAGAGGAAGAGCACTCACTGGTCTTGCTTCGGCTCCGCCGCTTGATGATCCGGTTAGTGAACTCATGGTCATAGGAAAAGTTTGGCAATGTTTCACTTCGCAAAATTGACCTCCTCCTCCTCAAAGCTCCAAATCGCCAGGAAAAACGAATGCAAATGAGCTCAAAACCCAGTTTTGGCCCTTAAATAGGCTTTTTGAGCCTATATTCGTTCCTCCCTAAGAAGAACACTCTGGTTAGTGCTCATACCACCCTGGGATGATTACTAAACTGGTATTCATCCCACCCAGGGATGATTACAGAGCAAAAATTTAAAAAACATCAAAACCTGCACAAAATGCACCAAAAACAAGCAATAAAATTTTCCAATAAGAGTGCTTTTGCACTTGACATTTTGGGCATAGAAAAAAGATGTTGGGGTCACAAATTGTCAGTATCCTACTCCCTAAGAAGGCTATCATAGCTGGAACACTCCATGGGAAGATGGATTTTTAAGAATTTCATCCCCAAACGACGTCACAAAAAGGGTCAAAACCCACTAAAAACAAGCAATAAAATTGTCCAATAAGAGTGCTTTTGCACTTGACATTCCGGGCATGCAAAAAAGATGTTGGAGTCACAAATTGTCACTATCCTACTCCTTAATAATTCTACCATAGCCGGACCACTCCACGGGAAGACGAATTTTCAAGAATTTCATCCCCAAACGACGTCACAAAAAGGGTCAAAACCCACCAAAAATAACAATAACATTGCTGAACGAAGGCGCATTTACGTCTGACATTCTTGGCATCCAAAATAGATGTTGGGGTCACAAATTATCACTATCCTACTCCCTAATAAGTCTACCATAGCCGGACCGCTCCACAGGCGGATGGATTTTTGACAATTTTAGCTCCAAAATGCATCACAAAAAGGGTTCAAACCCACCAAAAATAGGTCATGATGTTCGGACACTGCGTAAGCATTCAACGGAAAACAACTGAAGGCACCATTACCTAAGTCATATTGGGTCAAGTGACTCATCGCTTTTCTCATGTCGGTCATTCCCTCATCGATTCGTCGCTTGAGGGGGTAGTCACACTTAGTCACCAATCAACAAATACACATCCAATCAAGGAAATGGCACGCATTCAAAGAATCATTGACAAAGACAATCACGCTTCTACTTGGGGCAACAAACAAGCAAAAATCACAAGCTAATCAAACACTTGGCATTCGTGAATCATGAACTCAAGGTTCCCATAGAAAAAAGGTTGCGCCCTTTGCCTATTCATGACTGATCAATGTCCAAGATCAAGTAACACCTCATCGAAAAAGGTTAATACTTGAATTAAGCTCCTTAGCTCATCAGAAGTAAGGATTCAAGAATGCATACCCTTTCCATACTTGGGACATCAAGATTTGGTTAGGTTACTGATAAACCCTAATCATTAGTGCTTTGGTTATCTATTTTTGCTCAGCGTTGTGCCTTGCACAACGTTTCCCAAAAAGGGGCATCTGTAGACACAAAAATAGCACCAATATGATTATGTGACAACAAGCACTGATCGCATTGACACACACAACCCCTAGGTAAGCCCCCAGAGGTTAAAGAGTGGTCCTAACCACTCACACAGTAGTTTGGAATGTCAGAGATCAATTTGGCACCTTTTTGGCACTTTACTCCCTACTCGTCCTACCCTGGGACAATTACAAACTGGTATTCGTCTCACCTAGGGACGATTAGGGAGCAAAGTGCCAAAAAGGTGCCAAATTGACCTCAGACCTTCCAAACTATTGTGTGAGTGGTTAAGACCACTGTTTAACCTCTAGGGGCTACCTTGGTGGCTGTGTGTGTCAATGCGATCGGTGCTTGTTGTCACATAATCGGATTGGTGCTATTTTGGTGTCTACAATGGGTATATTGGACAATAGGGTAGTAAGAACTTTTGAATTAAAGGATTCAATAAAGGGATATCATTGTAGTGACAAATTTAAAAATTCATCTAGTGAGAGTGTGGTAAGTCAAATTGAACCAAATAATCCTCAAGGAAAAATAACTAGGAGTAAAAAGGGGATAAATATCCCCTATTGGTAACACTTGTAAATGATGTTATCTAAAATTATATATCACATCTAAAGAGGATGTATTTGGAAAAAAATCATGATTTATTTTAAAAGATAATCTATATATATCACATCTGAAGAGGATGGGGATGCTTATCTATTGTGAGAAAGTAGAAGATAATTTGTATGGATAATTGTTTCCTTGCTCAAGATGTAGTGCTTCTACCATTTATACACTTAAAGGTATTTTCAAACAACTTAATTGAATATTTTATTGTGATAGGAAATTGGATGCCCATGCTATGTGAGGGTAGCTCCCAATGCATACTATGATGCATCAATCATTACCTCTAATGATTGATGTAAATCAGGTAATAAATGTTTAGGATCTTAACACAATTGGTCCTTTAACCTCTCAAATATCCTTTATTGTGTACCTAAAAAATGGAACATGGATTTGACACCTCCCTCAATCACTTGTATAGTGCCCAAGAAATGTGTGAGAACCCTAATAAAAATCTTCAATAGAAATCAATAAGACCCAAAAAGTTACAAAGATATTTTAGAGTATTTGAGGTAGGTCAATCACTAATTACCTAATTCTTCTCTAGATCAACAAGCATTTGCTATTTTAAAAAATATATCCAAGATATTGAATCTTCATCATTCCAGATGAAAATTTCTTTAAATTAGCATATAATTTATGTCTATGAAGAGTTTGAAGTACCTATCAAACATATTGTAGAAGTTCCTCCTATAGATGAGAATATCATCTAAGTAGACTACCATAAATGAATTTGTGTACGGACATGGGATGTCATCCATCATCCTCATGAATGTGGTAGGTGCATTAGTCAAGCAAAAAGGTATAACCAACCACTCATATAAACCCTTCTTATATTTGAATATAGTATTCCATATGTTAGTAGGATAATGGGTATTGGATGATAGCCAGAATTTTAGATTAATTTTGGTGAACTTTGCACCACAAATCTAGTCTAGCAAATCATTTATCTAAGGGAGTGTCTAGCAATTATTCACAATGATTTTATTCAAAAATATATAGTCAATATAGAGTCTCCATGTTATATATTTCTTTATATCCAAGACAATTGGACTACCACATGGTGAAGCACTTGGTTTGATGTGCCCTTTTAAATAAATTCTTAGATTTACCTCATAATTTTATCATTTCAAGGATTAATTATGATTAATTAATTTTACCTCATAATTTTATCATTTCAAGAACTAAATTAATTGAATGCTTTACCTTACAATGAAGTGGATTCTTATTTGGTGACTTGAACAAGTCATAATGTTCTACAATCTAGTTTATTCGCTTCTATTGTGAAAAGCATATGATCAATGTAATAATGGTAATCTTTCTACTCTATGACTTGAACATCAACATAATGGATTTTGCTATTTTGGCTATTTTATTTCTATATTATTTAGCTCTAATTAAGGAAAGAGAAGTAGGAAGAGATATCTTTGATATACTAAGACATTGACCTAGGATAATGATGATGAAACTTCAGGGAATAGGTTTATAAACACCTTGCTTCTTCCACATAAATGGTTGGCTGAAAATCACATCACAAATATAAAAGGGCACAACATCACATGCAACTTCATTTTTGAAGGTGTTTATGGCAGAAGATAGGAGACATTGTTAAGTAACATGAATGTCTTGCTCTTGGTGTATTCTTCCAACATCATATGGTCATGAGTGTTGTGTGACAATTCGATTGAAATCCTTCACCACTTGAGTAGTAATTATATTATTTTGAATTCCACTATCCACAATAAAATGTAATTGATTACCCTTGACCCACATTTGTGAGTGAAATAGATGTTTCTCCTCTTATGCATTTTCTTGTGCCTCCTCTGGGATAGCATGTGTAGTTACAATGGTCACATTTGCTTTGGCTTCCATGATCTAATTGCCTATATCCTTAGCCTATAAATGTGGAGGTAGTGGTTTAATGGATATAAGGGGTTGTGTCTCAACAAATAGTAACTAAATTTCTCAACACTCTTTCCTTTAGTATTGATTGTTATTGTGATACTCACACTATCTTCTTGTCTTGGCCTTTGAGGAACTTTTTCTTATGAGTCTTTTTTGCTTCCAATTTTGATTTTGGGGTTGACCCCCATTATCTTGATTATTTGGAGTATACCTCTTAAATTTCTTCGGTTGGTACTTAGTGTTCTAATTTTTATTATTTTCTCTTTTGTTTTTTTATTTTGTGTGCTTTGACCTAAATTTGACTATAAGTTTGTATGCCTCACCCAATATATTTAATTTGAATAGGTTTATGTCCTTTCAAATGTTCCATTACAACCCAATATGGTACTTGAGGAGTTTATACCTTTCTATATCTTGAATGCATAGTTTTATTGCTATGGAATGGAAAGTATTAGTTTAATCTTGAACAAATTAGTCTTTACCTTGACACAATTGTTGTCATTGCATGTATTGGTCTTCAATAGCTTTTATGGGATAATATTATTCCTTGAGAACCACCATGAAATAATTTCATGTGAACACAACTTCTTCATCCCCATTCCCATCCTTGACCCTGTTACAATATCCTTCCCACCAATTTTAAATAGGTAATGAATTTTTTTAAAGTGCAAAAGTGATTTTCTTAATCTCGATGATTTTTTTAAAGTATCAAAAAATTGGTCCAACACATTTTCTAGGGTATCAACATTATTTTTCCTTAAAAAGTAGGAATATCAAAATTCACCTACATTTTAAAATGTGTGGAAGCACTAAATGGTTCTAGGGTAGCGAGAGGTTCTGCGAAGGAGGTTGGAGAATTTGTAGCAAGGAGCAATTAAAGAATTTGAGCAAATTAATCCATCATCTCATTTATTTTTTTATGAGGGCTTAATTCAACATCTCCTTGAAAGGATTGACTATCTCAATGTTGTCTATTCTAGTTCCTACGTGGTTTATTTGGAATGAAAAGGGGAATAATTAGATGAACTTGCATTTAATACCTAAAATTTTTAAATCATAATCTTGTGTTTATGGACATATACTCCAAAGATAAATTGCTTTGATACCCCTAATTTGAAATAGAGGATTTCATTTTAAGAAATTAAGAAAGAGTGTAGTTTAGAAACAACACTATAACTGTAGACACCAAAATAGCACCATTCGATTAAGTGACTACAAACACTGATCGCATGCACATACACAGCTTTCAGGGCAGCCTTTAGAGGTCAAACAGTGGTCTTCACCACTTGCACAGCAGTTCGGAGGGTCAGAAAAGAATCAAAGCAATGTTAGTCATCTTCAAAACAAAGCCTTAACAGAGCCTTAACAAAAACTTTGAAACCTTTGAATCAAAAGCAAAGTATCTGAAAGCAAACAACCTTAACAAAACGGGGGCCCAGCCTTGGACGTCGTGATTTCGTGACGTCGCGAAATCACGACCGTCGCGATATCGCGACCGTCGCGATATCGCGACCGTCGCGATATCGTGCATCGCGATATCGTGCATCGCGATATCGCGACCGTGCGATATCGCGACGGTCGTGATATCGCGACCGTGCGATATCGCGACGGTCGTGATATCGCGACCGTGCGATATCACGACGGTCGTGATATCGCGACCGTGCGATATCGCGACGGTCGTGATATCGCGACAGCGCCCACCATGCACCCAGCCTTTTCCTTAGTGTCATGATATCGCGATGTCGCGATATCACGACAGACTCCTGCCTTCGCGCTGCCAGACACGTAAACATATAAAAGCATGCAACCACTCAAAAGTCAACACGTCATCAGTTAAAGGCAGAGTTAAAGCAAACATTAAAAATGATTTTAAAAAGCAAATATCCAAAGAGAGCATTCAAAGCAATTTACGACGAGCTTTAATGGAATAACAAGCGGTTTCAAAATATCCAATCTGAGGCCACGCCTCATAACTACGATCTGTCAGTGCGAGCCATGTCCCATAATGGCCCGATAAGGATCAAATCTGAGCGGCCCTTATGGATTTAGGGTTTGGCATTAATGCTCCAAGAGGCAAAAATCTCTATAAAAACCGGCTCGATACAATGAAAAAAAAGAGAGAAGTTACGAAGCATTTTAAAAGCAACAAAGTGTTGTTAAACTGAACACTCGACTGCGTTCACCTGAACCTTCAATCCCGACATTGGATCATGTTAATCCATCAATTCGACGACAACTCTTTCCTTTGAGATTTCGGGCCCATTCCCGGTGGATTGGTGCCGAGATCAGATTTAACGGGAGCGGCCCGCTTGGGCATCCCGCACATGTTTTTGTTAATTTAATGCTATGCTGTCTTCGGATGTTCTAAAACAGTCTATGTTCTATGATCTATGATGTTTTGAATATATTAAAGCAGCTTATGTCTTTATGTTTTCGAATGTAAATTGTCCTCGAATGTTTTAAAATAGTTTATGTTTTAAAGGCAAACATTTTATTTACGTATTCATTAAATCTTTTACATACATTTTCCATTGCTTCCTAGAGACAAACCTTCTGACTTCTTACTGCAGGTGCTATTAACAGTTTACTGTTTCTTTTGCAGCAAGAACAGCAGCATCATCGCAAGCGACGACAACACTATAGCCCGTCCATTTTACATGTGGGCATGCGGAAAGAGATCACTATTCATCTAGTGTATTTAAAATAACGTGTAACTGAGGAGACATATTGTAACCGAGCGGAATTACGTTAATAAAAAGGGTTGTGCTCCTATTTTTAATTTAATTCTATCCGTGTTATTTTATGCATCAATTTAGTTCTGTTTTATTGCATCTCAGTGTTTTATTTTTGAAATCTCATGCTTTCAGTGGCGATCACGGTGGGACCGTTCCTAGATTTTTTAAATCACAGAAGTTAATTAAACTTGTTGTGTCTTGTGCTTAACAGGTACTTCTTTTTAGCCGGAGGTCAGAAACAGCAATTTCGGGCAGAAAGGAGGTAACGGTTCTAGCCGTCCATATCATTTTCTGTTGTGAAGTTTTCGGGTTATTTCATTTACTGTCATTTTAATTTCTTTTAATTATTACAGTAAGGTAGAGAAATTTTTCTTAAAAATTTTTCTTGCTTTATTTAATTATGTAGCTATCTCACGTAATTATTCATTTAATAATTAAATCTTTTTAATTATTAAAATAAGGTAGAGAAATTTTTCTTAAAATATTTTTCTTGCTTTATTTAATTATGTAGTTATCTGCGTAATTATTCATTTAATAATTAAATATTTTTAATTATTAAAACAAGGTAGAGAAATTTTTCTGAAAGATTTTTCTTGCTTTATTTAATTATGTAGTTATCTGTGTAATTATTCATTTAATAATTAAAAAATTTTGTTAAAGAAAGGTAGAAAATTTCTTTTCAAAATTCCTACTTGCTGTTTGTCGGTTTGTAGTATCTGTCTGGCATAGGGAAAGCTTTCTTTTTTAGTTGCCTGTTTCAATTTTGCAAAGTAAAATGAACCTCACACACCATGTGGTATTTTAAACCAAGGCGTTGGTCGTAAAACCCCAACCCTTGAGCAAGACCAAAGGTGGATTCCATCATCACTTTGGCTTGAGATATTGCATCCATTACCTCGATCGCGACTGTTGCTAGACGTAAATCCTGACGAAAGCTGACCAAGTGTTGCTGGGGTGATTCCCATGCACGCGAGGATAAGTCTTCTATGGTAGGTGTCATAAACAGAGCGATTCCCCTTTCGTATCGCCTATGTTCCATGTACCATTTGCTCTCACGTACCTATAGTCTCCCTCACGTAAGGGCGGGTATATAGAGAGGTTGGTATATCGGTCCGGCAAATGGTATATTGAAGGGGCGACCATTTATGAGAGTCATATGAGCCAACATTATGCATTTAAACGTTCTTCCAAAATTTTAAAAACAAAACAAAACATCAAAATGCACTAAACCAGTTTAGGACACACTATTTAATCCTTAAAAAGAGATAATCATGGTTTTGTGTATGCGTGTGTTCATTTCTGCTTAGTGTAGACAAAAGGACAAATCATCATAAATGAGATAAAATCTATTTAGACAGTAGAGAAGCACCACAATGGTGTACACCCGTAGCCAAGCCCAATCAAGGGCGGACGCTGCGGAAGGTGCACAAAGAGAGGGCGCTAGTCGCCTTCCCTTTATCCCCAAGGATTTGGTCATACCACCTTGGCGGCCTGACACACAAGGCGGTCCCCTCCACACCTTAACAGATAAGGACTATGGGGGTACCCCTTCTAGGAGCACTCCTGTTCAACATAGCACTCAACACACATCCTCCCATGAGGGGTACATCCATAGGAGAGCTACCTTAGATGCTCGTTACGAGCGGTCACCATGCGATGAAGCGCTGAGTCAACCTAGGGTTCGATAGGAGGAACCACATGGTTACACTATCCCTCCCTCAACCCCTCCAGTTGTCAGGACTACGATGACAAATCTAGAGCACAAAGCTCCTCAGGCAGGCCAAGCCAATTCCATCCGCCAAATCGTGTTCGCTTATGAAAGAGAGCATGAGGAAGATTCCTACCTTCCTCAAAAACAATACACATCGCGGGAGCAATACGCCTCCGCACCTGCTAGATATCATGGTCACACTTTGAGGCCAGCGCCTCAGATAAATGCCGCTACCCCCATCAGAGAGAGATGGCCTCTAGAGATCTTGGATCACTACGACCAAGATAGATATGTCAGAGAGGCATCTAGGCCTTCTACACATGAGGTGACAAGACCAACTATCCTAGAGCCTGTCAAGCATTTCGCACGTCGGGTGCAACTCATGCAACTTGAGCTCGACCGACTACCATTAGAGAAACTATACCATATTAATGAAGAGCGCCTTCAGCGCCAGAAGGATGAGTTGTTCCAACACACTATGTAGGAAAGGACTCCAACCCCTCACACACATAAGACAAAAAATTATGAGAGGCACAAATCCGAACCTCCTAAGCAAAATATGGTAGACTAAATTGACCCGACAGTCGCCAGAAAATCCGCCCGCCAAACTCGAACCACGCGGCTTGAGCAAGGTCGTCAGGAGTTAGAATACTTATACATGCAGCGCAAAGCGGATAAGTTGCGCCGAGACGAGTCTTCGTGACCTTATCAAACATCACCCCCGACGCCTCCCAGACATGAGCGGGGGGTTAATATTATAACCAATGATGGGCCCCTTCCTCAGGAACCCACTCAGGTTCATGGGCCACCCTTAGAAATTCATCAAGAAGCCTCTAAGGAATCAAAGCAAGAAGAAGAGAGGGATGAAATGCCCTGTCAAGGCATGGGGGGTGCCATCGAGCCACCCCTTCATAGGCCTCAAGTCCATCAACAAGAACCAACCAAAGAGGAGGAGCTCAAATCCCCTGATACATGCAAAACATTGGAGCACTTAGAGTCGCTAGAGACCAAGATTTTGGAGCTCCCAATGCCCAACTTACAAGAGGCTCCTTTCGAAGAGGATCAACCTTTAACCGTAGGTTTACCTGATGATGTAGTCCTCCATGTCTCAGAATCTCCAGATTCTGATGAACTATACACATTGTCCGAAGGTGAGGATGAAACAGAGATAGCTCAAAGCAATCACATACGACAACATCGACATCCCATAAATATCGATGAAGCATGTCAGCAAATAAACATAATACTAGGGCATGAGTGGCGCATAGACCCAGCCCACCGGCATCACATGTCCATCCCACTCCTTGGGGAAGGTCGCGTGCAACTTCCACCCAGAGATATCATAGCACCATCAGTGTCGAAGGCAGACCCTGTCCTCCTATCCATGCATAAGGCCGATCCATTCGTGCCAATTCCTACAGAGCCAGATCCGGTGCACAAATATTGTCAAGCTGGGGGTACCTCTATTCCCTGAAGAGCAAGTGGATTACACCAAATGCTCCAAAGGTGTCCATCAACCCTTTGGTCAAACCAAAAGCTCCAAGGATTATCGCAATCTCTTGGTCAATCCCAAAAATGCTCCAAGGATTTCCACAATCACTTGGTCAATCTCAAAAAGCTCCAAGGATTATCGCAATCGCTTGGTCACCCCAAAAGCTCCAAGGATTCTTGCAATCGCTTGGTCAATCCCCCAAAATGCTCCAAGGATTATCACAATCGCTTGGTCAATCCCACAAAGGCTCCAAGGATTCTTGCAATCGCTTGGTCAAACCAAAATGCTCCAAGGATTATCACAATCGCTTGGTCAATCCCACAAAGGCTCCAAGGATTCTTGCAATCGCTTGGTCAATCCCAAATGCTCCAAGGATTATCACAATCACTTGGTCAATCCCACAAAGGCTCCAAGGATTCTTGCAATCGCTTGGTCAATCCCAAAAGCTCCAAGGATTCTTGCAATCGCTTGGTCAATCCCAAATGCTCCAAGGATTATCACAATCGCTTGGTCAATCCCACAAAGGCTCCAAGGATTCTTGCAATCGCTTGGTCAATCCCAAAGGCTCCAAGGATTCTTGCAATCGCTTGGTCAAACCCAAAATGCTCCAAGGATTATCACAATCGCTTGGTCAATCCCACAAAGGCTCCAAGGATTCTTGCAATCGCTTGGTCAATCCCACAAAGGCTCCAAGGATTCTTGCAATCGCTTGGTCAATCCAAAAATGCTCCAAGGATTTCCACACTCACTTGGTCAACAATCATGAAAATTCAAAAACATCAAAAATCATCAAAAACAACAAAAATTTGCATCTCATTTCTAGGCATACTCAAATTCATCAATAGAGAGTTCTTCTCAATTCATCTTCATATTCACCAAAATCAATCCATCAAAAATACAAAAATACATAGCTGCATTCAAGCATCGCACCCATACATTGCACATTCATGGTCGTATAGGTCAAAGGCACCATAGGCTGTAATTGCTCTGCTAGTCCATCTCGTTCCACACTGTTCCATCTTACAAAAATAGCAAAAACACCATTCATTTTACCACACTAGAGTCAGTGGTCTTTTAATGTATCAAGAGTTTTTCGTGATTCAGTCATCATTTTGCTCTTTAGCAATGAAATGTATCAAGTCAAACAGATTTTACGAAGGTAGAGTTACACTTGCAATACACCTTGTTACGTAACATCCCAACACAAATTAAAACACATAAAAATTCCCGAGTTGTGTGAACGAAGGATGAAACCTGCACAATAATCCAGGTTACCATAAGCGAAACGGTTATCTTGCTCATCCCCCTGTGTGAATGACCCAAAGAATGCTGAGAGTTGGCAAAAGGACAAGCATCCTCCCTACCCAATTCCCTAAGAATCCCAAAGTTGCAAAACGTCAAAAATTTGCAAAATGTCAAAACTTCAAAATTTGACATCCTACAGTGCACATATCCAAAGGCACAAAGAATAGTGATTATCGTCACTCCATATCCAAATCCATTGCTCAAGAGAAAAGAAAAATAAATCAAAATAAACAGTGATTATTATCACTATAATGAGCAAGTATCCCAATACAATTGAAGAAAAGAAGGGAGTTGACCTTGAATCCCTGGAACTCTCAAAGATTCCGACGAGTCATGAGGCAAGCCTCGATACCGGTTTGGTTGATAGCCTATCGGTCACTGGCGGTAAAATTCTCGCATGACGATATATCTATCACATTAACTTGTGTATAGATCAATATTTGCATGTGGGTGAGCTAGCTTATGGTATCCTGGAGAACACCGCAGATTAATCTAACTACATACAACAAAGGAGTTAGTGGAGCTAATTAGGTGATCCTCAGGCACAGGTTCGGTTGAAAGCCCATCCGGCACCGGCGGTATCCCGACAAATACCACATAAATGAACTCAATTGCACACACAGGGATGTGAAATAGCTTGGTCAAAAACAAGTCCGATTCATACCTTGTTCAAAAGTCTTGTAAGATAAAGTACAGTCATGGCTAGTGAGTTAAAACTGTCTGAGTCTCAGAAAACCTTAGCTACATTTCTAAACCAATTGCGCCATTCTTTTCATCCTTGCAATACCATCCGAAAATACAAAAAAAAAAAAAAGAAGAAACCCCACATGTGTAAAAAGCCAAATAATGGAGTTCTAAACAGTCTATGGTGCCATAACCAAATATCACCAAGTCCATACATCCATTTCATTTCTGCATATCACATGCATTTGCATTCATCATGCATCCATCAAAATAAATCAACATACAACACTGGTAATTATCATACCATATGCATCCATCCATATCAAGTAGCATGCATCCACCAACATCAATCATTGTGCATAAAATCATGACATCTACGTAAAGAAAGAAAATCCAAACAACAAAAACATCACAAAAATGCAACACAAAAAGAAGCAATAAGCATTGTCGAACACGAGTGCTCTTGCACTCAACCTCTTGGCATAGAAAATCGATGTCGGGGCTCAAATTCTCATTCTCCTACTTCCCTAAGAAGGCTATCATAGCTGGACCGCTCCACGGGAAGACGGGTTTTTGATGATTTCACCCCATTATGGCATCACCAAAAGGGTTAACACCCACCAAAAATAGGTCCAAATGTTGGGAAATTGCACGTGCTCAAATGGTAAAACATCTAAAGGCACCCTAACCTAAGTCATCTTGGGTCAAGCGACTCATCGCTTTTCTCACGAAGGTCATTCCCTCATCGATTCGTCGCTTGAGGGGGTAGTCACACTTAGTCACCAATCAACAACCACACACCCAATCAAGGCAATGGCATGCATTCAAAGAATCATTGACAAAGACAATCACGCTCCTGCTTGGGGCAGTAAACAAGCAATCATTAAGTTGATCAAATACTTGGCATTCCCGAAGCATGAACACAAGGTTTCCCCTATGGATAAAAGGTTGCGCCCTTTGCCTAATCATGACTGATCAATGTCCAAGCTCAAGTCACACCTCACCAAAATAGGTTAACACTTGAAATCAAATTCCTTAGCTCATCAGAAGCAAGGATTCAAGAATGCATGCCCTTTCCATACTTGGGGCATTAAAAGTTGGTTAGGTTACCAAGAAACCCTAATCATTAGTGCTTTGGTCGTATATTTTTGCTCAACACTGTGTCACCCGCAGCGCTTCCCAAAAAGGGGCATCTGTAGACACCAAAATAGCACCATTCGATTAAGTGACTACAAACACTGATCGCATGCACATACACAGCTTTCAGGGCAGCCTTTAGAGGTCAAACAGTGGTCTTCACCACTTGCACAGCAGTTCGGAGGGTCAGAAAAGAATCAAAGCAATGTTAGTCATCTTCAAAACAAAGCCTTAACAGAGCCTTAACAAAAACTTTGAAACCTTTGAATCAAAAGCAAAGTATCTGAAAGCAAACAAGCCTTAACAAAAGGGGGGCCCAGCCTTGGACGTCATGAAATCGCGCGTCGCGATATCGCGACAGCGCCCACCACGCACCCAACATTTTCCTTAGTGTCGCGATATCGCGACGTCGCGATATCACAACAGACCCCTGCCTTCGCGCCTGCCAGACACGTAAACATATAAAAGCATGCAACCACTCAAAAGTCGACACGTCATCAGTTAAAGGCAGAGTTAAAGCAAACATTAAAAATGATTTTAAAAAGCAAATATCCAAAGAGAGCATTCAAAGCAATTTACGGTGAGCTTTAATGGAATAACAAGCGGTTTCAAAATATCCGATCCGAGGCCACGCCTCATAACTGCGATCTGTCAGTGCGAGCCATGTCCCATAATGGCCCGATAAGGATCAAATCTGAGCGGACCTTACGGATTTAGGGTTTGGCATTAATTCTCCAAGAGGCGAAAATATCTATAAAAACCGGCTCGATACAATGAAAAAAAAAGAAGTTACGAAGCATTTTAAAAGCAACAAAGTGCTGTTAAACTGAACACTCGACTGCGTTCACCTGAACCTTCAATCCCGACATTGGATCATGTTAATCCATCAATTCGACGACAACTCTTTCCTTTGAGATTTCGGGCCCATTCCCAGTGGATTGGCGCCGAGATTAGGATTTAACGGGAGCGGCCCGCTTGGGCATCCCGCACATGTTTTTGTTAATTTAATATATGCTGTCTTCGGATGTTCTAAAACAGTCTATGTTCTATGATCTATGATGTTTTGAATATATTAAAGAAGCTTATGTCTTTATGTTTTCGAATGTAAATTTTCCTCGAATGTTTTAAAGGCAAACGTTTTATTTACGCATTCATTAAATCTTTTACATACATTTTCCATTGCTTCCTAGAGACAAACCTTCTGACTTCTTACTGTAGGTGCTATTAACAGTTTACTATTTCTTTTGCAGCAAGAACAACAGCATCACCGCAAGCGGCGGCAACACTGTAGCCCGTCCATTTGACATGTGGGCATGCGGAAAGAGATCACTATTCATCTGGTGTATTTAAAAGAACGTGTAACTGAGGAGACATATTGTAACCGAGCGGAATTACGTTAATAAAAAGGGCTGTGCTCCTGTTTTTAATTTAATTCTATCCGTGTTATTTTATGCATCAATTTAGTTATGTTTTATTGCATCTCAGTGTTTTATTTCCGAAATCTCATGCTTTCAATAACAAACCAAAATACAAAATATATAAGAAAAATAGCATAATGATTTTATTACTAAAAAATAGAGTACAATTCAAGCAATCTCTAAGAAGTGATGTGAGGATATAACATTGCATAAATTACTCATGGTTTTTACAATCAATGGTGCATACCTCTTTACACAATAATTGGTATGTTGGAAATCTATTATATTGAACATGGAAGGTCACCCATATGGAAATATCATAGTTCACCTTCCATGAGTTACAAGCTCACCCATGTGGAAATTTTATGATTGACCTTATATTAGTTACAAAGTGCATGTTAAATGAAAATTGCATACATATGACTTATCATTTTGTTATTTATCTTCTATTGATGTGTCAACATGGCTAGAGATACATTTTAGCCATGAAAATGTTATTTTAGAAAATTATAATTTTTAGTAAATATTTTATTTTATAATTTTATGGTTCCATTTTATCTTCTACCTATTAACATTGTTGTTCTCTCTAATATTTCCAATGCATATTCAATGGATCAAAATAGAGTCTTGAGCTCAAAGTTATGCTTCTAACAGTGTAGTCTGGATGAAATAATAGATTTTTGGGTATTTTTGGACATAAATCCATGTCCATATGTCTAGATCAAAATCCAAAAATATATAATACCTCTATTTTACAAATTTTATTGATGGAACACTATCATGTTCATCTCTCTGTACCCTAGCAAGTAAAAATGAGAGTGCTTTGAAAAGTAGATTTTTTAAGGAGTCAAATAGGGTTTTGGTGCCTCTTCGAAAAATGCATAATATTATGCCATGTTGTGGTGGGGTCTTAACACATAGGCCAACACTTCCCCTTTAAAGGTTAATAATGTAAATTATAAACATATGCAAGGTTTCCTAATTGAGGTAAATAAAAAGGAGGTTTCACACTAAGACTAATGATCCCTCATGGTCCAATGTTTCCACTAACCATATCAAATAACCCCTTTATAACATGGAGTTACATTATTATAAAAAATTCTTACTCATCACGCAAAACCTATATTTGGAAGGGAAATCATATGCATTAATTTAAAATTTCAAAAAAATCATTTCAATAAATCTTGTCTTGTATTATCAAATATAGCAAGCAAGCATGCATAAACTAATAATGCAAATACAACCTATTGTGGTGTGTGCATGATTTTTACCTTTCTCTCATGTTGTTTTCAAGCACCTGAAACCCTCTCCCTAATGATACCCTCCCTCATGCAAATGGTTGAGGTAACTCTACCAAGCACTCAAACCATGTCACTATAGTTAGTATTGTTAGAGAAGTTATAAAACTAATTTACACAATAAATTGAAATACAATAATAATTCATCAAATATACATTTATCATTTTACATAATGACCATATAATTATAAAATAAATTGCTTGTTATGCTAGTAATCATTTTATGTCAAATCATCATTGTCCCATATTGTCATATTTCCATCATATGCACAAATAAGTTGTCATAAATAGTTTTATGAGAAATGTGATTTTAACAACTTTCAATTTTGTTAAGTCTTGGCTTTGCCTTTGAGATTTTTAAGCCATAAAATATTCTATTTCATCCTTCAATTATTGTATAAAAATATTAGCATTTGTGTACCTTAATCTAAGCACTCGACATTGATATGCAATTAAGATGATTTTAACCTCATGTTTGATCACATTATTAATTAAAAAGAAAATTGTCAAACGAGGTTATTTTGAAAATATAATTAAAATATTAATTTTTTTTTGTTTGATACCTTTTTCCTTTACTATTAAGTAGTCAACCACAATGGACTATTGTGCAATTTGGAAAATACATCCTCTTGTCCATGTGAAATAAGTAGAACATCATTATAAATTAAAATATTGAAACATCCACTAATATAATAATATTATTGAGGTTGTTTCTAATAAGTGTAATAATTATTTGTTTCTTTAAATGTTCCATACATTGTGAAATAGAAAATATAAATTTTTAGAAATAAACAAAATTCATATGGAATAATATTGTCAAATAAATATGTTTAAATGAAATTTTAAAGAAAATGAGATTTTAGAAGATATGTCACTTAATAATTTACATATTTTAGATCGTGCTAAAATTAAGATGCACATTAAAGAAGGAGAAAAATCAATATTTTATAGTATTGAGTCCTTAAATAGGTCTTTTGAAGGCATACAAATGCTCTTTGACTCAACTTCACTTGGATTGTGATAAAACTAGTTATTAGTCCATAGTAAAACCCTTTATTTTAACACCAAACCTACTACTCTAAGCCTAAGGAACTCAATAAGACTATGACACAATACATCCATTTGTAGGGTATTAAATAAAACTCATTAATTTTGATTCAAATTCCTATACTATATTATTAATACCCCATTGTAATACATTTTAAATCAATCCTCCTATTACCACCATGGATCTTAGGTATAAGTTTTCATGATATTTTTAATCTCTTTTTATTTATATTCTTTGAATGACAAGAGTAGTTTGCATTAGCATTATGTTGATTCTAAATACATGGGCATAAATATCCATAGGCCTTTCAAAATTCACACAACAATAATATTGTCAAACACATGTAACTAATATTGATTAATTCTAAATTTTGGCTAAGTATTGATGCATATGAGCAAAATCCATCACAATTGAGAGAATACCAAAACACAATTAATTTACAAAAGGCAAGTAAGAATAGATTTGGGGAAAATCCAAATGTTACATCCTTAAGGATTCTTGACTCTACGCAAGAAAATAATGGATATTCAAGGAAGAAAACATTGTAATCCATTGTGTTAGGACCCTCCTAACATACCCTAATACTTATATTATTTATTAATTATATTTTGGGGTCACAACCCTTCACTCTTACAACTATTAGACTAGGTATTTAAATGCAATCCAAATATGATAATAAGGCATCATCGAACAAATATATTAATTAAGTCTATTGTGGGTTTTTCTACCTTACAATAAAAAAGCGATTCAATATAAAAATGATTCCTCCTTTCGCACTATTTAGTTTCATACCATCTGGATCAGAGCTAGATCAAGGAGCAAATTCATCATTAATTTTTTTTTTCCCATCGCACATTTCAGCCAGTCCACATTCACGAGGATGCAAACAACATTTACACTTCACGGATCCATGTCATAATCCTCGTAGAAAATTAAACCTTCTCCTAAAGGTATGAATTAAGTTGTCTTACACCCAAATTGCTCAACCTTTCACCTGCTGTCGCCCTGCTAGTCTGCCTTCCTGCATACCGCCCTGTCAGTCGGCCTTCCGCTTGCCGCCCTGCTGACTACCGTGCGCTCTCGAACCTGACGCCTCTACAAGATACCTATTAAATAATAGAGAGCACAAAATTCAAAAATTTGATAGGGCATTACCCACCAAATTTTTTATTTTTTATGTTTTGCTCACCTGTACCAAGTCATATTGATCGTTACCTACACCAACCGCAATGGCTAAAGGATGACGATCACTGGATTCCATTCATGAGAAACACGAAAGGCTCGTTGAAGAAGTTCAACAGGAAAGAGAGGAGAATACCCGTAACACAAGAGAACTCTTCGAGAAAATATTTGCAATGGATGTTAAACTTGATGCCATCAATCAAAATCAGGCAACACCACATGCAAATTCAACCAACAATGGGTCATCAAACCGAGCAATGTTAGGAGGTCCACAAAATTCCATTCTACCACGAATGACCAAATTAGACTTCCCAAAATTTGAATGAGGAGACCCTACAAACTGGATCTACCAAGTAGAGCAATATTTGTCACTAAATCAAATTTTAAAAATGCAAAAAGTGCATATCGCCTCCTTCCACTTGGAAAACGATGCCATCTAATGGTACCAATGGTTCGAGAAAACTAACGACACTCTGACGTGGTCAACATTTACACATAATATATTAGTGCGATTCGGCCCTAGCAAGTTTCAAAGCTTTATAGGGGCCCTCATTAAATTATGCCAAACGACTTCGGTAAGCGAATACCAAGCAGAATTTGAAAGGCTAGCTAATCGAACATCCGGATTAGACGTTGCCTTCTTTCAAGAATGTTTTTTCAATGGATTAAAAGAAGAAATTTGAATAGAGGTGCAAATGTATAACCCTAAAAACATGTTAGAGACCATCGGCTTGGCGAAATTAGCAGAGGACAAAATCAAGGCACGAAATCGGTTCACAAAACCAACTTGGGAGAAACCATCAAACACTTATACCAACCCCAAACAAATGCAAAATGGATGAACCCAAAACTCCTACACAACCCCAAAAATTAACCCCGTGCTACCAATTAAGCGTCTGAGTTTCAAGGAAATGAAGGAAAGACAAGCTAAGGGTCTTTGCTACCATTGCGATGAGAAATTTGAAAAAAATCATAAATGTGCCTCATTGAAATTATATATTCTAGATGCCACAGAGGAAGGGAATTCTATTGAAAAGGAATCTGAACTCGAAGTAGAGGTATTATCCAACACACTTGAAAGTTACGAAGAAAATGCACCAAAGGTTTCCTTCAACGCCCTTGCCGGATTTTCTACCCCTCAAACAATGTGAGTTAAAGGGTATTTTAAGAAACAAAACCTTACCGTGCTCCTATATTCTAGTAGCACACACAATTTTATCGATCCAAAGTTGGCTAAACAAGAAAATTGTTTTATATACCCTTGCAATAATGTCGAAGTGATGATTGGAAATGGCGGAAAAATTACATGCAAAGGAAAATGCATAAATATAAAACTAACTATGGGGGTTTATAACATGAAAGGTGACATGTACGTCCTACCCCTAGGTGGGTGCGACATTGTACTAGGCATACAATGGTTATGAACCTTGGGCATAGTCCAATGGGAATTTGCTGAACTATGGATGAAATTCATAGCAAAGAACCAAACCTATATTATCCAAGGCCTGAAATCAGGACCTTCCCAAATCGTCAGCTCGCATAGAATGGAGAAAATTATCCGAAAATGAAACAAAGGAATGGTCGCCCAATTATTTTCAATTCAACCTAGTCACAAAGAAGACGAGACACCAGAGTTACAAAATATTTTAGACCACCATAAGGCAGTATTCAATGAACCAAAAGGACTACCTCCACAATGAAGTCACGATCACACTATTCCACTATTTCTAGGGCATCAACCTCCTAATATTAGACCTTATCATTATCCATACCTCCAAAAGATCGAAATAGAGAAATTAGTACAAGAGCTTCTTAAGGCAGGAGTCATTAGACCTAGCAAAAGCCCTTACTCCTCTCCAATTATTTTAGTTAGAAAAAAGGATGGCTCGTGGCGTTTATGTGTCGATTTTCGAGCGCTTGATAAAATGATCATCAAAGATAAATTTCCTATTCTTATCATAGACAAACTATTAGATGAACTCCATGGGGCAGCTTATTTTTCCAAGTTAGACTTACAGTTAGGCTACCACCAAATATGAGTTAATGAAAAGGATATTCCTAAGACGGCATTTCGCACTCACGAAGGGCACTACAAATTTGTGGTGATGTCATTTGGCCTGACCAACACTCATTCTACCTTTCAAAGTCTAATGAATAAGGTATTTCACCCTTTTCTTCGTAAATTTATATTAGTTTTCTTTGATGACATTTTTATTTATAGCAAAACATGGGAAGAACATTTGGACCATGTTAGACAAGCGTTCCAAATATTGAATGAAAATCAACTTTATGCAAAAAGATCAAAGTGTTCCTTTGGAAAACAAGAAATTGAATACTTAGGGCATATTGTCTCAAAGGAAGGAGTTATGATAGATCCTTCCAAAATTGAGGAGGTGAAAAATTGGCCTATTCCAAAAACCTTAAGAGCTCTACGTGGGTTTCTTGTACTAACGGGATATTATAGAAAATTTGTCCAAAATTATGGTAAAATCGTTGCTCCTCTAACAACATTACTTAAGAAAAACGCTTTCAAATGGTCGTCTAAAGCGAATGAGGCCTTTATCACCTTGAAAACTGCAATGTGTACCACCCCTGTTCTAGCCATGCCCAAATTTTCTAAATCGTTCATCATTGAAAGTGACACTTCAGGAATAGGAATGGGAGCCATACTCATGCAGGATGAAAGGCCTCTAGATTTTATAAGCAAAGCATTTTCTCCTAAGAATTTATCTCACTCTACGTATGAAAAAGAGATGTTGGCGATTGTCCATGCTATTCAACATTGGAGGCCTTAACTTATTGGCCACCATTTCATTATACGCACTGACCATCATAGCATGAAGTATTTTTTGGAAAAAAGGAATAATACCCCGGAACAACAAAAATGTGTTACTAAACTTCTTGGCTATGATTATGAAATTACATATAAAAATGGAAAGGACAACATGGCAGCCGATGCACTTTCTAGAAAATTTAAAGATAGAAAGTCCATGCTCTTTCCTCCCTTATTCCTAAATGGGTAGATGAGGTGCATGAAGAATGGATAAATGATCCTACTATCCATGCCTTAATTCAACAACTTCAACATAATCCTTGTAGCAAACCTCCATACACTTGGAAGGACAGTATATTAAGATAAAAATGTAGGATGGTCCTCACCCCCAATTCAACTTATCATGAAAAACTTCTTCATGAGTTACATAGCTCACCCACTGTAGGCCACTCAGGGTTCTTAAAAACCTATAAAAGAGCCACTACCTCCTTCTATTGGGTAGGAATGAAAAATTACATCAAAAACTTTGTAAAAGAATGTGAAGTTTGCCAAAGACAAAAGGGGGAGACCTTCGCTATTCCAGGATTACTTCACCCTCTGCCTATACCCACCAAAACATGGGCAAATATTTCTATGGACTTTATTGAAGGATTACCAAAATCAGGAGGAAAAACAATCATTTTCGTAGTCGTTGATCGTTTATCTAAATATGCCCATTTTTGTTATGTGGCTCATCCTTATACCGCTAGCACTATAGCCCACCTCTTCCTATATAACATCTTTAAATTACATGGTATGCCCTCCACAATTGTTAGTGACCACGACCCAACTTTCATTAGCATCTTTTGGAAGGAATTATTCAAATTACAAGGTACTCAACTTCATATGAGCTCCGCTTACCATCCTCAAACCGATGGCCAAACAAAAGTTGTAAATAAATGCTTGGAAACATACCTTCGATGTTTTGTTTCCACTCAACCACTCCATTGGGTAAAGTGGCTTTCACTAGCGGAATGGTGGTATAACACTTCATACCATACTGTTGGAAAATTACCATTGGTAAAAGGTTAAAAAGAGTATTTTACCTTGGGTAAGTTTACTTACCTTTTACCTTACCTGGACAGCAGTTGGACGACAGCATCTTTGGGTGGCAAGAGAGTTTTAATTTAATTTCTTCTCCCTTCCCTTAACTTCTCCTATTCCCCCCTTTTCTCTAGTATGGTTATTTTTTGTTTATTTAAATCAATTGTAACCTAATTTCAATGCAATGCATATTTACCTTTGCATCGAATTTGTTCACCTCTCACATTTGGTATCAAAGCTGAGAGCCGAGACCGGCACGAATCTTGAGGCGGTGGGGCTCACAGTTCGAGGTGGTTGCATGGATCCCGAGGCAACCCGTAGGAACCGAGGTGGCCTGCAGGAGCAGATCAGTGCAATTCTCAAGGCACTAGTGGAGCTGGACATGACAAGCACAAGCAAACATGTGGCCCGAGGTGATTCGTTGATGAGGCGACACGCGGCCTGAGGCGGCACGTTGGAGAGGGCAACACACGGCCTGAGGTGGTTCATTGGAGAGGCCACCTATGCGTGGCTCGAGGTGACCTGTGTGTGGTATGTGGCAAAAGGATCATGTAGCCTACGAACTACCCATAGGCAATCAAAGCACATACAGTGCTTTGCTTTTTTAAAGAGCATCAACATCGCCGCATCGGCGATGTGGGACTATTAAGTCCCAAATAAATTTTTTTTGCTTCGCGTCGAAGCTCGAAGCCAAAAAATTGCTTCGCGTTCGACGTGAATGCAATAAAGGTAGGGAGCCAACTAGTACTCCCAGATCTGCCCGGTAGCATAGTGGCTACCCTTTGCCTTGACGCCCGCGAGGTCGCACGGTCGAACCTCAGCGGGGTCAAAAGTTTTTTTTAAAAGAAAATTTCTTTAAAAACATTTAAGGTAATTTAAAATTTTTGAAAGGTTTTATTTATCATTTGAGTTGATGATTGACATTTCCTAAGAGGAAATAGTTGTAAAAAAATTTTACGCTTTAAGAGGTAAAAAAAAAAAAAAAATTAGTAAAATTTCCTAAGAGGAAATCTTTGTAAAAGAAAATTTCTGGGAAATTTTCTTAAATGATAAGATCGAAAGGATGTTACCAAGCACTTTGTAGTTTGTTACTGAGAAAAAATTCTGAAAGCTTTGATGAGCACGCGAGAACACTAGGCATAAATTCAGTCTTTTCACTGTTGCAAAATGCGGTTATTGCACAACAGAGAAATCCTGATCTAGGATACGAAGTAGATTCAGAAGATAACTCCTTTGGGAGTAGATTTGAACAATCCGACACAGTGGAGATTGCTCCACAAGGATATGAATATACTCATTATTGTAATTCAGTTGAAATCCTACAACCTCCTTCTCCTAGAAATTATATTAATCAGTGACGACGACGAACAAGTCGCTAACAATTTTGTAATTGCTGAATCACAACAACAAGAGTGAGTTGTTTATGATTGTAAATCAAGCAAGGCTTGATAGTTTGTAAAGTATTTTTGAAATAAGACTATATAAGAAAGGTTTCTTGTTTTAGTAGATTGTAATGGGATAAAATAACAATCTACCAATCCCCGAATTCAGTGGGGATAATTATGAGTACTGGTCCATCAAAATGAGGACATTACTCATAGGAAAAGGACTATGGGATAGTATTGAAGACGGTTACACTGCTCCAACAGATTGGACTACTTTGAATGCAACCAGCAAGAAAATATTCAAATATGCACAGAAAAATAACTCTTTTGCCTTATACCATCTTCAAGCAGCATTAGATCCAAGTATCTTTCCTAGAATTGCATCTTACTTAACTGCCACAGATGCATGGAATGCCTTGAAAGAAGGATTCCAAGGAAGTGATAAAGTGAAGCAAGTCAGGCTTCGGACCTTAAAAAGAGATTTTGAAAATCTCGGAATGAAGGAAAATGAAAGAGTCGGTGACTACCGTGTACGAGTCAAAGCAGTAGTTGATATGATGCAAACTTTAGGTGATGACACAAAAGTTGAAACAATTGTGAAGAAAGTGTTGAGAACACTTCTTTCTAAGTGGAATCACATTGCCATCATAATTGAAGAATCAAAAGACCTTTCTACTCTTACATTTGATAGTTTTATTGGATCATTAACATCACATGAAGAAAGACTTCAAGGAGCACCTTCAACAAGCTATGGAGGTGATGGCAAAGCCTTCACTTCGAACGAAGCTGCAAGACGAGGACAAGGAAGAGGCCGAGGCAGAGGACAACAACAAAGAGGTAAAGGCCAAAGCAAATCCTATAGAGTAGGAAATCAAAATAGAGGTGGAAATCAAAACAGAGGAGCCAATTAGAACCAAAGTGGCAATGCAGGCCGTGGAAATCAAGGACGAGGAAGTAACAAGACTAAAACAACTTGTTTCAATTGTGGGAAACAAGGACACTTCGCTCGTGACTGCTGGTCAAAGACTTCAAAAGATCAAAGTAGTCAATATGGCTCATTCTACGGAGAAGAAGAAGGTCCATCAAATATTTTTCTCTCTTATGGACAATCAGATCAAAATCTTAAAGATACATGGATTTTGGATACTGGTTGCTCCAACCACATGAGTGGCAAAGAAAATCTCTTTGCTACATTAGATTCAAATTACAAATCCCATGTTAAGTTAGGGGATAATAAATATTTGCAAGTTGAAGGCATTGGAGCTATGGAAGTTCCAACAAAAGAAGGCCTTAAAAAGGTGAATGACATATACTATACTCCACAGCTACAACACAATTTGTAAAGTGTTGGCCAAATGATGGAGAAGCATTACAAATTAGTTTTTGATGGAAGAAAATGTACAATCCTTGATAAAAACAATTGTAAAAGAGTCATCACAGAAGTACCTATGACAAATAATAGGTTATTCCCTCTAAAATTTGGTGAGCCAGGGGGAGCTCAACTTGCAAAAATTGCTATTACAAATCCAAGTGTATTGTGGCACTTGAGATATGGTCACCTCAATTCCGCTAGCTTGAAAATGTTAACATCACAAGCTATGGTGACAAGACCACCAAAAATTCAAGAACATAAGAAGGTATGCGAAGCATGTGCTTTGGGAAAGCACTCTAGAACGAAGTTTCCAAGAGGCCAAGCATGGAGAGCAAGCTATCCTCTTCAGCTAGTACATTCGGACATCTGTGGTCCAATGCAAACAAAAAGCCTTGGAAACAATTCTTATTTTCTAACATTCATAGATGATTATTCTAGAATGTGCTGGATCTATTTTCTGAAACACAAAGATGAAGCATTTGATTTCTTCATAGACTTCAAAAATAATGTAGAAAAGCAATGTGACTACTATGTCAAATGTCTTCGCATTGATAGAGGAGGAGAGTACTCCTCAAATGAATTTTTAAATTATTGTAAGCAAAATGGGATAAAAAGGTAGTTCACCACTGCCTATACCGCACAGCAGAACGGTGTGGCCGAGAGAAAGAACCACACCCTTGTTGAAATGGCACGAATGATGCTTCGGACAAAGCATCTAACATACGACTATTGGGCGGATGCAGGTGAGAACTAGTGCATATATTCTAAATAGAAGTCCGACTTCTAGTTTAGATGGTATCACTCCTTATGAAGGATGGTACGGTAAGAAACCAAATGGCAAACATTTTTGAGTATTTGGTTCTTTAGCTTATGCACACATTCCTGAGGAGAAGAGAAAGAAGCTTGATCCCAAGATTCAAGCATGTATTTTTGTAGGGTATTGTGAATCGACCAAAGGGTATAGATTGTACAATCCCAAGACACATAAAATAATTATCTCCAGGGATGTAATTTTTGATGAAGGGGGAGAATGAGGTCATAAAAAAATTGTTGATATAGACTCTAATTCGGAAAGTTCCACTTTTGTACACCCCAAGAAAAGTAGTGGAAATAGTTCCCCTCCACAAAGTCCACATCAAGAATCTTCATAAAGTACATCAAGTGGTACACCAAGTCCAAGAGGGACTCATTTTTTGGCACCCCCAAACTCTCCGAAATGATTTCAGAGATCTGTAAGCGCTCCAAGACTGATGGATATTGATCCAGTTTCTCAAAGGAAAGAGACAAATAGAGGAAAGTGCATACTACAGAGTCATCCATCTTCTCAAATGTTGGATAGGAATTTCCAACAAAGATACACTAGGAGTCAAGCTAGTGAGATGGACGACATTTTGTCAAGACTTGAAAATCTTCAAATGTCAGGAGATGATGAGTCTCATGAACCAAGGGGTGATGTAGTCAATTATGCTTTGTTGGTCGCTGCACGCACTAGAACCATCTAGCTATGAAAAAGCATGTATCGAAAGTATATGGCAAGATGCCATGGAAGAGGAAATATCCTCAATTAAAAAGAATGATACTTGGGAGCTTGTGAAGCTTCCCAAGGGAAAAAAATGTGTTGGATGTAAATGGGTCTATAAGACCAAATTCAATGTTGATGGAAGCATTGAAAGGCACAAGGCAAGATTAGTAGCTAAGGGTTTTACTCAGGAATATGGAATATATTATGATGAAACCTTTGCTCCAGTTGCTCGACAAGAAACAATCAGAACTATTCTTTCCTTGGCAGCCCATAAAGGATGGAACATTCAACACATGGATGTGAAAAGTGAATTTTTAAATGGATACCTGACATAAGAGGTGTATGTTCAACAACCTCAAGGTTTCCAAGAACAAGGAAAAGAGAACCTTGTTTATAAATTGAAAAAAACACTTTATGGCCTCAAGCAAGCACCACGAGCGTGGTACTCACAAATTGATGGCTATTTCAGCGAGTATGGTTTCACAAAAAGCAAGAGTGAACCATCTCTATACTACCTAAAGAATGGAGTAGATATCATCATAGTTTGTTTATATGTGGATGATCTAATATTTATGGGTAGTAATAATAAAATGAATATGGAGTTCAAAAACTCCATGATGAATCAGTTTGAGATGAAGGATCTCGGATTAATGAGATACTTCCTAGGAATGGAAGTACATCAATCAAAGAATGGGATCTTCATATGTCAACAAAAATATGCTCATGACATGATCAAGAAATTTGCTATGCAGCAGTGCAAATCAGTTGCAACACCAACAGGACATGGAATCCAACTAAGCAAAGATGATGGAGCACCAAAGTTTGACATGACCAATTTCAAAAGCATGGTTGGGAGTTTAATGTTTCTCACGAACACCAGGCCAGATATATAGTATGTTGTTTCTCTAGTATCAAGGTTTATGACATGCCCATCCGAGCTGCATCTTCAAGCAACCAAACGAATTTTACGATATGTAAAAGGTACATTGGATTTTGGAATCCATTACCACAAGTCTAACTCGGTGAAGTTAGTTGGTTATAGTGACAACGATTGGGGCAGTAATATAGATGACAAAAAATCTACATCAGGGAACTATTTTAGTCTAGGTTCAGGACTAATAACTCGGAGTTCCAAGAAGTAATCTGGTGTAGCATTATCATCTATAGAAGCTGAGTATATAGCCATTACCCATGCTAGTACTCAAATCCTCTGGTTGAGGAAAATCCTTGAAGAGATTGGCAAAAAACAAATTGGTCCAACCAAACCGAATTGTGATAATATTAGTGCCATACAATTGGCATATAATCCGATCCACCACAAAAGGTCAAAACATTTTGATATGAAGTATCACTTCATAAGAGATATGGTGGAACAATGCAGATAGTTGAGCTTCAATACTGCAGCACTTTGGATAATCTAGCAGACATCTTCACCAAAGGCATGGCTAAAGCTCAATTTATAAAGTTGAGAGACTGTATAGTCAGTCCTCTCAACTTTAAGGGGGAGAATGTTGGAAAATTACCATTGGTAAAAGGTTAAAAAGAGTATTTTACCTTGGGTAAGTTTACTTACCTTTTACCTTACCTGGACGGCAGTTGGACGGCAACATCTTTGGGCAGCAAGAGAGTTTTAATTTAATTTATTCTCCCTTCCCTTAACTTCTCCTATTCCCCCCTTTTCTCTAGTATGGTTATTTTGTGTTTATTTAAATCAATTGTAACCTAATTTCAATGCAATGCATATTTTACCTTTGCATCGAATTTGCTCACCTTTCACACATACGTCCATCAAAACGACTCCTTATGAAGCACTATATGGTCAAACACCACCATACCTCACTTCCTATATTCCAGGGACTATAAAAGTCCATGCGATGGAAACGAAACTTGCTAATAGAGATGACATACTACAAATCCTAAAAGAGAACCTACACACCGCCCAACATCGCATGAAGCAACAAGCCGATCAACATAGAAGTGAACGTAGTTTCCACGAGGGTGATATGGTTTTCTTACGTCTCCAACCTTACCGTCAATCCTCTCTTAAACAAAAAGGTTCTTAGAAGTTAGCACCCAAATTTTACGGGCCGTATAAAGTTCTCCAACGTATTGGGACCATTGCTTACAAACTAGAGCTTCCTCCCTCTTCCAAACTTCACCCCGTATTTCATGTATCTTGCCTTAAGCTCGTAGTTGGAGCCCATATCACGACACAAACCACTCTCCCTGAACTCTCTGATGATGGAGTACTTCTAGTCGAGATAAAAACTATCTTGGATCGCCGCTCTTGTCACCTTTGTACTCACGATATCACGAAAGTTTTAATCCATTGGAAAGGTCTCCCTTTAGAAGACACAACATGGGAAAATTTTCAAGATATCCAGCAACAATTTCCAAATTTCCAGCTTTGAGGACAATGCTCATTTAAGGGGGGTGGCATGTTAGGACCCTCCTAACATACCCTAATACTTATATTATTTATTAATTATATTTTAGGGTCACAACCCTTCAATATTACAACTATTAGACTAGGTATTTAAATGCAATCCAAATATGATAATAAGGCATCATCGAAAAAATATATTAATTAAGTCTATTGTGGGTTTTTCTACCTTACAATCAAAAAGTGATTCAATATAAAAAAATTCCTCCTTTCGCACTATTTAGTTTCATACCACATTGTAATGCACTAATCGTGGCCTCCAGTTTAGGATTTTGATTCATGGCACATATCCACAAGTACAAGGTTGTACATTTCAAGAAACAAAAGAACCCTTTCTACAAAAATTAATCTCCCTAAAGTGGATGATATTATAAGGAGAACCTATCTCTAGAGTTTTTAAATACTTTCATGTGAACCATATTAATCAAATATAAGAAAATAAATTTGGGAAAACATACAACCAATCAAAAAGACACTGTGGAGGATGAAAATGAGGGGATTTTTCTTAGTTTATATGAACAAAACCCTCTCCTCCCCATCACCAATCACTTAAATTTAATTTAATCATACCTTACAATTAGTGATATATTGTTTTTAATGTATTTCATTTTAATAATCACCCCAACATAAACACATGTGGTATGTTATTGGTTATATATTTGACCCATATGAACAATACTAAGAGATGTTGAGAACAAAGTATGAATAGCCCATGCATATCTTGATGCAATTCTAATAAAGCTTAAAATTTACTATAAAATAAAACTATTTACTAGTGTCAAATCATTTCCCACTTTAAAATTAAACTTACTAAATTCTAAACATGAAAACTATGTATATCTCATACAGTAAAATAAGATGCAACTAAGGTCATGAATTATATATAACAATAAATATATAATGATTTAGAATAAAAATTAAATGTGTGACCATGTTATTGTACCTAGGAATAGGTATATGGGGATATGATATTATATTATATAATGGTATTATGGATAGTTGTCATGGGCCACACATAACCCAAGGTTGATTATATTATTATATTATATTATAATAATGAGTGGGATGAGGGTTTAGTAGTTGGCTTCCAAAAGTAGAATTAGATGGGTATATAAAGAAGGGATATTGTCATTGTAATAATCATCATTCGTATCAAGTATTCTCTTGTAATATTTTTTGCCCGTGGAGTGGCCTCTCATATTGGTAAATCTTGGGTAGTTATTACTTCCTTAAGGAGTATTATTGGTGTTTTCCTACCTTAAGGGTATTATCTATTTCTAATATCTTTATGTAGATTGTTACTATGGATAATTATTTGTGGATGAATGATTTGTTATTTCATTATATGGTGAATGATTTATGTTAATGAGAATAAGTTTTCATAACAAGCCAAGGAGTTAATGTGAATTTGATTAGGGAATGAGAATTAACTTAAAAGTTGTTTTTGAGATATTTGAATAAATTTTAAAAAATAAAGGACTATCCCAAGGAAATTTATCTAGCAAGGACAAAAACCATTTATGGAATCTTTAAATGGAAATAAGGATGCCTTAGTTATAAAAAAGATGCCCTAATTGATGAAAAGAGAAGAATCAATCCATAACAACCCCTATCAAGTTGCTTCTAAAATAAATTTAGGGAAAACTAGAAAAGGTGGTGTAATGAAGGTAAAACTATCCTCACTCAAAATAACATGGAACTTCAAGTAATAACTATGCAAAGGTTAGAGCATTGTCAAGGATGAAGACTGCAATTGTAAAATGATGAAGATATATTTAAATTTAGGAGATTCACAAATTATTATTATTATTATTAATGCCATCAATAAATGGATGTGGGGATTGGATAAAAATAATTTATTTTTTAATGTCCATCAACTATAGACAAAGGTAGTATCTTCAAAATATAAGATATCTATAGAGAATAAAACATAGTAATATATAATTTAGCAATTTGTGATGTTGATGTTTGTCTTGGTAAAATTTAAATTTCAAAAGTTAAATCACTGATGGAGATCCTATATCTCTTAATGAAAATGATATAAACGATTTGATAGTAAAAATATAATAGTGTGAGTAGAATAAAGAATATTTTTGATACAAAGGTAAAGTGGTTATGGCCTAATTAAACTTTATCATTATCTTGATGGGAGTGGCCCCTAATAGAAGCGACATATAGCTTATTAGAAAAAATAAACTACTATAAAAAGATCCTTCCACAAATTAAAGACCATACTTCAATATCACTATATTTCATTATGGATCTAGAAAATTCAAGATAATATTTTATCATATTTTGAGAAGCCTTTAAATTTAAAATTATGAGATTTTTATGTGGTTTGAATTGGCCCTTACCACTCTAGGATCTAGTCATGGGTATCAAGATGAAATTTAAAAATATTATCATGACACACTAGAATGGCATGCCTTCTATGCCAAGAGGAAAAATGATTTTGATCCTAACATCAAGATGAACCATCAAAATATGGGGGCCATAAAAAAATTAAGGTACACTAACAATAAAATACTATCATGGTAAAATATGACGTATGATATGGAAACATTAAAGATACCTACCACATGCAACCATTTCATTACAAATTCTCCATAATTTGGGATAAAAACACCCCAAGATCATAAAAATACCAAAACATTTTTTGGAGTGATGACTGGCCCATCAAGCTCCCAAGGATCCAATAAGAAGGATATGATAGAGATTAACATTATTACAATATTTACAATGCTAGTAATGGTCAATTTGGTGGTAAGGTAGGATGCAATTGAAGTACAAAGGATTTTTGAAAGGTATGATCAATGCTTATAAAGGTCATAGTAGCATAGGAACATCAAAGGCAAAGAATCAAGTTGAGGAGGGAAAATACCTCAAGGAAGTCCCTATTTTTGAGTTGGGAATGAATAGTGTTGTGACCACTAATATAACTATATCTACTTCTCTTCTATCATCCAATGCTTCCCCTTATTTCCCTATCATTTATTTTTCTATTTATGTTTATTCTTCTATCCCTATACATTATTCTACTAAACTTGTCTCACCCTCTGGCAATGGAACTCATCATTATCATAGGTACTCTAGATCCAATGGTCTATTACATGTTTGAGACCACACTTATCACTTCATTTTGATCACCTTCCATTCAATTTTCTACCACACAAACATTACCCCCATAAACCACATCGTCATCCTGTTGGTCACGAATCTGCCACAGGAAAGGATTTTTATATAAAATGCACCCTAGACCCGGCCAACATTGAAAGGCTAGGAGAAAGAAATGTCTCCTAGACCAATCTCCAGAGTGGGTTGGTTCCCTTACTACTCTAAATTTGTTTTTAGATCAAAGTTATAGGAAAGAAATTGTAAAGCTTCAGAAAGAAAAGGGAAATATGGCCGTAGGCCGAATTTATCGGATCGGAAAAGAACAATAGCAGATAACTCTAAGTACAGCAACAACAAATAAAAGAAGACAATGATGTGATCCACTCTCAACCTTGTGTAGATGACCTCCAAAATAACATTCTAGAACTCACTCCCTTACTAGCAATTGTTAAAACTCAATACAGAATTAAAACTAAGCAGCAAATAAGAATTGCGAGCACAAATTAGGAATGCAGAATGCAGAAGGGACAATACATAGAAAATTGCTCGCAAAACCAGAGAGCTGAATGTCTTCTATTCATGCAAAGTACTTGAAAATATTTTTGCAAAAGTATCTCTCACACCCGATACTTGCAAATGAGATTTACATTGATTTTTATAGAGGCCTGGCCTCTTGGCAGCATTTAAAACTTACGACGGACCTCCTCGAGATCTACAAATTATGCAACAGAAACAAGGAGATGATATCCTTAAACAGCCTCGGAGAAACCAGAATTTAAATGCCATATGGAGGAGTCTGCCATCTTCATTAAATGGTTGTTCTTGGAAATGTGCATGAAACCGTTAGAAAAATTGCGAACAACAGCTTCGAATCTTGGAAATCTTCAATTTTGGTAGCTTGGGCGCGTTCTTCTACCTTGACCGCATCGAAAAGCAGAAACACATTAAATTTTGGAGCGCTTTTAATCATCGGAACTCACAAAATAGCATCGGACCGTTTGAACTGCTTTCTGGCGCAAAACTGCAACAGGTCGCGAAATCGCGATGTCTTTCTGCTCCATACGCTTCTGTCGCTTCTAAGCCACAAAAACCAACCATGTCATGATTTTGCTACACATTCGGCTTTCATTTCTCCTTCGCTACCTTGCACCGTGAAAACACGACGCTGCGCGATTTCGCTACAATTTCTTGTCTTTGGCTCTATCTTCCCTTCTGCGTCGTGAAAATCCGACATGTCACGATTTCGCTACCACTTTTCTGCATGCTGTACGGCCCTACTTATAAGCCGCGAAAATGCGACACTTTTGCCTTAGGATGTCTTCAAATTCCACCATGTCGCGATTTCGCTACGTTTCTCCGCACTTAGTCTTTTTTCAATAGTGTCGTGAAATCGCTACCATTTCTTGCCCTCTGTACAATTCTCACTTTCTGTCACAATTTCGCGACGTCTTTGTCTTCCTTGGACTCGTTCCCAAAAGTGTAGCGATATCGCTACAGTTTTCTGCCTTAGACTCTTTTTCAATAAATGGACCGCGATAACGGAACACGTAGCAATTTCGCTACGTTTCTTTGCTTTGCTCAGCTTCACCCTCTAACTGTCGTGAAATCGCTACCGTTTTGCAACTTAAGCCTTTTTGCCTACCCACGTCGTGAAAACACGATGCGTCGCGATTTCGTGACGTCTTTTGACTTATGCGCTTTGTGCCATATTGTGTCGCGATTTCGCTACACTTTGAGCCTTATCGCCTTTGGCTTGGTTTTGTCACGATTTCGTGACCATTTTATGTCTTATGCCTTCTGCTCGTCGCAAGCCACGAAAATCAGACGCTGCGCGATTTCGCTGCAACTTTGTCGCTCTGCCCTCCGTTGACCATTTTGACCATGAAAATTGAACACGTCGCGATATCGCGACGATTTTGCCCACCTACTGCCGTTGACTGCGTTGACCGTGATTTTGTGACACGTCGTGATATCGCAAAAATTTTGTGTTTGTTTTCTCTCTCCTCATCCGACCTGCAATTTTGCGACATGTCGCGATATCGCGACGGTTTTTTGACTTGGCTCTCCATGCTGTTTTTTGTTGCGATTTCGTGACAACTTTTGAACTTAGTCATTTTTTGCATCAAAACCTGTAGAAGAGTTAGAATTTCAACAGCTTAAGCATGAATAATCAGTAATCAAATAAATGTGGCAAAAATGCCAACATTCTTGGCGGCTCGCGAGGTATACAGTTCTGTTGTATGCAAGAATCCCAGGCTTGAATCCATTGGGCAACAGAGTCATGAAAAATTAGAACAGAAAGGTAGTTGCTGAGGTACATCTCGAGGAACTGCTGCAACATCTTTTGATGAATAACTGAAACTTAAAGAACCTGTATTTGGCTCAACTGATTGTGGAATGGAAATGAATGGAATGATATCCTACGGATGCGCAGGTGGTGAAATGCAAATGGAATGGGGAAAATGATAAAAGAGGTGTAGTGATGTGGTAGATACAGTAACAGAATGCTTTTGTGCTACCAGCTGCGATGGAAGGGGAATGGAAGTAAATGAACTAATGGAATGGAAGTGAAATGAGAATGAACTGGGGAAATGAACTGTAAATAAATACATAAAACAACAGAGAACTTAGAAGAAGGGGATAATAAGAAGTGGGAATAACAAGAAAGGGGAAAAGAAACAACAGCAGTGGCTCTTTTTTTTTTTTTTTACTGCAGAAGAAAAGGAAGAAGGAAGAAAATGAAGAAAGGAAGGAAAGAAAAAAGGAAGAGGAAGGAAGAAATTGCTAGAAAGCCACCAACTGCTGGGAAAGGAGAGAAAAAAGAAGAAAAACAGGCACCTATGGCTCACATGCAAAAAGAGCCGAAGTAGACAAATAAAAACAATACTTTTTTTTTTCTCTTTTTTTTTCATCTCTTTTTTCTGTTTTTTTTTTTTTTGCTTTTTGAATACTATATACAAGGTGATACTGAACTGTCAGTTCATGAAGTGTAGGCTTTCATATGAAATCCATTCACTGAAATAGGAAGTGGGCTGCCATCCAAGTCTTCCAGATAAAATGAATTTGCTGCACCAGCACTGATAATGCGAAAATGACCCTCCCACAGAGCATCAAACTTCTTGTGATTCCCGGGCTTGGCTTTGTTTTCATTCCATTTCAACACCAAATCTCCCACCTTAAGTGGACGATCAGCAGAATTCTTATGGAACCACTTCGATATAACCTATGTGTGTTTAGCAAACTCTTCATATGCCTCAAAATGTTGCTCTTCCAACTGCAACAACTGAGCCAACCACATATCCAAGGAATTTATATCTATTTCGTCATCCTAAAAATCCTGCAACTGTTGCAATACTGGCAACTCTAGATGAATAGGCAACTTTGCCTCTTTTCCATAAACCAGGGCGTATGGTGAAGTCTTGATAGACTTCTTGATTGAAATCCTATCTGCCCATAAAGCTTGATTCAGTAGGAGGTGCCATGATCTCTTATTATCCCCCAAAGACCTCTTTAAACTCTAGAGTAAATTTTTATTTGTGGACTCTGCCAAGCCATTTCCCTGTGGATAATAGTTAGAGGATGTTTTCAGGAAAACACCATACTTGTTCGCAAACTCAGCTAGTTCAACTCCAATAAATGGAGTCCCATTATCTGTAATAATAGCATCAGGAATGCCAAAGCGTGTAATTAGCCCTTAAATGAAAGAAATCACCACACTCTGATTCACAACCTTGGTTGGAATAGCTTCAGACCACCTCGTAAAATAATCTGTAGCTATCAAAATATACATGTGTCCGACTGAAGAATTCGGATCAATAATCCCAATAAAGTCCAACCCCCACTAATGAAAATGTGCTTCAACCTGAATCGGATGCAAAGGCATTGATGCATTCCTAACTCTTCCTGTATACCTCTAACATTTGTCACATGCTTGGGCAATCCTGAAAGTTTCTGTGAACAAGGTTGGCCAATAGTAACCAGCTCAAATTATTTTTAAAGCCATCGGTCTACTTGCATAGTGTCCTCTTGATATGCCAGAATGAAACTCCTCCAGGAGTCTAGCCTTCTCTGATTCCTTGACACACCTTAAAATAACGCCATCAATATTCTTAAAAAACAATCCCTCTAGAAATAAAACATACCTAAGAGCTTGCAGGCGAAACCTTCTCCGCTGTGAGGCATTCAACTGTGAAGGGCATTTACCAATCGTGAAATAATCGATGAGGTCGTCTGCCCAATATTGTTCCTGAACTAAGAGGTTCATCAGATTTTCATCACTAGCAAGGTCATCTGCTTGATATTCAACTATACCAGATGCTGCCATCTTTGCTAAGTGCTGACATAAAGCCTTACCATGCACTAGCTTGGTTGGATGAATTTCAACATCAAATTCTTGGATCTTGGTGACCCAACCAGCGCGTTTATCACCCATCTCTCCTTGAATGATGAAATTTCTTACATTTGGATGGATAACATACACAACTGTCCTACTCTGGGATATGAAATGCTTGAATTTTTTAAGAGATTTCATGACAGCATACACCTGTTTTTCAATGAAATTATACTTTGCTTGATGAGGTAAAATAACCTGACTAAGGAAAGCAATGGGCCTTTCATTCCCATCGTCCCCTTTCTGTGTGAGAACTGTAGCATAACTTTCATCTTCCCCAACTGCATACATAATGAAATCTTTTGAATAATCAGGGTTAATTAGTACAGGAGCCTGCGCTATTCTATCTTTAATTTCCTGGAATGCCTGTTTCCTTTGAGCTGTCCATTTAAAGTCTGCATCCTTCTTCAACAACTCAGTCATAGGTTTCACAACCTGGGCAAAATCAGAAATGAACTTCCTGATAAAATTAATCTGTCCAAAGAAAGACTGCAGTTCCTTTTTATTTGCAGGGAGTGATAATTTTTTCAATGCTTCAAATCGAGCTGGATCTATTGCCAAACCATCTTCTGAGATAACATGCCCCAAGAGTTTACCTTCCTTCACTACAAACAATGACTTATTTGGATTAATGGAAATACCAAACTCTCTGCATTTACCAAAAATTTGCCTCAGATGCAAACAGTGATCTTCCCGTCTATGTGAAAAGACAGTAATGTCATCAAGATATATAACAATAATCTTGTTCAAGAGTTCCTTGAATGCAATGTCCATGGCTCTCTGGAATGTGGCCCCAACATTTGATAGTCCAAAGGCATTCGTTGATAAGCAAAAGTACCCCACTTAGTTGTGAATGTTGTCTTGTACTGGTCCTCATCTCTAACCCAAATCTGGTTATATCCAGAGAATCCATCCAACAGTGAAAAATGTTGGGCCCTAGCCACAACATGCAGTATTTGATCTATACGTGGCAAGGGATAATGATCTTTCAGAGATGCACGGTTCAGATTTCAAAAATCTACACAGTCGTATATCTCCATTCTTCTTTCGAACCGGGACCAGATTGGCAACCCAAGTTGAGTGCTTTATTGGATATATAATTTTGGCTTGCAGCATTTTCACAAGCTCAACCCTCATAAGAGTCTCAATATTTGGATTTACTGGTCGCTGCTTTTGCCTGAAGGGTCTGACTCCTTCTTCCAGCTCAATAGTATGTTGAACAATATTTTTGTCATATCCTTTCAGATCTTCATAACTCCAAGCCACAATATCAAAAAATTCCTGACACAGTTGTCTGATTTCTTGCAGTTCATCAGGAGTAGAATTAGTTACAACCTTAATGACCTTATTTGGTTCCAACTACAACTCCATGTACTCTTTTTTGTCAATCTCAATCCGATGTTTCTTGGACCGGTCATGCTGATCAAACAAAATTTCTAGAGTTATAAGACCCTTGGGAATGTGATTATTCCGTAATTGAATTAGACCTTCAGCTTCTTTGTGCTCCAAGGTTCTCCCTTTGATAGTGGCAGCTTCTTGAATCAAAAAATTGACAATTTGCTCATCATCCTCAAAGAATTGCTAGAAAATATCCTTGTCTAGGACACTTGGCCTGTACACCATCCTTACTGTCTTCGGTTTCTTCACTACTTGCTCAATAGGAGAAAAATTGGCTCCAAGAGATGCTAGAAGATCTGCATGCTTATTCAAATCTTGGGAAATGGCTTGAATATTCAGAGCTGTAAAAAACTCAAACAGGTCCCATACTTGGTTGCGGTATGCTTTAAGGTAATGCTGCTTAGAAATACACCTGTTTGTTACCTGGTTTACAATAAGCTCAGAATCACCAAAAATCTGGAGCTGTTCGATTCCCAAATTTCTTGCCTTTTTCAAGCCTAAGCATAATGCTTTGTACTCGGCAGCATTGTTAGTACAATTCCAAGTAAGACGGTATGAATAATTTCTTTGTAAACCAGAAGGAGAAATCAAAACAATACCTGCTCCTGCACTGTTTTTGCATCTAGCCCCATCAAAATATAACTTCCAATGTTGATCTGTGACATAACTCTGATCATCTTGGTTAGAAAATACCTGCCTTGTGCCACCATCAGGTTTTTGGATGGAATAACAATCGATTTCAGTTTCCAGCATAGCATTGAAATCAAGCATAGAAAACTGATCGTCCAACTGAAGCTCATCTAAAACCTCATTCATCAAATTAGAACCCTCTGACTCCTCAGTTAGCATGTTAACAGACTGCATGTTTTTTTCTACTTCTTCCAGCTTCTCGATATGAAAAGAGGAAGGTTTTTCATTCTGAATCCTGAGCCTTTTACCTTTGAAAGGGATTTCTAAGTGGGAATAATCCAGTGCAAGGTAACCTCCCAACTTTGTCGTAAACTCTCTGGATAAGCACATACTAAAATAGGGTTCTAGATCTACCACAACAATTTCTTGAATGACTGTAATCTGAGGCATAGTATGCAAAACAATTGGGACATCCTTGATTACACCTACCATTTTTATAGGAGTACCATCTAACTACAAAACTCCAGGGCTACTTTGTGTGTATTCCATGCCCATAACCTCGTAAACTGCCTTTGGCATGATAGTTGTAGCAGCTCTAGAGTCGATCATGCAGTTATGCACGATCCAACCCTTTATTTGCAGTGATAGATAAAATGGGGGTGGTCTATTTTTACCAGTAACAGAAGTGGTTAAGGCTTGAGCATAAATTGTCTGGGTAGGACCCTTTTCACTATCCTTTATAGATTTTAAAGATTCTTGCAATAAATCTACCTGGCCAGGCAACTGTAATGCATCGTAAAGACTAACCTTAGCTGGGGTCTTCTTTAGTTCTTCGACAATGTTGTATGCAACTATAGCAGAGTCCTTATTTCCAACAAGATGTTCATATCTACTTTGATACTTCTGAGTGGATTCCACTCTTAGCCTCTTTGTCAATGAAGAATACTTCAACTTCTCTCTTGCTTGTTCTTCTGCTTTTGATCTTGCCTGTGCAGTTGCAGCCTTCTCTTGAACTCTGTGGGAAACAGGATCCTTCGACAAAATAGGTGCATCAGGTTTTGAAACTGGCACAAGAGCTTTCACTGGCTTCTTCAAATTAGCTGGCACTTTTAATGGTTCTAACTCAACAAGATCTACTGTAACAGACTTCTTTCCAGTCCTTGTGAGAACTGAAACTTGCTCTTCCAGTGGTGTCATTAAGCTATGTCCTGCCTCAGAGATCATATTGACTTGCCCTCCTAAAGAACTAGCAGCCAATGTCTGCACATAATTCAGATGGACCATGCAGGTGTCTTCTCCATGAGGGTCATTACAAGTCGAACACCAATACGTTCTTTTAGCAAGAACTACATCTTCATTTACCAAAGCAGTCAGGAATTTCTCAGGTGCTTTGCTTGTTGAAGTAGCTTGATCTCTAGTAATTAGAGGAGGTTAAAATCTCCTTGGCTGGAAATCTCGCTCAGCTTGCTTCCTTTCAATAAGCGTGATCTTATTACCCATTGCTATTATTGCAAAATTGGCATATTTTACCTCTTGCAAGAGTGCTATATAAGGATCAGGGTTTACAGTTGCAGGAGGTGCTGGTAAGGGCAAGGGTGCTAGTGGTGCCGATAATGCTGGAAATGAGGTGGAAGCAGGAAATGGCAAAATGCTAGGTGCAGGCAGCTACAGATTTGCTGAAGTAGACAGCTGAGGAGCTGGGATAGGTGCAATTTGTGGTGCACTAGAATTCCATGATGGGACAGGGTACATAGTGGACATAGATTGTGAAAAGGAACTAGGATATAAATGTTGTGGAATATCAAGAAGAATGGGCATTGCTACCTTTAGGGGAAGCCTGCCGATTGCAATCAAGTCTGCCTCCGCCTTCTGTGCTTGCTCGAACAGTTTCGGGAAAGTCATTACATTGGACTGCCTGATCGCCAAGCCAATATCTGTATTGAACGCTCGGAGGTAGTAAAACATAGCTTGCTCAGGGGTAGGGCAAAGTCCTTCAGGTACTCGTTGCAAGCTCCTGGTGAAGCGAACATTAAAATCTGCTATTGCCTAATGCCTCTGGATCGCATTAAACTGGTGCAACAATGAAAATGGGTCAGCCTGTTCATGAAAATTCTTAACTAACAGTTCTCCTAGCTGATCCCAGGACGCAATTGTGCCTGGTTACAGAGATCTATACCAGTACAACAATTTTCCTCTCAAATATAACACTAGTAACTTCACCATTACATCTTCATATGTTATGTCATGAATGGCTACCAGATAAGCTACATCATGAATATCTTCATATGCAGTCTTTCCTGTACCATCATAAGTTGGCAATGCCTTCAGGGTAGCCTGGGGAACTGGATTTTGAGCCTGGAGATTTAAGGCCCTTGAGCTGTTCCAAGCTGAAAACTACCTAGGTGGAGGATACTGGGCCATTGGAACTAGTGTATGTAACTGAGACGATGGAAAACTAGTAACAATACCAGGGTTTTGTGTGGATATGGCAGATGATGATGGGGGAACCAACCTAGAATGCTCACCACTTCTTGTGCTATCAAGTTCAAAAAACTCGACAAGATCTCCAACTTTTTTAGACTGTGATCTCATGATCATGAAGTACAACTTTCACTACATCCACGCTCAGAGATTTCTGAGTACAGCAAAGTCACCAAATGCTCTAACTTTACGGTATGAAGGCGAACATTAAACCTTCAATACTATAGGATATTTCTGAGACAGAAAAAGTCTGTCCCACCGGGCGTGCCAAAAATTGTTTTTCCTTAATCCAAAATATCATTGTTAGTTGGCATGCTAGTATAACTAACATCAAACCCCACTACCTTAATTTCCACTCTATTTCCTTTCAAAATCACACAATTGTCTTCACTTTCTACCTCCACATATTTTCCTCACCCACTTTCTTATGTAGGAAAAATCCTACTCCAAGTGATAACGCCTACGCCTACCTCCCTAGCTCAAAATGCTAAGTCTATAGGAGAAACCTTTTAAACTGGCACAATTGTAGGGCCAAACTTGGCCTTTGTATGGAAAATAATATGTAAGATATGTAAGCCATAGGTAAGGTTATATTTCAAAATATATTGGTCAATGCTTATAAAGGTATTAGTAGCATGGGGAACATCAAAGGTAGAGAACTCAACTCAAGGAGGGTAAATCCCTCAAGGAGGTGCCCCTCTTGAGTTGGGAATGAATTGTGTTGTGACCACTAATATAACTATCTCTACTTACCTTCTACCATTCATTGATAACCCTTATTTTACTATTATTTCTTCTTCTATTTTTGTTCCTTCTTCTCCCACCCTCCACCAATGTAACTGTAGACACCTAAAATGCGTCATGTCGATGGCGACTACTCATATGGACATGCTACAAGACCATATGGAGGATCTTGGATAGACTCCAAGATAGAGCAGTGGTTCTAACCACTCAATTTGGGCTCCTTGGCCTAATCAGTCTGAACCGTAGCCCAGACCTACGGTCTATAGGCTGAACCATGGCTGAGACCTACGGTTTACAGTCTAGACCACAGCTGTAACCTATGGTCTTAACTGAAGTTCAGTTGGCCTTCATCCGAGCCAAATCGGGTTGAACGGCCATTTGTTCTAGAAGAAGGTGGTTAAAGGACGGAAGCTTCCACTCCAACTATCCTAACCACCCCTTCTTGATCTTGGCTTCCCCATGAAGCCACCCCTAGCCCTTGGGTAGTCCTATAAGTACCCCTTCGAATTAGGGCAAAGATATGAAGCAAGCATTGGAGATTAGAGCAGCGAAGCCCTGTCGAATTGTGAACTCACTTGAGTGCACTAAGAGAGAGATTTGTTGCTATCACTTTGCCAACTCAACCATCATGACAATTGTGCCATGGATGCCCTAGGGAGCTAGAGAGCCAAGAAATGCTAATTTGGGCAAACGGAGGCCCTAATCGACAATTCAACCACCAAACCTATCAGAAGGACACCGAAGGTGACCCTTGAACATCAATTGGACAAGGAGGTCAAGCCCACTGCCCTTGAATTTGAGGGTAAACTCACTTGAGTTGCTAACCATGGCTTTCAGCCATGGTTTACAGTGTAGACCGCGCATCGAGTTGTGGTTTGCAATAGAGGTGTCACCACCTTACTATTCTCATTCTTGCCCATCTAGTTAGATTAGATTAGTCATTTGCATGGTTTAGTTATAGTTTTAGAGACTTTTGACCGATAGATTAGTGTTTTTACTAACTTGTATTCATTATGCTAGTTTAGACATTAATGACTTCTTTTCATGTTATAATGCTTCATTTCAAGCAATTGATTCCATAGATTGATAGTTGTGCTCTTCATTTACGTATTTACATCAATCTTGATACTATTTGCATATGTTTAGCATAGTAGATCATTTTCTTGATTTGATGTCATTATGGCTATTTTCATGCTATTTGTCCTTTAAAGGGCCTCATCATGAGAGGTTGCCTATGCTTTTGACATTCTTGTGTTGTTTCTTTATCATAGGAAATAGGTTTAAGGGAGCTACAATCATTCAATTTCCTTCCTCAACGTGAAGAAGAGGGTTCACTCCACCCTAGAGCAGTTCTGTGACTACTTGAAAGGCATTGATAGTGCATTTCTACCCCATTGGGGATTGAAATATATTGTAATTGATAGTATCAAATAGAGTATCCCTAAGAGGGGTACTTACTTGTAATTCGAGATTCATTGGTTATATGTAATAATAGAAACATATATTTTATTTGGTTCATGCAATTTTGTTATCTTGTCCATCCTTTTATGTGTTTGAATATCAATTTTACTTGTTTATGCAATTACAACATTTTGGGTGCACGCTTTTGGGATAGTTCAGAAGGCGATCACGGTGGAACTCCACAAAAATAGCATCTGACTATTGTTTCTTGGTTTTTGGAATTGTAGGTACAGACCATAACTATCAACTATGGGCCAACAATTGAACCGTAGGTTCAACACGTGGTTTATAGTGCAGACCATAGACCAGACCTACGGTTTACACCTGACTACACAGACAACAGAAATTAGAGTGCAGATCAACTCAAGAACTGAGGTAGGCCCTATTTTCCACTCTCTATTTCTTTTTACTCTTTGTGTTTTTACAGAATGCTTATTTTGAAATGCAATTAGGAAAAGAAAACTAAGAAAAAGGAAATCAATCATGTCCTAGTTTGTTTCAATTTGCATTTGTAGAAAGGTGCTGCTAGGAACAATGGATCTCTGATTGCAATCCACCCTAGAATCCAACGTGCTTGATAGAATTTGTGTGTTTGGTTTGCATGTTGAGGCCCAAGTAGTGGTCATTACCATCGTAATATGCATTGTCTCAAAGAGCATCTAGAATAGCTTGCATTTTTTGAATTTGAAATGTTCTTTCATTTGCATAGCATATAGAAAATGAGCATGTGTGCTATATGATGCATTTATTTTATGTATAATAAAATGAACCACACACACCACTTGGCACTTAAACGCTAGTGAGTTGGGCTTGACATCCAACCACTAGTAGGGTTCAACGACGGTGGGCGTCATTTCCATCCGCTGGCCCAAATCCTATGAACCTTTGTTATTAGACCAATACCGGATCCAAGAACCTTTCGTACCCTAGAAAATTTGCATGTATTCTCTTCGGAGGGTATAACGTTGATTGGGGAAAATGGGTGAGGATCTGGGAGGACCTGTGCTCCTTGTTCGGGTGTGGACCTTCATTACCACACACGGGGGATTTACGTGACTTGGAGTTCATAGCCAAGTTGTCGAGCTATGAGCGTACAGGTGAAAGCCATTAAACTGAGAATAAAATCCAACAAGTTTTGCAAAACATGATAAGAGTTTCTACACTGATACAACAAATCATTGAAACACATCAAACAGTTTAGGGCTCAATTTCAAAATTTAATACGAGATAATCATCATTGTATACCTTGTTTGCTTAATAATAAAAGATACATCTAGATGCTAGGTACACAATGGTGGATACACGGGGTGGTCGAAAAAGGTCTAAACCTGATGCCAATGATCAACCCCTAACCAATTCACAATAGCACATGTCAATTCCTCACCCACATGAGCGAACTGAACGTCGTTCGACAAGCATTAGAGGAGATAACTCGACATGAGGGGACCCCATAGAGCATACCCCAGATAGAGGAGCTTCAAGTACACTCCTCTAGGCATAGGATAGAATAGGGAGCCTCTCAGCATGAGGGTGCTCCACTCGAAAGCCATTACCGAGACCGTTGTGCACGTGCATCCATGAGATCGATCGAAGAGTTTGTTGTGCAGGGAACCAGGTTGGTGCCCCTACATACTAAGTCCATAGGAGGATCCATACCTCCACCTTCTAAGTATAGAAGGACTAGAGATCCACCCATTCAGGGGCAGGTAGATAGGCTCACTTTCGAGCATAGGTCTACCCATACTCCCATGCGTGGTCCACCATGCAAGATCACCATTGATATATCAAAGGTGGGAGCTAATGGCACACCACCGCATGAGCGATGGTGGTCTAGATAGTTAGAGGGTCTAGGTAGTGTTTTAGAGTAGTTAGGCTGCAAGCCTTTGGCTCCACCCACTCGTACCCCGAGTGAGCATAGCGGGAGCATCGTCAAGACTACTAGAGAGCATGGAGAGGCTTCTAAGCACCCTCATGTCACACACCCACTATCTATGCATGGTGGTTCATAATATAGGACATAGCAGGATGCCAATGTCATCTTCATAGATAGAGGCAAAGGTGCAACACATCAATCCGATGGGTACAGAACCCATAAGGTCACTCATACAGAGCAAGGATACTAGAGGCCTCCCACGGTCGATCAGATTGATAGATCACATCAACTGGTATCAGAGCAGAAATGCCAACTCCTCCAAGATCAATTGGAGGATGCTCACCTAGAGAGGCAGCGCATTGAAGATGAAAATATTCAAGCATAGAGGCTCCTTAGACAAAGGCTATATGAGCAACGCATGTGCGAAGAGTGTATCCTTGCCCAGAAGGAGCATATGGAGTAGGAGGATAGGTTAGCTAGGGCTGGCCTATATCCTCATGATGAGCATAGAGAGCATGTATATAGGAAGGCTTTGTCACAAGCCGATATGCATCGAGAGCATAGAGATGCTCGTACTCATGCTAGTGCCAAACAGAGGGAGCGACCATCATCGCTCGATGATCAGAGGTAGAGGCAGCATGAAGAAGAAGAGGGAGATGGATACGAGCAAGAATATCCTGAGAGCTCTCGAGCTGAGGAGGAATAGGAAGAGCAATACCTCCTAAGCCACCTCCACATCAACTTAGGGAGGAGGACTTTCTATCTTCGAAGGCCTATAAGGCCTTAGCCGAGAAGGTCAAAGCCATCGAGAAACAAGGTGTGACTATTCAAAATCTGACATTAAGGAAAATCCATAATGAGCCTTTAGATCCTTTGATGCCTACTCTAGCTTACCCTGAGCATTTTGATATGCCTAGGTTAGACAAGTTTAAGGGTGATGAAGATGCACAGGAACATATCACGAGCTTTCTGGATGCTTGTTTTCAGATAGCAAGCAACGATGCATTATTGTTGCATACTTTCATCATGACACTTTTTGGTCTAGCCTGGGAGTGGTTCAATCAGCTAAAGAAACATAGCATAACTAGTTTTGAGCAATTAGTTGATGCCTTTCTTGAACGCTATTCCTTTGGCATCAAGAAATAGGCCAATATTTTTGATCTGGCTATGCTAGCTCAGCACGATGATGAGCCAATTGAGCAATACAGAAAGATATGGAGGAGACTAATGGTGAAGTTGCCATTCCCTATTCCTACCATAGAGTTAACATGAATGTTTACAAAGAGTTGTGCCAAGCACATCTCATTACTACTATAGCTACAATAGTATCCTACATTCGAGGAGGCTTTGGTGCAAGCCAAAGTGATCGAGGACATCAAGTTGTAGGAAGGCAACTTGAAGCTCAAGAATAGGAGAGAGGGACAAAAGAAGAGTGCCACAAAACAATAGGGCAAGTAGGCCCATGTGAATCAAGTGGTGTTGAATCTTCAAAGAGAGGACAAGGGGCAACAGAAATAGAATTATCAGGCCCAACCTCCTCCTGCGTAGTATGATAAGTGCAACAACAATTTTAAGGGCAAGAACAAAGATCAATGCCCACCTCGCCAGTTCACACCATTGACGGAATCATTGACGTCGATTTTCCATCAACTGTGTGAGGCCAAGGCAATTAGATTGCCCGAGGTCAAGCTGATAGACCCCAATCAACCCAAATCAAAGGGGTACCAAGAAGATCTATTTTGCATTTTTCATCGAATGAAAGGCCATGACATTGAGGTGTGTTGGAATTTCAAACACATGGTGCAGAATATGATTGAAAAAGGTGAGCTTGTAGTGCCACACAACCCGTAGGCACTCGATAATCAGAATATGGGAATTTATAAAAATCCTTTGCCGAATCATGAGGCGCCTCGCAACAACGTTGGCCAAGTCAACCAGGTGTGAGTCGAACCACCTACCCAGGGGTTCGTAGGCATGGTGAACATTGTCACTAGGCATGGGAGATATGAACAATAAATCAACCTTGTGCTCCCATTCAAATACAAGCCATGCCAAATCAGTGATCGATACAAATATTCCAGGCCCACCAACAAGATCGGTGGTGACCATAAGGAGTAGGTTGGTCCAAAACCTATAGATAACTCCTATGAAGTTGTCAATATATGAGCTAATACAGTAGTCCCCTAGGCATAGGGAGACTCTTATGGACATTTTGAGGTCCATTGAAGTACAATCCCAGGATGCATAGGCATTTACTAATTTTGTGGGACATGTACAACAGTGTCAGGAACCGATGATCCAATTTTATGATCATGAGATAAGGATGGTTTCTACAACTATGGCTGACCCACCATTGCACATAATTGCATGTGTTAATCACATGCCATTTAAAAGGGTCTTGATCGATACCGGCTCATCGATCAACATAATAATGACCAAGGCACTGAGTCATTTGAAGTTGCCTAAATCACACATTGTGCCCACTACATTTACATTGAGAGCATTTAACGATGCACTATGTTCGACTATTGGCACAATTATCCTACCCATGCAGGTAGGCCTGAAGACCATCTCTATGATGTGTCATGTGATAGAAGGGGCCATGCAGTACAACATACTACTCGGTAGACCTTGGATTCATGAAATGCATTGTGTTCCCTCGATATTGCATCAGTGTGTGAAGTACATTCATGAGGGATGGGTTCACGTAGTGTCATCGGATGAAGAACCATTTAAGTTCATGAACCTAGCAGATTTTCCTAGGGGTTTCATACTCCCATCAATGCACCTGGATGTTCGACCGTCATCATCGATAAAGAGGCCAAGAGGCAAACCAATAGTATGTGCTCAACCAATGCCATATATGTCACACAGATCAGAGCATACCACTACCACTTCCCTGAGACCATCAACATCAGTCATGCATCGGGATGAAAGGAAGTTGAAGGTAAAAATGGGTGAGAAAGAGGAGCGTAAGCCCGAGCCAATCATCGAGGAGGTTCCCACTCCTATGGAAGTTGAGGAACCCCAAGACAAAGTCGAGGAGGTGCCTCAACCTGCCTCACCTGCATCTTCAATAGGGTCATCTGCACCATGGGTGACTGTTCATCTCGCCAGCATCGGACTAGGTGAGTATATAGTGCAGAATGTGACCTTCGGGCCAATTTTAGAAACTGCACAGGAGATGGGCCGACCACCCGCCCATCGCTATCCGGTTGGATCAGTCATACCATTGGGTGAACCACCCAATCAGACTAACTTCATCTATGTAGGGCTGGACCAGCTTCCAACATGAATACCCATGGATGAAGATGACGATGAACCATTCATAGTAAATGTTCATTATCTATCCAACCCAGAGTATGCCATACGAATCTTTGAGTTATATCATTGGCATGGATACGACCTTGGTCTCTTTGAACAAGGATGAAGGACTCCACTGGAACTACGTTATCAGTTAGCCACTGATAGGTTCAGTTTGGGGTTACAGATACGAGGGCAGGATGATTTGCTTGCAGTATCCTTAGATCATCTATACCTTAGTCTAGTGGACGATGTGGATTTTAATCCATATCATCCTGATCCTTCCAGGTTTTGGAGGAATCACCCAATGATATCTGTTGTCACCGTTGAGCCACTCGAAGATCATCATGAAGGGCTCCTTGAGTAGACTGAGATAGAACTGAACCCCAGAGATAACCTGGGACACCAAACCCATGATGCAATCGATGACACAGACATGCAGGGGTGCAACCCTATTACTGTAAGTGATCTCAAGCTAGGAGGTCTTTATAATGAATATGGAGTGGAGTCCACCTTCGATATGAGTGGACCAGATTATGACACAGGTGAGGAATCCTCAAATGATGATGAATCTGGGGATGAAGTCGAAGGTGCCTATGTGAGGCCCTAGTACGCGCATCATTTATTGCCTACTGAATCGATACAAGCTATCGAGGAGATTCTTCCCACTATAGATAATTTTGAGGAAGAAGCAGAGCATGTGTACTTAGAGACATCGTATATATGGTATAATTATCCAATTTTTTTGGATACATACGATAGTGACCAAACACTGAGATTCATGGGGCCGCATTTGTCGGATCATCCCCCACCTATGGGGGTGAATGAAGGATTCTATTATGATAGTGATGAAGAGGATGAAATGGAGAGAGCCTATTTAGGCCCTCATCACCTACATCACCATCATGTTCCTTACATAGCCGAGGACTTACATAGAGATATTAATCTCGAGCCTCATCTCAGGGGAATAGCATCGAATGTCAACGTGATTTATCACTTGTTGTTTCCTCGTCCACAAACATACATGGAGCTCCTTGAGCCAAATGATCCTATACTATAGGCAGTGCATAGGGAGGATCCAATCATTCATAATTTTCATAGAGAGGACCCATTCGTGCCCGTGCCATTAGAGCCAAATCTTGGGTATGAGAACTGCATCGATGATGTAGAGTTGTTTTCGTGTGGTCCTAGAGATCAATTCCATTCCATAAATATGGTCTCCATTGATTTGACCACCCCACTCCACAATCTAGTAGATCCATCCAAACCATTGTATCTTAATGTAGATGCTATCGACTGGGATCACACTGATTCACCCATAGAGCCTAAGGATTTCTTCCCTAACGAAGAAATGTTGCAACCATTTCCATTTTGAGCTAGGTTGTGCTTATGATGTTTATCACGTTGAGAATGCTTCTAACATAGAACATATAAATCCAGCTGATGACATCCATTTGATCCCTACACCTCACCAGCTTGAGGAGGGGTCGCATATGTCAGTAGAGGAAACCTTCGACATGGATATCGACAATGATCCCACTAATCCAAAGAAGGTTAAATTTGGAGAGAGTCTCACTCCAGATGAGCGTGACAACATCATCCCTCTATTGAAAGTGAGACCAAATATTTTTTCTTGGACGTACAAGGATATGCCAGGTCTAGACCCAAAATTGGTTACTCATAACCTTTCGCTAGATCTGACGAAGAAGTCGATCAAGAAAAAGCTTAGAAAGATGCACCCAATAGTAGCCTTAATGGTGAAATATGAGCTACAAAAGTTGTTGGATGTAGAATTTGTCATTTCCATCGACTATCCAGAATGGGTGTCCAATATGGTACCCATAGGAAAACCAGATGGAAGAATCCATATTTGCATGGATTTTAGAGACCTTAACAAGGCAACACCCAAGGATTCATTTCTATTGCCCAATATTGATGCTCTTGTAGATGCTACTATAGGTCATGAGATGCTCTCCCTAATGGATGGTTTTTTTAGTTACAACCAGATTCGGATTAAACCCGAAGACCAGCACAAAACCACGTTTACAATGCCATGGGGGACATTTTGCTACAAAGTGATGCCATTCGGTCTTAAAAATGTTGGTGCCACATACCAATGGGCCATGACATACATTTTTCATGACTACATGCATAAAATTCTAGAATATTACATTGATGACTTACTAGCTAAGTCATTACTACGTGAAGAGCATGCAGAGGTCCTGAGGAAAGTCTTCGATCGCCTGATAGAGCATAATGTCAGGTTGAATCCTAAGAAGTGCGTATTTGGCATCACTTCTAGTAAACTCTTAGGATTCATCATCTCTAAAAGAGGCATCGAAGTAGACCCAATGAAGGTCAAGGCCATCTTAGAGATGCATCCTCCCTCCAATATCAAGGAATTAAGGAGCCTTCAAGGCAAAGTAGCCTCGATAAAGTGATTTATCGCTCAATTATCGGATAAATGTCGACCCATGAATTGATTGCTACATAAGGGAGTCCCATTCAATTGGGATGAGGACTGCAAGGTAGCCTTCACTGAGATAAAGCAATACCTGGCAACGCCACCAGTGCTAGCTCCACCAAGGCTAGATGTGCCTTTTTTACTATATATATCGGCAACCGACTTTGCATTGGGGACCATGTTAGCCCAAAAGAACATGCAAGGAAAGGAACAAGCCATATATTACATTAGTTGGACCTTGGTGAGTTACGAGCTAGGATATGCATATGTTGAAAAGTTGTGTTTAGCAGTGGTGTTCGCTACCAAGAAATTATGACATTACATGCTAAGTCATACGACGTATGTTATATCAAAACAAAACCCTTTGTAGTATATGATGAGTAAAACGTATCATAATACACATACTGCAAAGTGGATCATGCTATTGATAGAATTCAATCTAGAATTCATAAGCCAAAAGTCCATCAAGGGACAAGTCATAGCTGATCAATTAGCAGAGGCACCACTTTCAAATAGTAGGCCTCTGACCATTGAGCTTTCGGATGATGCAGTCTTTGTCATATCCGAAGCTCCCAAACCCGAAGAACCAAAGAACAATGTTGATATGACTCTATTCTTTGATGGTTCAAAATGCGAGCAAGGAGGTGGTGCCAAAATAGTGTTTTTCATGCCACAAGGAGCTCCAATGCCCTTGTCATTTAAGTTGGATTTTTCGTGCACCAACAACAATGTTGAGTACGAAGCCCTACTGTTGGGCCTCCACATAACCATCGCCATGAATATTAAGAGATTGAACATCTTTGGTGACTCCTTGCTCATAGTAAATCAAGTTAAGGGGCTCTTTCAGTGTCGATGTCCCATACTGAAAGCCTATAAAGATCTAGTTGCCACATATTTGGCTAAATTTGAATGGTATGACATCGAGGCAATCCCTCGATCATCAAACAGGTTTGCAGACACCATGGCATCTTTGGGATCTTTAATCCCTCAGAATCCATCTATGGATTTCACTACCATCCATGTCAAGATGCTCTCGCATCCAGCAGTAGAGCGTGCAACCTATGATAACAAAGAATCGGTCAATATGATCAGTGTAGAACCAAAAGCTAAAGACTTTCTTAAGAAGGCACCCTAGGGGTCATTAACCTCTTAGAGTCCTATGGGGAGTGGTATTACCATTCACCACAAGGTTGTTCTTGAGTCTACATTTGCAAAAGTAAATACGTAGGGGGAGCAAGTCATCTTAGCAGTTGAAGCTGAGATTTATCAAAATTGGATGTCACAAATTAAAGACTTCCTAAAGCTTAGTATGATCCCTGAGGGATTGTCGCATGCCACAAAATGCACATTTAAATAGAAAGTGACAAAATATGTCTTAATAGGAGACATTTTATACCGTAGAAGCTACGATGGAGTTCTCCTTCATTGTCTAGAGCCCCAAGAGTCATCTTGGGTGATCTCACAAGCTCATGATGGTACATGTGGTGGCCATTTCAGTGGCATGGCCATCATCAAGTGCATCCTTCGCATGGGTTATTATTGGCCCACTCTAGAGAAGGATTGCAATGCGTATGTCAAGAAATGCATCAAATGTCAGCATCATGCTAATCTTACGCACTTGCCATCATAGGCCTTACAGCCCATCCAAGTGGCTTGGCCATTTTCTCAGTGGGGATTAGATCTTATAGGCAAGATCTCTCCTCCATCATCGGGTTGACATACATTTATTATCATGGCTACTGAGTATTTTACAAAGTGGGTGGAAGCAATACCCTTAACAATGACAACTGGAGCTCGTATAGCAGAGTTTATACTAGAGCATATCATAAGTCATTTTGGGATTCCATCCAAAATAATCTCGGATAATGGAACGTCATTCAAGAACAAAACTATGAGAGCCTTGATGTCTAAGTACAGAATCAAGCACATTTTTGCAACTCCATACTATCCGTAGGCAAACGGGCAAGCTGAGGCCTCAAACAAGACTGTGGTAGCCATATTGAAAAATATGGTGCAAGAAAACCACAAGGATTGGCATATCCAACTGCCCCTTGCATTATGGGCTTATAGGACTAGTATTCGGATGCCCACTAGGGCAACACCATTTTCACTAGTATATGGCGATGAGGCCATTATGCCCTTGGAATTAGAAATTCCAATATTGTGCATCGCATTGAAAGAGTTCATCGATGATGACACCGCATGACAAGCTCACCTTGATCAATTGATGCTACTTGATGAACATCACGTGAATGCCCTAGAGCATCTCTGCATTTATCAAGAGTGACTAAAATGAGCTTACAATATCAAAGTCCATCAGAGAGACTTTGAAGTTGGGGATCTTGTGCTCAAAGAGAACCAACAAAACTCTAATTTGCCACCCGATCTGAGGGACAAATTTATGGCTAATTGGCTAGGGCCCTATATCATATCTAAAAATATTGGTCCAGGTACCTATCACCTAACATCGCTAGGAGGTGTTGAAGAGCCTGAACCTCTCAACATCATCCATCTTAAGGCATTCTATGCTTGAGAGCATAGTAAAAGGCTCCAAGGGTTCTTAAGAATCACTTGGTCAAGTAAAATCTCCAAAGGCATCAGTAAGCCCTTTGGTCAATCCCAAAAAGGCTCCAAGGGTTCCCAAAACCACTTGGTCATGTCAGTCAAAAGCTCCAAGGGTTTGCTTAAAAACCACTCGATCAATCCCAAAAAGGCACCAAGGATTTCTGAAAAATCGCTTGGTCAACCCAAAAGGCTTCGAGGGTTTTCTTAAAACCGCTCGATCATCCTAAAAATCTCCAAACATGCTCATAAGTAGTTTGGTCAAGCAAAAAGCTCCAAAGGTATCTATAAGCCCTTTGGTCAAACCCAAAAGCTCCGAGGGTTTGCTTAAAACCACTCGGTCATCCTAAAAATCTCCAAGGGTTCTTAAGAATCGCTTGGTCAAGCAAAGGCTCCAAAGGCATGTACTCATCGTTTGGTCAGATATGAGGCTCAAAAACTCATAAAAATTATAAAATCAATAAAAACAAAAAAAAATTGGTAAAGCATAAAATCCAAAAACATTTGCTTTTGCATTTTGCATATTCATTTGCATTCATACATGCATTCGTTGCATTACATTGCATATAGGCATTCATCATCCATTGCATTCCATAATAGAATGGTTCGTGTTTGTTAGTCTTACAAATGACACCATGTTTGTGTCCAAATCATGCACCTCTACATTTATCATAATCCATTGCATACATACACAACGTTTGTTGCTATAAGATACTTAAGTATCCAAAAGTTTTTTGGTCACTCAGCCATACCTAGTGGGTCTCTCAGGTGCCATAGAAAGCTTGCTTTGCTTTTGTAGATGAGGTCAGTAGTTGGGATAGTGCTTGACATATCAGGATCCCATCACTAAGAAAAACATATAAAATCCTGCTAAGATAAGAGAGGATGAAAGCTACGAAAGTGGTCCTAGGTTTCTAGAGAGATGGGTTTTATTACCTACTTGTCTTGCAAATAGTTCGGTCTAGAGTGGTGAACCTTGGCAAAAGGACAAGAATTTCCCCTACTCGTACATAGATACACAGTTTAAATCTCAGATCGAAATTCAAAGTTCAAAGTTCAAAGTTTACAATTCAAAGTTCAAATCTTAAAATGATATAGTGAATCAAAAGCACTATACAAATCCCTTGCTCAAGAAAAATGGGAATAAACAGTGATTTTTATCACTCAAAGTAAAACATGAAAAACAGTGATTTTTATCACTACATATGAGCAAGTATCAAAAAATGGGGTGAGAACTTGAATCCCTGGATTGTTCACCATTCAAAAGCCATAGAGTGAACCCCGATTGCAGCAATGGGTTGAAAGAGTCCCACCTGCTCCCAGAGTAGTAGTTCTATTGGGTGATCCCTAACCACAACAATGGGTTGAAAGAGTCCCGCTTGCGTTTAGAGGGGTAGTCCTGATCAATTTGCAAGATAAGCTAGCTCTAGGTGCCTAGGGTTGTCTAGCATTATAGTCCAATCAAATTTGAAACAAGGATGATACGAACATATGAGGAACCCGATCTCACATATGGGTTGAAAGAGTCCCGACTGACATCTGGGGTATGCCTATGATCTATCTAAAAATACTCACATGCACACATAGGGATAATGAATAGTTGGGTCTTTCACGGTAAAAGCCTCATCCAAAAGAAGCCTTGTATAGTTAGTATGTGACATTTGAGAAGTCTACTAGGGTGTTTGAGTCTCATGGAAAACCTCAAAAACAATTCTCTAATAGCAACAACATACCAAATATCGCAAGTCATCCAAAAATAAATCATGTCAATCATGAAAAATTCAAAGTATCAAATTCAAGATACATCATTACAAGTAAACACAAAGTTTACAGGATATAGGATAGATACCGGATGGATATCAGAAATGATATTTAGATGGCCACTGACTATATCATGCATATCTAAAAATGCAAAAGAAATATCAAGTGACATATGATATCACCCATTTCATACCATTTCATATCATTGCATCTCATATATGGGTGTTTAATTGAGTAAATTCTTGTAATGAGGATTTACAATTACATTCATGATTGTTATACATTATGTGGTGTCATCCATTAGATTGATAAACATGTATCACATTCATTCCTTATGTTTTAAGTGATTAAGGCATACAGGTTCATTTACATAAAATCATTACCATGTAAATAATGCATTACATCCATTGCATCAACATATCGGAACACAGGCATAAATTAAATGCATGCAAAGAAAGCAAAATCAAATATGCATTTAAAGAAAAACATTGCATCAATAAGCATCTATCATCAAATCGCACATCTAAGCATCTAGATCACTGCATACCATCATCATAAAGTAAATAGCTATCTAGTGCATGTCATCCATACATCACATCATATAGCATCAAATTAACATAAGCATTGCATACATGTGCATCAAATAAACATAAAATCAAAACATATAAACAAGTACACATCATGAGCCATAAATGATCAAATCATATATATATGTGTCTCAAAGTATATCATGAGTACAAAAATACCCGTAGGCTACAATCATGTAGGTCCTAGACCTTACACCAAAAATGGTACATATGCAAAATGTAGCTATGATCTGAAAAGAGCCCTAGCTCTGGCCGAATCCCCCTAAACTGGAGCTCTCACCACCTCCCTCAGCCTTGTGACCTGGAGCCTACTCTACAGTCGGCTCTAGTGCCTATTGTGCACCCTACTGAGGGCCCTATGTACCACCTAACCTGAAGAGGCCTAGCACATGAGATACTGGTATGTCTACATGGCTAGACCTATGACTCGAGGTCGCACCCATCTCCCTATGGCTCCTATGAGAGCTACCGCCATGTGTGCTAGAGGACCTGTGTGTCCTCTCTATCCTGTGAGTCCTCTAGCTGGAGCTCATCGTGGACTATCCTGAAGTCTAGGACCTGGTCCTCTGAGACCCAATAGCATGTCTATCCTCAGGTACCTCCAAGCCCCTCAATCTGATATAGCCCTCTAGCTGGGAGATGTGAGCTGCCCTCACATCACATAGGTCATTTCCCTCCTCTACAAGGGAAGTGAGCCACCTGACCTCTACCAAAGGATCACCACCTCCTAGAAATGTAACTGATGGAGCAGCTAGAGGTCCCATAATAATCTGAGAGGATGGAGGATCCCCCCTCTATGCCCTGAGTAGATCTCTCTCTACAACAGCCTCACCCCATTGTGCTAGTGCCAAATCACGTGCACTAGTGAGCTCATGACCTTGAGTCTCTACCATTGTAGCCCGTACTATAAGACTAGTAATCTACTCTTGAGCCTCGAGCTAGTCTCTGATCTCGGAGTCAGCTAGCTTCACCTCTAGACTGGCGATAGTAGTATCTCACTCCAACTGCTAAGTCTTATACCTCCCAAGCTGACTCTATAAGTCAGCAACCTGAGCTAGGAGCAGCCCTTCTACACTGTCAAGAGGGACCTCACCCTCCTCGAAAGCCTCCTCATCTACATCAACATCCATAGGGGCATCCTCTACTATAGCCTCTGCACCCCATCCACTATTAGTCCACTGGTGCACCCTACGCCCATCTGGATCCACCTCTACCTCTGCCTGGTCATCTACCCTACCTAGAGGCCCTGATCCATACCATCGTAGCATTGACCACCAAGCATCATATGTTGGGGTGGTCCTAGCCCTATCAACTCTAGACTCCTAGAAGTCATCAACCTCATCTCCTAATGTTGCAGGCTGAATCCATGGTAGATGCATCTCCAAGACTAGATGCCTATAAGAAAAAGGGATCTCTAGAATGTCCTGCACTAGGTCGAACTATCGTAGGACCCGAGAGTAGAACTGGTACTCTCTAATCTTGACCTTCTAGTCGAGTAGCCATCTATCTCGGTGAGCCTATCATAGCCACTCACCAACCTCTAGCCAAGCTGGGCAATCCATGTAGGGATGCCACTCAATATCATCCGACCCAAGTGATGCAAACTATGTAATGTAGTGCTCAGTATGGCCGGCATGGATCCTGCTCCTGAAGCCCTCCTCCTCATGAGGCCAGCATGTGGCATAGCACTGATGAGCATCATCAATATCTATAATGTGTAGTGGTAGCTCTCCAGGATGCTCTATCCTGATGTGCTGCCAACCCCAGATCTATAGCAGGCTGTAGCTCATCCCATGGTAGCTTCGATCAGTAATCTGATATAACTCCCTATAAAGCTAGCATAGTAGAGTGCTCCCCTAGGCCAATCATAACGGCTGATCCATGGAGCTCTGAGTCACTCTCCTAACACTGGCTAGGAGGTTCTAGGGAATCCTCATGCTCGAGGAGTCTGGAAGAACAACCTGCACCACCAGGTGCATAAAGATGGCCTCCCTCATGGAGAAGATCTTCTCACCCTACTAGTATCCAATGTGAACTCCTCCATGATCGATCTTTTACTAAGCCTCCTAGCTTCGGTCACCGAAGATCACATCAAAAATAGGCTCCTTAGCCCTAGAAGTAGAAGAGGTGATGGCCTCACCATCAATAGGGATCCTAAAGATCCTATAAACATCCTCTAAGGTAACAATCATTTCACCTATAGGCAGGTGAAATGTGTTGGTCCATGCATTCCAACTTCAGGCCAACGTAGTCAGATAAGCCTGATCCACCCTAATCATGGGTAGATCCAGGACGTAGCCAAATATGATGGCTCCAAACCATCTACGCTCCCCGAGAGTGAGCTATCCATGGAGAGTCTTAAGAATGTCTGGCTCACGAGCTCTAGAGGTCAATGTCTAAAATAAAATCATGGTATAAGAGGAAATCTAACTAAAAACAAGCAAAAAACATTTAAAAATGACCTAAAAAGTATCAAAAACATCTAAAAACTGATAAAAATACAAAAACATGTCATCAGGCAGTCATAAAAATAAAAAATATCACTTAGACAAGTCAAAAATGCATTAATTAGCATTAATTGCCTATAAAACCTTAGGAAAATTTAAAAAATTGATAAAATTTCCTAAAGTCTGTGAACCGCGGGTCAACCCTGCGGTCCGCATGCGATCAAAAATTGACCGTTGGGAGTTTAAATGCGGACCACAGATGGTACCTACGGTCTCCAACTGAGATCCTACCAGGGTCATTTCCCCGGCTAAAAAACAAAAAAATAAAAATAAAACCTACACTAGCCTAATCTAACATGAGGTTCATTACCAGCAGTTTAATTAGGTTCAATTAGCCCATTTCTTAATGAGGTTAATTTTACTGGTAATGGATGCGAGGTCTCGATTTTGAATTACCTTGCCCTCACCGCGGCCTCGGCTAGATGAAGCTTGCCCATGGTCTGCCATCATGCGGTGTGTAAGGTGTGGGTGTAAAATTTGGTAGGGTTTCAGGTCAGGTTTAAGTTGTCACTGTCTAGAGCTCTCCAATTGTCAATCACTATCAAGGAATAATGAAACAAATTTGAAAATTGAACCTTTTATAAGCTTTTCTTATTCCATGCGGACCGCGGCTGACACCTGCGGTCCCTGAATTAGGGTTTTTTGATAGCAGGCCCTAGCCGCATTCCCAAAAATTGCAATAGGGAACCGTAGACCCTAGCCGTGGTTTGCAACTGGTAGCAAATTTAGTCAAATCCCATCGTGGGAAGGTTTAAAATGACAAATTAATGACTCCTAACAGATCAAATTTCAATAAAAGCAATCAAATTTTGTAAATTTGGTGATGTTCAAGCACCAGGATCAATTCAAAAATTCAAAATTAATAAACAAAAAAATCAAATAATTCAAAAACCAAATGCACCTCGTATCCAGTAATTTACCCTATACACTTGGCGGTTGTAGCGACTTGCGATCCATGCAATCCGACAAGATGAGTAAATTACCATAAGGACATTTGGGGAAAAACTATCATCATTGACTTGACATGCTTCTTTTCAATCCCTAAGAAGGCCTTCGAGGCTGGACCGCTCCATGGGAACGAGGCGTTTCGTGTCATGTCTCCTATGACATATTTTCAGCAAATCATCGATAACTTGATTCAACACAAAACTAATTGGATTTGTATCATTTTGATTCCCTAAGATGACTATTGTAGCCCGACTGCTCCATGGGATAGGAATGTGCAATCACTATTAATAGTTGGAATCAGAAGCTGAACTAGGCCTAGCCAAGGCATTAATATGCTCAAATCTAAATTTTTTCAGATCATCCATGGTGGTCAAGCGACATCATCGCTTTAATCATTGTCATTACCCTCATCGACTCATCGCTTGAGGGGGTAGTCATAATATCAAATCATAATCAAAATCAACAGAAGATCCCTGAGATCGTAGATCCCTTGATCTTGTCAAAATTGCATTCATCCTTGTGAATCATTGTCAACAACTATCATAAGCTTACCCCTTTGCTTGGGGAAAATAGCAAATATGATAATTTGCTTGTTGTTCTCCGCATTTCGGATATATGGGTTAGAAGATACCTATGGAATGCATAGCTGCACCGAATGAGATGAGAAGGGCACAAGCTTTTCAAATGTAAGCCTTTCACCTAGTTGGAAGCAATGATTCTAGGATGCACGTCCTTTTGCTGGACAAGAGGCATCTAATGTTGATCTGACTAATGATCATCATAGAACCTTTGACATCATTTTAGGAGGTCTATTTTTGCTCACACGTTGTTTGATCTCACAATGCATCTCAAAAGGGGCATCTATAGACACCTAAAACATGTCATGTCGATGGCGACTACTCATATGGACATGCTACAAGACCATATGGAGGATCTTGGATAGACTCCAAGATAGAGCAATGGTTCTAACCACTCAATTTGGGCTCCTTGGCCTAATCAGTCTGAACTGCAGCCCAGACCTACGGTCTATAGGCTGAACCATGGTTGAGACCTGTGGTTTACAGTCTGGACCGTAGTTGTAACCTGTGGTCTTAACTGAAGTTTAGTTGGCCTTCATCCGAGCCAAATCGGTTTGAACAACCATTTGTTCTAGAAGAAGGTGGTTAAAGGATGGAAGCTTCCAATCCAACTGTCCTAACCACCCCTTCTTGATCTTGGCTTCTCCATGAAGCCACCCCTAGCCCTTGGGTAGTCCTATAAGTACCCCTTCAAATTAGGGCAAATATATGAAGCAAGCATTGGAGATTAGAGCAGCGAAGCCCTATCGAATTGTGAACTCACTTGAGTGCACTAAGAGAGAGATTTGTTGCTATCACTTTGCCAACTCAACCATCATGAAAATTGTGCCATGGATGCCCTAAGGAGCTAGAGAGCCAAGAAACGCTAATTTGGGAAAACGGAGGCCCTATTCAATGATTCAACCACCAAACCTGTCAGAAGGACACCGAAGGCGACCCTTGAACATCAATTGGACAAGGAGGTCAAGCCCACTACCCTTGATTTTGAGGGTAAAATCCACTTGGTTGCTAACCATGGCTTTCACCGTGGTTTACAATGCAAGTGCACCGCTAATCAGAGTTATGGTTTGCATCAGGTGATAGATCCCCTTACTATTTAATTTCCAACAGACTTAATTAGGACAGATTAATCATTTGCACAATTTAGTTACAATTTTAGAGCTTTCTGACCAGTAGAATTAGTGTTAGATCAACTTGATTACATTAGCATAGAGTGGGCAATAATGGTTTCTTTATATGCTTTTATGCTTCATTTCACGTAACTAAACCATTAATACTTAGCTGGTACATTATTTTATGCATTTTCTTGGATCTTTATCAATTTAGCATAGTTTAGACATAGCTTGTATACTTTCTTGATTACATGCTTTTCATGGCTTTTTCATGCATTTATCCTTTAAAGGGCCTCATCATGAGAGGTTGTTATGAACCTGCAACTTGAAATATGAATTGAATGCAGAAAGAATCATTGTTTGAATAGAATCATAGTTTGTATTGAAAGGCAGAAACCCACAATTAAATAAATTAATGTTCTTGGATCTTTGGAGTATCCTCCTTGTCCTATTTACATCTATCTAAAATGTGTGAATGGTGAATGGATGTATCCATTTATAATACAATATAATATATAATATGATTAAGAGTTACATTAGGAGGGTCCTAACATGCCACCCTCCTTTGAAAAAGATTTGTCCTCAAAGCTGGAATTGCAAAAATTATTGTTGAATATGGTGGAGCATCTCCCACGTAGCATCCTTTGGAGGTAGACCTTTCCATTGAATCAATACCTCGATGATGGTGCGGTTATGGAGGCGGCGCATATGTCGGTATAGGATAGCTTTTGGTTCAACAACGAGAGCTCCATTATCTAAAAATTCTAGAAGTTGAGTTTGCATAATGATGTTAGTTCCTATTACGACTTTAAGAAAAGAAACATGAAATACCAGATGGATTTTGGAAGATTTTGGTAATTCAAGTTTATATGCAGCAGGTCCAATATGCTGTAGAATTTTATAAGGGCCATAAAATTCTGGTGCTAATTTTTGCGACCCTTTTATTTTCAATGAAGTTTGACGATATGGTTGGAGGTGGAGAAATACCATATCCCCTTCTTGAAAAACCCTTTTAGTCCGATGTTGGTCCACTTGTTGCTTCATGCGGTGTTGAGCGATATGTAGATTATCCTTCAGAGCGCGAATGATATTATCTCAAGTGACCAGATCCATCTCTACAGTTGGTACTTTTGTACTTCCTAGAAGATAAGAGGTTAGATATGGGGGTGATCGGCCATATAATGCTTCGAAAGGGATAATTTTTATGGTTTTGTGATATGTGGTATTATACCACCATTCAGCTAGTGGAAGCCATTTAACCCATTGAAAGGGTTTTGTGGAAATAAAGCATAGAAGATAGTTTTCTAAGCACTTATTGACAATTTTAGTTTGACCATCTGTTTGTGGGTGGTAAGCGGAGCTCATCCGAAGTTGCGTACCTTGGAGTTTAAATAATTCCTTCCAAAAATTACTAGTGAAAGTGGGATCACGATCACTAACGATAGTAGAAGGCATGCCATGTAATTTAAAAATATTATCAAGGAAGATTTGAGCAATAGTACTAGCGGTATAGGGGTGAGCTACTGGAAAAAAATGGGCGTATTTAGATAAACGATCTACCACCACTAGGATCATTGTTTTTCCTATGGATTTTGGAAGACCTTCAATGAAATCCATTGAAATTTCCTCCCATGTCCTAGTTGGTATGGTTAGAGGTTGAAGAAGGCCCGGTGTTGCCACTATTTCACCTTTATTTCTTTGGTATATTTCACATTCATTGATGAAATTCTTGATATCATTTTTCATACCTCGTAAATAAAATGATTTAGTCACTCTTTTATAGGTTTTTAGGAATCTAGAGTGTCCTGCAATAGGTGTAGTGTGTAGCTCATGTAGAAGCTTTGGACGATAAACTGATGTAGGTGAGAGGACCAGACGTTATTTGTAACGGAGCATGTTACCTTGCCAAGAGTAGTGAGTTTTACTCATGGTATTTTGTTGTAGATGTTGAATTATGGTGTGTATAGTAGGGTTCGCATACCATTTATCCTTGACTTGTTCGATCCATGTAGGGATGGGGCAGGAAAAAACATGTAATTGTAAAGTTTCTTCGAACTTTCTGGAAAGTGCATCCACAACCATGTTATCTTTCCATTTTTTGTATATGATTTCATAATAATATCCTAATAGTTTTGTTACCCATTTTTTCTATTCTGGAGTGGTTATCCGTTGTTCAAGATGGTGGTCGGTGCAAATAATGATATGTTTTCCAATAAGGTATGGTCTCCGATGTTGGATAGCATGGACCATAGCTAAAATTTATTTTTCATAAGTGGAATGTACTAAATTATTTTTGGAAAATTATTTACTAGTAAAGGCTAAGGGCTTCTCATTTTGCATGAGCACCGCTCCCATTCCCAATCTGGAAGTGTCGCTTTCAATAATGAATGGTTGGGAAAAATCTGGCATAGTTAGGATGGGGTGGTACACATGGTATTTTTCAAAGTCATGAAAGATTCATTCACTTTTGGAGACCATATGAAGGCAATATTATTAAGTAGGGCTTTTAAGGGTGCTACTATTTTCCCATAATATTTAAAAAATTTGTGATAATAGCCCATTAATCCTAAGAACCCATGCAACCCTTTTAGAGTTTTTGGAATTTGCCAATTTTCCACATCTTCAATTTTTTGAGGGTCTACTTTAACTCCTTCCTTGGAGAAAATATGTCCAAGATATTCAATTTCCTACTTTCCAAAGGAACACTTTGATCTCTTTGTGTATAATTGATTTCCTTCCAAGATTTTGAGTGCTTGCGCTATATGTGTTAAGTGCTCTTCCCATGTCTTGCTATAAATCAAAATATCGTCTAAGAAAACTAAAATAATTTTTTTAAGGGAGAAAATACCTTATTCATAGGACTTTGAAATGTGGATGGAGTGTTGGTGAGGCCAAAAGGCATCACCAAGAATTCATAATATCCCTCGTGGGTGCGAAAAGCAGTTTTGGGTATATCGCTTTCCTTAACTCGAATTTGGTGGTAACCTGATCGTAAATCGAGTTTAGAAAAATATGCAGCTCCATTTAGTTCATCGAGTAGTTCATCAATGACTGGAATAGGAAATTTGTTTTTATCGTTATTTTGTTGAGAGTGCAAAAAATCCACACATAGGCGCCATGATCCATCCTTTTTTCTTACTAGTATGACTGGCGAAGAGTAGGGACTTCTACTAGGTCGAATGACCCTTGCCCTTAGTAGGTCCTGTACTAATTTTTCTATTTTTGTCTTTTGTAGGTATGGATATCAGTAAGGTCTAATATTTGGAGGTTGGTGTCCTAGAAGTAATTGAATAGCATTATCATGGCTTTGTTGTGGAGGTAATCGCTCTGGTTATTTGAATATTTTATCATGTTTCTCTAGGAGTTCTATTAATTTGGGTGCCTCTGGTTGCTCTTCGGTGGTGTTTTGCATGAAAAATAGTTGGGAAACCATGCCTCTTCCTCTTTTTTGAAGAATAATTTCCATTCTATGGGAACTTACGATTTGTGTGGGACCTATTTTTAAACCTTGAATTGTGTATGTTTACTTGTTTTGTATAAATTGCATCCATAACTCTTCTAAGTCCCATTGAATTTTGTTGAGCGTTCATAGCAATTGTACTCCCAAAACAATATCACATCCTTCTAATGGTAGTACATACATATCTGATTTCATGTTATATTCCCCCATCGTGAGTTTGATATTCCTGCATTTGCATTTACATGCAATTTTTCCTCCATTGCCAATAATGACTTCAAATTTATTGCAGGGATATATAAAGAAATTAGCTTGTTTGACCAAACTAGGGTCTATCAAATTGTGAGTGCTACTAGAGTATAAGAGCACAATAGGGTTTTATTTCTAAAAATACCCTTTTACCTTCATTGTTTGTGGAATCGAGTATCCTGCTAATGCGTTAAAGGATATTTCTATTTTATCTTCTTGGTTTTCTTCTACAACCTTAGTTATTACTTCCACTTCTATGTCATCCTCCTATTTGGGAGTGCAATCAATTGTGTCCAAAATATATAATTTTGGTGAGATGCATTTGTGGTTGGGGGTAAACTTTTCATCGCAGTGGAAACATAGGCCCTTTTCTCATATTTCTTTTAGTTCTTCTTGGCTAATTTGTTTAATTGGCATGACCTTATTTAGTTTTTGGCTAGTGTAGGTATTTGGTGTTTTTCCTAAAAAAACTCTTCCTATTCGCCTTTGGTTATTGTTCTTCTCTTCTATCATTTGTGCTAATGCCATTGCATGCATCATATCGATAGGATTTTGTATTTGTACCTCCATTCTAATGTCATATTTTAGGCCACTAATGAAATAAATTTGGAAGAATGATGCATCTAGTCCTGTTGTAAGGTTCACCAATTTCTTAAATTGTGCTTGGTATTCCCTTATGGTGGAGGTTTGTCGCAGTTTAGTGAGGGCTCCTATGAAGTCTTCAAATTTAGTGGGGCCAAATCACAACATTAAGTTTTTTGTGAATTCAATCCATGTGGGCGGACCTTTTGTTTTCTCATACCATTAATACCACTGGGTAGCAATTTGTTCCAAGTGAAATGATGCGATACGGACTTTCTGAATCTCTAGAATTTGATATAAGATAAAATATTGGTCTACCCTATATATCCAATTTGTGGGGTTGCCTCGATAAAATTTTGGAAAATCTAGTTTTGTGGTACGGGGAAGGATTGATGTATGTGGTCTCCTTATTAATGTTTGTTGTGGTGGCATAGTGTTTTGCTGTCCGTTTTGCATGAGCAAAAAATTTTACTGTACTAAGTCCATGGAATGGGTTGTAGCATCCAATTTAGTGGATATATCTGTATTCAAGTTGGTGATGTTTATGGTTAGGTCTGCTATTTTGGTAGCGATTTTATCTTCTAAATTGTCCTTTCAAAATGCCATTCCTTGCATCATGTCTCTATTTTCCTTGGAAAATTGTGAGAGTTCTTTCATAATTTCTTTTGAAACCTCCTTCGCAATCTCCTTCATTGTGTCTTGAGATCATCTTCCCTCAGCAATTTAGGGTCTGGTTGGTTTATAAGTGATTTGAATATGCAAAAATTAGTTTTGTCAGAAAAAATAGTTTGTCTTTGTCGTGTTTAATTTTGTGTACTTGCTGCTCTATTCACACTAAATGATATTTTCCTCACCTGTACTCACTTTTGGGGTTTTCTAACTCTGGTAATACGTGATGCTTTCCAAAAAAATTTGTATGCTACCTTTGCTGGCGACAGTGGCCTACTATGTAACAGTTCTGTCAGTAATGGTTAGAATGTGTGCTGAAAAGAAAACGTTGCCGAGTAATGGCCTGTCAGTAACTAGAGTGGGGTGGGGAAATTTTTTAGGTCTTTTTAGCTCGATCCAGCTTGTTATAAACCTACAACTTGAAATATGAATTGAATGCAGAAAAGAATCGTTGTTTGAATAGAATCACAGTTTGTATTGAAAGGCAGAAACCCATAATATAATAAATTAATGTTCTTGGATGATCTTTGGAGCATCCTCCTTGTCCTATTTACATCTATCTAAAATGTGTGAATGGTGAAGGGATGTGTCCCTTTATAATACAATATAATATATAATATGATTAAGAGTTACGCTAGGAGGGTCCTAACAGAGGCTGCCTATTTTTATAATGTTCTGGTGTTGTTTCTTAATCATAGGAAACAGGTTCAAAGGGAGCTTCAATTGTTCAAACGCCTTCCTCAATGCGAAGAAGAGGGTTAACTCAACCCTAGAGCATTTTGCGACTATTTGAAAAGTATTTATACTGCGCCTACCCGTTGGGGGCTTTGGCAATTGTATTGATAGTATCAACATTCTGGTGACCTTAAGAGGGGCAATATTGTAATCGAGATTCATTGGCTATATCAATAAAGAAACACACATTTTCTTTGGTTCATGCAATCTTGTTATCTTGTCATGCTTTTATGTTGATTTTCATTAATACAATATTTAGGTGTACACTTTTTGGGATAGGTCAGTAACTCATCATTATCAGAGTTACTCTAGATCTAATGGTCTATTGCATTTTTGAGACCACACTTATCACTTCATTATGATCATATTCATTCAATTTTCTACCACATAAAAATTAGTTCATATACCACATCACAATCGTTAGAATTTCCTTAATCCATAATATCATTGCTAGCTGACACACTAGTACATTTGGCATCAAAATCCATTGCCTTAGTTTCCACCCTGTTTCCTTCTAACACCACATACTTTTCTTTATCTTTTGCCTGCACATATATGTCTTACCCCCTATCTTATATAGGAAAAATTCTACTGTAAGCGATAAAACCTCCTTCCCTAGCTCAAGACGATGAGTCTATAGGATAAATATTTTAAACTAGCATAATTGTAGGGCCAAGCATGGCCTTCATATGTAAAAAACATGTAATTCATAGGAAACATACATCAAAAATGATTTTGATGTCCTTTCTATCAAACAAAAGAAATAGAAAAATAAGTATAAGCAACTTAAAGATAAAATTTCTAAGACATTAATCCTCATGCAATCATAGTTGACTAGAAAAGGGATAAGATTTACATTGCAAAGGGGATCAATTTTTTTCTCTCTAAGGTGATCATTAGTTTCCACTAACTTATAAACCAATACATACTTGGTGTAGCCATAAATTTTTTTTGATTTGCGATTGAGGATGAAGCAATGCAAAAAAGGAATTAAGAGCTTAAAATAGAAGTGGCACAACTAAAAGCACAAAGGGATCAAATCTAGAAAGTAAATGAGAATTTAAAATGGGATGTTTTAGAAATGGACTAGTTAAAAAATTACGTTGAGGACCTCGAATCTCAACTTACTAAGGCTATAAATAACTAGCAATAAATGGAGGACCTTTCAAAACAACTTGCATGAAGGAAAAACCAAATGGAACAACTCCAAGAGGCCCTATAGAAAAAAAGATCAAAATATTATAGAGTTGACAACTTTAAGATAAAAGGAGATAGTCATAGACCCCAATAAGGCACATGAAATCCAATGGGTTAAGTTCATTTGGGATAAGATCAAACATGAATTGAAGAATGTCTATGAATACTTCTAATTTGTTGTCTTTGTAGAGGAAATATTGGACAAAGTGGAAGAATTATTATATAGTAGGGATGAATGCTAAGAAGTCCTTAAACATCTCTCTTCTATGATGAAAGTCACAAGCACAACAACTCAGGATGGACTGAAAGGACCTAGTTAGAAAATTGAATAAGAACCCAAATGGCTAGCAAGATCTCCAAGCTTACAAAAATAATATAACATCCCTAAAAAACCAAGCACAAAACATACCCAAAGAAATTTCGGGTTTAGTTTTTGTAGGGGTTCTATATATATTTGACCTATAAATGAACATCCTATATAACGACATCATCAATTCCATTTTTTAAGAGGCAAAATGTTAGGCTAAAAAGAGGGGTACAACTGAGGTCTATAAGAAGTTGGAGCCCATATACAACAAGTTGAAATAACTAATAGAGAATTAGGAATGGTATCAAAGAACCCATTAAAATATATAAAATGGGAAGTGGAGGACCTTGTCTCAGTAGTATCTAAAGATATTGGGATTGCTACCATAGATGATTATATAAGGGGATTTTTTTAATAATTTTACTACAAGGATCCTTATTTTGTAGAGTTTTGTGCCCAAGGATAAATATAGGATTTGGATCTCACTTCAATCGATATTGGTGCCCATGAAGTCACAAAAATGTAGTGCCTCAAGACTACCTTAGGATTTGTAATTTTGAAGGATCATAAAATAATAGAATCAAATAGAAATTACCTTATAAAACCCTCCAAAATGTATCTAAGTCTAACATAGGTGTCAATTGTATTAGGACCAATTCACTTGTAGAAGATGTAGATTTGCTAAAGACCAATTTAATTGTAGAAGGCAATTATTGGATTATAAGAGCTAGATGCTTAGGATATCCTAGATATTCACTTGTAAAAGCAAGTGATTCAATTATTAACAAGAGTGAATCACTCAATAGCCAACTAAGGGTAAAACTAAAGGTGGGAAACCTAAGGAGAATCTATTGGAGAGTGACAATTTAGTGTGTAGTGGCATACTAAGTCATTTTAGAAGCCTTCTAAGACTTTTAGAGGCATATAAATTTTTATGGGACATCATTTTTCTAAATATGCCCCCACATATTTAATTTTACTATGATTAATTATTTCTCACCCCAAGTAACCTAAGGGTAAACTCCAACTATAAATAGGAGCCTAAGGTGCCACTGTATTAATCTTTTTGCCATGTTATTTTATATATACACTCTATGAAACCCACATTGTGCTTGATATCATGAGATTATTGAGAAATTGACACATCCTTAGGTATTTTATTAGTGGCACCACAATCTTGGTTTGGTAAGTGTGCAGTCATTGGGTCATTGCATTTTCACTCATCTTGTCATTTTATTAAAGAATTTCATACTTAATGAATGGGAGAACATTGATGTTATTCAAATTCACATCAATTCAAGGATAAAATATATTCAAATTGAAGTAGTTCCCATGGAGCTAAAATCTAATCATGACCCAATGTACATAAAGATAAAAAGGCAATAAAGTGGGCAAGAACATCTTCAAGTAATTGAAGGAAAGACAATAGGAAACATATCTATGATAGAAAAATTATAAAATTTTTAAAACATCACTCAAGTAGATTATGCAAAGAGAGGAAATAAAGAGGACATATATTTTTCAAACTTATACTTTTGATAGCATTAAATTGATGGATATAATCATAAAAGCCTTGGAATCATGCAAAAAATAAAAAACAAAATAAAATATGAAAGCTTCCCTATAAATGTATGGTATGATGAACAATGTAAAGCAATAAGGAGAACCTTGAAAGAACCAGAAAAATAGAAAACAAATAGCAAGATATATAATCAACTAGTGAAAACAATAAAGGAATAATACATAAGAGCAAGATAAGAAGAGTTGACATATCTTGCAAAGCATATCCCAAGAAAATTTTGAAAAGAGCTACAAAAAATAAAATGGCAGACAAAAATAACATTAGAAGTGAATAATGGTTGCATATGCTAAGCAATTATATGAGAGAAACCTATAAAAAAATACCCTCCTATAATAAACACAATGAAGGGATAATTTTCTCTTTTTTCTCTTAAATATGTGAAGGAGGGCCTTAATAAAACAACAATAGGTAAAGCTCATAATATAGATGATTTGCAAGTTGAACATCTCAAGTGTGGGGTTGACATCTTAGCACCACATATTTTTAATGGCATCATCAATGTAGGCTTTCCACTAGAATGGAAAACCAACCCATTTTTTCCATTGAAAAGGATAACCAACCTAGTCATACCACTGCATAAAAATTGAGGCACCAAAAATCCTTCAAATTACCATACCTTTACGATTAATCCTCTTTTTTTTTTAAAATGACATCATAGTAGAAAGTGAAATTAGTCAATAGGTAAAAATAAAGAAAAAAGGTAATAAGGTAAGCAAGGTTTAGACCAAAGTACTATACAATAGATCACTATATTGATGTAGGGCACCTAGTAGAGAGTATGTGGAATGAAAACAAAGTATATTGTTGTTTTGTTGACTTTAAAAATACTTTTTGACACAATACCTAGAGGTAAATTATGGAAGAGAATGGAATAAATTACCATACTAATCAACTATAGAGTAGTTGTACACAAAATTTATGAGGTGGTGGTAAAAATTAAAAATCCAAGACTATTAGATTATTTTGGTAGTTATATTGGGGTGAAACAGGGTTGTCCATTGTCAACTACTTTATTTGGCCTTTACATTGACAAATTGGAGGAAAGGGTATAATGGATGGGAGAAGAGAGTATTGGCTAATTATGTAGTGAAACTTATATATGTTGATGACTCATTTTGATTGGAAATATGCTTGAAAGTTTAAAAGAAAATCTAAATGCTTTAGATAATTTTTTAGGATCTCATCCTAATGTTGTTTTGTAATTCTCTTTGCTTATGTAATGACCCACGTCCAACGTGGGGATCGTGAAGAACACAATCTTATACTGAGAGGGGGGTGAACAGTATAAGACATCTTTTTATTTTTTCCTTTATACTTCAAAAAAGTAAAGAAATATACCCAAAGCAATATCAAAGCAATGCACAATATCATCCACAAAGTGACACCAATTTTAACGTGGTTCACCCAAAATGGCTGGGCTACGTCCACAAAACTTTTCTCTAAAATTTATCTCAAAGCTCTTTGGGAATCCTTCCCAATTACAATGTTTATGAGACTCGGCCCAAAGGAGATACCTTCCCCCAATCATAATTTATGAGCCTCTGCTCAAAGGAGATACCTTCCCCTTTGATCTAAAAATGATCCCTCAGAAGATCAACTGCCTCTACCTCTTCCCAGCACATGGAACTCCTTTCCACTAAAGACCTCCTGTCCTCAATGCTTAGCCTAAGAGACCTCTTCCTTCTATGATCACGTCCATAGCAGCTCAGCAACCTATACCAAACATAGTATGTCGGTCTAGTACAAGTCTTCCTCTATCTGTCAGATCTGTCCAACGCTTAAGCTTGAACAAATCAATCCTCTGCACACAAGCCTTCTCAAAGACTTGCAAAATTTGTCCTCAGGTTCTTCTCAAAGAACCAGTGCACCTTTGTCCTCAAGTTCTTTGATAGAACTATCAAACTCAGCTCACAAGTCCTCTGCTAGGACCTGTCCAAATCTGCTCACAAGTCCCCACCGAAACCTGTCCAAAACTCAGTTAGCTCACCAAGAAAAAAACTTTCTTAGTAGGAAATCACAAGGTGAATTGTTAGAGATCCAATGTGATTTTTCAAACTCATAGAAGCATAAAGAGAATTGTTAGAGACTCAATATGTTCTATACTCAACTCCAAATCTCAAAACTCAACTCAAATCAACTCAACTCAAACTCAATCTCAAATCTAAAAACTCAACTCAATATCTGAAATGGATAGGATAGAATGCTTTCTTTCAAGAACATGAAACCCTAGTAATTGCCAACTATGCAAAGAATCACATAACAATGATACTCATGTTATTTTCACCATCAATTAGGGCTTCAACAACAATGCTCATCAAACAAGGTTCAATCAACACCATTCAACTCAAAACACAACCTTGAAGCATTTCACAATCAACATCAAAAAAGGAAACAAGTAGAACTCCTTTTCTCTCCAATATTGTTTGAACAAAAAGCATCCACCAACTCAAATCAACAAGAGCACACACAACTTTTCAAATCATCAACAAAGGAGTAAGCCCAACACTTTAACCAAGTAAAGAATAGCTTGATTATTACCAATTTAATGAAAGCAAATGTCAATCTCAAAGCTGCCCACTTAAGGTTTCACAACTTCACACAAGAAGCAATTTTAACCTTAAAACATCATGCTTTCATTTCCATAATCAACCAAAAGCACTCTCAACATTACAAGAAAAATTTATGCCTTATACACCTTATTTCTCCATTATAGTCTTATCAAAAATAAAATTTATCTCTCATAAGAATGCAATAAGATATTTCAAACAACACCTTCAAAAGAATATTTTATCAAAATAAAACAAGCTTTAAACTCCTTATAACTCCTAAGCTGTTTTTCCCTCTAATAAACTTCCTCCATCCGCAAAATACACTTAGCAAAAATTAATTTCGAAAATACCTTGGCCAATATAAAAAATCGTGCTATGGAGAAATTGCGCACAAATTCTAACACCACACACTGCGTCCACTTCACGATGAAAAACCCTTTTGCGTTATTCGAACACGAAACCTCCCGTTCGGGTAGCGTGCCAACATCCTAGCTGCTACCAGTGCACCAAAGGCGCTCAATGAGGTTTAAACCTAACGTTGTTAGCCTTGTTACTTCTATGCCAGGGATTAAATAAAACAATAGTGCCTCCCTTTCCTCTGACGCAAACATGAAGATGAAAACCTTACAGCAGATTTACGACAAACGACGAGTACAAAAAAAATGAACAGCAGATTCACGAAAACGACGAAGACACAGTCGAATAGTAGGTTTACGAAAACGGTGAAGACACAATCGAACGACGGGTTTACAAAAATGGTGAAGACACAATCAGAGAAGAAATCCGAACAACGGATCATGAAATCACAACGAGCAACTCTTTTCAAAATGCAGATGGGATTATTCTTGATTTTCATCGAGGGAGATTTATATGCATTTTTACCATAAGCTCTTGACGTTGGCAAGGATTTTAACACGTTGGCGAAGGTCTTGGCTAGCGCCCACAATATTAAAACATAGCGCCATGGGTTAGGATAACCCATTGCAAACAATAATTTAATATTTATTTAAAAATAATTAAAGGGAACCTTAACAAGGTTTTTAATTATTTAAATAAATACTTCCTCCTGGACCCAAATGCATTAAACTAATGCATCCACCTGTAATCTTTAAACCTGCCAACTTGGGGTTTACAAAAGACCTTTGAAATTGTCATGCCGTAACCTTCATCAAAACAAATTATTTGACATCAAATCAAATTCCTTCAAGAGCTTCTTGACATCAATGACAACTTATACACTTGAGCAAAGGCAATGTACCCAAAGTACCCAAAATTGCCAATAGATCCCATCTATAATGTTATTTTACAATATTTTGTAATGTATGTGGAAATTAAGGCACCTAGTCAAGTGAGGCCATTTTATGTAACCATTATCAATATTGTAACCGATATTTAGTAGAAGATTCTAGCTCAAGTGACATTTTGCATGTAAGCCAACTCTTGAGCTTAGGGTTAGGGTTGCATGAAGTCTTTTATTTAAAAGCTATGAAGCCATGTACGAATGTATATTTTTGCAAGTGAATGAAATATTGAAGGAGGTTGCTCCCTCGAAGAGGCCTATGATTAAGTGTTTATTGTGATAGCATTTATTTCTACATTTATTTTTTGCATTGTGATATTGCATGAGTTTCTACTTAATTTTAGTATTTTGTGTGAGTTTGCTTATTTTTAATAGTAGATTCCTAACAAGTGGTATCAAAGCGCTTTCCAGGGCTGAGTTATGCTACCATTGTGATAATTATTTCCCATATGTTCTGCATTTTAAGTATAATTTTCTTATGTTTTTTATTTCCATTTTGCTTTATTTAAAAACAAAAAGAACTAGCAAAAACCAGAAAAAACAAAAAAAATACAGTCTATTTTTTTACAATAGTTGAGTAGGTTTGAAATCCTATGCTAGGGGTTTTAAAATAACATTATAGAGCTATCATTATTGGTTAAGCTAGATAGACCATAAAGTGTCTAATGAAGTGAGAGGTGATCAACCTCCAATACCCAAGCCTCAGATAGCACTCGTGCATGAAATCGAGCTCCCATGCATCTTTAGGTCTATCAGGAGACCATTTAGGCTCAAACAAAATTTTATCCAATCGAAATATTTTTAGCCTTGTATTATCTATAGTCTATGCAACACAACATACCGGATGATTACCCTCTCGTACTATCAGAGAGGTAGATAGTTTTCTCAAGGGTATGGGTAGAATCCTCCTTGGGTAGTGGCTTGAAATACTGGATCGAGCACTATTGTTTGTTAATGTGGTATAATAGAGGGCCTATGGGGATTACATACTTCTCTACCTAGCATACCCTAGTTCTACCAAAAATTCATCCTATAAAAACAAAACCCTCCTATTTTGCTAAACCTACATTTATGACCCACAAAAGTGAGCATACACAGAAGGACTTCCCTATCACCGAAGAATAGACTTTTGCATGCACCAATAGTCAGGATAGAGTCTACAAGTGTAAGTGATAGCAAAAAATATTCCAGTACCATCTGGGATAATGGCAATAATAGTCGAGTCAGTGATAGTAATATTTAGGTCGATAGTAGCAGTAATAGTCATTTGTATCGGTCAGATCTTATAGGTTGTTAGTGTTAGAAACAAAACTATTAGTGTCCATAACTGCACAAAACAAAGAATCCTAAGGTCAGGAAAGTGAACAGTATCAGTAATTATAGTACAGGTTATAGGGACAGGGATAGGACAGTGACATGGGGGTTAGTAGATAGAACACATAGGTCAGAGATAGTTTTCCAATACCCAACTTTTGAACCAAATATCCAAATAAAAAATCGACCACACGAGTAGACTCATCAAAATAGAGGGAAAAAAAGAAGTATGGGGTGCCCAAAACTAGTGTTGTGGGATATAGCTCATTGTGACCATATTTTCAAGATAATAATTTTGATATATAACACCTAAGCACTTTTTTGGACTCCTTACTAAAATAGTAACTCCTAAAACCACACTTCTATTTTAAATAATTTAGTAAAAGAGTTTCAAGACTATCCAAAATGGTTGTCGATACTCGTAGACATCAAAAAGAGATAGATCAAACCACCTCATTGTTGAAATCCTTAAAGGAAAAATTAGGGAATATGAGCTCAAATAAGATATGTTTGTGCTTCAACTAGGGGGATGTGACATCATGTTGGGAACTCAATGGTTTGGCATGGTGGGAACCATCTCATGGAACATAGTTTATCAGTTCAATATGGATGGAGAATTTGTTACAAAAATCATCCTAAAGAGTCATAGCTCATATATTTGTGATCCAACCTCACCCTTCTAAGGAGGATTCTGTTCCTGTAAATTTACAACTTATTTTGACCAAGCACAATTATGTTTTTGTTGAAACATCATAATTACCACCTTGTCACTCCCATGACCATAGGATTCTATTGTTATTGGGAAATACATGATCCAACATTAGACTGTACTAGTATCTTCATGCTCTTAAGTCAAAAATCAAGAATTTAGTATAAGAATTGTTAAAAGTCTGTGTTATTCATCCAAGCAACAATCATTACTCTTCTCCAATTTTACTAATGCACAAGAAATATGGGTCTTGGTAGTTGTGTATTTATTACCATGAACTCAATAAAATCACCATTAAGGATAAGTTTCCTATTCTTGTGGTGGATGAATTACTGTATGAACTACATGGGACTATGTACTTTTCCAAATTAGAGCTTCACTTTAGGTACCATCAAATCAGGCTCAAGGATGAAGATATTCCCAAGATTACTTTTGGTAATCATGAAGGTCACTATGAATTTTTGGTGATTCCATTTGGCTTGAATAATACTCGTTCCACTTTTCAAATCCTCACAAACAACATATTTCACCCATTCCTTAAAAAAATCATCCTATTTTTCTTTGATGACATTATGGTTTATAGTCGCTCATGGGAAGAGCATCTTGTTTATGTTGATCAGACTCTACGACTATTGGCACAACATCAACTTTATGCTAAGAAGTTCAAGTGTTCTTTTGGGTTGATATAAGTGGAGTATTTGAGACACATTATCACCAAGGATGGCATCAAAGTTGTTCATGAATATCCAAAACCTTGCACTCTCAAGGGTCTTCATGGATTTTTAGGGCTTACAAGTTATTACCATAAGTTTATTCATAACTATGGTAAAATTGCAGCCCCCCTTACTTCCATGTTAAAGGAATATTTTAATGGGATGACACCAACTAAATAGGATTTCCTAAAATTGAAGTATGCTATGACCACCACACTAGTCTTAGCCATACCAAATTTCTCCAAACTTTTTGTAATTGAAAGCAACTCTTCTGGTCATGGTATTGGTGTAGTTTTGATGCAAGAAAGGAGACCCCTAGATTTCACTAGTAAAACATTTTCTAGTCGTAATTTGGAAAAATCCACTTATGCTAAGGAAATGCTAGAAATTTTGCATGCAATAACCCATTGGCAATCGTATCTCATTGGGTATCATTTCTCCATTAAAACTAACCATCAAAGTCTCAAATACTTTTTGGAGCAATGGGTTGCCACCCTTGAACAACAAAAATGGGTTTCTAAGCTCATGGGCTATGATTATGATATCACTTATAAGAAGGGCAAGGAGAAAATTGTGGCTAATGCTCTCTCTCACCAATTTGAGGATCACAATATGCTATGCACCATTTCATCACCCATTCCATAATGGATTGATTCCTTACAATAGGAGGTACTTCAAGATTTAGGCTTGCAAACTTTGATTGCCTCTCTACACATTGACTCTACTTCATGTCCTAGATACGCTTGGGATGACCATGATTTGCGTTACCACCAATACCTTATTGTTCCCCACACATCATCCCTATGAGAAATTCTCATGAGGGAATTGCATGCCTTACCATCTACCGACCATTCAAGATTACTCAAAACATATGAACGACTTAAGCACAATTTTTTCTATCTTATGATATCTATCAATGAATGAAAGGTGAAATGATGCATTCTCAAGGCACTCTCCAATCCTTACCCATTTTTGACCAGGTTTAGACTGATATTTCCATGGATTTTATTGAAGGGTTACCTAAGTTTGGAGGTAAATTCATATTTATTGTGGTAGTGGATCATATTTCGAAGTATGCTCACTTTTTTCCCTCTCACATTCTTACATAACCTCCTCCATTTCCTAATTTTTTCTTGATTCTATATTTTTCCTTCATGGTATGCCCACCTCCATCGTGTTAGATCATGATCCAACCTTCACTAGTCACTTCTAGTAAGAATTGTTTAAGTTGTAGGGAACTCAACTTAATATGAGTTGAGATTATCATCCACAAAAAAAATGGCCAGATGGAGATTATCAACAAATGTTTGGACACCTAACTTCGTTGCTTTACCTCTCATTATCCTACTCAATGGGTAAAGTGGTTTCTTTTGGTTGAGTGGTGGTACAACACTTCCTATCACACAACAACCAAGGTCATCCCTTTCAAGGCAGTTTATGGGTACCCTCCACTCACACCTTCCTCCTACATTTTGGATATCTCTAGGATCCATGTAGCCAATACTACTCTCAGTAAGCATACCAATGTCCTCCATCACCTAAAGATAAATTTTGATGCAACTAAAAAATGGATGTGCTAATAGGTTGATAAACATAATTTTGAGTGCATATTTGATGTGGGTGATATGGTTTTCCTTTGGTTTCAATCATATAAGCAGTTGTCCCTACAACTTCGTAGGTGCCATAAAATTGTTACAAAATACTGTGGGCTCTACCAGGTTTTACAGTGGATTGGTACTACAACATACAAATTTTCCCTTCCACCTACATCAAAGCTCCATCCTATTTTTCCTATCTCCTCTCTCAAAAATGTTTTGGGCAATCAAGTACAGGTTCTATCGACACTCCCATGATTAGATGAAGAAGGTTCTATCTTGCTCGAGCTCGAATAGTTGTTGGATCATCAGACTCACACTCTCTGCAACCTCATCATTACTGAGGTCCTTGTTCAGTGGAGTGGACTCCAACCAGAATATGCTACATAGGAGTCTCTCCATCAGCTCCAACACCAGTTTCCTCATCTTCAACTTTGAGGATAAAGCTTTTTGAAGGGGAAGGACATGTTAGAATCCCATCCAAATGTTATTTTGTAATTCTCTTTGCTTATGTTATGACCCACATACAACGTGGGGGATCCCATCTATAATACTATTTTTCAATATTTTGTAATGAATGTGGAAAGTAAGGCACCTAGCCAACTGGGACCTTTTTATGTAATCGTTACCAAGATTGTAATCGATGTTTGGTAGAAGATTCTAGCTCGAGTGTCATTTTGCATGTAAGCCAACTCTTGAGCTTAGTGTTAGGGTTGCATTAAGTCTGTTCTTTAAAAACTATGAAGCCATGTACAAATGTATATTTTTGCAAGTGAATGAAATAGTGAAGGAGGTTGCCCCATCGAAGAGGCCTAGGATTTAGTGTTTATTTCTTCATTTACTTTCCATATTGTGATATTGCACGAGTTTCTACTTAATTTCAGTATTTTGTGTGAATTTACTTATTTTTAATAGTAGGTTCCTAACATCATTTTTCTAAAGAAGTTTGGATGCAAATAAACACTAGCATGAAAATTATGGTATTTTCTAATCAAAGAGAGCAAAAATAGCCATATATTTTATTTGAAGGAAATCTTTTAGTGGTAGCAATAGAATACAAATGTCTTAGGTTAGATTTCCAAAGCAAACTCAATTGGGGAATTTGTAAAATGAAACAAATATATGTAGGATGAAAGTCTTTTTTTGGGTTATTAATTATTCTACTGATGTTATGTGGATGTGTGGTGTGGGCTAGGAATACATCAAATTTTAAATGGAGATAAATAGAAAAATTTCAAAAGCAACTAATTATAAACAATTTTAGATTTAAAGCATTAGTCTCTATGAGATTTTACTTATTGAAGCAGGATATTTTTAACTAGAAGCAAAAGCTATGGTAAGACTATTGGGATACCTAAAGAAAATACAAAGAATGAAAGATAGCAAATTGCCAAAATAAGTAATTAAAGAAACACTAAATAAAATAAAAGACACGTGGGTGAAAGAAAACAACAAATGGATGGATAAATGGAGCATAAAATTTCATGATATCTTGAACTTCAACAAAGAAATTAAACAATATGTGAAAAAAAAATTTAGACTTGTCATATGGACTAACAATTTAAGAAGAAAAAATATACATCAACAAGTTCAACTTAAACTGTGAATACAATTTAAATAATTACATAGATGCAAGGATCAAATGGAAAAAAAAGAAGAAGTTTATAGCCCAACAAAAATCTAGTTTACACACCATATTGGATGCAAAGCTGGAAGATAGACAATTCCTCAAGAGGTATGGTAACGAACGTATTTTTTGCTCAACAGTATTGAAGACTAAAAAATATTTTATCATAAAATATGAAGCCTACAAAGACATTAAGAATGCATATGAAGACACATTATAATTAAATTCACTAATGAAACTTTTTAAAAATTTGAAAATAGAAAACTTCTCATTAAAATCAACAATTAAAAAACACACTACAAAAGATAGTAAAAAGATGTTAACCTTTTAAATTTTATTAATTTTTATTTATTTATTTTTTGTTGATGTAATTAAACTTTAAAATTTTAAATAAAAAATTCAAAGTTTAAATTCAAAAATAAAATTAGACCCAAACCTTAATTTATATTAGAAATCTTGATTTCATAAATTATTTTAATATCATAAATATAATCAAAATCATTTCATTTTATAAGCTTGAATTTTTATAATTTAAATTATATATAAATTACATATGGATGAAAGTGGCCACCTACCGATACAAATTCCAACAAAGATTAATAGAGAAGACACCACTCTAATTTAACTATATTATTAGTTTAATTTAATAGAATAAAAGTTCAACAATTAACCTTTTCGTCACATTATTAGATTATTATTTTGAAGGGGGCCAAAAATAGCCTTACGACGGTGCTTTTATAAATCTTAAAATCTATATTTCTTTGGTTGGTTAGTTTTTATAATAAATTCTTCATTCATTTAAGTTGTTGATATGAACAAACTTTCAATTGAACCATATACATTTGTATATATATATTTTTTAATTTTATAAAATTAAATTAAACTTAATAATAATTTATTTTATCTAACCTTTTATGGTAATCTTATAGAATTATAGATTTTTTATCCATAAATATTTGCTATAAATCTTTTAGTGGTGATCTATAACTCTTTATTATATTGGTGATCTATAACTTTTTTATATAAAATTTAAATTAAATTAAATGTGATAATAATTTATTGTTTTGAATTTTTTCTTAACACATACTTTTTTATTTGGTAGATAAGATACTATAGCATTAATACCGGGTTTTACAGGTTGACCCAAAACCTTTTACAAAAATCAGCCCAGGGTTGTTGATGAACATGTCCTTACTAAGGATCTTATATATGTAAAATCTACATGCCACCAAAGCCATTACATTTGGTAAGGCACATAGTCTATTATCAAAAATAAACTTCTCATACAACATTTTGGGTATACCCCGAGAAAACACACCTGCATCATAATTACAAAAAAAGAAACAGACACAAATCCCTTCCTTGAAATAGTGGAGAAACAAAAATCTGTAAACACACATAGCAGATGCACCGAAAAAACTCCCACAAGCTCTGTATTGAAGCTTACTCTTAATAATTCTTTGGTAATTGCTTTCTTCCGTATATGTCATGCTTTGGGACAACATCCCGTCTTGGCCAATCAGCCTTGGAGAAATGAACCTGCTGGCTAGATTTATGGCGGTGGCTATCTAGTGGTCCACGTGACTCTGGTTCGAAGTCTTATATTACCGTTTCTTTCCTGCCCTATGATTATCAACCAACCTCAAATTACTAAGACGACTAGGAGCCATGTTATCTGACATGTGACTGTCTCCATTAGTCTTTGTGGTATTTCCAAGCAGCATCCACCAAGATTGACAGCTCATATAATTTTTATTGTGATTCCATTTTAAAAAAGAGGCGGGAATACTCATAGCCTTTGAACTTACAGTGCCTTCTCTATTGGTAAATTTGACTATCATTCTTGGCATTCTTGTTGAATAAGCTCCTCTACTTCGCTCGGGTCATCATGTTCCCATTTGAAAAGTCCATCACCATAGACACTTAAATTGGCCAGCTTAACAACAACTTCGTTAGCTTCTTGAAAGACATGTTGGGCTTTTCTGTCCTATCTTCCTTGGAAAAGGATCCTATCCTCTTCAACAATTATTTTAATCCTCCAAGGAGGTATTTTCTAATTATTGAGGAGATTTATAACATGCATAGAGTCTCCTTATACAATAAAATTGTCTTCTAAGTCTTGATTCATTTGAAGGTCTCTCCACATAGCTCTAGCTTCAGCTTCATTCGTCCTTGTTCCCAAATATTTGGAAAACGTAAGCATCATATTCCCATTATGATCTCACACAATGCTTCTAGTGCCTGCTCTTCCAGGATTGTCCTTAGCTGCTCCATCAAAATTAAGCGTGAACCAACCTATAGGAGGTGGGGACCACTTAAAAATGGCTCTAGGGTTGACTACCCTAGGCACAGACTCATATAACAAAGTTAAGCTTAAATATTGAGGTATCATGGTCTCCTGCAGATGAGGTTTACGACTATCAAAAGGGATAAGGTTCACATTCTTATTGGCAAAGGATAGGATCCTGACAATGATAGTTTGATGATCATGGATAGACTCATTAAAGACTCTATGGTTCTTTTCTAACCACACCTGCCAAAGATAGTGATTGAGACAAATTTTCCACATGTATCTAAGTCTTTGTCTTGAAAAGAGGTAAGGCCATTGGACGAAAAAATCAAGTACGATGGTTGGTTTAACACAAGAAATATTGAAGGCCTGAAAAATCCCACTTGGGACAGTCAAAGAAAAAGGGCACTCAAGAAAAATGTGATAAATGGTCTCCTAATTAGCCCTGCACAGATAACAACAATTAGTGATACAAATACCTTTACACATCATATTATCAATGGTTAGAATTCTTCCTTGGATAACCAACCATGAAAAGACTACAATTTTTAGAATTAATTTTTTTATCCAAACTAAGTCCTTTTGGAGGACAAAATCCTCGTCATCAAGCATAAGCTTGTAAGTTGATTTAACAGTGAACTACCCATTTTCTGTAGGAGCCTAGGTCACTTGATCTTCCTTGGGTCTCATGGGGATAAACTGTTGCCCGAGAATGTTACAAAGATCATTTGATTCCGCTTGAAATCCATGAATCCTTATTTGTTTCCACTTCATTCTGCCTCTGTCCTCAACCATATAATTATAGACTTTTCTTCCAATGAGTTCTTCCATGATATCTATGATTCGAGCTAAGTTAGGATATTGCATCAGTGGTTCGTCCTTAGCCCACCTGTCATTCCAACAATTTATCCTCTCACCATTGCCTAAAACCCATCTTAAACCTTTTTTGATGATTTCCTTACAATTGAGAATTGCTTTCCAAAAAGCTGAACCTCTGATTGGAGCTGAGTCACTTAGAAATTCTATATTTTGAAGATAATTTCATTTGATGATAGTTTTCCATTCATTTTCTTCACCAAAAATGAGGCGCCACACCTGCTTAGCTAGTAAAGCTAAATTCATATGAGCAATTCTCATTAGACCTAAGCCCCTATTTTCCCTAGGTTTGCACACTTTGGTCCATCCTACAAGGTGTATCCTTTTTTTCTCCTCTGATCCAGTCCTCTTAACACATACTTTAAGTTTATTTTTGTTTTGTTTTTTTCTCACACATTAAGTGACACATATGCACATACGTATGGTTGTATCTATTATCATGTCTCTTATATTGAGAGATATACCTACAGTTACAAGTTGGATGCAAACCTTTTTAGAATAGGAACCTTATTAGCTAACATCAATATGGATCTTGGGTTCCTACCTATGACAAGACCTACTTTAGCTACCATCAATAAGATAAAAATCCATTGTTCTTTCAATATGACAGATCAACAAATCCTCATGGTGTAGGGATTTTTAAGTCTACTTGAAATCTTCATTGAAGTCCCTTTCTTGTGAGCATATTTGATACAAAATTAGTAACTTAAATAATTGGTGGAGTTTTGGACCTCTCAAACTTCCTTAGCTTTGAGAAACAATATGACACCTATGAATGACTACACTTAAGATATGTGAAATACCAAGAGCAAGGGTATCCTTATATCCTTATATATATTTTTCCTTTGTGGAGACATTTAAGCTATGTACCAAATGCATCTTCCTTTTGTGGCACTTTATCTTTGGCCAACTCATGTGAAAGGACTTTTCAACATAGTTAAATCAACAATTAACATAATTATTCATATTGAACTTCAAAATTTGTGCATATGATATAACTTTTAATATTCTACTTTGTGAGTATATCATATCATTGCTTGTCTAACCAATGGATTTATAACATTTAGTTGTAATCAATTTTATTTTCATGCTACCTATTTACACAAAATTGTGGTGTACCTTTTCATACCAATTGCATGAGACATTGCCACCTCAATATAATCAGTAATTACCGAATTATAGTCCTAAAAATTTACTTTTCTAGCTTGTTGGTTGTCCAAAACATGTGGCTTGTTAAGATTGGCAACTACTACGACACTGCAAATGTGGCTATTTTTTTGTTGGTAGCTGTTCACAAGGTAAAAAATTAGGGTGTCCAAGATAACATAAAATAATAATTTATTTTAGGGTTTCTTGGGGGAAAATCATCTTTATATACTTTAGGGCTCAATATTTAGGCATGTAATTACTCTATTGAAGGAAATACAATATTTCTTTGCTGCTTGAGATTTATGTGTTAAATATTTTGTTCATGTATGTTTTCTAATTTCCTTTTGTAATGTTATTTTATCTTGAGTGCAATACATTTTTAAGTTATGCATTATTTAGTTATTTTTATTTCTTCTATGCTTATCTTCTCTGCCAACAAGGGGGTCTCCACCAAAAAGTGGTATCAGAGCATGAAGGACAAGGGTTGTTCTTTGGTGAGGGAATGCAAGTGTATTTTTGGCCTATGGAGTCTAGGGAAAAATTGAGAGTGACTACAATAGTCACAAGAGTATTGCAGAAGAAAAAATTGAGAGGTAAACCATTGAGAAGTTCAATGGGAAGAACTTCAATATGTAGAAATGAAATATGGAGAATCTTCTGAAGAACACAAGCTTATACTGAGAGGGGGGGTGAACAGTATAAGACCTCTTTTTACTTTTTCCTTTATACTTCAAAAAAGTAAAGCAATATACCCAAAGCAATATCAAAACAATGCACAATATCATCCACAAAGTGACACCAATTTTAACGTGGTTCACCTAGAATGGCTGGGCTACGTCCACAAAAATTTTCTCTAAAAGTTATCTCAAAGTTCTTTGGGAATCCTTCCCAATTACAATGTTTATGAGCCTCGGCCCAAAGGAGATACCTTCCCCCAATCAGAATTTATGAGCCTCTGCTCAAAGGAGATACCTTCCCCTTTGTCTAAATTTATGAGCCTCTCTCAAAGGAGATACCTTCCCTCTCGCTCCGGAAACGATCCCTCGGAAGATCAACTGCCTCTACCTCTTGCCAGCACGTGGAACTCCTTTCCACCGAAGACCTCCTATCCTCAATGCTTAGCCTAAGAGACCTCTGCCTTCTATGATCACGTCCACAATAGCTCAGCAACCCGTACCAAACATAGTCAATCGGTCTAGTACAAGTCTTCCTCTGTCTGTCAGATCTGTCCAACACTTGAACAAATCAATCCTCTGCACACAAGCCATCTCAAAGACTTGCCAAATCTGTCCTCAGGTTCTTCTCAAAGAACCAGTGCACCTCTGTCCTCATACGATAGCACTCCACGTTCATCTTTGCCCTTTGTGCTCTCTACGCCCTCTGCTCTCTTTGTGCAATCACAATCGCACTTGGTCAAACTTCAACCTTTGCAATCTCTGTGCAATCATAGCGGCACTTAGAACAATTCACCATGACTCTTCGCTCACTCTACACACTTCGATCAAATTTTGCACTCTGCTCTCGATGATCGAACTTCTCACTCTGCACTCTATCTACGAACGTCGCAACTAACAACACCACCAACTCTTCAAAATAACCTGCCTTTTATAATAACACTTTCAAGATCAAAACCTTAATCTTAGTCGGCTGTAACCCTGATCTTTAGTCGGTTGCACAACCCTAAACTTCATCGGCTACAAACCCTAATCTTCGTCGGCTCACATTTAACTTTGTCGGCTTCAACTACCTCTGTAACTCTTCTGTAGCTTTTGTCGTGAAACTACAACATGTCACGATATCGTGACACCTTTGCAACCATACACTTTCTTTTGGCTTTTGTCACGATATCGTGACACTTTAGCCTTTGTAGACTTCATCTTCACTTCTGTCGTGATATCGCGACACTTCTGTCTTCATAGCCTTCCTCTCTGCTTTTGTCGTGAAATCGTGACACTTCTCCTATAGAAGACCTACTTTCAGTTTCTATCATGAAATCGTGACACTTTTGCTTCCGTCTACTTTCTTTTTGCCTGTCGCAAAATCGTGACACTTTCTACATCCATACGCATTCTTTGCAACCCATCACGAAATCGTGACGCTTTCAGCTTTCGTACGCTTTCCTTGTAACCCGTCACGAAATCGCGACGCTATCAACTTTTCGTACATTTTCTTTGCAACCTATCGTGAAATCATGACGCTTTTAGCTTTCGTACGTTTTCTTTGCTCTTTGAGTCACGAAATTGCGACATGTCGCGATATCGCGACACTTTTCTAACTTGCTTTCTCTCTCCTGCTTAAGTCGTGAAAATGCGACATGTCGCGATATCGCGACACTTTTCTAACTTGCTTTCTCTCTCCTGCTTAAGTCACAAAAATGCGACATGTCGCGATATCGTGACACTTTTCTAACTTGCTTTCTCTCTCCTACTTAAGTCGCGAAAATGCGACATGTCGCGATATCGCGACACTTTTCCTCCTTAGCTCTTTTCTGTTCTTTGGGTCGCGAAAACCCGACATGTCGCGATATCGCGACACTTTTTCTCCTTAGCGCTTTTCTTTTCTTCGGGTCACGAAAACCCGACATGTCGCGATATCGTGACACTTTTTCTCTACGAGCTCTTTCTCTCGAACCTGTTGCAAAATCGCGACACTTTTTCGTCCGTACAAACCCTCTTGCAAATTGTCGCGAAATCGTGACACTTTTCTTTGCGAGCTCTTTCTCTCGAACTTGTCGGCTTGGGGTTTGCAAAAGACCTTTGAAACTGTCATGCCGTAACCTTCATCAAAACAAATTATTTGACATCAAATCAAATTCCTTCAAAAGCTTCTTGACATCAATGACAACTTATACACTTGAGCAAAGGCAATGTACCCAAAGTACCCAAAATTGCCAACAATCTCCCCCTTTGTCATTGATGGCAAACCTTTACTGAAAACACTTCTCAAGAGCCAAAACTGAAACCAACTATGCTAACAACTGACAAACTGTGCCCACAACTTGAGAATCTTCCTTTGAAGTTTTGCTCCCCCGAACTTGAAGCTTTCCTCTTCACTTTGAAGCTCTCCCCCTTACTCATATCTCTCCCCCTTTGTCATCAATGGCAAAGGGCCACCTTTGGGGCTTGGGACTAAGAATGAGCCTCTTAGCTTAGTCCCTCCCCCACCTCCTGATGAGGTGATTAATTCTGGGGTGGGAGTAAAACTCCCATTAGGCACTGATCATCATCAGCATCTATAACTTCCTTTTCGGGCCTTCTCTTGAACTCTTTGTCCATATTCCTGTTCTTGTCACTGTTCTTGTTCTTGTTCTCATCCCTGTTCTTGTCCATGCCTTGATCCTTGGACCTGATCATGCCACTGTTCCTGTTCTTGTATTCTAGAATTTCAGCTCTACACTGTCTGATTATGTGACCTTCATTGTTGCACTTGAAACACTTGATGATGTTGTTTCTCTGAGGTAAACCTGATCTTTGAATCCACCTATTCTGACCAAACCTGTTCTGACCAAACCTGTTCTGACCAAACCTGTTTTGATCAAACTTGTTCCTGTTATTTACCTTGCAATAGACTGCCTTGTGCCCAAACTGTTGACAAGAGTAGCAATACCCTTGAAAGAAACTAGCACTTCTGAAATTGTCATTTACCTTCTTCACTTGAGCCATGCAATGTGAAGCCATGTGACCAAACTTATGACAAGCAAAACATCTCGCCTTGAAATTTTCCTTTATTTGACCTCTTGGGTCCCGAAAACTTCTTCTTCTCATTCTGAATTCTGTTTTCTGTTTTTGTGCATCTATCATTCAAGGACTCATGATCTGAAATACTTTCCTCATTAGAACTCTCTTCCTTTTGGAGTCTCTTACTAGACTCTCCAACTTGTTCCTTGTGTGGCTTAACAAAACCAAGGCCTTTTTTATCTGTTGTCTTTCTTTGACCTTTGATGAGTGACTTAACCTTTTTGGAGCTATCTTGAAACCCGTAAAGCTTATCCTTGTACTCTTTAGTTTCCTCTTTCAAAGAAGCCATTTTCTGTTCTAACTCACTATACTCAAGAACCTTAGACTCTAACTCATCCTTGAGTTCTTGTGTCTTAGCTATAGAGAAATCAAGATTTTCTATAAGATCATCTCTCTCCATACAACATTCATCTAACTTATCCTTGAGTCTAGCATTCTTCTTTCTTTCCTTTTTCAAAGCACTAAGAGCATTAATAAGTTCACTTTCAAGATCCTTTATTTGTTTGCTTTCTGAATCATCAAAGCCTTTTTCAGATTTCTTATCACTAGAGGTGCTACCTTTTTCAAAAACCATACAAGCATCTTCCTTATAGTTTTCTAAAGCATCCTCATACATACTAGAAACCAAATCATTATTTGTACAATCATCCTCAAGGTGACCAAAATTTCCACATCTAAGACATTTCATGATAATGAATCTATGTTTCGGTTCTTCCTCTTTTTTCGATATGAACAACATCTCATTTTCATCATCACTTGAAGAACTTTCACTATCACTACTAGAACACTTACTTGCTTTGTCTAGGTAGAAACTCTTCTTGTGCTTGTGAGAATACCTCTTTCCTTGATTGTTGTGTTCATCTATGTTCTTCCCGTGATGCTTGTGCTTTTTAGAATCCTTGCTCTTAGAATCCTGTTTATCTTCATCACTTTCATTCTTGGGAAAAGTACAGTCAGTAGCATAATGACCAAACTTTCCACAATTGAAACATCTTATATTTTTCATGCTTTTGTGCTTTCTAGAGAACTTGCCTTTCTTGTTGTAATATGCCTCTTCATCACTAGAAGACTCATCACTCTCTTGAAGTTGTTTACCCTTGGATTTCTTGGTAGCCTTGAAAGCTGCCTCTTTCTTGACATCAACCTTCACTTGAGTTCTCAACTCAAATGCTGCAAGTATACTATGGAGCTCATCCTTTTTCAACTTATCCAAATCTTTAGCTTCCTCAATAGCAGAAATATTTTCACTAAATCTATTAGGAAGAGATCTTAAAATCTTATCACAAACATCATTTTCAGCAAGCTCAAGACCTAAGTCTTTCATGGAGTTAACAACCTCATCCATACGAAGCATGTAGTCACTAATATTTTCATCATCATTCATCTGGAGTTGTTCAAACATACCTTTGAAGTGTCTCAACTTGGCCTTTCAGACATTTGTATCACCCGTATGAACCACCTTCAATCTGTTTCCACATTTCACTAGTCTGTCTTGCAGTGAATCACTTTGGTGAGATCTGCTTTCTGTAAGCCTTTCAGGATTGCATTCATTGCTTTTGAATTGTTGTGATGTAGGAGCCTTTCTTCTTTAGTATTAGGACCATGTTCAGGAATAGTGTACTCATCTTCAATCACTTCCCATACCTCATTCCCAAGTGCCATTAGATGAACCTTCATCCTTGCACTCCAAAGACCAAAATTTGACCCATCAAGAATAGGTGTTGCATTGCCACTTGAATGATCCATTGTGTTCTTTACTAGCTTTTCCTTCAAGCTGTTAAACTTTTCGAAGGCACCCGCTCTGATACCAATTGAAGAACACAAGCTTATACTCGAGAGGGGGGTGAACAGTATAAGACCTCTTTTTACTTTTTCCTTTATACTTCAAAATAGTAAAGCAATATACCCAAAGCAATATCAAAACAATGCACAATATCATCCACAAAGTGACACCAATTTTAACGTGGTTCACCCGGAATGGTTGGGCTACGTCCACAAAACTTTTCTCTAAAAGTTATCTCAAAGTTCTTTGGGAATCCTTCCCAATTACAATGTTTATGAGCCTCGGCCCAAAGGAGATACCTTCCCCCAATCAGAATTTATGAGCCTCTACTCAAAGGAGATACCTTCCCCTATCTAAATTTATGAGCCTCTGCTCAAAGGAGATACCTTCCCCTCTGCTCTGGAAATGATCCCTTAGAAGATCAACTGCCTCTACCTCTTGCCAGCACGTGGAACTCCTTTCCACCGAAGACCTCCTGTCCTCAATGCTTAGCCTAAGAGACCTCTACCTTCTATGATCACGTCCACAGCAGCTCAGCAACCTGTACCAAACATAGTCGATCGGTCTAGTACAAGTCTTCCTCTGTCTTGTCGGATCTGTCCAACACTTGAACAAATCAATCCTCTGCACACAAGCCTTCTCAAAGACTTGCCAAATCTGTCCTCGGGTTCTTCTCAAAGAACCCAGTGCACCTCTGTCCTCATACAGTAGCACTACACGTTCGTCTTTGCCCTTTGTGCTCTCTACGCCCTCTGCTCTCTCTGCGCAATCACAACCGCACTTGGTCGAACTTCAACCTTTGCACTCTCTGCGCAATCACAGCGACACTTAGAACAATTCACCATGACTCTTCGCTCACTTTGCACACTTCGATCAAATTTCGCACTCTGCTCTCGATGATCGAACTTCTCACTCTACGCTCTATCTATGAACGTCACAACTAACAACACCACCAACTCTTCAAAACAACCTACCTTTTATAATAACACTTTCAAGATCAAAACCTTAATCTTAGTCGGTTGTAACCCTGATCTTTAGTTGGCTGCACAACCCTAAACTTCATCGGCTACAAACCCTAATCTTCGTCGGCTCACATTTAACTTTGTCGGCTTCAACTCGCTTTGTAACTCTTCTATAGCTTTTGGCTGTGAAACTACAACATGTCGCGATATCGTGACACCTTTGCAACCGTACACTTTCTTTTGGCTTTTGTCGTGATATCATGACACTTCAACCTTTGTAGACTTCGACTTCACTTTTGTCGCGATATCGTGACACTTTTGTCTTCATAGCCTTCCTCTCTGCTTTTGTCGTGAAATCGTGACACTTCTCCTATAGAAGACCTGCTTTCGTTTCTGTCATGAAATCGTGACACTTCTGCTTTCATCTACTTTCTTTTCTACCTGTCATGAAATCGTGACACTTTCTGCATCCATACGCATTCTTTGCAACCCGTCACGAAATCGTGACGCTTTCAGCTTCCGTACGCTTTCCTTGTAACCCATCACGAAATCGTGACGCTATCAACTTTTCGTACATTTTCTTTGCAACCTGTCGTGAAATCGTGATGCTTTCAGCTTTCGTACATTTTCTTTGCTCTTTGAGTCACGAAATTGCGACATGTCACGATATCGTGACACTTTTCTAACTTGCTTTCTCTCTCCTGCTTAAGTCACGAAAATGCGACATGTCGCGATATCATGACACTTTTCTAACTTGCTTTCTCTCTCCTGCTTAAGTCATGAAAATGCGACATGTCGTGATATCGTGACACTTTTCCTCCTTAGCTCTTTTCTATTCTTCGGGTCATAAAAACCCGACATGTCGCGATATCGTGACACTTTTTCTCCTTAGCGCTTTTCTTTTCTTTGGGTCGTGAAAACCCGACATGTCGCGATATCATGACACTTTTTCTCTGTGAGCTCTTTCTCTCGAACCTGTCACGAAATCGTGACACTTTTTCGTCCGTACAAACCCTCTTGCAAATTGTCATGAAATCGTGACACTTTTCTTTGCAAGCTCTTTCTCTCGAACCTATCAGCTTGGGGTTTGCAAAAGACCTTTGAAACTGTCATGTCGTAACCTTCATCAAAACAAATTATTTGACATCAAATCAAATTCCTTCAAAAGCTTCTTGACATCAATGACAACTTATACACTTGAGCAAAGGCAATGTACCCAAAGTACCCAAAATTGCCAACATCTTCTAGTGGAGAGAGACTTGAAGGAAGAAATCATGCATGATATAGAGCCTGGTGCAGTATCCTAGGAGGATTGGGACAAGATAAATGAAAAATATATTACATTGATAGGGTTGAATTTGGTTGATTCAGTTATTTCAAATGTCATTGAATCCATGAAAACCAAGGAGATGTGGGACAAGTTGGCATAGTTTTACGAGTCCAAGTCTTTGATAAAATTGATCTTGTTGAATAAAAATTTGTATGACCTATGAATGGTTTATTGTAGAAGTGTGTCAAAGCACCTAAATACCTTCAATACCATAATCAATCAGTTGAGGTCAGTTGGATATCAATTCAAATATGAAGAACAATGTATCTACTTATTACACAGTCTCCTAGACTCTTGGGATAATTTGATCATTACAGTCAGTGGGAGCACAAAGGCAAATGATCTAAAAATAGATGTCATTATGGAACAGCTCCTACAATAGGAGACAAGGAGAAAGACCATAGAACCAACAAAGAGTGTTGAGGCATTTACTGATGCGTAGTCATTATACCATCATTAATTCTCAATGAATCTATCAATCCAGGGCAGTGTACAAGGCTATCTATGAAAGAAGAAGTGAAACAACTATAACTTAGGTCAATCTAGAGCAACAAGTCTTATTGGTGGAACCGGTTGTGTGGGGGGTTTTGGAACATTCCTATCTCTAAATTGCATGAATTAAATCTTAATCTAAGTTGCAGAATTGGAAACTAATCATTAACTATAGAAATGAAGTCCTAATTACAATTGCAGAATAAGACCTAATTATATTGCAGAAATAACGATTGCAGAATTGAAAGTCTGATCCTAATTGCAGAAAGGAAATCTAATTACTTTTGCAGTAATGAAAGTCTAGATCTAATGTGGAAATAAAAACTATCAAAGTTCTGTAATAGAAGGTTGTCAATCTTCTATTCAGGTTTTGACAGCAAAACATAAAATGCAGGAAATTGCTAAAAAATAGTAAATTCTGAAATAACAGTCTAAAATAAAGTGGAAGCTTTGTTGAAAGTAAGATTGCAACTAAAACATTAAGCACAAGGTTAATCTAAGCATAAATAAACTAATACTGCAAATATTGTCAACTGTTTACAAGCAATTGAAATAACAAGTTCTACAACTCATTCTACTACAGCAAAATCAGAATAAAAACCTGCTTTGTTAGTCCTCCTCCTAGGTCTGGAAGTGGCCAACCTCTTTGTCCAGAAGAAGGTGTAAGTCTCTCTCTCTTTCTAAATCTTAATCACACTCATTTACAAGCAATATGAAATAGAACTGGTGCACTTTATTGATCAAAAGACATGATTACAATAATTCTATTGAAAAATCGTTACAGGACTGTAACAGTCAATTTCTACCTATACTCTATATTTTTGCTAGCTTCCTTACACTATTTTCTACCTCATTTACTATCTACTTCCTACTTACTTACTAGGCTCAACCTGAATGGGAGCAATATTTATAGCTATCCTATGATCTGATTACAAACAAAGAATATCTCAAAAGATCTAATCCTACAATGCTGCAACAAATTCTGGTTTTATCCTAGAAGAGGACTAAAACTTGATCTTTCCCTTAATGATGGCTTTGGTCGGCAATGACGGCAAAGACAGATGGAAGATCTTTCCCTTTACCTTTTCCAACCTTTATTTCCCTTTTTTTGGCTTCAAAAATCGGTCAACAAGTCAAAGAAACCATTCTGTTCTTCATTCCGAAGATAAGTGGCTTCATTCCGAAGACAATGCAATTCTCATTCCGAAGATCGCTCATTCCGAAGATACTGCATTCTCATTTCGAAGATCGCTCATTTTGAAGATATTGCATTCTTCATTCCGAAGATCCGCTCATTCCGAAGATATTGCATTCTTCATTTCGAAGATCCGCTCATTTCGAAGATGTTGTGTTCTTTCATTCTGAAGATATCTGTTCATTTCGAAGATACTTTAGAATGAACAAATGTATGCTTTTCCATGATTTCTTCTACATCTCTCAGGTGGGTTATCTCCTAAGATCAAATTCCAATGGTCTTCATCCCTTTCCTCATGTGAATTCCATGCCTTGCTATTTATGGACAACTGGCTGGAATTTACATGGGAAAGACTGGTTTTGCTGCACAACAATAGTTTGCTTGCACTGTTGCTAGATTTAGGTGAAATAAATGCTTGAGATAAATCAAAATATGATTAGTGAAATGCTGCTATTATTCTAAGCATATCCCATTGTAGCAAATCATAGCAAAAAGAACACAAAACTATGCAAAAAGTCTGTAAAATCAGCATATAATATTTCAAATACATTGATCATGCAAAATAGTTAATATACAACATATTTAATCAACTTAACTAACATATCAGATAAAACATAAGAGTTTATAGGCATTTTTAGTGTTCAAAACATGTTATGATTGAGGCATTTCCAGGCCTCATCATTTTCCCCCCAACTTATATTAATGCATGCCCTCATGCATTCTGTTGGGCTATGGAATCACATATGTCCATGTTTAGATTCCATGACCCGTAGAATAATTTCTTGCCTATGTAATACCCCCTATTTTCCTGAATGTTTTTGAGCCAATATTCAAATCGTTCATCACGTTGGGCATATTCCTCAAAGTAGAATGGAACTGGAGTAATGATGGTCGGAGGCCTGAACCTGAGACCTATCCAGTTATGTTGCATGATCTGAATCAGCTGGACTACACCTTCTGCTCTTCTTCTGGACCATTCTAAGTTGATGGGGGAGATAGGTTCTCTTTTCCTCAAAGACATGGAAAGTTCATTCCATCTGTCTCTGCATACTGACAATGCTGGGAAGAAATTGTGATCACAAAAATTGTCAAATCTGGCCACACAGTCCCTTAAATTGTTCAAGTACATTCTCTTTATATCATCCCTGTTCATCATTGAGAAGTGTTGTGTGATAACTAGGTATTTTATTTCAAAAGTTGTCTTTGACAATATGATTGTGACAACAATTTTCTCAATTCTGCCACTTCCTGCTGAAGCTTTGCAATTTTTCTTTCTTGTATTTCAATGATGCTTTCTTTCTCTGAAATACATCTCCTTGCTGCTCTCAGCTGCTCTGTGATGTCTTCCACTTCTATTTCTGCTTCAGAAGCTGATGCAGACAAATCAGTTGCAGTTGGCTGTTCAACCAATATTTCTTCTTCTTCTGCAATAATTTGTTCTTATTCAGGAGGCTCTATGAGACTGTCTATAAGGGTATCTACCATATCTATAGCCTGTTGAACTGTAGCCTCCTCCAAACCATCCTACTCAATTTTTGCCTCAGCTATCTATTCAGGGAATTCTAGAAAGTTTTTAGATGCTGGTTGTATCTCTGTGACATCTGGGCTACTTGGTCTATCTTCTTCCTCCATGACCTGTTCTGTAGTTTCTTTCAAATGGATTCTTGTAGACCTCCTAGTTCCAGATGCAAACCTCTTCTTTTTGCTCTATTTTTTGGTGATAGCAGGGGTCATGGGGTCAGTTTCAAATACCTCTATTTCCCTTGTTGTTTCTACCTCTATTTGGTTAAGTGCTTCACTTCTCTGTTCTGACAAATCAGTTGTAGCTTCAGCAAAATGAACCTTCTTTTGTTTTTTTGCTCTGCTACTAGTTCCAGATCCTTTTCTCTTTTGTTTCTTAGCTCTTGAAGTTGAAGGTTCAGGAGCAAGGTTTTCTGCTGCTGTTGTGGGGTGTAGTTCTGTAATAGCTTTAGGGGCACCTTCTATAGTTTCTTCTGCAGCATCCTCTGCAACATTTTCTATAGCAGTTGTTTCCTCTTCTACAACAACATCAGCAGCATTTGGTTCTTCTTCTTCCTCACTTTCATCCCCAAAAATGACATCATTTAGGGTAGAGTAAAACCTATCAAAACTCCTAGGGTTTCCTCTAAAATGGTGTTGGCAAACTAATTTGATGAGGCCATGATGGCGAAGGCTTCCTTTACCCTCCTGATATCTCTTTGCCATGTTCTTTAACTCTTGATACAGATACAGGGGAAGATTTACCCTAACCTCTGGTTGTTGCCCACCATGTCTGAGATGGTTCAAAATTCTCAGATGATGCCCTGATAACAGCACATACTGCCCTTCACAGGTTAAAAATTTAATTACCCAGGTGGCTACTTCATCCCAGGGTTCCTGTAGGCTGGCCCTTTTTAACCCTTTGCATGTGTTGTTATGGGTTAAGTACTCTAGTTCTCTATCATTCTCTTCTACAAATTGATTAACTACATTTGCCAATGTGTTCTTGCCGGATCTAGAAATTGAAATCCCTTCTAATGGCAGACTCTGTAATCTGACTTAAAATTTTAGGGCTTACCTCAATAGTCATGTCGTTAACATGTGCTCGGTTGTTTCTGAATGTATGGGCGAACATGCCAGCCAAATCTTCAGAAGACCCATTGAATTTATCCAGAAATGGCATAAACCCTCCATCTTCAAAAATTTGCACAACTGCCAGATTTTCTCGGAGGTAAGTGGTATCTGCAGGCTCTGTTTTGATCTTTCGCCCCATATTTTTTGTTTAAAAATCGTACACTACGGTTGTTGTTCTTCTGTTGGATCTCTGGCTATTTTTTGTTGCAAATTTGTAGAGTTTTAGTTTGAAACCTTCGTTGCCCTGTTTCTCGTCTGCTTCTTCGAAATGAATCGTAACCTGTGCACTGTACTTCACAACACGTCTTCGAAAAGAAAGGTGGCACACATTTCTACTTTTGCACTGTACACCTGTTCGTTGATAATTGCATGGATGTCCTTGCCGTCAGATCCACCTCATTAGTTTTGCAGATTCTCACGTGCATGTTAATTGGCATTAAAAACTGGTGGCATATGGTTGGTCACATTCTCCGTATTTCTAATGAGTGCAAAAACAGACCATGTGCTGACTGACACGTGTTCCTTCCTCGCATGCAATTAAAAAAAATTTGATTTTGTCGTACCTTGCCACGTGGAAATGCTCTTTTCGAAGATTATAACTTATTACAGACAAAATTTCATTCCGAAGATTATGACCTCATTCCGAAGACAAGTCTTCATTCCGAAGACAAATCCTCATTTCGAAGATTATGACTTCATTTCGAAGACAGGTCTTCATTCCGAAGACAAATCTTCTTTGCAAAATTTTCATTCCGAAGATTAATCCTCATTCCGAAGATCAATCCTCATTCGAAGATCAAGCTGTATTGCGAAGGTAAATCGTCATTCCGAAGACAGACCCTCATTCCGAAGATAGATCCTCATTCTAAAGACAGATCTTCATTTCGAAGACAGATCTTCATTTCGAAGACAGATCTTCATTTCGAAGATGATGCAGCAAGTCGTCATTCGAAGACCAAGTTTCATTCCGAAGACAAATTGTCATTCTGAAGACAAAGCTTCTTTTTGAAGACAAAGTGCAACATTCATTTTGTTGTCATTTTGAAGACAATTTCAATCCGAAGATAATACAACGGGCACTATTTTTGGCATTCTTGTTTCGAAGATTAGGCAGAAATCAATATTTTCATTCTCAAAACATGTTTTTAAGTATGCCAACTCTTATGAATACCTTTTATGCTAATGGTTAATTGTCACATACTATATACCAATCATTTTACAATGAAGAAATGTAAGAAATATATACCTGATAAAAACAGTTAATGCAGTTTTGAAGAATGATTGCCTTTGTTGATATTCTGCTGAGATTTTCTGCAACATTTCAAAACAAGTGCACTTGGTGAATTTGTACAATGATGGTTCAGAAATTTCTCAAGGTTATGCATGCCAGAAAACTGGTTTTCATGCACACCAACTCAATGAGTGCCTTAAGAAAAGGTTTTCACTTCGAGTTATTCATTTTTCTCTCTTTTTTTCTTGATTTTCCCCTTTTTTTTTTTTTTTACCTCTCCTTTTCTCTCTTTTTTTTTTCTTGATCCTGACTATGCCCATGAAGGAATTTCATGATTTCCCCTGAAACCATGCCCGTGAAGGAATTCATACTCAGAATTTATTCATCTTTTTGTTTTCTATTTTTTCTAATTTTTTTGTATTTTCTATTTTTTCTTGAAATCCACTGATCATGTTGATTGTTTTGAAGTGGAAGAGGGAATCTCTTCCACCTATTGTGTATCCAAACTATCAAGTTGTTGCAAGAATTCTTCTTTAGTCAGAGGTGTATGGTATACCCTGAGGCGATGTCCATTCACTACCAACTTTCTTCGTGACCCATCAATAGGGGATAAACGAGCTGCTCCATTGTTAAATACCTCCTCAATCCAGTAAGGTCCCAACCATCTAGTTCTTAGTTTCCCAGGGAAGTCTTCATATTGAGAATCAAACAGTAAAGCCCAATCTCCTTGTTGAAGTTTCCTCTGTTGAATGTGACTATCATGCCACAGCTTCCTCTGCTCCTGAATTACCTCAGTTTGGTGCAGAGCATCCAATCTAAGTTCATCCAATGCATTCAACTGCAGAATCCTGTCTATCTGTGCCTACGACAATTCAATTCCAATTTCTAGTGTTGTGCGCAATGTTAGTAGCTCAAATTCAATAGGTAAGAGAGGCTTTTTACCAAAGACTAGTTCATAAGGTGTGAATCCAGTAGTGGACTTCCAAGTAGTATTGTAGGCCCAAACTGCTTCAGGTAATTTATCTAGCCAATTTTTCCTATGAAAAGCTACTATTTTTGTCAAGATGCGTTCTAGTTCCCTGTTTGTTACTTCAACCTGGCCATTTGCTTGTGGGTGGTAAGGTGATGATTTCCTATGTTTGATTTCATACAATTCTGTAAATGCTTTTATGACTTTGGATGCAAATTGGGGTCCTTGGTCTATGGTGATAGACCGTGGAGCTCCAAATCTCTGAAAAATCTGAGTATACAAGAAATCAGTGACCTTCTCTTCACGAGCATGTTTGAAAGCACGCACCTCTACCCACTTTGTCAGGTAATCAGTGCATACTAGAATATGCACCTTTCCTTGAGAAGGTGGATCAATAGGTCCTACAAAATCAAGCCCCCACCTCTCAAATGGTTCTAAAACCATTTGAGGCTGCAGTGGCATCTCATTTGTATGAGTGGGTTTCCCCATTCTTTGGCATGCATCACAATGCCTGATGTACTTTTTCACATCCTTGTGAAGAGATGGCCAATAATATCCTATCCCTAAGATTTTCCTAACTATGCTTTTTACAGAATAGTGTCCACCTGAGGGTTCATCATGACAAGCTCTAAGGATATCATACACTTCATCCTTTCGGATGCACCTACGTAACACATGGTCAGGACTGCACTTAAAAAGCATACCCTTAATCCATTCAAAAGAAGAACTCTGTTTGATCAATTGTTTTTTCTGTTTTGAAGTGAAATGTGGAGGAACTTTCCCTGTGACCAAATAATTGGCTATATCTGCAAACCAAGGTGATTGGAATGATATAGCAAATAGTTTTTCATCAGGAAAAGTGTCATCAACTAATTCCCCTTCATCTGTGTTCTCGCAACCTGGACAAGAAATCTGCCACAACATTAGCTTTTCCTGGTTTGTTGATTATAGTGATATCAAATTCTTGCAGCAACAACAACCAACGAATAATTCTTGCACTTACCATAGGTTTATTCATCAAATACTTAATGGTTGTATGATCTGTGTGAATAAATATTTGATAACCTGTGATATAATGCCTGAATTTGTTGATGGCATAAATTACTGCTAGGAATTCCTTCTCAGTTGTTGTATAATTTTTCTCGGCTCCTGTCAAGTTCTTGCTAATGTTGTAGATGGTATAATGTTCACCATTATCAATTTGTCCTAATGCTTGCTCCAATTGCTTGTATTGGAGGCATCGATCTGAATGTGAAATGGTAATGTCCAATTAGGTCCTCTGAGCACAGGTGGAGTTATCAATTTCTCTTTCAGAGCTTCAAATGCTTCCCGACACTTTGCAGTCCAGGAGAATTCAGAATCTTTAGTCAATAGGGCAAACATAGGACTGGCTATTGTACTAAAGTTGGGAATAAACCTACGGTAAAAACCAATGTGTCCTAGGAAGCTTCGGCATTAGTCTGAGTTTTAGGAGGAAGGAGATTTTTGATAATTTCAACCTTCTTTGGGTCAACTTGGATCCCTTCAGGAGAGATGTGATGACCAAGAACTATCCCTTCCTTCATCATCATGAAGCATTTATCTGGATTTAAGGATAAGTGGTATGTTTCACAACGAGTTAAGACTTTGTCAAGATTTTCCAATGTAAAATCAAAAGTTTGTCCACATACTGTGAAATCATCCATGTATATTTCAACACTTTTGGTGGTCAGATCAGCAAAAATTGCTAGGACTGCTCACTGAAAAGTTGTTGGGGCATTACACAAACCAAAAGGTAAAACCCTATAGGCAAATGTTCCCCATGGACATGTAAAAGTTGTCTTTTCTTGATCTTCGGGTGCAATCTGAATTTGATTATATCCACTAAATCCATCAAGAAAACAAAAGTATCTTTTTCCAGCAAGAGTATCTAACACTTGATCTATGAAAGGTAATGGAAAATGGTCTTTGTATGTCACCTTATTCAACTCTCTATAGTCTACACATACTCTCATTTTTCCATTTTTCTTAGGAACTATTACCAATGGAGAAACCCATTGGCTATCAGAAATTGGGTAAATGAATCCTACTTCCAGGAGTTTTTCAATTTCTTCTTTCACAATATCTCTTAAGGCAGGATTCAATCTTCTTTGAGGTTGTCTGACTGGCTTGACTTCTTAAGTATAGATTCTATGGGTACATATATCAGGATGAACTCTGACATATCTTTGTAGTTCCAAGCAAAAGCATGAACATGCTTCTGCAAGACAACTATCAGTTTTTCTTCCTCTTCCCTAGTAAGTTGGCTGTAGATGTTCAAAAATTTGCCTGGTTGGACTTCTATTTGTTTTGTATTTAGAAGGACTGAATTCACTCCTTCATACTTGGTGATTAAGGGATTAAGAGGACATTGTTGAGATGGGAGAAAAGAAGCAGTTTCTATTTTATTGCTGCTTGAGGGAAGCATATCTTGTATGGAACAGTGAGAAGGAAAAATCAGATGATGGTGCCATCCATGTGGTAGTGAAACAGAGTTTCCCTGTGATAGCACAGATGGTTCATCTTCAGATTTTTGATTCTCCTCATTACTTATCAACTGTTGGATATTTGTTGCTTCCCCTTCTAAACCTTGTTCATGTAGAACATTCATCAGGATTGTTTCATTTTCTAAGTTTTCTGTGTCACTGAGGTCTTCTGTGTGTTCTCTTACTACTAAGGTAGCTAGTGTAGAAATGACCTCTTCCGGTTCTTCCTCTGAGTCAGAAAACCATAACTGACCTAAAAATTTGCTAGATGGTTTTGCAGGAGGATATAAAGAAATCTGTTTCAGATCAATACCATTTGAAATAGTCATATTTCCAGATCTGCAGTCTATGAAGGCTGCTGCAGTTGCAAGCCAAGGTCTTCCCAAAATAATGGGATATCCATGTGCTGAATTTCTTGGCTATAAAACCAAAAAATCTGCAGGGAATTCCCAAGAAGAAACTTCTATAGGGACATCTTCAATGATTCCTTCAGGTTTTGCAACTGACCTATCAGCCATTTCTAAAACTGTAAATGTGGGGCTGAGATGTTTGAGCTGTAATTGTTCCATTGTATCTTTGGTCATGACATTTATTGCAGCTCCTAGATCCACTAAAACATTTGATATTGGTACTGAACCTATGGTGACTGTGATAACTGGGCTTCCTGGATCACTATACTTTGGAGGTAGTAGTTTTCCAGATAAGAGATCAGCTATCTTTCCTTCAACCTGCACAGTTTTGGGAAATGCTTTCTTCTTTCTTCCTGCTCTTTTAATGCACAAATTTTGGACAGTACTGTTAATCTCTGGTATTTCCTTAATAGCTTGCAATAAGGGCAATGAGATAGTCAACTTTTTGAGTTCTTTGACCAATTCGACTCAGAATTTTTTGGTATTGCATTAAGTCTTTCAGGATATGGAATTATCCTTGGTAATTGTTCTGCTTGTGTCTCTTTCTCTATTGTTGGTTCCAATTTTTTTGTTTCTATTGTTGGTTGGATTCTCTCTGGTTCTGATGATTCTTGCTCTTCATTTTCTTTGACTTCAATTGAAACTGGTTCAGGTACAACTTTCCCTGAACGAAGTTGGATGTCACTACAATCAAGAACATTAATTTCAACATTTTCTTCAGCTTTAGCCACATAGACAGGAGGTGTCTGTCTCACACTATTTGGATTAGTGACTGGCTGAGCTGGCAATTGAGGTTGTTTCACTTGTTGTGTTTGTTGTTGTTTTTCTTGAAAATTTTGATTAGGTGCAGGCAACAAATGCTGAGTTTGACCTTGATTCCTTTGCTGCCTTGGATAGGACTGGTATTGCTGATTCCACTATGGTTGGTTTTGCATCCAATGTGGATTAGTCTGATTTTGATTCCAAGTTGGATTGTTTTGATTCCAAGATGGGTTGTTTTGATTCCATGAGGGGTTGTTTTGATTCTGATTCCAGGTTGGGTTACTCCAATTTGATTGTGGCCATTCTTGGGAATTTGTCCATTGAGGATAATTCCAAGGACGTTGGGGTGGTTCTGATTGTCCCCAAGGCATAGTACTAGGATTATGCCCCCAATTTGTAGGAAAACGAGGGGGATTTTGATATTGAGAGAAATTTCCCCCTTGTTTTGGTCCAATATAGTTGAGTTCCTCAGTCTAGTTTTCTAACACAGTTTTGAGTTGTGGTAGCAGGTGGCATTGATCAGTTGAATGCCTTTTTGAACAGATACTACAAATGGGTGAGATAGATGTTTTATTCAAAGGACATTCCTGCAAAGCATGTTTATTTCTACATCTTGGGCAATAAATTGCCAAAGGTTCTATGTTTTTTGCTTTTGCAGACATTTCCCCCAAAGTAGTGTTTAGATGCACTAGGATATCAGTTTTGAAATTTGCAAGTTCCTCTATCAGGTCCTTTACATCAGTGCCATTTGTGCGGCTTTTTCTTCTTCTCTGCTTAGTGCGAGAGTAATTCCTGTAGAGATCCATAATTTCCTCATTACTGAGAGTGGTTACATCCCCTTTTCCCATCAAATCCAGAACTTCTCTGGATTCATCTTGCAATCCTCTCAAAAATATGGTTTTACATAATTCTGGTTCTACAAGTCCACATCTCCTTTGAACAAAGGAGAACCTATCAAGATAATCTTCCAAGGTCTCATCATCTTCCTGCTTGATTCTGAATAACTCATCTTTTCTATTCCTTACACGGCAATATTCCTGATATTTGTCTAAAAAGACAGTCTCCATTTGATCCCAGGTTCTTATGGAATTTGGCTCTAAGCTCATGAACCAGCCGCAATGTCTGAATCCTTGAGAGTTGAGGGAAAAACCTTAAGTTTTTGATTGTCATTTATATAATCATAGGTCTGACACACTACCTTGAATTCAAACAAAAACTGGTCAGGATCTTCAGATACAACACCTCGAAAGGTTGGAAGTACTGAAGGTGAAATGGTCTTCATGGGAGAGTTTTGTGTTGGATTCAGACGAATAGGATATTCAAATGTTCTGGACGGTTGGAGTATATCCTGATCATCTCCTTCATTATGAACATAGCCATGTTGGCCATCTATATTGCCTCCTTTTGCCATAGTTTCCTATTTGTTGGGAGAAGTTAAAGCTTCCCAAATTGTTCTCTCAAGAGGTCCAAGCCTCTCTGTTGATGATGAGTCTGATGAATTGTCTTTCTTAGGATATTCTGATGATGATAAAATTGGTGATTTTCCTATCTCAGAATGTTCTAATGATGGTGAGACTGGTGATTTTTCTATCAATCTTTCTGGTAATTCAAACATAGGTGATTCACCCCTTAGGCGTGAAGATCTCCTTAATGGGACAAGCCAGGGATCCTTTGGGGTAGTTCTACCTTTTTCATCCCTAGACTTACTCATTCATGTTTACTCTTAAATGACATAAATTAAGTCAATAGTTGTTATCTTCCTCAACTGTTGTATTCAGATTTTAACCTGAATTTTCACAGTTTAGTCTGATTACAGCTATTGGACTATTTGTTTTCTTCTGACAACACTATTCCTTGGCAACGGTGCCAAAATGATGCGTAGTCGTTATACCATCATTAATTCTCAATGAATCTGTCAATCCAGGGCAGTGTACAAGGCTATCTACGAAAGAAGAAGTGAAACAACTATAACTTAGGTCAATCTAGAGCAACAGGTCTTATTGGTGGAACCGGTTGTGTGGGGGGTTTTGGAACATTCCTATCTCTAAATTGCATGAATTAAATCTTAATCTAAGTTGCAGAATTGGAAACTAATCATTAACTACAGAAATGAAGTCCTAATTACAATTGCAGAATAAGACCTAATTATATTGCAGAAATAACAGTTGCAGAATTGAAAGTCTGATCCTAATTGCAGAAAGGAAATCTAATTACTTTTGCAGTAATGAAAGTCTAGATCTAATGTGGAAATAAAAACTATCAAAGTTCTGTAACAGAAGGTTGTCAATCTTTTGTGTAGGTTTTAATAGCAAAACATAAAATGCAGGAAATTGCTAAAAAATAGTAAATTCTGGAAATAATAGTCTGAAATAAAGTGGAAGCTTTGTTGAAAGTAAGATTGCAACTAAAACATTAAGCACAAGGTTAATCTAAGCATAAATAAACTAATACTGCAAATATTGTCAACTGTTTACAAGCAATTGAAATAACAAGTTCTACAACTCATTCTACTGTAGCAAAATCAGAATAAAAACCTGCTTTGTTAGTCCTCCTCCTAGGTCTGGAAGTGGCCAGCCTCTTTGTCCAGAAGAAGGTGTAAGTCTCTCTCTCTTTCTAAATCTTAATCACACTCATTTACAAGCAATATGAAATAGAACTGGTGCACTTTATTGATCAAAAGACATGATTACAATAATTCTGCTGAAAAACTGTTATAGGACTGTAACAGTCAATTTCTAGCTATACTCTGTATTTTTTGCTAGCTTCCTTACTCTATTTTCTACCTTACTTCCTCTCTACTTGCTAGGCTCAACCTGAATGGGAGCAATATTTATAGCTATCCTATAATCTGATTACAAACAAAGAATATCTCAAAAGATCTAATCCTATAATGCTGCAACAAATTCTGGTTTTATCCTAGAAGAGGACTAAAACTTGATCTTTCCCTTAATGATGGCTTTGGTCGGCAATGACGGCAAAGACAGATGGAAGATCTTTCCCTTTACCTTTTCCAACCTTTATTTCCCTTTTTTCGGCTTCAAAAATCGGTCAACAAGTCAAAGAAACCATTATGTTCTTCATTCCGAAGATAAGTGGCTTCATTCCGAAGACAATGCAATTCTCATTTCGAAGATCGCTCATTTCGAAGATACTGCATTCTCATTTCGAAGATCGCTCATTTCGAAGATACTGCATGCTTCATTCCGAAGATCCGCTCATTTCGAAGATATTGCATTCTTCATTTCGAAGATCCGCTCATTTCGAAGATGCTGTGTTCTTTCATTTCGAAGATATCTGTTCATTTCGAAGATACTTCGGAATGAACAAATGTATGCTTTTCCAATGATTTCTTCTGCATCTCTCAGGTGGGTTATCTCCTAAGATCAAATTCCAATGGTCTTCATCCCTTTCCTCATGTGAATTCCATGCCTTGCTATTTATGGACAGCTGGCTGGAATTTACATGGGAAAGACCAATTTTGTTGCACAACAACAGTTTGCTTGCACTTGTTGCAGATTTAGGTGAAATAAATGCTTGAGACAAATCAAAATATGATTAGTGAAATGCTGCTATTATTCTAAGCATATCCCATTGTAGCAAATCATAGCAAAAAGAACACAAAACTATGCAAAAAGCTGTAAAATCAGCATATAATATTTCAAATACATTGATCATGCAAAATAGTTAATATACAACATATTTAATCAACTTAACTAACATATCAGATAAAACATAAGAGTTTATAGGCATTTTTAGTGTTCAAAACATGTTATGATTGAGGCATTTCCAGGCCTCATCATTTACTGTGAGAAGTAGTTATAGAGAAAGAAAATATTATGAGAAGGTAGGAGGAAAAGGGCATAGATCAAAATCAAGAAAGTGATTCCCAAGTAGAGACTGGAAGAAATATTTGGTGTACTAGAAGTACAATAAGAAAGGGTTCATAAAAAGTGAGTGTAGAGATGATTCTCAGGGAGATGAACTAAAATCTACAACATCTACCTTACAAGGAGTTATAGATCTTACTATATTCTTAGCGAATAATGCCCAAGAGGAATCATGGTTGATTTATTCCAATGCATCATTTCATACGACACCCATAGAGAGTGGTTTGAGGAGTACAATGAGGGTCATTGTGGGAGAGTACTTCTTGGGGATAGCTATCATTATGACATGATAGGAAAAGGTAGAGTGAGAGTAAATCTTAGATATGGATGAGAAAAACACAATTAATGTGAGACATGTTCCTAGACTAACAGTGAGCCAATTTTTTGATGTTGGTTTGGAGACTATTTTTGATAGAAATGGCTACAATTTGGTGAAGGGAGCCATGGTAATGATAAGAGGAGTAATGCAAGTATCTTTTTACAATTTGGATGTAGAACGTGTTAGTACCACTGGTTCATACCTAAGTTCAACAACATGTAATAGTCCATCAAAAATTATGTTGTGGTACAAGCGTATGGTACACATCGATGAAAAGAGTCTGTGGGAGATGTATAGCAAACAACTAGTACATGGATTGGAAGGTAAGAAGTTTGATTCCTTTGATATTTTTGAAGCTTGTATCATGGGGAAGCATAAGAAAATTTCCTTTTGTTCTAGTGAGTATAGGAGTAATAATGTTTTAGAGTTAGTGCACTCAGATATTTGTGGACCCATGGAGGAGCAGTCCATGATAGGGTTCAAATATTTTATCAACTTCATTAATAATTTCTCTAGGAAATATTGGGTGTTCTTCATGAAGTAGAATATTTAAGCACTAGAGAAATTCAAAAACTTTGTTGCTAAAGTAGAGAGGTAGACCAACAAGCAGGTTAAAGTATCGAGGATAGATAATGGAGGTGATTTTTGCTTTGGATATTTTGATGAATTTTGCAAATTGCATGGGATTGAAAGGAAAAAAACCACACCTCAAAATCCACAGTAGAATGATGTGGCAGAGAGAATGAATACGACTCTCATGGAGAATACACGAAATATAAGAGTAGATGCGGGTCTAGACAAGATATTTTAGGTTGAGGTAGTTTACACTGTCAATTATGTTAATAATTTATCCCTGAGTTCAATCTTAGGAGGAATTACTCCATAGAAGAAGTGGAGTGGAAAGAAACCCATTGTAGAGCATCTAAGGGTGTTTGGATGCAAAGCCTACATGCATGTTATAAAGGAAAAAAGAAGCAAGTTGGATAGTAAATCTATAAAATGTATTTTGTGGGTTATATTGATGGTGTGAAAGGCTACATATTATTAACACCATCAGAGAGGCATCATATTGTGAGTTATGATGTGATATTTAAGTAAAATGTGGCTGGTGGAAGGAAGGTCAAGAAAATGAAATTTAGGTGAAAAATAATGATCAATAGCCTCCCGTAGATCATTATAAACCTTTTATAGTTGGTCATAGAAATCAAAAATAGTTTTCTAATATACAACAATATTCCATATTTGGTTAGTAGCCTTTTGTAGGTGATAATAATTGCCAAAATCAACCTACCATAACAAGCCCTAGTGATCAATCGTAAGTTGTCGATAGTCAAATTGGAAAAAATAATGGTAAGACATCTGCTAATGATGAAATTAGAGGTGAGACCCAACCAAAAAATGAAGTGCAAACCAAAAATATTGTAGAGGCTAAGGAGTACATCCAATCACTTTGAAGGAGTCAATGCCAAAAGAGAGCACCGAAAATGTATGGTTATGATCCTAGTGATTTTAATTATTCTACACTAACTACACTTTGTGAAGAGCCCAAGATTGTGAAGGAGGCTCTAAATTGCATTGAAGCTAGGCAATGGAGAATGACAATGGAGAAAGAGATGAAGTCTCTTAGTGATAATCAAACTTAGGATTTGTATCCAATACCAAAAGAGAGATAATTGGTTGGTTGTAAATGGATATTTAAGAATAAATATAACTTAGATGGCTCAGTCGAGTGGTATAAGGTAAGGCTAGTTGTGAAGTATTATACCCAGGTTGAAGGCATTTATTACACTAAGATATTTTCACTGGTAGCTAAGATAGATTCAATTTGATTGTTGTTGGCAATGACAACATAAAATGATTGGTAGATTGAGTGGATGTGCGTGAAGCCAAAATTTCTTTGTGGAGAATTAAAGGAGGAAATATACATGCAATAGCCTGAGGAGTTTAAAACCAATGGGAGAAATCTGGTTTGTATATTAAAGAAATCATTGTATGACCTAAATTAATCACCGACAGAATGGTATAAATATTCTAACCATTATGTGATTGAATATAGTTTTTTTAGGAGCAATGCAGATCATTGAATTTACTTCTTGAAATATTCAAGTGGGTTTGTTATACATTCATTGTATATTGATGACATACTACTTCTAAGTAATTCACAACATGAAGTTCAAAAAGTAAAGGTAATGTTGTCAAAGGCATTTGACATGAAGGATTTGGGATCCATTCATTACTTTATAGGAATTAAGGTCAGGAGGAACTGCTCAAATAAAAAATGTGTGGTTCAACCAAAAGAAGTACGTGGTTGATATCTTGAAATAGTTTGGTATGGAGGCATGCAAACCAGTAAGTACTCCATTTGTAATGGGTGCTACATTTTCCAATGAACAAAGTCCAAATATTTAAGCAAAAAATAATTAAATGGCAAAGGTACCATATGCAAGTGCAGGAAGCTAATGTATGCAATGGTGTGTACAAGACCTGACTTGGATGATGCAGTGGTAATTATGAGTAAATTTATGTCAAATCTAGGTAGGAAATACTGGATAGCTGTGAAGAGGATACATTGATATCTACAATATACAAAAAATACTGCAATTTGTTATAAGGCTATGGGAGATAGCCAGTTAAGGCATATGTATATGTTTATTTTGCAGGTGATGTGGATGGAGAAAAATACACAAGTGCATATGTATTTGAATTATATGGCGGAGCCATTAGCTAGAGAATTAAGAAGCAGGAGGTTGTTGCACAATCAAAAATAGAGGTTGAATATATTGTAACAGTAGAGTCTTGCAAGGAAGCGGTGTGGATAAAATTGCTATGTGTAGATGTTGATGTGCAACAGGGCTCGATTCCATTGTGGTGTGAAATAAAAAGTGCTATAGACCTTGCTATCAATCCAAAATTCCACATCAGGACAAAGCACATCAGGGTAAAGTTTCACTTCATCAAAGGAATGATTGAATAAGGTGAAGTAAATCTACAGAAGTTGAATACCAATGTGAACATAGTTTATTCCTTGACAAAGGTAGTGAGTACTAAAAAATTCAAGTGGTGCAGAGACCAAAGTGGGATAAGTACTTGGTCGCAGTAGTTGCCAAGTGGGAGATTGTTAATATTGGCAACTACTACGACATTGCAATTGCGACTATTTTTTATTGGTAGTTGTTCACAAGGTAAAAACTAGGATTTCTAAGATAACATGAAATAATAATATATTTTAGGGTTTCTTGGGATAAAATCATCTTTATATACTTTAGGGTTGTTTGGGGAAACTGTCCAATGTGCAGGCATGTAATTAATGTATTGAAGGAAATATAATATTTCTCTATGGCTTGTATTTTATGTGTTAAATATTTTTTTCATGTTTGTTTTTTTATTTCCTTCTGTAATGTTATTTTATCTTCAATGCAATAAATTTTTAAATTCTGCATTATTCAGTTATTTTTATTTCTTCTATGCTTATCTTCTCTACCAACAAGGGGATCTCCACAAACATTTATTTTGGTGAAGAGCTATCATTGGGTTGGCTTTAGGAAATAATGCACTTCATAAATTTTATGATATAAAACATCAAAAATAGTGAGGGGAATATTTTTTGGCTCATGACTCATTTTCTAGCTTCCCCATGCATTTTTTCCTTGTACCATAAAAGTACTTTGCTTTTCATGAGTTTCAAAACTCATGTGTATTGTTGCTTTGGAATGAAGCATGGAAAATTCGTTGGCCATAAATGATCCTTTTATCAAAGTCTAATGATTTTCTAAATATATTTTTTAAAACATGTGATCAATTGAGGCCTGTACTTGACTATTGGTTGATTTTAGGACAAGCTTAGTTCTCATTCCTAAGAGAATAATTGCACTAATATCAAGCATGGAAAATTCATCCTCTACTAGTTGCATGGGGGGGGTCACTCCTAGGAAATGATAAATACAACATGAGTGCATATAGGGGGTGTTTTTAATATCAAGTTGAACCATCGGTATATTGGTAAGTATCTTATAAGGGAGAGGTATTTAAAATTTATGCATACCTAGATATAAATTTTACTGATAAAAAAAGGGGCTAGAGAAGAAGGGTGGGGGTTATATTTGAGTTGCATACCAAATATTATATTATTTATAACATGAAATAGTTCTAAAATAAGAAAATATTTAACAATACAAACCATGTAAAATTTGAAACTAAAAGTACATAAAGAGAAAAAATATTTAACTTTTTACAACCTGAACCTTGAATTTAAATAATAATACTAGAATATGACCCTTTAATTGATTATAATCAACTATTAAAAGATGAAAATAATGATATAGGTTCTCAATTGGGAAAAAAAATTACTTCAAAAATATATAGGTTCTCTTGATGCAATGAAATTATTTAGGAAAAGAACTCTACCCAAAGGATTGCCAACATGGAACTTAATGTCAAATAGTTTACAATTGGTAAAAAACATATTAGATGGTCAATAAATGAAGGGAGTTGTGCAAATTTTTTGTTTGATGATTGGTTGAAGCCTTATCCTATTATATCTAACTCAAAATGGTAACCATTGGCTCAAGCATACCTAGCATGTAAAGGTCCAAATGTCAAAGACTATATTATTATGAGTAACAATACCAAATAATGGATTTATTTGAGTAAACTGGTTGAAGGAGAGTCTCGCAAACAAATTGTAGATGAACTTCTAAAGATGCTTCAAGAGTTTTATTTATCCATTTTTACATGAAAGGATGAGTTGGTATGGAATTTATCAAAGGATGGTGGATACTTGATCAAGTTGAGATATGAGAATTTATCTAAAGATGCTTCTCCCAAATATTTGTCTTAAAATAATGTTTGGTCATTATAGTCTCTTCCTAAGGCCTCAACATTCCTTTGGTTAATAGTTCAAAGTAATATTTATACAAAAGAGTCTGCAAAGAAGAGGATATTATGGAACTTTTAGATGTGCCTTATGTGAGAAGGATTTAGAAACATCAGACTATTTACTTCTTTATTGTCTGTTTTCTCACACCATTTGAAATTTTTTAAAAATATAAATTTAAATTAGGTAGCTCCATCAATATTGAAAGAGTTGATGAAATGTTGGATTGATTATTTCAAAGCTAAAGAATTATGTATTATTTGGAGGATTCACCTTGTCATTATTTTGTTGTAATTTATGGCTTGAAATAAATAACATTTAAAAGCAAAAAATAAATCTCAAAATCATACCTCAGTTTGGAATCATATTATTGTCTCTCTTGCAAAATGTCTACAAATATGGTGCTCATCATGGAAAGTTTGAATTGCATAAAAGGAGGTTCTAATAGATTGGCTATAGGATATAAACATAAATGGAATATTCCTTTACGATAATGGAATTAAAACAAAAAATCTACTTTGATTTAGGGTAAAATGAAACTATCTAAAAATTAGATTTATCAAAATTAATTTTGATGGTGTTTCTAAAGGAAATTAAAAAAAAATGGTGGAGGTCGTATTTTTAGAAACAATGAAGGTAAAATTCTTCTCATTTACTCAGAATCATATGAAATTTCAACTAAAAACTATGCAAAGGCTTGGGCACTTCTTCCAAGGACTAAAATTGCAAAATAAAAAAAATGAAAATATATATCATTTGAAGGAGATTCATAGATTTTTGGATAAAAATAATAATATTATTGATGTTCATCACTTATTATTAGAGGCTAGGGCACTTCTTACAAGTACTAAAATTACAAATGAAAAAGAATGAAAATATATTTGAATTGAATTAGATTGACAAATTTGTGGATAAAATTAATATTATGATTGATGTTCATCACTTATTATTAGAGGCAATCTCTAAGAAAGTATGAAAATAAAGAAGAAAATAAAAGTAGATAATGTAGCCAAATATAATGTTAGACTTAATTATAATAAAATTCAAATTTTAAAAAGCAATGGACTGAATTAGGTATTTGAAGTATTTGAAATATGATCAGTATTTTTCTTTTCTTTCTAAACTATTACGATTTTGAGAAAAATTCAAGCTATCTTTGGGTTCTTGAGTTTCAATTTGATAGGTCACCGGAAGGAAGCTCCAAGAAAAAATCAAAGGCTATGGAGGAAGTGCACAATACTATCGAACCAATCTTGGTTCTCATCGATATGTTGGACAATGCACTCCTTTCCTTCAACACCACCTTGACTAATTGTTCAACAAGCTAGGAAGATGGCCTTTGCCATCAAAGGTGAGAAACAAAAATTGAATCTCACCAAGTCAAATGCAGTAATCTTGGTTGGGTGTCTTGTGTTTGGTTTTTGTTTCCTTTTGGGTACCCTTATCGTAGTTTGTATCCTTATTCTTTTTTGTTTCTATCTACACCTTCTTTCTGGTTTAAATTTGGATGTTTCTTTCCCCTCTAGGGTTATTTGTTTTCAATTTAGTTAGTTTGTTGTTAGCAAACTTTCTTTACTACATTTGTGTAAAAGGTTTCAGGACCTTTCTAAACCCTTTTATCAACCAAATCAAAAAAAAGTTTCAATTTGTTAAGTATTTAAGATATTTGAAATATGATCAATATTTTTTTCTTTCTAGAATGTTGTGGTTTGAGAAAAATTTCAAGGTATCTTTCGCTTCTTTAGCTTCAATTTGTTAGGTATTTGAAGTATTTGAAATATAATAAGTATTTTTCTTTTCTTTCTAAAATATTACAGTTTTTGAGAGAAATTTGAGATATCTTTGGCTTCTTTAGATTCAATTTGTTAGATATTTGAGGTATTAGAAATATGATGAGTAGTTTTGTTTTCTTTTTATAATGTTGTTGTATTGAGGAAAAAAAATTCATTATCTTTGGCTTCTTTAGCTTCAATTTGTTAGCTATTGTTAGGTATTTGAAGTATTTGAAATATGATCATTATTTTTCGTTTCTTTCTAGAATGGTACAATTTTGAGAAAAATGTTTGAGGTATCTTTGGCTTCTCTAGCTTCATTTTTTAGGTATTTGAAGTATTTGAAATATAATTAGTCTTTTCTTTCTAGAATGTTGTGATTTTGAGAGAAATTTTGAGGTATCTTTGGCTTCTTTAGCTAATGTTGTTGTTTTGAGAGAAATTTTGAGGTATATTTGGCTTCTTTAGCTTTAATTTGTTAGGTATTTGACATATTTGAAATAGGAACAATATTTTTCTTTTATTTCTAAAATGTTGAAGTTTTATGAGAAAGGTGGAGGTATCTTTGACTTCTTTAGCTTCAATTTGTTAGGTATTTGAAGTATTTGAAATATGATCAGTTATAATATTTGTGGTTTCAAAAGGAAATTTTGAGGTATTTGAAATAGGATCAATATGTATTTTTAATTTTCTCTTTTGAATATTTGCACCTTTGAGAGGGAATTTCGAGGTACTTTTGGTTTCTTTAGCTTAAATTTTAAAAGAATTTAGAATAGGGTTAGCTTTTTTTAATATTTTAAATTTTTAGAGGAAATTTTGGTGTTTTTTTTATTTTTAGTTTAATTCTTCAATTTAATTTAAGTAGTAATTCATTTTAGTTTCTTGAGCTTAACTTTTCAAAGTATTTGGAGTATTTGAACTAGGACCAGTTGCTTTAATATTTGAAATATTCTATATTTAAACAATTCGAGGACTTCAACTAAGACTAAAGAAAAACCTGTAATAGTTCTTGACTTTTAAAGTGAGGTTCAACAATATTAAAGGCTATCATATTTAAAATAATTTTCTTTGCAAGTTAATTTTTAGCTTAAAAACTTAAATTTTATATGCCTAGGTTGATATAGTATAAATTTTGTATGATGTTTTCAAAGGAATTACCAATTGTGCTCTACCTAGCTTAACAAGTAGTGGAAGAAAGGATTTTTAACTACTATATATTGAAATGAAGTGCGACTTTTATGATATTCCTAATGATGAGTGAAGAGATACAACTGCTAAACCTTCCAGGATATTCAAGAAACCTGCATATGATAATTTTTATAGTAGTGGAAATTATGAGAAAAAGGAAAACAAAGTTGTTACTCCTCTTGAATTTTTTGCATTTAAGCCAAAAAAATAGAGTCTAGTGTCATAACACAATTATCATATTATCCATTAGAAGATCATTTTTAGGTAATAAAAGCTAGATCTAAGGGTAGCAAATGGAGTTGATTCATAGTTGTTGATGACAGTGATGAAGAAGTTGAGCTAGAAACCAAAAAGGATAGTAATGGTTTGTGCCATTAACTAATATAAATATTTTTGTTGGAAATGGTGAAATAGAGATTATTGATTATGAAATGCTAGTTGGAATTGAACCTAGTTTTGTGGCTAAAAATGTTGTAGATAATGCATTGCAAAAGTGTGATCAGATACCCATCACAATGCGGGAGGAGCTTTATGGTGGTGGATCAACAATTAACAATATGTGTTGTGATAGATATGTATAAGTAGATACCTTTAAAGCAAAAATTGTAACACAATTCTCCCCACATATCCACTCATATTTTTCCTTTTGAGAATCTATAAATTTTAAAATTTGTCAACACATTCCTAGTAACTACAATTAATATGTTGGTTTAGTCACCGATTAGTGCATGGAATGTACCTAATATGGTTATTAATTAAATCCTTATAATCATTCGTAGACTTAATATAACTTTTATTATTTAGGGATGTCTTCCAATGATCTCCAAGAATTCTTAGCTTTGATTACTAAGAGAACAACTCATTACAGTTTCCATTTCTAGAGAAAATTTGGATGCTTATGTGTTTTATTTTATCTGTTTTAATTACAAGCAGGTTTTTTTTGAGGTAATATAAACCTATAACTTTTTTCTCTCAATCAAAGTGCACCTCAATTGTTTATTTGAAAATTTTCAAGAAGACATTGATGTTGCCTATAATGTTAAGGATTCTTTGTTTAAACAAATTTTGAAGCCTTGCAAGCATATTGTGATTAAGTTTCTTATTTTAATTCATATAAAGAATATTGGAGGAGGTATACAAAGGATATCCATGTTAGTGATGTAGAATTGCATCCATTTTTTTGAAAATATATATACTAATAAATATATTTGTAGAATCTAGAATCTTGAGCATCTCTAGTAATAATTTTGTATATTCTTATGACTTTGACATATTTCTATGTTGGATTTAGCTTGTTTTATATTGTATTATAGATAATCCATGCTTATATATTGAAAAGTAATCGATATTTTTAGGGACCCATACTCCACCCTATATTGGGTGTATCTTGTGACAAACAAAAGAACTCCATAAATAAATTCAATATGTATTCCATCAATCAATACATAAGTCTAAAACTTCCAGTGATATTACTTCATTTTATACATGCACTGTATACTAAACCAAAACCAAGTTTGATGCCTATGGTTGTAAGAAAATACTTACCACTATTTTGAAGCTTACCTTGGTGAAAGCATGATGAGGCTTTTACTACATTTACAAAACTTCAAGCTATTGACAAAGGTTTTGAAAAAAATGAGAATTTGGGTGGAGCTATACATAAAATATTGCAATCAATTTTGTTGTTGCCAGATGGATTGAGTACGCTGGTGCCAATGACTCAATTTAGTTGTTACTTTCTTCTTCCATATTTAATTTTCTTACTTTTTTGGACTTACATGTATCTTCCTTGACTATGTTCCTCCTAGTATTTGATGTTTTAGCAATGTCTAAAGGTACCATAAAATCATGATTCTATCTAGTCTTCATAACTAGCTAGTATGCTCCTCAATTATCCACTTAATATGTGAGAGAAAGGAATTTTCTTGATCTCATTGCTATTTTTCAATGCACCTTCAAGAATATTGCTCAAGCACTGGCTCTAAAGGTTACCTTTTTTCATTGCATCCATCACCATTCATGAATCTCCTACTATTAGTCTTTCTGCTTCTAAATATTTAGCTAGTTTTAGTCCTTCAACCCATGCTCAACATTCTACTTCATTATTAATACCTTTGGTGATATCCTTATTAAGAATTTTATTATTCTTCCCTACCTATATTTGAGGAGTCCTCATGGACCAACTTGTTCAGGATTGTGTTTTTATTCCCTCTAAAAATTTAGTTTTGTCCACTTGAAGGTTAGTGGTGTCCACTTAATGGATTTCTTCTTTTCTTTTTACTTATGCATTTCTTGAGAATATTTATTAAGCAAATCATTGAATGTGGGAGGAGATGATACCCTTTATTTTGCCTGACCTACTTATATCATTTGCACACATGAGAAAGACATGAGTGTGGAAAATTTATAATAATTTTTTGGGAGATGACTAAATCATTCATGACAAGATCACAACAGTGCCAATAATGACAATGAATTATCATTGTGACAAGTGAGTCCTAGATCAATCTCTAGTTTATGTGCCTAATCATTTCCAAGTACAACAAAATCAGCCTAGTTTCACAATAATGTTATAATAACCTATTGTCAATTCTACATGTTTTTTTTGCAAATTAACTTCATTTGAATGAGTACTATATTGGTTCATCTTTATGACTAATCTTCACTCAATTTGTATGGAATTTTTATTTCAAAATGCAATGGATTTTATGCAAATATTATTATGTGAACAATATAGAATAGTAATAATATTAAATTATAACTGCTGAGAATGTCAAAATTTGCATACCATTATGCCCTTTTGAGAGAGAAAGAATACACTTGTATGCATTCCATTAGGATGGATCCCAACACTTGATAGCCTACTCATTCAGAAAGAATCTCAAATGTAAAATTCTTGGAGCTAATGATGATATGAAAGGCTATTTTTCATGGATACCTATCTTGGGCCCTCAAGGGCACCATCCTACTATTATTTGCATTTCAACAACTTTGAAAAGGGTATGAGACATCCCCTTGGTGTCCCCTATGTATTCATTAAACCATGAAATTGAATAAAATTCTCAAATTTACAAAAGGTTAGTGAAATAGAGAAAAGCGGTGCACCAAATGATGATAAAAAATATGTGTATCTATGTCCTATTGCGTATGAGCATCAAACGGAAGCATGCAAGTAAGATGGAAAAGATGGCAAGTAACAAGAAATAATGCAAAGTAAACCGAATTCTTATTAATTGGGCAGATCAAATCCAGGTTATAAAATATCCCCTTTGAGGGCTCAAATAGATGATACAAATTTTTACAAATCAGGTGCCCAAGGATCAAAATCCTTCAAGTAACTCGGGTGCACATCCAGTGTCTTTCCTCGTACCCACAATCGAAGTGGGTAGGACCAAAGTTGCCACCACTTGTGTATTTGATTATTTGAGGTCCTATGCTGCTCCCCAATGTGCTTGTATAACCTACACATGCACACAAGGAAACATAAAATGTCAAATAGCAAGTGCGTATGATGAGAAACATGCAATCCCTACAAGGGCCAAATGACTATATATATGAGAATAAGCCATATCAAATCAATTCAAAATACTATAAAATTACAAAGATAAGTAAAATAAGAGGTTTTGGGAAGATATCACCAGAAATTGTGTTGAAATTGTTTCCATTGGTGCCTCGTTATTGCAAATTACCGTGCGCTAAATGAAAAACACAAAGCAAACAATTTCCGGCCCTACACATATCCAAAACACATGAAAATTGGAAAGAACACATAAAATGATATTTTAAAGAAACCCATTTGATCATATTTTCAAAATCAGTGACAATTTAGGTGTTTCTTTAGATGACCACCGGAGACCTGCATGAGACCCTACAAAACACTAAAATTGCAATATCTCGGCCAATATAGCTCAGAATGGCCTGAAATTTGAACTGCAACATAATATGATAATGTAGAAAATAAATAATTAAAAATAGTAATAAAATAATGCACATATTTCTATTCATAATAGGGTGGGACGAATAAGACTGTCATAAATTGGGGGCACCAGGGGTGGGATGCCCACCGTTTCTGCCTAAATTTTACCACCAATTCCACTAGGGATTGATGCAAAACACTATGGGAGGTATTTTAATCAAATTAAGTGATGGAATTCACTCATATGGTTCGGTTATGTGATAAATTGCGCCTACTAGTTCCCTCACAAACCTCCTTCGCTAGGTAGAGATTCCAAGGTAAAAATGGGCACAAAAGGGTGAAAGGAAATATTGGTAGCACTTTGTTGCTTTGTCCTCCAAATCCTCTCTCTATTTTGTGTGGAAAATGCATCCACTTTATAGCTCAAGGAGGCTTCATGGGTCAAAGGGCATGTGAGGGCATGTAGGGCAAGAGGCACCACTTGGCCACCGGGGCGGCATGCATTGGAGGGGGAAGAGAATCTCCCAAATTGGCCTCATTCATTGAGCATGTCATAAGATCTACTGTGTGCCCTGACTTGTGGGCAATAATAGCTAGGAATATGATCGTTATTGGGTACCATTGGCCCATATTGATTTTTTTCTGATCAAACATGCTATTCGCTCCACCTTGGGATGAATACTACTATTCGCTCCAGGGTGGGATGAATAGATTTTGTATTCATCCCAGGGTGGTACAAATAGAAACAGGGTGTTCAAAAGGTCCCAAAAGTGGTCTAAAACCTTCCAAAACCTTGCACTGAGTGGTTAGGACCACTATATACCTGCTGAGGGCTGCCCTAGGGGCCTTGGTCTGTCATTTAGTCATTGCTTGCGATAGCATAATCGGATTGACTAGATTTTAGTGTCTACAGATACCCCTTTTTGGGATGTGTTATGTGCAGCACATCGCCTAGAAAAAATAGATGCCTAAAATGCTCAATTATTAGGGTTACTCAATAACCTAACCAACTTTAGATGCCCCAATCCTGGAAAGAGCATGTGTTCTCAAATCCTTGCTTCTAATGAGCTAAGGAACTTGCTTCAAGTACAACCTCTCTAGTGAGGTTGACTTGATCTTGGACATTTTTCAGTCATAAAGATGATTCTATAATGCCAAGCATTTGTTTAATTTGTGCTTGTTTGCTACCCCAAGTGAGAGCGTGATTGTCTTTGTCAAAGATTCGTTGAACGAACACAATTTGGCTGATTGAGTGTGTGCTTGTTGATTTTGAACTGAGTATGACTACCCCCTCAAGCGACAAGTCAATGAGGGAATGACTCATGAGAAAAGTGACAAGTCACTTGACCCAGATGACTTTGGTTGAGGTTGCCTTTAGTTGTATCCATTGAAAAATGACATAGTTTTGAAAGGATTTTGATGATGTTAGGGAGGTTTCCTGGAAGTAAAAAGTTTGAAAACTTCATTCTCGTGGGGTGGTCCGGCCACAATGGCCTTCTTGGGGAGTGAAATAGTAACTTTCCTATGCATCCATGAGACGTTTGCATTCAATATTAACCCTTAATGAATTCCATCAGATTTGACTTGTTTTTGGTGGGTTGTGGGACCCTTTTCTTTGCTACTTCCTGGAGGAAAGGAATGAAAAACCTCATTCTCATGGGGTGGTCCGGCTATACTAGCCTTCTTAGGGATTGAAGTAAGGTTATTTCCAAGTATCTGGGAGTGCTATTATTTACCTCTTGATTGATACAAAAAGTTTGACCAAAATGGAGCTATTTTTGTGGGATTTTGGACCCTTTTGGTGCATTTTAAGTTGTTTTAACTTATGAATTATGTATTCATCCTAGGGTGGAACAAATACAAATTTGGTATTCATCCCAGGGTGGAACGAATACAAATTTGGTATTCATCCCAGGGTGGGAAGAATGGCCAAAAGTGTGTTCATCCCACCCTAGGATGAATAGAATTGTTGTAGGCCTATATAAACCTCAAATGCAAGTTTTGGGCTCATTATTGCATGTTTTCTCTGGCGATTTGAGGGGTGAGGAAGAGGAGGGTTATTTTTATGTAGTGAAGCGCTATCAAAATCACCCCGTGGCCACCATGAGTTAGCAAGGAGAGGCATCCAATGGAGGAGTCGATGCAAGGCGGGTATGCGGTGACTCGACTCCCTCATTATTTTGGCTTTTAAAATTACGATTTTGTTTTACCGTTTATTTGATTTGTATCAAACAAGTAATTAAACCTAATTTAACTGGACTACACCAGATTTTTACCTTATTTGACCTTTGGCAATTAAACCTAATGTAGATAAAATATACCAATTTTTTTTGAGTTTTGAATTTTTTTTTTAAACATATCACATTACGAGAAAGGTAGTGAAACCCTAATGTAACTGTAATATGTTAAATTTTGATTTTTTTATTTTTAAATTTTAAAACATATCACATCATAGGATAGGGAATGAAACCCTAGGGTAGATGTAACATGCTAAATTTGTTGATTTTTGTATATATAGATATATCATATTTTGAATTTTAAAACATATCACATCATGGGATAGGGAATGAAACCCTAGGGTAGATGTAACATGTTGTATTTTGATTTTTTTTGTATTTTGTTTTTATGGAATTAAATTGCTGTAATGTTTGAGGTGTGCATTTGTTTTTGGGCCTTTTGGAGGCCTTTGTGAGGCATAATGAATGTCGGTTTATTGTTGTTATTATTGAGTTTATTGCTCTACCAAGTGGTGAAGAGTCGGTATCACACACCGAAGCTCTTCCAGACCACCCGAGATGCCTTGACTGAGGCTGACTAGGAGTGGCTTGATGCCATGGGGCTCAAGCAGGTTACTCGGTTGGAGCCTATGATAGGCGATCGAGCCTACTTGATTGCTCTTATTAGCCTATGGGACTCGTGCACCAACACCTTCCACCTACCCATGGGGGATATGATGGTGATACTAGAGGACATCTATCAGATTCTGTGGATTCCAATAGAGGGGCGATCGATCCTCTCTATGCACCAGGACCAAAGAGGTGCAGTTTTGACGAGGTACTTTGGGGAGGATGCGGATGCGGTAGAGCTAGACTACCTAAATGGAGGGATACTGGTGGGGTTCTGGTATGAGGAGAAGGTATTGGGGGTGAGGCATGTGCTATTGATGACCCTCATCTCCAATATGCTTCTCCTAGATTCTTTAGGAGCCAGGTTCCCTTGGAACCTACTGGAGCTGGTGTATGCCCTGGTGTGGTGCACCAAGGAGGAGCCTCTGGTGATAGCTTGGGGGATGACGCTACTGGCACAACTATATGACAAGTTTTATGAGATACACTGCCATCAACAAAAGGTCTTGGGGTGTATATTCTTATTGCAATGCTAGAGATGGTAGCACATAGTTGTGGGGCGACCACATGGACTACCATGGATGACCTAGGTGCAACTAGCTGATAGGGAGATAGGATATGTTGTCCTATGGTAGAGGGCACAGGAGAGAGGGTAGAGTCATCACCATGCAGGCGATGTGGATCACTATACCGATGCATTCTCGTGACTAGCGCCAGGTTAGGTGGTATGATGACCATACAAGGACTGTCTGGTCTGGGCGGATGTTGGATAGTAGCTTCGATGGGTGAGGTAGGGTATATGGATGATTATATAGCATGGTACCGAGTGGGAGTAATTATCGTTTGCTCAATTTACATGGTAGTTTGGGCTATGGTAGGGGTTTCCTGGAGAGCTAGTATTATATTAGCGTTGTGGGGATGATAGGACATTAGGCTAGTTATTGGTAGAGGAGGTGGAAGAGGAGGCAGACCTTGTAGTAGACGTTCCTGATGTGGATGAAAACAAGACTATAGAGAATTATGACTCATGGTGGGTGATGCACCAGTGGCGAGGCATAGGGGCTCTCAGAGGTGAGGAAACTAGAGAAGTGGATGATGTGATGGAGGATGCTCTTGAGGAGGATAAGCAAAGGTAGATGAGCCACACGGGCATCACTAGTAGGCAGACAAGCAGGTGGATATCCTCAACTTGGGGGATCATGGTGATGAGGGGGAGGCTGAGGAGTAAGAGGCATAGGTACAATAGGGTACCCAAGGTGGCCGATACTTGAAGCTACAGGCTAAGCTAGTCAGGATCAGACAGGAGAAGTATCTCCTTCAATAACAAGTGTAAGAGGACTAGGCCGAAATATCCTCCTTGCGAGCACAATTGAGAGCATAGGGTCCTATGTAGGAGGGGTATAGCATTAGGGAGGCATATAGTCTACAGGTAGAGGTGCTTTATTTGTAGTAAATAGTGGAGACCTACTAGTCACGGGGACAACAGAGATAGGCTTACATGGATAGACTGGATATGGAGGTGGTGCACCTTGGAGGCTAGCTTCTCGATGATGGGGAGACCAGTGGCTCACATCGAACTTGGCAGAGTGAGACAATGTAGTCTTCTTCTAGGTGAAGGACTAATAGGACTAGTGGTAGTAGGCCTAGGGAATCACAATGGACCCAGACTATGGGTGGCAGTGCAAGTCACAACATAGGTCCTGCGTGACCATGGTGATGGGTACTATTGAGACTCTTTTTGACTTGTTGCTTTTTGGTATTGGTGAGGTCTGAGGACCCACTTTATTGTAGCCTACGGGTATTTTTGGAAACTATGATGTATATTTTTACCCATATATATATGATATTTTGTTATGGTCATCATATGTCTCGTTTATTATTTTATGAGATGAATGCAATGTATGTATGTGATTTATTATGGTATGTTAAATGCTAATGATTGCTGTAGATGGATACTGTTATGTGATTTTTTGTAGTACTGATGGATGTTGTACCACGTATGCACATGTATGCTTCTATGATGTAATGCAAATGTGGTTGATGTTTATTATGTATGCATATGGATGCTTTTGTGATATGATTTTCTGCTTATGTATATGCATGGATGCATAATGAAATGGATGACTTGCGTGCTTTGATATAATGAACTATGACTAATGATTTGCCCCACTATGTTAGAACCATAGACTGTATAAAATGCATTAGTTCCTTTTGTTTCTTTTTGTACTATTTTATGTATTGGATATATGGAAATGTGTTATTGCAATGTGATGTAATGGAATAAGTGAAATGAGATGTTAAAGAATGTATATGAGGTTTTCTTAAGATTCAAACACTCTAATTAACCTGATAAAATTTGTTTACTGACTATGCAAGACTTTTTTACAAGGTATGAATCTTCAAGGATGACCAAGATACTTCATATCCCTGTGTGTGCAAGTGAATTCATTCCTGTGAAACGCATAAATATGTCACCATTGCTAGATAGGCTATCCACCAAACCTAAAATGAGGATCACCCTATGAATATCATGATCCTAGGTTTGTACTTGGTAGGATTAGACCACTAGGTAGTATAGGCTACCAAAAGCTAGCTCATCCACATGCAAAAATTGGTCTGCACACACACAAAATCTAATGTGGCAGACATATCATCATGTGGGAGGCTACCACCATTGACAGATAAGCTCTCCACCAAACCTGTAATGAGGATCAACTTATGATTTTCGAAATGCTAATAATTCTAGGGATTCAAGTTCAACTCCCTTATTTTCTTCAATTTTATTAGGATAATTGCTCATGTGTAGTGATGATAATCATTTTTTGTTGAAGATTTTGAGCTCAGTTAGTTATCATTGATGTCAAGGTGAAAAAGTCATCATTGATACCAAAGTGAACAAATGGAGCCATCATCAACACCATGGAGCACACCATTATTAACACCAGGAACAAAGCATAGATTTGAAGAATAAATCGACAAAATAATATTTTATGAGGGTTTAATTAAACCCATGGTGGTAGTGAAAGCATGAGGATATGAAAGCAAAAAGGAAAGTGAATATGCGAGATGCAAACAAAGAAACCGAACTTAGCGCTAAATCCTAGAAACTTGAAAGCGCATGAAAAGAGAGACAAGCATGAGCGAATCGAAATGAAACAAATGTGAATAAAGAAGACAACCCTTTTTATTGATATGTTTCAAACTCGGTTACAATGCACATCCTCCCCTTCCAAGGGCTAGGAGTGTTTAAGCGTGAGTTACTCGTTACATCCATGGGTGTCTTTCCTTCTTTCGCATGCCCACATGTAAAATGGGTAGACCAAACGTCATCGCCACTTGCGTTGATGAGTAACAAAGCATGCAATCCCCAAGCCTACGATAAGTGAATGAGAAAAATGAATTATACTATAACTAAAACAAGTCCAAATGCTATGAAAATTTGACAGAGGCATCAAGACATCATCAGGAAGGCTCTACAAAAGGAACAGTTAGAACATTCCTCACCGATTTGAATTCGCTCTGAGGTGGGACGAATTCACCTACAACAAAATGCCAAAAAGGTACCATCCCAATGTCCTACCTTGGAAGCTCCAAAAGATCTAAAAAATTGGGGTTAGCTAATTGGGGGCATTTTGGGAAGACCCAGATGGTTGGATTTTCCCAATTCAGCCTCCATCAATGGTAATTTAATGATGCTACCTGTAGGTTAGTAAAAGCGAGCAAAGATAGAAATATGGTCAAAATTGTTTAAAACGAGACGAAATTCAAATGGCAACCTATCTAAACATCATAGAATTGAATGCAAAAATGAAAGAAAGCAAGTCTACCATGGAATTCCCATCGCTCCGAAAGGGGGCGATTAGGACTGTGGCAGTGTGGGAGGGGGCACCCATGGGGTAGGCCACCCGCCGTTTGAGGCTTGATTTCGGCACCAATCCACTTGGGATGGGTCCAAAACCTCTTGTGTGGTATTGTCGACAAATTTGGTGGGATATCATGGCCAAATGTCAAGTTTTGGGATCGAGATTTTTCCTCCCAATAGTCACCCAATGACCTCCCTTCTAAAGGAGATCAAGGATGTGAAAGGCGCAAATCCAAAAGGTGTGAGATATGTAAATAAAATGACAGCACTTCGTTGCTCTAAAATGCTCCTTCTCTCCCCTTTTGGGGTGAGGAAACTCACCAATTTATAGACCTGGAGGTCTCTTGAAATGGGCATGCAGAGGCGCCACATGGCAATCATGCCTTCCCAAGGGGAAGGAGATTCCTCCCTGAATTGGGACTTCATGATTGACCTTGTAGATGCCTCTAACGCTCGAAAATGCTCACCCATACTCCCGTGCAATGAAGGAAGGTTGGGTGGCGGGTCTGAGCTGCCATTTGTCAAGATTTGAATTTTTTCCCGTCAAACCTGCAATTCACCCCACCCTAGAGCGAATTCAAAATTCATCCCTGGGTGGGGCGAATCCTAGTTTTAATTTGTCCCAGGGTGGAACGGATACTGAGCAATGTGCCTGAAGGTGCCAAATTGATCTCTGACCTTCCAAAACTGCTGTGAGAGTTTTTAGGACCACTGTTTGACCTCTGGGGGCTACCCTTGGGGTTGTGTGTATCAAAGCGATCAGTGTTTGCAGTCACATAATCAGATTGGTGTTATTTTGGTGTCTACAGATGCCCATTTTTGGGATGCACTGTGCATGGCATAGCATCGAGAAAAAATAGATAGCCAAAGCACTAATGATTAGGGTTTCTCAGTAACCTAACCAACTTTTGATGCCCCAAGTATGGAAAGGGCATGCATTCTTGAATCCTTGCTTCTGACGAGCGAAGGAACTCAATTCAAGTGTTAACCTTTTCGGTGAGGTGTTACTTGATCTTAGACATTGATCGATCATGAATAGGCAAAGGGCGCAACATTTTGTCTGTGAGAACCTTGAGTTCATGATTCACGCAATGCCAAGTGATTTTATCAGGTTGTGATTATTGCTTGTTCACTGCCCCAAGCAGGAGCGTAATTGTATTTATCAATGATTCTTTGAATGCATGCCATTTTCCTTAATTAGGTGTGTATTGGTTGATTGGTGACTAAGTGTGACTACCCCCTCAAGCGACGAATCGATGAGGGAATGACCTTCATGAGAAAATCGACGAGTCGCTTGACCAAAGATGACTTGTGCAAAGGTGCATTTATATTCTTATCCTTGAACATGTGTGCAGTTTCCCGACATTTAGACCTATTTTTGGCAGGTGTTAACCCTTTTTGGTGACGCTTTTTGGAGCTAAAATTGGCAGAAATTCGTCCTCCCGTGGAGCGGTCCGGCTATGGTAGCCTTTTTAGGGAGTAGGATAGTGACCATTTGTAACCCCAACGTCTATTTTGGATGCCAAGAATGTCAGGTGCAAAGGCGCATTTGTTTGGCAATGTTATTACTATTTTTGGTTGGGTTTTTGACCCTTTTGCTGACGCCGTTTGGGGATGAAATTCTCAAAAATTCGTCTTCCCGTGGAGCGGTCCGGCTATGGCAGCCTTCTTAGGGAATAGGATAGAGAGGATTTGTGACACCGACATATTTTTTACATGCCCGGGATGTCAAGTGCCAAAGCACTCTCATCGGGCAAGTTTATTAGCTATTTTGGTGCATTTTTGTTCAATTTTTGTTGTTTTTTTGAAATTTCTGCCCTAAATTCTTTCCGGGGTGGGATGAATTCTAGCTTAGTATTCTTCCTAGGGTGGGACGATTGCTAACCAGAGTGCTCATCCCAGGGGGGAACGAATATAAGCTTGCAAGGCCTATTTAAAGGCAAAAACTAGGGTTTGGGCTCATTTGCATCCGAATTTTCTTGCAATTTGGAGCTCTGGGGAGGAGGAGGTTAATTCTACGAAGTGAAGCGCTGCCAAATTTCTATCGACATCATGAGTGTACAAACTGGATTGAGCAGCAGAGCCGAAGCGAGACCAGTAAGTGCTCCTTAGCGTTATTGCTTTCGTTTGTTATGAGTTTTTAAAACTGCAAGTTATTTGTTTGTTTTTCTTTGTTTATGTTGCTTTTCAAAATTAAAATTGAAACCCTAAAACTGAGCTAAACACAAACCAAGATTTAGCTTACAACTGAGCGAAAAACGTAGTTAAAGCCGAGGTACAAAATTTTTAGTTTGCTTTTAACTAAAACCCTAGGATAAACGGAACGTAAAACCCTAGTTTTTTTTAGGTAGAGCTTGTCAGTTTTAAAACGTAGGTGAAAACCCTAAGTTAAAAAACTGTTATTTTAATTTTGTTTTGTTTGTACAGACTTTTTAAACTTAGACTACAGAAATCCCGAGACTGACAACTGTATAAACCCTAGGACTGACAACTTAATTTGTTTTTTTTTTTTGTTGTTTTGTAATTGTTTTTGTTGTTAATTAATCAGTTAGAGTTTAAACCCTAGGGCTGACAAATTAATTTTTTTGAATTTTTGTTTTGTTTTTGAATTTATCAGTTAGGATTAGAAACCCTAGGACTGACAAATTAATTTGTTTTTTTCTTTTTATTGTTTTGTAATTGTTTTTGTTGTTAATTAATCAGTTAGAGTTTAAACCCTAGGGCTGACAAATTTTTTTTTTTTTTGAATTTTTGTTTTGTTTTTGAATTTACCTGTTAGGATTAGAAACCCTAGGATTGAAAACTTAATTTGTTTTTTTCTTTTTTTCGTTTTTTAATTGTTTTTGTTGTTAATTAATCAGTTAGAGTTTAAACCCTAGGGCTGACAAATTAATTTTTTTTGAATTTTTGTTTTTGTTTTTAAATTTATCAGTTAGGATTAGAAACCCTAGGACTGACAAATTAATTTGTTTTTTTCTTTTTGTCGTTTTGTAATTGTTTTTGTTGTTAATTAATCAGTTAGAGTTTAAACCCTAGGGCTGACAAATTAATTTTTTTTTAATTTTTTTTTTGTTTTTAAATTTATCAGTTAGGATTAGAAACCCTAGGACTAACAAATTAATTTTTGTAAATTTTTGTTTTGTTTTTAGCTGTACATTTTTGTAAATTAATTAATTTTTGTAAATTTTTATTTGGTTTTTGTCTAGGGCGGGTCCCTAAGTTCAGCGGAGGCGGATCGTCACGCCGCTCGAGAGGGAGTGAGACTGAGCAGTCAACATCCTCTCGGTGTAGGCGACTGGATGAGGGGGGGCGAGTAGGCGTGATGCAGGGGCTAGCAGTAGCCGCCCTGAGGGGTCTCATAGGACCCACACCACGGGGGTAGTTCCCATCGCACCGATCTTGCGTGATCATGGTGGCCGATGCCCTAGGCTTGGGGGTTTTTGAGCTTTTGGATTTTGTTGCGGGGTCACAGGACCGGTTCATTGTAGCCTACGGGCATTTTTGATGATATATACAGATGACTTTATTTTATTTATGCGAGTGATGATTTGATTTTATGCATGATGAGTGATGAGTATGGATGTATGCATGTTAATTTATTTTGATGGATGCATATGTTATGATGAATGCAAATGTTTCTAAATTTTAGGATATGCAAATGTAATGGATGAATTGAATTTGTGTTGTTTGGCGAGAGCACCATAGACTATTTAGACCTTTGTGGGGTTTTTTTTTTTGGCGATTGTTGATGGCAATGCGAGGATGAAAGATAGCACAGTTGGTTTAGAAATGTAGCTAAGGTTTTCTGAGACTCAGACGGTTTTAACTCACTAGCCACGACTGTACTTTATCTTACAAGACTTTTGGACAAGGTATGAATCGGACTTGTCTTTGACCAAGTTATTTCACATCCCTGTGTGTGCAATTGAGTTCGTTTATGTGGTATTTGTCAAGATACCGCTAGTGCCAGATAGGCTGTCAACCAAACCTGTATTGAGGATCACCTAATTAGCTCCACTAACTCCTTTGTTGTATTTAGCCAGATTAATCTATGGTGCTATCTAGGATACCATAAGCTAGCTCATCCACATGCAAACATTGATCTGTACACGAGTTAATGTGATAGATATATCATCATGCGGGAGGTTTACCACCAGTGACCGATAGGCTATCCACCAAACCGGTATTGAGGTTTGCCTCATGACCTGTCGGAATGCTGAGAGTTCCAGGGATTCAAGTTCGACTCCCTTCTTTTCTTCAATTGTATTGGGATACTTGCTCTTTTGTAGTGATAAAAATCACTGTTTATTTTTTTATATATTTTTTCTTTTGAGCAAGGGATTTGAATTTTGAGTGATGAGAATCACTATTGTATGTGCCTTTTGATGTATGCACTTTGGTGGTGATGTCAATTTTTTTGGAGTTTTGACTTTTTGCAAAATTTTATGATGTTTGCAACTTTTTGAGAACTTGGGATTCTTGGGGAATTGGGTAGGGAAGATGCTTGTCCTTTTGCCAACTCTCAGCATTCTTGGGGTCATTCGCACAGGGGGATGAGCAAGATAACCGTTTCACTTATGGTGACCTGGATTGTTGTGCAGGTTTCATCTTGCATTCACACAACTTGGGAATTTTTATGTGTTTTAATTTGTGTTGGGATGCTACGTAACAAGGTGTGATCCAAGTAGAACTCTACCTTTGTAAAATCTGTCTGACTTGGTACAGTACGTGGCTAGAAAGCTATATGACGACTGAAGGACGAAAACTCTTGATACATTAGAAGACCACTGACTCTGGTATGGTAAAAAGAAGTGAATGGCATTTATGTTTGATGGACTGCTTATAGAATGGAGAAATGTGGAACAAGATGGATTGGAGGAGTAATTACCTGTATGACCACAAATATGCAATGTATGGATGTGATGCTTAATGCAACTACATATTTTTGTGTTTTTGATGGATTGATTTTTGTGAATATGAAGATGAGATGCGAGAATAGCTTTTTATTGTGGTGATGAGTTGGAGTATGCCTGGAAATGAGATGCAAATTTTTGTTATTTTTGATGATTTTACTATTTTTGAATTTTCTTATTTTTGACCAAGCGATGGTGGGAATCCTTTGGAGAATTTTTGGATTGACCAAGCGATTGTAGGAATCCTTGGAGCATTTTGGGATTGACCAAGCGATTGTAGGAATCCTTGGAGCATTTTGGGATTGACCAAGCGATTGTAGGAATCCTTGGAGCATTTTGGGATTGACTTTAGTGTTAGATTATGCATGACTAGCTAGGGATCTAGCCCCGGCATGTCTTTGTATGACCATGCAAAAACCTCCTTCTTCTCTTTGAGAAGGGCAATGTAGTCGGCTTGCTCTTTAGGGGATAAGCTTACCCCCAACTTGATAATCTATGGATTCATTGGATCCAAGCCGATGTCTACGTCAGTCATCTCCTCGACCGACATGTGGGATCCATCCTCCAACTGATGTGGAGTTGGGATCAAATGGATATCATTTGCTGAGTTTAAATCTATGTTGGGAACCTCGGGTTCCTCTTTGGCATGAAAGATATCCTGAGTTGTCCCTGGGGTAAAATGAAGCATTTTACCAAAAGGCCAATACTCTGATGGGGATGGAGGTGAATTGACGCGATCCCAGTCAATGGCATCTATGTCTAGATGCAAGGACCGTGTTGGATCGACCGGATTGTGGATGGGGGCGGTTAAGTCAATGGAGATCATGTTGATGAAATGATTTTGGTCTCCATTACCATGGGTGTGATGACTCGAACATTTTGGATGTTCTCTATGCTCCGGATCTGGCTCTAGAGGTATTGGCATGAATGGATCGGCCCTATGTGCTGATAGGAGGATAGGGTCTGCCCTCGACACTGATATCACCCTAGGGTCTCAGAGTGGAAGGTGCTCTTCGTATACCTGGAGTGGTGGATCCAACACTTGATCCCACCCCACTAGGTCTACGTACCACTCGTGCCCTGGCACTATGCCCATCTATTCAAATATGTCGTTAATCTCCAAGGGGTATGGTTGCGGCCTCTATCGCATGTGATTAAGATATGTCATTTTTGTTTCATCTTCGTAATCACTATCGGAGATCCAAAAGCCCTCGTTGGCTCCGACAACTATTTGAGGCATTACAGGCTCATCCTGCTCGAGCAAATTAATCTGGCCCCATTGTGGTTGTTCCACTCTCCATGGGGGGACCTGATTCTCTTGACGTGGCACTGGCTCGCTTGGAGCCTCTAGAGGGAACATTGTCAAGAGGCTCTCTTGACAGTCATTCATGGGGATCACTTGTGAGTGATCACTATCAGATTCGAAGGGATCATATGATGTTGGTTCATATTCTGATTCATCCTCCGAAGATCCCTCTTGACACTATTTATACCTTCCTTGAAAGTGAGTCCCCAAACTTTCACCTCTCTCTAGCAAAGGAGAAGGGTTATTGAGGTTAACAAGGGTGGTTGTTGACCATGGGAGGTAATCTCCCAATGTATACATTGTGTTTGGGTTGGCATAAGGATCTGATGCCAATCCACCCTTGTTGCCTATCCCTAGGCCTTGCATGTTTTCCACCAAGATGTCCAAGGGCAGGGGGTGGTTGAACCCTACTCCCGACTTGTCATAAGGCATTTGGTATCTTGGCTGGCAAAGGACACGCACTCCTTGCTCATACCTGCCTAGCCCGTATCCATGCCAATTGCATTGGCCAAGATATCTCAGAGCAAAGTCCGGGTTAGACAGATAGTTGACATCTTCTACAAAAGGCTCTTCATCTTCGTCCTCTTGCATGCATGGCTCAGTACCATGATCAAGGCCCCCATACACAAAATTTGTCTGGTTTGGCGGGTAGCCTAAAGGAACAATTGTACCGATGGGGAGGCGAGGTCTCCCCATGTCTTGCATGGACTCTAGCATGGTCGTTGCTACAACATTCCACACTAGATACTCCCCCAGGCCCGTATTGGCCATTTCAACAGTAATTGTTGGTGATTGAGAGGGAGGGAACGGAAGCTCTTCCTGAGTCCACTCCATGTTGGGTGAACTAGGAGCCTCAACTTCCATTGTGCTAGGCATCTCTTCGGTAGAGATGGTTGATACTGTTGGCAGCGCCTCTTCTAGGGGTTGAGCCTCTTCCAGGGTTTGCTTCCCTTTGTCCTTCTATTTAGCCATGATAGGTGGCATTGTTGGTGAAGGACTGGACGATGAAGATGTACCTGGCTGGGGTTTTGATGGATTTATCACCAGTGGTGCTTGCGACATCGGACCCTATCTAGATGGATTTAACTAAAAATCCAAGTGCATCGATGGGAGGGTCGATTGCGGCATCAGCTGCACCGCATTGCAATATTTGAAGGGTTCTAAGTCCGTCGGGACTACATGTACTTCCCCTTCAAATGTATACTTCAAACACTGATGAGCTATCGAAGGGACACACTTCATGTCCCTGATCCATGGCCGCCCTAGCAAGATGTTATAAGCCATCTCGCCTTCCAAAATATGGCACAATGTAGGTATCATCTTTTGTCCTACTTGAATGGGTAGGACAATTGTGCCAACTATCGAGCATATCGCATCATTGAATGCTCGCAGTGTATAGGTGGAAGCCATGATGTGAGAGGCTGGCAACTTCAGATGTTTCAATGTTGTTGTGGTAATGATGTTACTGGATGAGCCAGTGTCTATCAACACCCTCTTATACGGGATCCCGTTGACCCACGCGATAACGTGCAGGGGTGGATCTGCCATGTCATCAGACACTGATTTAACTTCATCCTCTCGAAAGGTGATGACTGGCTTCATGCATCGTTTGACATGTCCCACAAAATTGTTGAAGGAATTCGCTTCATGGGGCTGCAACTCGATGGCTTTCAATATCTCCATTAGAGCCTCCCGATGGGGTGTTGATTGTTGTATAAGCTCGTATATGGAGAGCCTAGCCGACGTGGTCCTCAAACTCTGCGTGAGTTTGGTCCGAATCATGGTCATGGGTCTAGGCGGAGGTAGCTGCATAGGGTGCTATTGAGGTTGTGACGTCGATGGAACCTCTCTTGTGGCTGCCTCAGGGGCAACTCCTGGGTATCTCTTGTTCCTAGTCACTATGCTTATCATTCCTACATACCCTTGCATGGGGCAATTCTATTGCACCTCATTGACTTGAAGGGGTTTTGCCTGTGCCTCATGGGCAGGCAAGGGGTCTTTGAAAACTCCCATCTGTTGGTTGTTTGGTGCTACGGGGTTGTCCACTGCCAACGTCTTATTGTCAATCAGGTCTTGTATCAATCCTTTGAACTTCCAACATGCATTCAGGTCATGTCCCTTCCACCTGTGGAACCTACAATACAAGTCCTCCCGGTATCCCTTAGGCTTGGGAGCATTAGGATCTATGGTTTGAATCTCTGGAAGGTTGATCAAGTTCATCGCTGACAAGCGGTCAAATAGGGAGTCCCTAGACTCCGTATAAGGTGTGTACTATCGCCTAGGGTGACATTGCTAATTTTGCTCCTGCTTCTGGTTTTCTCTTTCATAATTATTAGGAGGCACTACCTGATAGTTAGCCTTTTGAGGCTGTATTTCTTGTGCAGGCTTAGGGACATTTATAGCAACTTGATTGACCGCAGCGGGTTTTTGTTGCGTAGTCCCTATTTTTGTGTTCTTGTTCCATTCTTTCTTCTTAGGTTTGGCAATCTTGCCATCCTGTATCTTGATCTCTTCGATGATTCTGGCTTGCGCCAGAGCTTCCTCTAAGGTGGCATATTGTTGCAGCTGCAATAGCACAGAGATCGATCTCAAACAACTTCGTGAGAACATTTGTGTAAGGTCGGACATAGGAGGGAGGTAGGGTAGCTTGGAAAGCAGAGTCCTCCACCGATTCCCGTAGGCCGCCATGGTCTCTTCCTCATACTGCTTGAGGCTGGCTAGGTCACTTAGTGATGCCTTCTTCTTGGTGTTGAAGGTGAAGCATTCGAGGAACGCATCCACTAACTGATCCAAGTTATTGATGTTGTGCTTCAGCAACTGAGTGAACCAATCCGAGGTAGGGCCCATGAATGTGGTTATAAATGTCCTTAGCAACAATGCATCATTGTCCTGAATGCCAAAACATTGGCTCAGGAATCTGGTCACATGCTCTTGGGCATCCTCCTCACCCTTAAAGATTGCCAACTGAGGCAGCTTAAAGTGTTCGGGGTAAGGGGGTGCAGGCACTGACGGATGCACAGGATGACTGCGGAGTTGGCGTAACATGGGCTTTTGGGGCCCAGAAGCTTTGGTTTCCATAGACTCCAAATGCTCTAGCAGCGCTTTGTATGCATCGAAAGATTTAATCTCTTCCTCTTTAGTTTGCTCCCATTGTGGGTTGTGGGAGACTTGAGGCCTATGGGGGGGTGGCCGGATAGCAACCCCTCCGCCTTGGTAGGGCATTTCGGCCCACTCTGCTTCTTGTTCATACTCCTCGTAAACTTCCTGAGGAGTCTCTGGGTGAGACCTATGACCCTGGGTGGGTCCCCATGGAGGGTACCCATCGTTGTTTCGGGGAGTGGCCTCCCTCTCAGGTCTAGGGGGTCTCGGAGGCAAAACTTGATAAGGTCACGGAGACCTATCTCGCACCAAGGGATTATGCCTCTCATATGGTTCCGCTCTTTGGGTGCGAGGGGTTGGAACCCTCTCAGCTGGGTTATGAAGCAGCTCATCTATTTGGCGCTGAATGCGCTCCTTGCTAAGGCGGTATAGATGCTCTAGCTACTGTTGATCTTGCTCAAGCCGCATGATCTGGGCTTGGTGGGTGGCATGTCTGGTGACTGCCAGGTCAATTTGTTCCACCATCTTGAGCCTAGGAGGCCTGGATGCCTCTCCTATGCATTTACCTCGGTCGCGATGATCCGAGATCTCAATGGGTCGCTTCCCTCTATCGAGGTTGGTGGCATTTACCCGAGGCTCTGGCCTCAGTGGGTGACCATGGTACATAGCGGGTGCGGAAGCGCATGGCTCCCATGCTATACATTGCTCTCGAGGAATGTAATGGTCTTCCTCGTGCTCCCTTTCGTATGTGTGAAAGGGGTGGGCAGAGTTAGCTCGCCCTACTTGAAGAGCCCTGCGCTCTGGGGTTTGTCTATTGGTTCTAACAGTGATGGGGGGCAAAGGAGGGATGCCATAGTCATGTGGCCTCTCCTCATGGACACTATGCCACTCTAGCGCTTCATCGCGTGGTGGCCACTCATATCGAGCTTCTAAGGGAGCTTTCTTGTCTATGTTGAGTGCCACGTGTAAGGATTCTTCCTGAAAGGGGCTATGATGAATGGGCGTGTCCCCCAAAGGGGTGTCCCTATAGTTCCACCTTGACATGGAATGATGCGGACTCTCTTGTGGGTCAGGCCACCAAGGCGGTATGACCAAGTCCTTAGGGCTGTAGCGGAGGCGACTTGTGCCCCCTTGTACACTTTCCGTAGCTTCTGCCCTTGATTGGGCTTGGCTACGGGTGTACACCATGGTGTTGTTTTTCTACAAGCTAAATAGATTTTTATCTCTTTTTATGATTTTTTTATGCTACACTAAACAAAAAAGAGCACACACATACACAAAGCAGTGATTATCTCGTTTAAAGATTGAGAGTGTGTCCTAAACCTGGTTTAGTGTGTTTTGTTTTTTTTTTGTTTTTGAAGGTTTTTGTAAAGAACGTTTAAATGCAAAATGAGGGCTCTTATGACTCCCAAAATTGGTCGCCCCTTCGATATACCATTGCCAGGCCGATATACCAACCTCTCTATATACCCGCCCTTACGTGAGGGAAACTATAGGTACGTGAGAGCAGATGGTACGTGGAACATAGGCGGTACGAAAGGGGAATCACCCTATTTATGACACCTACCATAGAAGACTTATCCTCGTGCGTTGGGAATCACCCCAACTACACTCGGTCAACTTTCATCAGGATTTACGTCTAGCAATAGTAGCGATCGGGGTTTATGAATGCAAAATTCAAGCCAAGGTGGTGATGAAATCCACCGTTGGTCTTGATCAAGGGCTGGGGTTTTACGACCAGCTCCTTGGTGTTTAATTTTCCACGTGGTGTGTGGGGTTCTTTTTATTTTGCATGGAACAAAATAAACATGCAGCAAAACTTTTTCTATGCACGCAAAAAAGGAACCAAAAAAATAGAAAAACTGAAGACAAAAAATGACAGGAAAAGTGCAGAATTCTTACCTCTTCTCTGCCCGAATCTGTCGGTTCTGAGTTTCTGCCCGAAAACTTCACAGACTAGAATTCATCCCGGGGTGGAATGAATTATAGGACTGTATTCATCCTAGGGTGGGGCGAATTCCCATTCGTCCCTGGGTGAGACGAATTACAGCTCTGTATTCACCCTCTGATGGAACGAACAACAGTCAGCGTATGAAAACGCGGTACCTGCAAGCAAAAACAACCAAGTTTGGATCAGATCTCTGATCTTAAAAATAGAGGACAAGGTCCCACCATGATCGCCACTGAAAGCACGAGGATACGGAAGCAAAAAGGAAAGCGAATATGCGATGCAAACAAAGAAACCGAACTTAGCGCTAAATCCTAGGAACTTGAAAGTGCATGAAAAGAGGGAAAAGCATGAGCGAATCGAAATGAAACAAATGTGAATAAAGAAGACAGCCCTTTTTATTGATATGTTTCACAACTCGGTTACAATGCGCATCCTCCCCTTCCAAGGGCTAGGAGCGTTTAAGCATGCGTTCTTGTTACATCCATGGGTGCCTTTCCTTCTTCCGCGTGCCCACATGTAAAATGGGTGGACCAAACATCACCGCCACTTGCGTTGATGAGTCTTGACTCCTCGCTGCTCCTCCAATGTCCAAACCCTATGTTCAAAGGAACAAGAAATGGTCAGTAGCACCTACGGATAAAACAAAGCATGCAATCCCCAAGCCTACGATAAGTGAATGAGAAAAATGAATTAAACTATGACTAAAACAGGTCCAAATGCTCTAAAAATTTGACAGGGGCATCAAGACACCACCAGGAAGGCTTCAAAAAAAATAAAAGATCAGGAAATTCCTCACCGATTTGAATTCGCTCCGGGGTGGGACGAATTCACCTGCAACAAAATGCCGAAAAGGTACTGTCCCAAATGTCCTACCTAGGAAGCTCCAAAAGACCTGCAAACTTGGGGTTAGCTAATTGGGGGCATTTTGGGAAGACCCAGATGGTCATATTTTCCCAATTTGGCCTCCATCAATGGGAATTTGATGATGCTACCTGTAGATTAGTAGAAGCGAGCAAAGATAGAAATATGATCAAAATTGTTCAAAACGAGACGAAATTCAAATGACAACCTATCTAAGCATCATAGAATTGAATGCAAAAATGAAAGAAAGCAAGTCTACCATGGAATTCCCATCGCTCCGAAAGGGGGCGATTAGGACTGTGGCAGTGTGGGAGGGGGCGCCCATGGGGCAGGCCGCCCATCGTTTGAGGCTTGATTTCGGCACCAATCCACTTGGGATGGGTCCAAAACCTCTTGTGTGGTATTGTCGGAAAATTTGGTGGGATATTGTGGCCAAATTTCAGGTTTTGGGCTCAAGATTCGTCCTCCCAATAGTCACCCAATGACCTCCCCTCTAAAGGAGATCAAGGATGTGAAAGGCACAAATCCAAAAGGTGTGAGGTATGTAAATAAAATGACAGCACTTCGTTGCTCTAAAATGCTCCTTCTCTCCATATTTTGGGGTGAGGAAACTCACCAATTTATAGACCTGGAGGTCTCTTGAAATGGGCATGCAGAGGCGCCACTTGGCAATCATGCCTTCCCAGGGGGAAGGAGATTCCTCCCTGAATTGGGACTTCATGACTGACCTTGTAAATGCCTCTAACGCTCGAAAATGCTCACCCATACTCCCATGCGATGAAGGAAGCGTTGAGTGGCGGATCTGAGCTGCCATTTGTCAAGATTTGACTTTTTTCCCGTCAAACCTGCAATTCGCCCCACCCTGGAGCGAATTCAGAATTCATCCCTGGGTGGGGTGAATCCTAGTTTGAATTCATTCCAGGGTGGAACGGATATTGAGCAAAGTGCCTGAAGGTGCCAAATTGATCTCTGACCTTCCAAAACTATTGTGAGAGTGGTTAGGACCACTGTTTAACCTCTGGGGGCTGCCCTTGGGGCTGTGTGTGTCAAAGCGATCAGTGTTTGCAGTCACATAATCGGATTGGTGTTGTTTTGGTGTCTATAGGTAGAATATTTTAAATCAGATCAATGGATTACAAGTTGCAAGTTTATATTTACCCCGTGCAAGACTAATTTATTAAAGTCAAATGTTTTAAAATATAATTTATAAAATTTAAATTCTATTGGAATTTAAATAATTTATAAATTATATAAAGGTTTAGCTAGCGTCGACATCATCAAAATTAAGGAGTGCCAACGTCTAAATTAGAATGGTGGTTTTATGTATAAATTAATTCCCAAAGGAACATTCAAAATTTACCCCTTGATGAATTAATTACCATGCAAAAAGGTTGAAGATATTTCGTGCATCATGAACATTGAGGAAGAAGACAAAGAGATTTGTCTTATTAGTACCAGGGAAGAAGACAAAAAGAGGATAGCGTATGGTTTAAACCACATAAGACACGGTGGTCCACTAGTAGCACACGCTTTGCAAAGGCATTGGGAAAGTAGGAGCCCACGTTCAATTCTCGTGGACGTGCCAAAGGAAGAATTTTTGTTTTACGTTCGATTTGAGTGTCAGGTGATGAATAAGGAGCACGAAGTGCTTGTTGGTTTTCAAACATGTGTTGAGCAAGGTGTAGCGATAGTATTGTCATTGGTGTCAACACACTCAGATGGACTGGTTGATGTTGTGGATAGTTTTTTGGAGGTTTATCAGAGTATGTACAGTGGTGCTCAATGCTTATGAGGATGTTTTTGATATTTGGGTGAAGTTGTTACAGGTTGTTCGTGCAAATTTGCAAAATTTGCAAAAATCGCTAGGAAGTTGTCAAAGTAGCAAAATTATCAAAGTTGCAAAAATCGTCAAAGTTGCAACAATGTCAACAGAATGTGTTGGACAACCCAATATACTATTTGGAGGTGTGTTGATCATTATAAAGTGTGGTTGTAGTGTTGGAATGGTCGGTTGCTTCATCGGTGCATTGTTGGTCAGTTTCATGCTTTATGTGACAGGTGTAAAATCAGTGTCAGAGGCCACTTTGTCGGAGGTACTATGAATAATATGTGAATATTTAAAATCTTAAATTTAAACTGAAGGTAGTCGGTTTATCCAAGAATACATGTTTCAATTTTTAGCCCCTTTGGAAATTTGAGAAGGAAGTTATGACTATTACAAAAAGCCATGTCAGCTCTTTTTGGCAATTTTGGCAGTTTCTAAGAATATAACGGTTGAGTGTCACTTTTGTGTAACTGGAAAAAAGAGCTGAATTTTTTAATGTTAAGCACATATATGTTTTAAAATAAAAGGGAGAAGGGGGTTTTTTGGAGAAAGGACTACCAGTGCATGTTGTGAAGAATTGTTTTGGCATTTTGATTGAAAAAATGTGCAAGGTGTGATATAATCAATGTGCAAAGTTAAGAAGATTGAAAAGGTTAGACAAAATATTTTAGAGGAGAATATTTGTGAGCTATACCACTCAGGGTATTTTTATGATATTTAAAACTTTTATCAAATCTTTTTAAATTTTTTGGGCCAGTGCTTGGCAACAGGGGTCGATGCTCCTTGTAGTTGGTGCTGCTAAAGTTTGGGTTGGTTGGTGTCATTCCCTACAATTGGTGCTGCAAAAATATTGTAAAGACCAAATATTTTCAAGGATAGATTTGGATGGGAGTCTAAATAGTCCATTGGCACAGTGGTTTTCCCACATCGGGTTTCCACTATAAATCTGGTGTTATGTGATGCATGTTTGTGTGATTTCTTGTTTTGATTTTATTTCGTAGTTGGATTAAATTTTTAATACATAGTGATTCACCCCACTCTTAGTGTCATGCTTAGTTCAACAATTGGTATCAGATCCAAGTTCTTGAACAGGCTTAACCGGCTAGGGTGATCTTGGAAGTGACACAATGGTAAGTGGTGAAGGTTTCTCATCAAACAAAGAACCATTGTTTGATAGAACTGATTACGCATTTTGGAGACTTAGGATGTAGACATATCTTTGTGCTTTGGGATACAATATTTGGGATTTAGTAAACAGTGGATACACAATACCCACCACTTCTCCAATCGATGTTGCTGGTAAGAAACTATTTGAGAATGACTCAAAAGCAAAGAATGCTATCATGTGTGGATTAGTGGACAACGAATTGGTAAATATTATGGGTTGTAAAATGAAAAAGGAAATATGGGATAAGCTGAAGATAATTCATGAAGGAGAAATTAAGATCAAGGAGGCCAAGTTACAAACACATCGAGCTCAGTTCGAAGGAATAAATATGAATGAGGATGAGCATATAGAGGCATGTATGCTGAGAGTTAATGAAGTCATTAATGCGATTAGAGGACTCGATGAGGAAATCGAAGATTCTGTCATCATGAAAAAAGTGTTAAGGTCCCTTCCCCAAAGATTTGATTCTAAAGTTTCAACTATAGAAGAAGCTAAATATTTGAATTATTTTAGTATGGATGAGATGCATGGTTCTTTGACTGCATAGAGATGAGAATAGGAAAATCTAAACCCACAGACATAGAAGCTACTTTTAAAGCCCAAAAAAATATAAAAGAAAAACAAGAATTCGAGGAAGAAGAGACATCAGATGAAATGGAAGTAAAATTTGTTTGAAAACTAAAAATGGGAAAAGAAAAATACAAAGGAAAGTGTCGATGTTAAATTTGATGAAGGAAGGGAACGAGTAATTAGCTATGAAGAGAACTACGCAATTTATGAAGAGGTCATTGAAGGAGATGATGAAGAGGAAACGAAAAAAGAAACCAAGAATTGACTCAGAGGATTAAAAAAGTGATTCAGAATTGGAAGAAAACAAGAAATTCAAAACAAGTAGCTAGCAAAAAGATCATCCTAGAGAGCAAATAATTGGAGACCCACAGTTGGTGTTTAGACAAGAAGAATATTAGTAAGTAATTACTGTTTACTATCCAACATTGAGCCCAAAAATGTTGTCAAAGCAAGAAAATATGAAAGTTGGGTAAAGGTCATAAATGAAGAGTTATATAAGATCGAGAAAAACAAGACTTGGGAGTTAGTACCAAGACCCGTAAATAAAAATGTAATCGATACTAAATGGGTCTTTCAGAATAAATTGAATGAAGACAAACAGGTAGTCAGGAAAAAAGCAATATTGGTATGCAAAGGGTATGCGCAAGTTGAAGGTATTGAATTTGAGGAAACCTTTTCACCTATGGCTAAAATAGAGGCAATTAGAATGTTTCTTGATTTAGCAGTTTACAAGAATTTCAAATTTTATCAAATGGATGTGAAATCAAAATTTTTGAATGGGAAACTTGAATAATAGGTTTATATTGAGCAGCCAGATGATTTTTAGCTTGGTGATGATCCCAAATTGGTTTGCAAGTTGAAGAAAGCATTATATGGCTTAAAACAGGCACCCTAGGCATGGTATGCAAGGCTAGACAATTATCTTACTCAACAAGGGTTCAAGAAAGGTATGGTGGATAGTAATTTGTATGTCAAAATAGAACACGGTCATCATATTGTTGTTGTATACATAGATGATATCATATTTGGTAGAAGCAAAGATGAGTTGTGTAAAAATTTAGCGAATAAGATGCATAAATAGTTTGAAATGTCAATGATTGGTGAAATTTCATATTTTATAGGATTTCAAGTTAATCAAAAGGAGAAGGGCATATTTATTTCTCAAATTAAATATGTGAAAGAGATGCTGAAAAAGTTTACAATGGAGGATTGCAAGCCAATTAGCACTCCCATGATGACAGGTTGCAAGTTGAGCAAGGATGAAAAATCTCCACCTGTTGATCAAACTATGTACAAATCCATGATTGGGAGCTTATTGTACTTGACAACTACTAGACCAAATATTTTGCAGGCACTATGCATGGTAGCACAATTTTAGGCTAGTCCCAAGGATACTCATGTGACAGTAGTGAAGAGGATTTTTCAGTACCTCAAGGGTACTAGAGAGTATGGGTTATGGTATCCAAAAGGTAAGGACTTCACCCTTATTGTGTATTCAGATGTAGATTGGGTAGGATGTGTAGATGAAAGGAAGAGTACCAGTGGAGGTGTATTCTATCTTGGTGATAATCTTGTTGTGTGGCATAGCAAAAAGTAGGAGTCAGTATCATTATCCATAGTAGAGGCAGAGTATATTGCAACGACATCATGTTGTACACATGTACTTAGGATGAAACAAACTTTGAAGGATCTTGGAATAAATTTTAGTGAGACCATATCGATCATGTGTGACAATACAAGTGCAATCAATATCTCAAAGAACTCGGCTATGCATTCTCACACAAAATATATTGATTCGATACCAATTTTTTAAGGAGAAAGTTACGAAAGGTGAGGTTAAGTTGGATTTTGTTCCAACAACAGAGCAAGTAGTGGATATCTTCACCAAACCATTTCCCAATGAAGTATTTGAGTACCTTCACAATAAATTGGGAGTGTTCACACTTCCTAAGCATTGACTAGCTATCATGGCCACATTCTCAAGAGGAGCATTTGTGTCTTTGTTTATATTTTTGCTCATGTTTGTGATTGTTGCTAAGGTAATAATTTTTGGCTAAGAATGTTGTGCATAGACTTAGGGGGAGTTTGTAGAGGCCCTTTGGTATTGCTGTCAAATGGGGATAAGAGTTACAAGAAATTGTGCGTGTGTTGCCAACAATTCCAAAGGGGAAGATTGTTGAGCAAGGTGCAACGACAATATTGTCATTGTTGTCAACACACTCAGATGGACAAGTTGATGTAGTGGATAGTTGTTCAGAGGTTTTTTGGAGTATGTACAGTGGTGTTTAATTCTTATGAGGATGTTTTTGATGTTCGGGTGAAGTTGTTACAGGTTGTTCATGCAAATTTGCAAAAGTTGCAAAAATCGTCAAGAAGTTGTCAAAGTAGCAAAATTGTCAAAGTTGCAAAAATCGTCAAAGTTGCAACAATGTCAATGGAATGTGTTGGAAAACCTAAGATACTATTTGGAGGTTTTTTTATCATTATAAAGTGTGGTTGCAGTGTTGGAACAACCGGTTGCTTCGCCAGTGCATTGTTGGTGAGTATCATGCTTTATGTGACAGGTGTAAAATCAACGTCAGAGGCCACTTTGTCGGAGGTACTATGAATAATTCATGAAGAGTTAAAATATAAAATTTAAACTAAAGGTATTCGGTTTATTCAATAATATATGTTTCAATTTTTAGCCTGTTTGGAAATTTTAGGAGAAAGTTATGACTGTTACAAAAAGCCTTGTCATCTATTTTTGGCAATTTTGGCAGTTTCTAAGAATATAACGGTTGAGTGGTACTTTTGTGTAATTGAAAAAAAAGAGCCACATTTTTTAATGTGAACCACATATATGTTTTAAAATAAAAAGGATAAGGGGATTTTTTTGAGAAAGTACTGCCGATGCATGTTAAGAATTGTTTTGGCATTTTGATTGAAAATATATGCAAGGTGTGAGATAATCAATGTGCAAAGTTGAGAAGATTGAAAAAGTTAGACAAAACATTATAGAGGAGAAGGTTTGTGAGCTAGAACACTTAGGATATTTTGATGATATTTAAAACTTTTATCAGAGCTTTTTAAATTTGTTGGGTCGGTGCTTGGCAACAGGGGTCGGTGCTCCTTGTAGTTGGTGTTGCTAAAGTCCGGGTTGGTTGGTGACATTCCCTGCAGTTGGTGCTACAAAAATATTGTAAAGAAAAAATATTTTCAAGGCTAGATTTTTATGGGAGTCCAAATAGTCCATTGGCACAACAGTTTTTCCCACATTGGGTTTCGACTATAAATTTGGTGTTATGTGATGCATGTTTGTGTGATTGCTTATTTTGATTTGATTTCGTAGTTGGATTAAATTTTTAATACACACTAATTCACCCCCCTCTCAGTGTCATGCTTAGTTCAAAAATTGGTATCAGAGCTAAATTTTTGAATAGGCTTAACCGGCTAGGGTGATCTTTGGAAGTGACATAATGGTAGGTGGTGAAGGCTTCTCATCAAACAAAGTACCATTGTTTGAGGAAACATATTATGTATTTTGGAGACTCAGGTTACAGATATATCTTTGTGCTTTGGGATACGACATTCAGGATTCAGTAAATAGTGGATACATAATACCCATTATTGTAAATATTTTGAGTTGATGTTTACATGTTTGGACTAGAGTTTGTGAGCAAGGGTTGTTTCTTGAGTGATTGGTTGAGTAGAGTTGGTTGAGCCTAGTAAAGTGGGTGTGTGAAGTGATTGTTCAAGTTCCATAAGACAAAATATTGTATATTTTGATTTGAGTTGAGAAAGTGATTGAGAATTGAGTGTAGAACATATTGAGTCTCTAACAATTCTATTTATGTTTCTATGATATTGGACAAGTTCTATGTGGACTTGTTAAGAATATTTGATCAAGTTCTGAGTGAGCTTGTTGAGCATATTTGAGAAATTTTTGTGTGAATTTATTGAGAATATCTGGACAAGTTCTGAGTGAACTTATTAAGAAAATTTGGTTAAGTTCTGTGTGAACTTATTGAGAAGATTTGGACAAGTTCTGAGTGATATTATTGAGTAGATTTGGACAAGTTCTGAGTGGACTTGTTGAGTAGATTTGAGCAAGTTTTGAGTGGACTTGTTGAGAAGATTGAGCAATTTTTTAGTGGACTTGTTGAGCATATTTGAGAAAGTTTTGAGTGGACTTGAGAAAAATTGAGAAAATTTTGAGTGGACTTGTGGAATAGAGTTTGGTGCAGATTTGAGGATAAGTTTATGCCAGACCAGAGACAAAGATTGATTAGATTTGTGCTAGACCAAAGGACTATGTTTAGTATAGATTTATAAAGCTTTGGAGGTGACAGAGCAATGAGGACATTAGTCTCTATTGGATAGATATCCATCATCTAGGGTAGTGAGGACATGTCTTCTAAGTGGGGACAAGATTATTCAGTGGAGATAAATCCACAAGCTAGTGCAATGGAGGAAGTAGTCTTCTAGAGAAGCAAAAACAAGAGCAGAGGAGAAGGATTTCTCTTATGGATAGAGATCCACGAACTTGATTTAGGGGATCAACATATCCTTTGGACAAAGTTCCATAAATATTTTAATAGGGAAAGGATTCCCAAGAGATTGTTTGAGAAAATTTAGTGAAATATTTTCTCCATGGAGTAGCCCACATTAGGTGAACCACGTTAAATTGGTCTCTATTATCTGTGATGATTTGTTCATTGCTTTGGTTATTGTTATTGCTATTGCCATTGATTATATTTATTATTACTATTTGGGAAAGAAAAGTAAAAAGTGGTCTTATACTGTTCACCCCCCATCTCAGTATAAGCTTGTGTTCTTCACTATTTGTTTTATATTTTGTGTTCTTTGAGCAAGGGATTTGGGAAGTGGTGATGACCACTGTTTATTTTGAGTTTTGCTTCTTTTGCCTTTTTATTTTGCTTTTTGTGAGATGTTGCTTTTTATTTTGACTTTGACTTTGACTTTTGAGGAGTTTGATTTTTGAGCTTGGGGATTTTGGAATTTTTGATAGTGGTGAAAACCACAGTTTATTTTGGGGAATTGGGTAGGGAAGATCTTGTCCTTTTGCCAATTCTTAGCATTCTTGAACCATTCACACTGGGGGATGAGTAGGATGACCTTTTTGCATAAAGAAACCTAGAATAATTCATGAATTTCATATTTCCTTGTGCAAAACTTGGATTTATTAAAGTGTAAATTTGTTGGGATCTATTGTATACAACGTATAATATAAGCAAGACTCTACCTCCTAATCATGATAGCTTTATACAAAATCTAAAAAGAAAACTAGAGATGGCTGAGTGACCAAAAATCGTGAAGACATTCTAGAAAAAATGACTATGTGACAAGATATACACACTGTTATGATCAATGTAAAATGTAGGTGAACATGATAAGTGGAAAACTAAAACGATGTTGATAATGATTTTGACATAATTGTTTTTTTTTTATTGTTTTTGTTTTTGGGGACTGATGCAGGATGTACAATATTAGTGCTAGACACGTATGAGAAACTCTATAATGCAAAGTGCAATAATGAGTATGCCTAGTGCAGATGATTTTGATAATGCAATGAAATGTGATGTAATGAAATGTAATATGATATTTTTGTATTTTTGATGATATTTGAAGATACAATGCGATGTAATATTTTTGTGTTTTTTATTGACATATATGATGTTTTTTATTTTTTATTGATATAGATATACATGTGACCAATAGGCTTATTGGGGGCCATTGGGGCATTTGGGGTGACCAAAGGGCTTATGGATGCCTTTGGGGCTTTTGAGGTGACCAAAGGGCTTATGGATGCCTTTGGGGTTTTTTTTTTGGGTGACCTAGACGGTTATAGACCACCTAGGAGAATTTTAGGTTGACCAAGTGGGTTAAAGGCACCCTTGGAGCATTTTGGGGTGACCTAGACAGTTATAGACCGCCTAGGAGCATTTTAGGTTGACCAAGCGGGTTAAAGGCACCCTTGGAGCATTTTAGGGTGACCTAGATGGTTGTAGACCGCCTAGGAGCATTTTAGGTTGACCAAGAGAGTTAAAGGCACCCTTGGAGCATTTTGGGGTGACCTAGATGGTTATAGACCGCCTAGGAGTATTTTAGGTTGAGCCACTACACTCTAAGCATGGAAAGGTTGTAAGTGAAGGATGTTCAAGGGTTCAGGATCCTCGATGCCTTCAAGGGAGGCTAGGTGATAATTTTTAGGTCTAATATGACTAGTAATGACATGAGGACCTATCCAGTTGACCGCAAAATTGTCCCTCAAATGGGGCAACAAATTAGAATTTTGTCGGTTCTCTTTCACAACAAGGTCACCAACCTAAAAATATCTAATATGGACTTTCATATTGTATGCTCTCTTAAGTCGCTATTGATAAATGCATAGGTGCTTGAGGGAATTAATGCGATGCTCATCAAGCAATGTAAGTTAATCTAGGCGAGCCTATCGCATAGTGTCATCATCAATGAACACTTGTATGGATATGCGTAATGATGGGATTTACAGCTCTAGAGGTATGATTGCCTCGACAACATACACTAGAGAAAATGGGGTTACCCCAGTGGGAATCTGAATGCTAGTGCGATAGGCCCATACAGCAAGGGACATTTGTGTGTGCCAATCGGTGTGATTCTCTTTGATCATTTTCTTGAGAATGGAAATCAATGTTTTTTTGGAAGCCTCTACCTGCCCATTTGTTTATGGATAGTAGGGAATCAAAAAGCTATACTGGATATTATACTTTGCTATTAAAGCATGCACATCTTTATTCTTAAATGATGTCCCATTATCTGAAATGATCTTGGATGGAATACCAAAACGAAAAATGATATTATGTAATATGAAATCCACTATGCGGGGTCCTTTCATAGTGGTAAATGGAATTGCTTCCACCCACTTTGTAAAATAATCGGTAGCTGTAATGATAAATGTGTGACAGCTCATGGATGTAGGGAAGATTTTCTCGATTAAATCCAACCCCATTACAAAAATGGCCAAGCCGATTGGATCAGTTGTAAGGCCTGGGAAGTTATGTGTGTCAAGTTAGCATGGTGTTGAAACTTCATGCACTTCCTCATATATGCATAAAAATCTCGCTCTAACATTGGCCAATAGTAGCCCATGCGAAGAATGTGCTTTGCGATGGCTATACCACTGAAATAACCACCGTATGTACCATCGTGTGCTTGAGCGATTGCCAAAGCTGACTCTTGATGTCCTAAGCAGCGAAGGAGGATCCCTTCGTAGCTCTGATGATACAAAATATCTCCTAGCAAGACATATTTTTTCACATTCCATTTGAATGTTCTTTTAGTAGCGTGCAATAATCCAGGAGGGAGATTACCAAGCTTTAGATAATCCTTGATTTGTGTGGACTAGTCCTATTGTGAGGAAGCCTCGATCGCGTGAACTGCCTCTCCCTATTGAAATTCATTTCGAGCAAATGCTAAGTGGGAAAGAATTTGTAAGAATAGCATTGTATAGCTATCAAAAAGGGCTTGAGGAAACAAAGTCCTCCAATCAGCATGATTCAAGTGCTCATGAAGGTGCAATAATATCTCTTGATGAGGTTCAATTTGAATCAAGTGGACTTATAGCGTAGCCTGAGTATCCTCACGCTCAAATACAGACTACGAGAGCATTTTAACCTAAATGGTTGTCATATCATAAATAGGGTTCTATGAGATCAAGGACCCTAAGGAGGCCATTGTATCCACAAAATGATTAGATGATCGAGGAAGTGCCTCGATGTCATACCATTCAAAATTTACCAAGAATTTATCCACAGCTTTGTAGGCTTGTAGAACTGGGAACTTGCACTGGTATATCCCTTTAACCTAGTTAAAAATGAGCAAGGAGTCACCAAAGATGTTAAGCTTGGTGATTTTCATGGCAATAGCCATTTGAAGAACTATGAGCAAGGCCTCGTATTCAATATTATTATTAGTGCATGGGAAATAGAATTTAAACGATAGGGGTATGGGAGTCCCATACGGTGTAAAAAATACGATCCCTGTGCCACCTCCTTGCTCACATTTGGAGCCATCAAAAATAGAGTCATATTTGCCTATGGCTCAGGCTCATCAGAATCAGGTAATTTTGATATTTGGAAGACTCCATCATCAGGAAGCTCCATACTAAGAGGCTGATCGTCCTAAAGAGGAGCCTCTGCAAGTTGATCAGTGATGACCTAACCCTTGATTGATTTTTTTTCCAATGAATTCTAGGTTAAACTTCGTCAACAACATGATCCATTTTGCCATGTGACTACTATGATAAGTACGACTCATCATGTATCGCAATGGATTCTCTTTAGATACAATATACGTAGTATGGCTAAGCATGTAGTGTCATAGTTTCTTAGTGGTAAAAACCATCTCTAGGCATAACTTCTCCATGTATGCGTACTTAATCTCATAACTGACCAGGGTGAAACTAAGATAGTAAGTAGCCTACTCCTTATGTAGTTCATTGTTTTGGGCTAACATGGTACCCAATGCAATCTAGGTGAGTCAAAACGACACTCCTGGTCTAGGCAAAGCCAACACTAGTGGCAAACCCAGGTACTATTTGATTGCATCAAAGACCTCCTAACACTCATAATACCAATAGAATGTGACCCCCTTGTGCAATAACTTGTTCATGGGTCAACACTTGTCTGACAATTGCGCTATGAAGCATTTTATGGATGTGATATTGCCCTACAAAATTTGGAACTTCTTGATGGTAGTCAAGGGAGGCATCTCAAGGATGGCCTTGACCTTGTTGGGATCCACTTCGATGCCTGGTTTAGAAACTATGAATCCCAAGAGCTTTCTATATGTGACACCAAAAACACACTTCTTGGGATTCAGTCTCACATTATGTTCGATAAGGTGATCGAGGACTTTGTGCAAGACATCAAGATGCTCATGGCATAACAAAGATTTAGCCAGTAAGTCATCCATGTAATCTTCCAAAATATTATGCATGTAGTCATAGAAGATGTATGTTATGTCATGCTGGTAGGTGGTGCCGACATTATTAAGGCCAAAAAGCATGATATTATAGCAAAATGTTTCCCAGGGCATTGTGAACATTGTTTTGAGCTAGTCCTTTGGGTTGATATGAATATGATTGTATCCAGAGAAGCCATCCATAAGGGATAAAATTTAATGGACCATTATGGCATCTACTAGGGTGTCGATTCTTGGCAAAGAAAAATTATCTTTAGGACTCACTTTGTTTAGGTCTCAAAAATTAGTGCAAATGTGAATACTCCCATCAGGCTTCTTGACGGGAACCATGATGGAAAACCATGGTGGATAGTCTATAGAAATGATGAACCTAGCATCCAACAGCTTTTGTAGCTCATATTTAACCATTAGGGCCACCGTTGAATGCATATTTCTTAGCTTTTTCTTGAAAGTCTTGGCCTTGGAATCAAGCATCAGATTGTGGGTGACTAGATTTGGATCTAGTCCCAATATGTCTTTGTAGGACCATGCAAAAGTGGCCTTCTTATCTATGAGAAGGGCTATGTAATTGGATTGCTATTTAAGGGATAGAATTTTCCCTAGCTTAATACATTACAGGTTTTTGGGATCTGATCTGATATCTTTGTCAGTTGTAGGCTCAATTGACATATGCGATCCTTCCTCAAACTGGTGGGAAGTATCAAATGGATGTCATCAGCTAGGTTTAAATCATCAATGGGAACCTTAGGTTCCTCCTCAGTATGGAAGACATCATGAGTTGTCCCTGTAGAGAATTGAAATTACTGTAGCATCTCATCGTAAGGCCAGTACTCAGAATATGAGGGCGGTGAATCTCCCTAATCAAAGTCCATTATCCCTAAGTCGAGGTGCAATGGCTTCAACAGGTTATCTGAATCTTGTAGGGGATCAAAAAAATCTATGGAAATCATATTTATGGATGGATGATTTCCCCTATGTGGTTGATGGTGTCCATGGACCTTTAGATGTCGCAAGACCTAAGGAGGTGGTTGTGGGGGTGGTGGAATGACCGACAGTGGTTGGTGCAGCTGCGGGTGAGCTTGCTCCTCTAGAGGTAGAAGTTGTCACCATATGGGATGATGTAATAGGAACATACATAGGTAGAACTCATCCTTTTCATCTATAGAGATGACCCAAGGACCTTCTCCATTCGAGCTATGAGAGTCCATGGGCATGACTTCATAATCTAACTCATTGTCTGATGTCCACTCATAAGGGGATCCTAGATCCTCTTCCTCACTATTATGGATAAGGGTATGTGAAACTTCACCTCTCTCATAAGAGCGAATATCATCATGATGTGGTTCATCATCTCCCAATGGCATAGGGAAGTATTCCCCTAGTGAGTAGAAGTGATTGGGGTTGGCGAAAGGATCTCGTGCGAGCTCATATCTACAATCTAGATTCATATGCTCTAAGTTGTTTGTGAGGAAGTCTAAGGACATGGGCTTGTTGAGTCCCAAGCCAGACTTGTCATAAGGTATTTGATACTATGGCTGGTAGGGAACTCGAGTGCCCTGCTCATCAGGCCCAACCCATAACCATGCCAATTGCATAGGTAGAGGTACTTCAAAGCAAAGTTAGTGTTGGACAAGTAGTTCATATCTTCTCCAAAGGGCTCTTCATATTCTTTCTACTGTTGATAAGGTTCGATGCCATAGTCAAGGCTTGCATAGACAAAATTCATTTGATTAGTGGGGAGGCTAAGGGGCATGATGGTACCTGTGGGAAGATGGTGTCAACCCATGTCTTGTACTGACTCTATAGCAGGGGTGATTGTATCATTCCTAACCATGTACTCTCCCAATCCAGTGGAAGCCAAGTGCATAGTGACCTAAAGTTGCAGATAGAAGAGGGATGAGAGTGAGACCTGATCTAAGTTATCGTTCATCTCATGTGGTAGCTCCTCATCTACTTTGCTAGGAATATCCTCTGTGGAGATGGTGGATATGGTTGGTTGGGCCTCCTCAATAGGCCACTTCCCTAGGTTCCTAGGCAAAGGATCCATAGGCACACTAGACATATGTGGGGGTGCCAATGATGTGGATGGTATGGCCTGTTATGGTGACATAGTCAAACCTTGGCTAGATTTTTTTGGTTGAAAATCTAGGTGAGTCGATGGTAAGGTTGACTCGAGGAGCTGCTGCACCATATTGCAATACTTTAAGGGCTGTAGGTCCACAAGGACGACATGAAATTTCCATTCATGAGTGAACTTAAGTCACTGGTGAGCGATGGAAGGGACACACTTCATATCCCTGATCAATGGTCTACCTAACAGGATATTGTATACCATATCACCCTCCAAGATGTGGCACAATGTTAAGATGGTCTTTTCTCCTACCTCAATAGGCAGGACGATCATACCAACCGTTGAGCATATGACATCATTGAATGCTTAGAGGGTGTAGTTAGATGTGACAATGTGAGATGTTGGGAGCTTCAAATGCTTGAGAGTTGTTGTTGTGATGATGTTTCTAGAAGATCCAGTGTCTATCAACACTCTCTTGTATGGCATTCCATTCACGCATGCAACAATATGCTAAGGAGGATCTACCATATCATTTGGAACCAGTTTAATCTTGTATTCTAGAAAAGTAATCATTAGTTCTATGCATTATTACACGTGCCCCACAAAGTTGTTGAAGGAGTCAAAATTTTTAGGTTAAAGCTTGATTTATTTAAGAATATCCTTAAAGGCTTATCTATGAGGTGTTGATTGCTGAATGAGCTCATATATGGAGAGTCGGGCAAACATTGTTCTTAAGATCTAAGTGAGCTTGCTCTTAATGGTGACAAAATTCCTAGGTGGGAGGCTCAACATAGGAGGTGGTGAAGGCTATGACATTGAGGGGACATCACTCTGAGTCGAAAGTGGCATGACTACACTTGGGTACCGCCTATTCCTCGTTATAAAACTGATCATGCTGACATACCCCTGCTTAGGGGGGAATGGTGAACCTCATTCACTTGGGGTGCTAGCTTAGCTTTCTTCGCATGGGAAGGCAAAGGGTTGTCTACCTGAAGGGCGTTCCTATCGATCATGTCTTGCACCAAGTGCTTGAACTTGTAGCACATTTGCACATCATGCATGTTTTACCTATGAAACTTACAATATGGTCTTCTGTATCCTTTGGGATTTGATGCATTTGGGTCGATAGGTCAACTCTTAGGTAGGTGAATTACATTAGCCACTCAGAGGTGGTTTAAAAATGAGTCCATAGACTCTACAATAGGTATGAACTGTCGCTTGGGGTGGCGTTGTTGATTTTTCCCTTCACTATTTTGGTTATCCTTGGCATAGTTCCTGGGTGTGGCACGATAATTAGGCTTTTGAGGTAGTGCGGCTTGTGCTAGCCCTAAGACACTAATGGAAAATTGATTTACTGTTGCTATCTTAGACTGCATTGGGGTACTTTTAGCATTCTTATTCCACTCCTTCTTGCGAGACTTCAAAATTTCACCCTCTTGAATTTTGATTTCTTCAACTATCCTAGCCTATGCTAGGGCATCTTCAAGAGTAGCATACTGTTGTAGCTATAATAGCAAGGAGATAGGCTTCAGGAAGATCTTGGAGAACATATGAGTCAACTCCAACATGGGGAGAAGATAAGGCAGTTTTGCGAGCAAGGTTCACCATCTATTGCCATAGTTTGTTATTGACTCATCATCGTACTGTTTCAACCCAGCTAAGTCGAACAACATCACCTTCCTCTTGGTATTGAAGGTAAAGTGTTCTAGGAATGCATCTGCAAGTTGGTCCAAGGTGCGGATGCTATGCTTTGGGAGTTGTTAAAACCATTTTGAGGTGGGGCCTGAGAGGGTAGTCACAAATATCCTTAAAATAAAAGCATCATCATCATGAATGTCAAAGCACTAGCCCAAGAATCTAGTGACATGCTCCTGTTCATATTCCTCTCCCTTAAATGTAGATAATTGAGGTAGCTCAAATTACTCTGGATAGGGAGGCGTAAGCACCAAAGGATGGATAGGTTGAATATGCAATTGGTGCATAGTGGGCTTTTGATATCCAGACCTAGAGGTCTTGTTCTCTACTGACTCTAGGTGCTCTAGCAACTCTTTATAAGGGTTTGAGGATTTAATCTCATCATGCTTGTTCACATCCTACGACAGAGGTCTAGGATCCTCCAACCTATTATGGGGTGGTGGCATGTCCCACCCTACCTTTGTAAGATGTATCCAAGTACTCTACTTCTGGCTCATGCTCAGTTTAATCCCCATAGAGTGTTTCTTGAGATGGTCTATAAAGAGGGTTATATGCCCGTTGTGGGTGCCCTATGTTTGACCTGGGAGGCACGTCCCAATCTAACCTAGGGGGTCATGGAGGTAACACTAGATAAGGTCTATGAGACCTATCTCGAATGAGTGTGGGTTGCCTCAGGTGGAACTCCTACCTATGTGTCTTAGGGGTAGGAACCCTCTCTCGTAGAGTCTTCTAGAATAGCTCGTTGGTATACCATTCAATTATCTCTTTCTCAAGCTAATGCAAGCGATCTAGTTTCTCCTTGTCTCATCAAAGCTTCTTAAATTGAGCTTGGCATCCCACGTATATTGCAACTACTTAATTGATTTGTTCTACTGTGTGGGGCCTAAGAGGCCTAAAAGTCTCACCCTGAGGCCTACCTCATTCTAGATAATATGTGATATCCATCACATTCTTCCCTCGATCGAGGTTCACCACGTTAAATTGAGGTTCAGGATGGGGTATATGCTCATTATACTTAGTGAGCGTAGAGGCACATCGTGCATGTGTAGAATACTGCTCCTGAGGAAAATATGAGATCTTCTCATGCCTTCCTTCCTGAATGAGGAAGGGCAGGGTGGAGTTAGCTCGCCCTGAGTGACGAGTATCATACCCATTAATTTTCATAATATGTTGAATACTACTCCTTAGGAAAATCTGGGATCTCCTCATGCCTTCCTTCCTGGATGAGGAAGGGCAATGTGGAGTTAGATCACCTTGAGTGACGAGTATCATAATCATTAGTTTACCTAATATTTTGTACCCTATCAAGGTAACGTGTAGGCAAGGTCATACAAACTTGCTCTGCCCAGTGTGTGAAGTCAAAATCTGGCCTATGAATAGGTGTGTCAACTCTAACAGGTACACGGATACATGGCACCACTTTATCTACTAGCGCCTCAATGCACTATTTCTTTCCATTCAAGAAGTCATGTGACGTATCTAAGTACTGGGAACACTCTCCCAAGTAAAGTCCATCATCCCTAGGGGTGTCTTGCATAGGTCTCCCTCGCAGGTTTGGCTCATGCCTCACTATCTTGGGGCTAGGATGAGTAGAGGCTCGCTAGGGAGGTATGACCAAGTCCCTAGTCCCTAGGGCTATAGCAGAGATGACTCATGTCTCCTAGTTCACTCTCCATAGCTTCTGCATGTGATTGGTCTTGGATATGGGTGCACACCATGGTAACTCTCTAACAAACCCTAAGTGATTATCTTCTTTACAAATTCCTTAATGAAAAAAAAAAAAAAAAACACCCAATAAGATAGATGATTATCTCTTTTAAGTTTTAGATGTGAATCCCTAAATTGTTTTGTGTGTTTTAGATGTGTTGTTTGTAAATAATGACCTTGTGTCACGTGTTTGAAATATTGTTGAATGATAATCTTGTGTTAAATTATATTTCACCTGTATACTCACATCTCGACAACTTGGATATGAACTCTAGGTCGCATTATCCCACCTATAATGTATGGTTATGAGGTCCACACATGGCCAGGGAGCATAGGTCCTACCAGTTCCTCACCTAGTTCACCCGCAATCTACGATATACCTCTCCGAAGAGAGATACGTGCTATAACCCATGAGCTATGACGGATCTTGGAATCGGCCTTGGCAAAGAACAAGGTTTGTGGGATTTGATATGACGGATGGAGATGAAAGCTACCTCATCAAACTCTAATAGTGGATGGTGATGAAATCCACCTCACTAGAATTTAAGTGAATCATGGTGTGTGTGGTTATTTTTAATATAAACATAGTAAACAAAGAAGCATTCGATGACCATTCACTAAATGCATGAAAAAAGGTGCATTTTACTTTCAAAAAGTTAGTATAAAAAGAACTCACAAATGTATCTAGAAATGCAAAACCCTAAATGTTAGCCTACCCATTAGGTAGGCTACAAGAAAGCAAACCATTGAGATGCACTCCTACTTTGAATATATTTTAATTTTTCTCCTTTTATACGTTTTTCATTATTTTGTGTTTAAGAAAAAATAAAACTAACTTTTAACCTTTCTAAACAAGCAAAAGATGCAATAAAAACCAAATAAGGCAGTTTCTAAAAATAGAAACAGAGACGAAAGATTCAAATGCTTACCTCATCACTGTCAAAACTTGCTATTTTTGCAACTCTAGTAAGAAAACTCTATGGCTTCTATTCACTCTAGGGTGGAACGAATATCAGGTCTACATTCGTTCTAGGGTGGGATGAATTTGCATTCTAGGGTGGCACAAATAGCGAGTCAGAGTTCATTTCAGTCCAGAATGAATAGCACCTGCAACATGAAAATATGAAAAAAATGAATTTTAAAATTCACCTAAATCCAAAGGGACAGGGTCCCATAGTGATCACCACTGAATTAGGAAAAAATGGTGCACCAAATGATGATAAAAAATATGCGTATCTATGTCCTATTGCGTATGAGCATCAAACAAAAGCATGTAAGTAAGATGGAAAAGATAACAAATAACAAGAAATGATGCAAATTAAATCAAATTCTTATTAATTTGGCATATCAAATCTAGGTTAAAAAATATCCCCTTTGAGGGCTCAAATGGATGATACAAATGTTTACAAATCAGATGCCCAAGGATCAAAATCCTTCAAGTAACTCGGGTGCACATCCAATGACTTTCCTCATACACATAATTGAAGTGGGAGGTCCAACGCTATTTCCACTTGTATATTTGATTATTTTAGGTCCCATGCTAGTACCCAATGTGCTATATACCCTGCACTTGGATACAAGGAAACATAAAATGTCAAATAGCAAGTGTGTGTGATGAGAAACATGCAATCCCCATAGGGGCCAAATGACTAATAGTGATAATAAGCATAAAATAAACTCCATATGACTTGAAATTATAGAGGGATATTAAACAAAATATTTTGGGTAGATATCACTAGAAATTATGCTCATATTGGATCCGTTGCTGCCTCGTACTTGCAAATGATCGTGCGTTACCTACAAAACACAAAGTGAATAATTTTCGGCCCTACACATACCAAAACACATGAAAATTGGAAATAACACATAAAATGCTATTTTAAAGAAACCCATTTGATTATATTTTCAAAATCAGTGATGTTTTAGGTGTTTCTTCAGATGACCACCGGAGACCTCCATGAGACCCTACAAAACACTAAAATTGTAATATCTTGACCAATATAGCTCAAAATGGACTAAATTTTGAACTGCAGTATAATATGGTAATGAAAAAAATAACTAATTGAAAAAATAATAAAATAATGCATATATTTCTATTCATCACAAGGTGGGACGAATAAGACTGTCACAAATTGGGGGACAACCGAGGGTGGGACACCCATCATTTTTGCATAAATTTTACCACCATTTCCATTGAGGATTGATTAAAAATATTATGGGATGTATTATCATCAAATTTGGTGAGGGGATTCACTCATATGGTTCAGTTATGTAACAAATTATGCCTATTAATTCCCTCGTAAACCTCCTTTGCTAGGTAGATATTTCGAGGTAAAAATGGGCACGAAAGGTGAAAGGAAATCTTGGAAGCACTCCATTGCTTTGTCATCAAAATTACTCTATATTTTGTGTGGAAATTGGATCCAATTTATAGCCCAAGGAGGCTTCCTGGGTCAAAGGCATGCGAGGGCATGCAGGGCAAGAGGCCCCACTTGGCCATTAGGGCAACATGCATTGGATGCAGAAGATAATCTCCCAAATTGGCCTTATTTATTGAGCATGTCATAAGACCTGCTATGTGCCTTGACTTATGGGTAATAATTGCTAGGAATCTGATCGTTACTGGGCACCTTTGCCCCAAATTTGAATTTTTGTCGGTCAAACATGCTATTCGCTTCACTCGGGATGAATGCTGCTATTCGCTCTAGGGTGGTATGAATAGGTTTTATATTCATCCCAGGGTGGGATGAATAGAAACAATGTGTTCAAAAGGTCCCAAAAGTATCCTAAAACCTTCCAAAACCTTGCACTGAGTGGTTAGGACCACTATATACCTCCTGAGGGTTGCCCTAGGGGCCTTGGTCTGTTATTTAGCTGTTGCTTGCGGTAGCATAATCAGATTGACCAAATTTTAGTATCTACAATTAGTATTAACATATCATAAAATAGAGAATATTAGCATTAATAAAAGTAATCATATGGAAACAAAACCTCATCATTCAAGACCAATGTTTTTGAATAAATATTTCAAATAACATGAACAATTTAGCATCTAATTAGCAATAAAATAAATCAATTTAGATCCTCCTAGCTCCCAAAGTGTTGAGTGCTAAAGAAAGCTAAAGATGCTAATCAAATGGACTTGAAATATTTAGCTATTCAAAACTTTCAAACTTCCACCAATATCACATTATTCATTGCATGAACAATTCAAAAGCATTTATAACCGCAATGAATAATTTAACATGAATAAAGTAACACCAATTCAGGGCCTTCTTCTAGCACCAAAAATTTTGAGTGGTATTTTTGCCCAATTGCAAATTCACACTCTCCTTAGGATTTTGATCCCAAAACCCTCTCTTGCAAAGAAGTTAAAACAAAAAAACTTCTCCAAGGTCTCCGCTATATTAGCATTTGCGCATGTGTATTAGTAACTTCAATGAAGATATATCAATTAAATGATTGAAATACCTTAGTGATTGCAAGTAACTGTTAACAAGGGGTATGTGTTGGTTTATTTTACCATGCTATATTAATGATTGTTCATAAAACTTAAGAAAAGAAAATGTGAATTGGCCCTCATATGACCACGATGTAAAACCTTAATTCCTTTTATCTTGAATGATTTTAGATAGCTTTTATCTTCTTTAGATTAAGTAGATTTTAAACAAGTTTCTATCTTGCATTAAATCCTACTTTAAGCATGAAATAGAAGACTAAAACCTATCTCTAAGCATGAATTTCAAATGATGAAATAATATTTTTTAACCCTCAAGATGGAATACTTTGGATGACCAACTTTGTAGCTATAGTAGTCTTTGATATAATAAATAAATTATCCCTCTTTGATGAAATTAATTTTCACAAAGAGAGCAATCTATTGTATTAAAATAATGGCCTCATAATGTCATTATGAATTATTCCTCTTTAATGAAATCGTAATTTTCATAAAGAAAAAATAATTTAATGCTTTAACAAAGTGAACTTTGATGTAATATATAAATTACCTCTCTTTGATGAAATCAGAATTTTCATAAAGAAAGGTGAATTTATTGTGCCAAAAATGATAGCTTATGGATTGCCATAAAAATTTACCCCCCTTTAATGAAATCGAAATTTTCATAAAGGGAAGTTCATTTATGCTTGCAAATAAAATATAAAGCTGAAAAAATCTGATTTGACTCCAAAATGTAAAAAAAAAAAAAAATTATAAAAATCTGCATAAAACAACAATTTTAAATAATTTTTATAAATTCGAAATAGCTTCAGAATGAAAACGTAAATGTGCAAAATGAAATTTTGAAGTTCATTCTAGGCAGCCATGTAATTGTTTTTGGATTTTTAAAATTTTTCAATTTTTATTTTAATCTTTGAAAATTTTAAAAATCTCCAAAATGACAGAAAAATTAAAAAAATAAGAAAAATAAAATAACAGAAATGCTGGAACTCCGAATTTCACCACAGACCCTGCAAGCATTAGTTTTCTGCATAAACTAGTATTAGAGTGACCCAACTTAACACAATCAACATCTAATACGGTGCAAGCTTCAAAGGAATAGGTGCAAAATACTGAAAATGACAAGCAGCCAACCATTAACATGCATAAAACCTGAAGCACATCCAATATATTGTAGCAAAAAGATGTTCAATGTTCAACTACAATGCAGAAAACAAGCCCAAAATTGGCATCAAAATGGTGAAAATCAGTCCAGCAGAATGCTTTTCTCTCCCGGAAAAATCCCAAAAGATCCAGCCCCACTGCAAGCATTTCGATCAATTTTTTAAAATTTTCCTCTTGGTCTTTTTATTTCTTTTCCCCTAAACCTTCGCTGCTTTGGCTGTTCGTTTCTATTTCTTCAATGGCATTCAGTCGTTTCATTTCCATGCTTCTGTTTTATTTTTCAAACGTATGTTTCATTTATCTAAGTAACGCTTCCACTCACTCGTTTGTAACCGTCATTTATACAGTGATGCACCCTTATTATATATGCCTTGTACCCCTTTAGACCATATGTATTTATCAGATATAATCATGTCATTATATCATGGTGTCCACTAGTACACTCAAACTTGGCATATTATTCACTTTAATGCCCTTAGTCCTTATCTAAAGATAAACCTCCTCATAATGTCTGACTACAACCTACAAATCTGGCAGTTTTCTCAAATGATTCTTCTACAATTGAAACTAATGAACATGCAGCTACGTATACCACCCTTACTGCCCTGTGATACATCCAATCTATGGTATCCTCCCCACAGGCCACCGTGTACACAAATTTTGTGGCAGCAGCATATTCCTCCAGCTTTTTTCACATGATTGCTAGATGACTTCGAATGCTTGTTTGGTACATTCTCTTATGGACCCTCCCACAACGAAGGAGTAGGGGGCACCATCTTCACCACATCCAATAACAAGCCCCTATAATTTAGTCTAGCTCACAGGTCCGCTGTTATATCTAGCCGGTTTGCGCGCCTTTATAAGACCGTGGGTGCCATGTTGATGCTACTATCTCTATATCCTTCAGCTTGGATGTTGGAACATACCTCCTCCATTGCTGCTGCTTTTCCATTGAAATAGCCAGTGCTCCCTGTATTCTCTTGCACAGACGCTGTTACCTATTGAAATTGCTGCCAACGTCCATCCACTACGATTTCTCGACATCCAATCTATATTTTACTTCTAGGTCTATCCCAAGCTGGTTAATATCAACAATATCTTTGGCATTCTCCGTATGATCGTCCATTATACTATCTCTGGTGCTCGGGTGTTCTACTTCAAGTAAATATTGTCTTTGTGTGGTAACATCTATGCACCCGACTGTACTCTACAGACTGGATGATGACTTAAAGGCCTCTCGTCATGATAGTAGTAATCTTGCCTGCTATGGTTATGTAATCGCCAAGTATGTTTGCATGTACGAATTCTCCCAATCATTGGTGATTATGTCCATGACATCCATACCACCTGGATATCAATATTCCTCACTGTCATAGACCTACCCACTGCACTGGCGTCCCATGGGACTGTCATCATACTTTTGGTGCTATCACCTGTCGTTGCTGCTCATCAAGACTCTTCCTGCACAGTCCTCATTGTGTAATTTGTGTTCACGATATTCATTTCAACATCACAAAACTTGTTTTTTATTCGTTCGTGTTTTCCAAATACTTCTGTGGGCTGCCGTTATGTCGAATACCTTAAACACGCTGATCTTACCATGCGATATTTCATGCAGGGTCATCCGTATGATCCGGTAGTGCTTCTCATGTGACTACCTCACTACGTGGACTCGCTGTGTAAATCACTACCCCCTACTGTGAAATCTATCATGTTGCCATGTGATCGTTGACTCCAACGTCTACATATTTTACTGGTAGTATTGATCCATATTTGCATCAACATATCCAGTACGGAGGTCCATTTGCACACCCAAATCATTGCGTCATGTACCACGGTCCCACACTACGTCTCTCGTGGATGTACCAATCATTACCGTGAGATTTCCCATCTAAACTATTTGTATTATCATCGTACTCAAGGCCGTGCATTAAAATGATCCTCTAAATTTGAAGAAATTCACAGACCATACCATATGAAATTTTCATTTGTCGACTAACTCTGCCACGTTTGCGTATTAGGTTGCAACTTATTTATGTTGCACTGTACTTCATTTTAATTTTCAATGTGTATCCATGCGATTCGCTTGTCCATATCCCGATATCTCCACATTGTTGTCGCCCTACTCAATGGGATGTTTTTTGAGAAACACAATATCCAGGACCCTCGTAAAGTTTCCTCATCGTCATTTGGGCCATACATGCTTGCCACGTATGTCTAGTCATGGGCAGTGCTACTAACTCGAGGATACGACATATCTTTCCTAGATGCTACGCAACTCTCCATCCCAGTGATTATTGTTCACCATCCGGTCCACTATGCAGATGATTCAAGTGGTACCTCTTTAACAGTGTCATGAACTTTACCCGCGTATACACCAATAAAAACATTAAGTTCATCATCTATCGTTTTGCCGAAATTGATGGGTGTCAGTGGCCATTTCTATATCAACCTTCTTGTATGCTGGGTAGAGGTCATTCATGTCATTCACCATTTAAACTTTCTGACATAACCTCCCACGTGGCTCGTCATCGCCCATTTGATCGCTGCTCCGGGCTCCACCCTGTAACCTGCAACAAAGGCCAATACACCCCATTAGTGTTTTATAGACTTCAATGAAATGAAATAGCCTTGGGGCCTTTATTCTAGTCTATAGTCATGTACAAATGTTTATAAGTTTTATTATATATGTTTTTTTTGTTTTTTTTTATATTAAAAAATTAATTTTAAATTATATATATACTTATTTATTTATTTATTTTTATTATTATTATTTTTTTCATATATATATATATATATATATATATATATATATATATATATATATATATTTATTTCACTTTTATTATTTTCATTTTTTATGGCTATTATTATATATATTTTATAACTATATATATGACCATATATATAAACTTATATTTTATGTTTTACCAATTATATCAATTTATTTCAAAAGCATTAATAAAGCCATGTCAAAACCAAGGGTTAAAATTCAAAATCTAATTCTAAACCAAAAATAAAAGCCCTCCAACATGAGTACAAGAAGGACACTTAACTCCCACACAAGCCTACTATGTAAATGGAAACTACAAAGCAAACTCATGTAGAGAAATCTATTGGCATTCAAATACTACGAAAAATCCTGAGAAACACTCAAACAAATATTTCCAATAAGAATAAAATATTAAAATTTAAAAGAAAACCAGAAGACCTCACAAAACAAGGAAACTTGGAGTCCCCATGGCGATCTCATGGCTAGGGTCTCATCAATATGCTAGCTTAAAGACAACAGAAACTCCCAAAAACTCAAAATAAAAAGATGGGTCCCCAAATTTGGGGTACATTGTGGAGCAGCCACAACAAACGATGAATCTAATGGGAAATGCTCCTAAGCATTTTAGGTGAAGAACCCAACCTGAAACGAGAACATAAAACGTCAGCGAGATAAACATTATTTAGCAACATCCTGAGAAGATGGGGATAAACAGTTTTGGATAACTAATTCATCTGCTCTTGATCAGTGTGTGCAAAGTGATTTATTTTGCATCTTTGAAAACCATCCAGATTTCATCATCTAATTTACATTAGGCTATAAATTTTTCTCATCAAAATGGAGACTTTTACAGGTAGAGCTCCAATGCCAGTTAGGCATCTATAGCCCTAGTAGGGTTTATCTAACTCCATCGTGTGTTCACTTAATGCTTTGCAAAGACTTTCCTTTTACCCAAGCTATGTCCAAATAAAGCCCTACTACCGATCAAGCATCCATAGCCTCGGTAAATTTTATCTATATCTTGTGACTAATTTGATCAAACTTTTCAATGCTCATTTTTTTCTCTCAAGCTTTGTCTAGATAGATCCCCACTTCTAGTTAGTCGTCTATAGCCCCGGTGGATTTTTTCTGAACTAGGTGACTGATTTGATCAATCCTTGCATAGCTTGTATTCTTATTTTATAGAACTTTGCAAAGCTTCAAGCATCACTAGGGTTAGGAAGCCTATAAGTAGAGCATGTTGGATTTTTGCCTAGGGTTGAAAATCAAGATAACTTCATCCTTTAGGACTTCTAGAAATACCCTTTAAAATGTGAGTTACATGTGGAGATTTAGTGAAATATTTCATTGTTATTCTCTCCACCATTTTAATCCTAAAATCTGAGCACGACCATAAAATAATTCCTCCCTCTTTCCTAGGTTCACCTACTTTCAGATTAGGTATTCCAACCTACTTAACAAAGACACAAACGGGCCACAGACCATAAGTTAGCACCCAAAAAACATTTCCTCAAAAAAAAGGGGACAATCCAAAACACAAAACTAAAAATGCACACCAACATTACATCCAATCAAAAATGAAGGACAAAATGCAAAACAGAAAGGAAAAACCAAAACTATATGCAAATGTACAATATGGTACAAGATGGTGTAAATATTGAGCTATCACCTCCCTGGATCCCAAATATGATTAACACACTTCAAAATACATATAACATGATACGCATGCCAAGCTTTGCAGGAATCCAACAAAAACAATATTAGGCCAAACAATACAATAATATTCATCTTACCTCTCTCACCCCACCAATTTGATTTAGTTTCATTAATGATCCTATAGGTGATATTCAAATCATTAAATTGATTAGACAATAATTGATCTTCAATTCTATCTTGTCTATTCCTTAGGATGTCAATTTCACAATTCATTTCATGACTTAGAATTAGTCTTTCCTTTTCAAATATGAGATCTTGCAAACAAGAGCCTATTTCTAAAAACTTTAAAGCCAAATCATTTTCCAAATTTGTAGGCCAATCAAATTTATGCAACCACTTGCAAGCATCTAGGATATTTATTAAATGAGGATCATCATGAGTTTGTATCCTAGATTCAATAATTAATTGATTATGAACTTGATTTAACACTTCAAGCAGATCAACTTACTTTTTATTCAACAAAGCAATATCATTAGTGGTGTGAGGAGAAATTAACTCAAATTATTTATCAACCACAAATGGAATTTCATCATTGATAGTATTTGAATCCAACAATCTATTAGATAAACCTTCACCTAGATTTAGAATGGTGGAACCCAAAAGGTGAGATTTTACCTTTGGCACATTTCCATTTACCATTACTTGGAGAGGATTTTCAACTTCCTCTTTTCTCTCATGATATTTATCATCTTCTTCTCGTAGCACTTCTTCTTTTTCCATGACATATTTATAAAAGACACCAAAATTAGGCACCCAATTAAAAACATGTCCATCCTTTTCAAACTATTAGTCTTGTCTATCTAGGGATGGGTCAACTAACACATCTCCATGATCAATCACTTGGGTTGTTTTAGATAACGTAACATTTTCAATTGGATCATCGATGATATCAAACCCAAACCATTCAAGTTCTGGAATTTCCTCATTTTGAGATGGCATAGATATTGTAGAGCCAATAGGTGAATCAATATTTTTAATTTCTTGTCCCTCAAAGGGGACCAAAGCAAATGGTTCTCCTTCTTCATCCATGGTAGTAGAATCATTGTCACTTTTCAATACTAGATGAGATTTGAACTCTTCTTCCAAAACTTTCTCAGATTGTACAGGACTTGTAATATCCTCATGTGAGGAAACAATTAAATTATCTTGCATATCAATTGACAAAAAATATTCATTATAAGGTTTGGAATGAGCATTTTCTTCCCATTTCTTGTTAACCATCCATACTATTTCTTCCTCAAAATCTCCAAGAAATTATTCTTCTAACTTTTCTTTGTCATCATCTCTAGCATGTTAAAGGTTTTGATAACCAAACTTAATAACCTCATGCAAATTTATGGAAGGTCCTAGTTCATCACATGTTTCAAAACCAATCCATTCTAGGATCCCTCCATTGTATAAAATAATATCGCTTTTGTTATCTTCGACTTTTGTCTCATGAGGATGATTTGGAGCATCATCAAGATATGCATCTTGAGGCCTTTGTTCTTGTAGTTGAGAAATGTTTCCTTTAATATGTAGAACTAGCCTTTGCAATGTATCCTGCATATTAGGTGAAGCGAGTGCTTCATTAGAAAGAGTGGCAAATTTCTCCCATTTATTCCACCAACAATGATTATCTTCCAAAATTGGGGTGTGATGCTCAACTATATCTTCACATTCTTCAAATTCATCAATGGGTTGATCCTCAAACTCACCTTCACCTTCCTTAGATGGTTCAATAATTTCCAAAAGTGGGTTATTTATTGTATTCAATTTTTTAAAGCTATCATGATCCACATTAGTAACCCATGATTCAATTTGATCATAATTTGGAAGGTGTGGGTTTTCTTGGCTATTAGTTTCAACGATATCATCCAAAGTATCTTCTAAGAACAAGTGGTGAAACTCTATTATGTCTTAGAATTCATTCATTGATTTTCTTTCAACATTATTTTCAACCACTTTTGATGGCTTAGGGGTTTCTAAAATGGGATCATACCAATCCTCACTTGTAAACCAAAAATTTGATTCACTCATCTCCAACTCATCACTACTTGACTCATGTTGGCTTTCTTGATCTTTACAATGGTCATCTTCCAAAAATAAGTGATGAGATTCCACCATGTCTTCCAATTCATCTCTTGACTCCTCAAATTCACTCTCAACCCCCTTTGGTGATTTAAGGGTTTCTTCAATAAGATCAACTCTTGTATTTTGCTCCCAATGGTTGTCCAAATCTTCCTTTGTGAGTAAACATGAAGAAATCATATCCTGATGGGTTTGTTCATCCCAATCCTCATTAATGGACCTTGGCTTTGAGACTTGCACATCCTCTTTGATGAAATCTAAGGTGGTTGTAATATTTGAACATTCCACTTCATCCCATTTATTTTTCACCCTAGGGTTAGGCAATGATGGTTGATCCATATTTTATCTTTTTGAAACAACCCATTGTTCTAATGCTATGGTGGTCTCATAAACTCCATGCAAATATGGGTTGTCAAGATTTTCCCTTAAAAAGTAGCCACTACGGGTTGTATGGCTCCCATGTATATTTCAATAGCTCTCTCTTATAAAATGATGAAATGGGGCACTACTTCAGTATACAACTTATGAAACTTATCATTGAATTCACTCATGGACTCATTAGGTTCCTTACAGATAGATACCAATTGATTTAACATCAAAACATGGTCAACTTGTTTTCCAAAATGGCTAGTGAATGTTGCTTCTAGTTGAGCCTAAGAAGTGATGGAATCTATAGGTAGGTGCATGTACCACTCATACGCAATCTCATACAATGTGTATGAAAATAATCTACAAGGAACATCTCCTTTCCATATTTACAATTACCTTAAGGTATCCTTGTATCTTTGAATATGTTCCTCAGTCGAGGTCACATCATGCTTAAACATGGGTAAATGATTTTCTACACCTTGAGGAATTTGATGAGTAGGCATGTCCAAGTGACTATAATAGCCAACTATCCATAATGAAATTTCTGCCCTAGTTGGAAAAATCGATGCCATTAGTGAAACTCAAAGAATAACTTCAGAACCAATTTGTTAGTCAAATAAATATTTCTTACAAAGAAGCATGAAATGACTAACCAATCTCAAATATTTAACATATGAATCATCATGTTAGCATCAACCAAGAGATATGTATCCATTAAACCATGAAATTTAAGAAAATTCTCAAATTTGCAAAAGGTTAGTATTAACACATCATAAAATAGAGAATGTTAGCATCAATAAAAGTAATCATATGGAAACAAAACCTCGTTAGTCAAGACCAATGTTTTTGAATAAATATTTCAAGTAACATGAACAATTTAGCATCTAAATAGCAATAAAATAAATCAATTTAGATCCTCCTAGCTCCCAAAGTGTTGAGTGCTAAAGAAAGCCAAAGATGCTAATCAAATGGACTTGAAATATTTAGCTATTCAAAACTTTCAAACTTACACCAATATCACATTATTCATTGCATGAACAATTCAAAAGCATTTATAACCACAATGAACAATTTAGCATGAATAAAGTAACACCAATTCAGGCCCTCCTTCTAGCGCCAAAAATTTTGAGTGGTATTTTTTCCCAATTGCAAAATCACACTCTCCTTAGGATTTTGATCCCAAAACCCTCTCTTGCAAAGAAGTTAAAACAAAACAACTTCTCCAAGGTCTCCACTATATTAGCATTTGCACATGTGTACTAATAGTCTCAATGAAGATATATCAATTAAATGCTAGGAATACCTTAGTGATTGCAAGTAACTGTTAACAAGGGGCATGTGTTGGTTTATTTTACCATGCTATATTAATGATTGTTCATAAAAATTAAAGAAAAGCAAATGTGAATTGGCCCTCATATGACCACGATGTAAAGCCTTAATTCCTTTTATCTTGAATGATTTTAGATAGATTTTATCTTCTTTAGATTAAGTATATTTTAAACAAGTTTTTATCTTGCATTAAATCCTACTTTAAGCATGAAATAGAAGACTAAAACCTATCTCTAAGCATGAATTTCAAATGATGAAAGAATTCTTTTTAAACCTCAAGATGGAATACTTTGGATGACCAACTTTGTAGCTATAGTAGCCTTTGATATAATAAATAAATTATCCCTCTTTGATGAAATTAATTTTCACAAAGAGAGCAATCTATTGCCTTAAAATAATGGCCTCATAATGTCATTATTAATTATTCCTCTTTAATGAAACCATAATTTTCATAAATAATAAATAATTTAATGGTTTAACACAGGGAAATTTGATGTAATATATAAATTACCTCTCTTTGATGAAATCCAAATTTTCGTAAAGAAAGGTGAATTTATTGTGCCAAAAAAGATAGCTCATGGATTGCCATACAAATTTACACCCAATTTTCATAAAGGGGAGTTCATTTATGCTTGCAGATAAAATATAAAGCTAAATTTTTTTTTATTTGACTCCAAAATGTAAAATAAAATATAATTCCGAAATTAGAAAAATCTACATAAAACAACAATTTTAAATTATTTTTATAAATTCAAAATAGCTTTAGAATGAAAACATAAATGTGCAAAATGAAAATTTGAAGTTCATTCTACGTAGCCATGTATTTATTTTTAGATTTTTTTTTTCGATTTTTATTTTAATCTCTAAAAATAAAAAAAAATCTGCAAAATGAAAGTTAGAAAAATAAAAAAATAAGAAAAATGAAATAACAGAAATGTTGTAACTCTGAATTTCACCACAGACCTTGCAAGCATTAGTTTACTACACAAAACCAATATTAGAGTGACCCGACTTAACACAATAAACATCTAATACGGTGCAAGCTTCAAAGGAATAGATGCAAAATACTGAAAATGACAACAAGCCAACCATTAACATGCATAAAACCTGAAACACATCCAATATATTACAGCAAAAATATATTCAATGCTCAACTACAATGCATAAAACAAGTTCAAACTTAGCATCAAAATGGTAAAAATCTTTCCAGCAGAATGCTTTTCTCTCCTAGAAAAATTCCAAAAGATCCAGCTCCACTGCAAGCATTTCGATCAGTTTTTTAAAATTTTCCTCTTGGTATTTTTGTTTATTTTCCCCTAACCCTTCGCTGCTTTGGATATTCGTTTCTATTTCTTCAATGGCAGTCAGTCATTTCATTTCCATGCTTATGTTTTATTTTTCAAATGTAGGTTTCATTTGTCTAAGTAACGCCCTTCCACTCACTCGTTTGTGATCGTCATTTATACGATGATGCATCCTTCTTATATATGCCTTGTACCCCTTTTGCCCATATGTATTTATTGGATATAATCATGTCATTAATATCATGGTGTCCACTGGCACACTTAAACTTGGCATATTATTCACTTTAATGCCCTTTGTGGATAAACCTCCTCATAATGTCTAACTACAACCTACAAATCTGGCAATTTTCTTAAATTATTCTCCCGCTATTGAAACTGTTGAACGTGCGGCTATGTCTACCGCCCTTACTACCATGTGATACGTACAACCTGCGGCATCCTCCCCATAGGCCACCGTGTATGTAAATTTTGTGGTAGCGGTGTCTTCCTCCAACTTGTTTCACATGGTCGCTAGCTAACTTCGAATGCCTGTTTGGCACGATCTCTTCTAGTCCCTTCCACAACGAAGGAGTAGGGGGTACACATCCAATGACAAGCCCCTATAATTTAGTCCAACTCATAGGTCCGCTATTATTTAGGTAGTTTGTGCACCTTTTCGATACCATCGGGTGCCATGTTGATGCTACTATCTCTATATCCTTCGGCTTCGATGTTGGAACATGCCTCCTCCATTGCTACTGCTTTACCATCAAAATAACCAGAGCTCCCTGTATCCTCCTATGTCGATGCTATTACCTATTGAAATTGCTACCAATGTACATCCACTGCGATTTCTCAGCCTCTGACTTAGATTTTGCTTATGGGTCTGTCCCAAGCTGGTTAATATCAATGATATCTCTGGTATTGTCCGTATGATCGTCTACTGTACTATCTTCGGCACTCGGGTGTTCTTCTTTAAGTAACTGATGTCTTTGTGTGGTAACATCTATGCATCCGACTGTACTCTATAGACTAGATGATGACTTAAATTTGTCTCATTGTGATAGCAGTAATATTGCCTGATATGGTTGTGTAATCGCCAAGTATGTCTGCATGTACGAATTCTCCCAATGATTGGTGATTATGTCGATGACATCCATACCACTTGGATATCAATCTGCCTCACTATCATAGACCCGTCCACTGTGCTGGTGTCCCATGGGACTGTCATCATACTTTCGGTGCTATCATACATTGTTGCTGCTCATCAAGACTCTTCCCACGTAGTCCTCATGATGTAATTTATGTTCACAGTATTCATTTCAACATCACAAAACTTGCTCGCTGTTCGTTCATGTTGTCTGAATACTTCTGTGGGTTACCGTTATATTGAATACCAAAAACATGCCAACCTTCCCATGCGGTATTTAATGCATGATCATCCGTATGATCTGGTAGTGCTTCTCATGTGACTACCTCATTTCATGGACTTGCTGTGTAAATCACTACTGCCTGCTATGAAATCTATCATGTTGCCATGGGACCGATGACTCCAATATCTGCATCTTTTACTGGTAGTACCGATCCATCCCTGCATAAACATATCCAGTAGGGGGGTCCATTTCCATCATCACGTCATGTACCACGGTCCCACACTACGTCTCTCGTGGACATCCTAATAATTACCGTGAGATTTCCTATCTAAACCATCTGTATTATCATTGTACTCAAGGCCGTGCATTAAAATGATCCTCTAAAGCCGAAGACATTCCCAGACCATACCATATGATATTTTCATTTGCTGACTAACTCTGCCACGTCTGCGTTATAACGTTACAACTTATTTATGTTGCATTGTACTTCGTTTTAATTTTTAGTGTGTATCCATGTGATTTGCTTGTCCATATCCCAACATTTCCACATTGTTGTCGTCCTGCTCAATGTGCTATTTGCCGAGAAACACAATATTCGAGACCCTTACAAAGTTTCCTCATCGACATTTGGGCCATACATGCCTGCCACATATGTTTAGTCATGCGCAGTGCTACCGACTCGAGGCTACAATATATCCTCCCTAGACGCCGCACAACTCTCCATCTCGATGATTTCCGTTCACCATCTGGTCCACTGCACATATGCTTCAAGTGACGCCTCTTTAACAGTGTTATCATTTGTCATGGACTTTGCCCACATGTACGTCGATAAAAATATTACGTTCATCGTCTATCGTTGTGACAAAATTTATGGACGTTGGCGTCCATTTCTATGTCAGCCTTCTTGTATGCCAGGTAGAGGTCATCCACGTCGTTCACCGTGTAAACTTTCTGATATAACCTCCCTCGTGGCTCGTCACTTCCCATTCGATCGTTGCTCCAGGCTCCACCCTGTAACCTGCAATGAAGGCCAATACACCTATTAGCGTTTATAAACTTTAATGAAATGAAATGGCCTTGGGGCCTTTATTCTAGTCTATAGTCATGTACAAATATTTATAAGTTTTATTATATATATTGTTTTTCTTTTATATTCAAAAATCAATTATAAATATATATAATATATATAAATATATATTATATATACTTATAAAATTTACTTATTTTTATTATTATTATTTTAATATATATATACATATATTTCACTTCTATTATTTTCATTTTTTATTGCTATTATTATATATATTTATAACTTTATATATTTGACCATATATAAACTTATATTTTATTTTTTACCAATTATATCAATTTGTTTCAAAAGCACTAATAAAGCCATATCAAAACCAAGGGTTAAAATTCAAAATCCAATTCTAAACCAAAAACAAAAGCCATCCAACATGAGTAGAAGGACACTTAACCCCCACACAAGCCTACTATGTAAATGAAAACTACAAAGTAAACTCATGTGGAGAAATCTATTGGCATTCAAATACTACGAAAATCTCAAGAAAAACTCAAACAAAGATTTCCAATAAGAACAAAATGTCAAATATTACAAAAAAACTAGAAGACCTCACAAAATGAGGAAACTTGGAGTCCCCATAACGAGCCCATGATTAGGGTCTCATCAATATGCTAGCTCAAAGACAACGAAAACTCCCAAAAAACTCAAAATAAAAAGGTGGGTCCCCAAATTTGGGGTACGTTGTGGAGCAGCCACAACAAGTCCCCAATATGGTTGGTGATATTGAGGTGCTCTCTCGAAAGCGCTAGGGAAATTTTATTGTTTACAATAGTGTGATACTTTGGGTATTGTGTGTGTATTATCAGATTCTACACTTTCATGTTTCTAATTTTTATTAAGTTTTGCTTATGTATTGGATAGTTGGAACTTGTATTATGGCTAAAATTTTAATTTTATGATGTTTCACTTGTTAAACTCTGATGGATCCCTATGGTTTTGTATTTTCTTGATGTTTGAGCCCTTTGAGGCAGTGATATTTATGTGGTCTTAAATTTTATTTTTTAATATATTTTTATATATGCTACCCCTTGGCTATATATAAAACTAGAGCCAAACCCCAACCGTCTCAAAGATGTGTCTTTCTATAATATGTTGTCCCTATATCCATCTTAAAAAACACATGGAACATAGCTATTTTGCTATTTGGATCTTATAAATTTATTCTTCCATTAGAATATATCACACCATGAACCAAGTTGCTTATAAATATTATAGTTATTGTATTTATGTGATTTGTGTACCCTCATTTCTTCACCCCCCATCCCAACTAAGGAAAAAATGTACTTATGGAACATAGAATTATACATATAGAGGAGATACTGACAAAATTGGCAGCCATCAATAATCATTTACAATAATACATCATTATATAATATGGACATAAGACCACTAACATAATATAGGGCTAACTATATTTCTAACCATCAAATAAAAGACATTGTGCTTAATTAATGCCAACAAAATATAGCTATAAATCCAGTCTCTATTATAGGGTAATTTATCCTTAGATTAAAATAAATTCATGTTGTTTTGTTACAACTTTCAAATGTTGCATTTCAATTGCAAATAACTCATATTTGTTGGCATTCTTCATCTAGGGCAGTAATGGGTTATTTTTTATGTATCATTGATGTTCATGGTATGCATCAGTTACTGATCATAAAATTGATTTGCAACCTCTTATTATTGTTTGTTAGAGTATATTACATTATTTAGTACATGCCAATGTACCACCTTGGGTACATTTCTAGATTAGGAGTTTATCTTATATTAAGGTTTAAGTAGTTACTTCATGCAATATAATAAATGCACAAGTGTTAGAATGTGTAATGATGTAAATACACATGCAATACATATGTACATGAGTCATAGGATAGGTAGATGAAGAGTCATGGGTAGAGTAAAGGCCAAGGAATATATCTTCCTATATATAGGCCTTTGAGAGAAGTGAAGAGAAAAAAATAGAGGAATGATGTCAGGATAAAGAGTAGTGAGTAGGTACAATGTAGTTCTTCATTAAAAATTATGGACTGTTCAAGTCCTCTATTATATTGCATTGTACTATTTTTATGAGCCTTTATTAATGGCATATTACTGAGAAGTTTATCATCTAGTTTTCTTGCATATTATAGTGCCATTATCATATAGTTATCATAGCTTACTTATTTTACATATTATGGTTGCATTTCCTTTAATATGCATCCTCAAAAGCTAAAAGTGGTATTAGAGCCATGGTAGATCAATAGGAAATAGATAGATAACCACAAGAAATATTGAGAGGAGATCAAAAATATCATTTTTTGAATTTTTGAAAATTGCATTTAGCTAGAGTCTTCCCAAAGGGTTGCATAAAAACTCGTGAATACTAGGACTCAATATTGATTCCAATAGATTGAAAAAACATCTAGTGAAGATTGATTATATCTATATTTAGAGTTTCTTCTATTATAGTCCTAATATTTTATTGTAGGAAAAGGAGATTCAAAGAAATTCAGGAAGCTTCCTAGAAAGAGCTAGGAAGAATATATTCTTTGGAATCAATCTAGTACCTGAAGAAAAAAATGGAAGAACAAATATTTAGAGGTATAAGTAGAAGATCCCATTACAATATACAGACTTGTAGACTACAGAAGAGAGAAAAAGGGCAAAGGAGCATTATTGTAGATTGAATAAAAATATAATCCAAAGAAGAGTCCAAGAGAAGATTTGAGGTTGGTGATATCCATTGAAGATTGAAGACTATGGATTGTAGACTGAAGGAATAGGATAAAACAAATCAAGAAGATGAAGATACCCATAATAGGTCCCATTGAAGAACTTCCAATTTTGGAATATTGAGATAGAGAAGGACTAGTAAAAATCCTATTCTAGATTTTAGAACCAACAAATTTTAGATATCTAAGATGGAAATCTCATTGCAAGACTTCATATTTGAATATTGAAGGAAAGCTCTCATTGAGAAGACTAGAGAAGCTATTAAAATTGGAAGACCCTAGAGAAGAGGTCTCAAGGAAGGATACGACTAGGAAATCCTCATTACAGAATTTAAAGAAGGCAATTGAAGGAGTTTCTATGAGAAATGATTAGATAAATTTACTAGCAAGAAGGAGTTCCTGGTAAAGAAATTTTTTAGATAATTACTACCATATTACAACAAGCCCAAAAGGAGAAGAATTTAGTAAGGATTTTGCAACATTTTTTAGGAGAATAGTGAAGACCTTAAGATAGTCAGAATATTGAGAAGAAGGCCAAGATTGAAGTGAGAATTCAACAAGGAAGTTGAAAGAGAAATGAGTTAGAAAAGCCACCAAATCTAAGAGGTTTGGGGATTGACATTGAAGGCTTGAATGTTACTTCAGAGAAATAATTTTTCTCATTTTACAACAAAAAATTAAAATTCTCTAGGAGACAAGTCTCAATTTCGATTTGGAGGAGTTTCCTACCAAATTTAGGAGATTCAAGGATAGCATTTCGAAGGAGAAATTGACTGTGAAAGGGCAGCAATAAGGACACCATCACGAGTTGCTAAGTTTCAAATTTCAAGAGAGTATTCTGAAGGAGAATTAAATCTACCAAACTACATTTTTGGGAAGCATGTTAGAGGGTTTCAAAGCTAAAAATTGGTGGTATAAATAGTTGGTGGTATAAATAGTTGTTTCGAATAGTAAGTAAGAGTTTTGATTTCATCTAATACAGGGCAACATTTAGATGAATCTAATCACCAAAATTTCCATCATCTATAGATATAATTAAGGTAAGAAACTTTGGTGTAAAATGTTCATTAATTGAACATTGGTTACTTGGTTCATTATTAATTTTCATTAAGCATAATATTAGAGTTTAAAAATTGCAAGAAGAAGGTTGCATATTAAGTCTCCAAGGAAGTGCATAAGATAGTTTCTGCAAGGTTTTAACCTGCACACAAAAGGAGGAGTTAGATATATTTCAAAAGAAATAAAAATATCGACATCCTATCTTCTAGTGAAAGCAAAGAAGATATTATTCTTAAGTGAAGGTTGTATATCTTAAGAGTTCATTAAAAGGATCAATAAGGATAATTTACTATTGCATCATACTAGTTATTAAAGGTGCATTAACTATTTAAGTTAAGGTAAAAATTAGTGCAAAGTCAAGCCATTAAAAAGGGCATATTCATTGCATGATTAAAGAGCTTAGATTCATTATTGCTAAAATAACCAAGCAAAGGAGATATCAGAGAGAGTTATCTAGTAAGGAAGGCAACATAAAATCACTTTTTACCATCAAGGAGTAAAGCAAGAAGTTGCCTCATCAAGGAAGAGAGAAAGTTAAAAAGAAAAATAAAATTTAAACATCTCAAAGTTTAGGTGCAAGTTAAGGTATTTTATTCTAACTATTAAAAGTTGTTTGCATTACATTATTGTACCATATTTCTTCTATCCTATGTAGCAAAGAGAGGACAAAGCTAGAGTGTATTAAAACACTACAACAAGCATATTATGTCTATAAAGTGGTAATATCATCAAGCTTGTAGAGCAAAATTCAAAGAGGATGAAGAGAGCCAACAAAGGGCTTAGTAGCCAAGTTTTAAGGTGTCTAAATATACAAAATCCAACACCATTGGACTTATGAAAAGAGCACCTACAAGTAGTATAAGAGGTGTAACATGCAATATCAAATAACATACGTAAGATAGCATAACATACAGTGCAAGTATAACGTAAAGCAAGGAGAATAACACAAAGGATAACGAAGTGCAAGTTACAAGAGTACAACATACACAAGTTACGTAAAAGATCAAAGTGCAAACAAAGAGTGCATTACCCAAGTAATACCTTGGATAAACTGTTAGCTAAGAGGATAGCTTGAAGCACTCTAGAGCCTTTGACGTTGGAGTAGAACTGCTAGCTAAGAGGATAATATTGAAGTATATTCAAACCAGTATTGTTGGATCCAACTTTATGGGAGAATAACACTACCATTCACTGGAAAAATTATGTTGGAATTGCAAGCAATAACAACTAGCAATAGTAGAAAATAAGCATTGAGAAATAGATAACGTTGAAGGCTCAATAGTGTATAAAGGAAAAGAGCATCACTTTCCACCTAAAGCTACGGCATCTTGTGCCATTTGGAACACCAAAAAAATTCATCTCATATTCTTTATAATGCCTGCACATGAAGGAAGTTCCCAAGATAAAATTAATGCTCATATTGAAGTGTTGAAGGCATCATTCAAATATTGAAGGTACACAATTATTGCCCACCATTAAAAGAAATATTTCTAAAGGCTTACCAACTGATGCTCATAAAGAATGTAATCTTCATTTTCCACCTACACACATGAGCAACGTACGTGCCACATGGCTTGTGTTCCAATAAGGGATGAAGGATATTAAAGATCCCAAATTGAAGAAGAGCATAGAGATTGTAAGCACACAGACTATGTATTGAGAGTGAGTTAAAAATGTATTTAAGAAGGAGAAGAAGACTCATAAGGCACCTGTGATCAATAAATGCTCTCTATCATAAAGCTTAGATTGAAGAGTCAAACTAGAAGCCAATCAACATGCACATTTTACATGCAAGGAAGGTAACAAATTTACTTGATTTAATATTTTCTTTCCTTAAGTATAAGGAGTTATAAGGTGCTTAATATAAGGTTGAATTTTATTTATTACTGCATTGAATAACAAAACAAATACCAAACTTAGAGAGTTAGAAGAAAATTAAAGCAAATGAAGTATATCTTAAAAGTTAGTGCAAATTGCATGAGATTCAACATAAGGTTTGCAAATAATTAACTATGATATATAAGGTTTTCAACATTGAAAAATTGAAATATTAGTTTGCATATATTATTACTTTCTAAATTTCTAAATTAGGGAGATATAAGGAATACTACATCAAACTTTAGTTTCTTGGAATTTAGAAAAATGAACCATTGAAAATTGAAGGATAAGAGAAGAAAAACCATTAATTGCTTGAAATTTGGAAATTATATTTTACATTAGTCCATTACACTAATTTATGAGACATTAATCCAACTAAAAGGTATTAAAGGAAAAGAACCTTATTAAAAATTGAAGGTGAATCATCATTTATCTTCAACTTTCTACTTACTAATTATTAGGTATATATAAGGGAAGAAAGTGAAGTTGAACATTCGGGAGACAAAAGTAATTCAAATCAAAATAAGAAAGCTAAGCATACTATCAAGACTCATAGTGCATTCAAATACTTGCAAGATAGAAGATATTTTACAAAAATTGTAAAATTGAAAAGTTCTTAGCAAGGTTGAGCATATACTTGAAACTAGGGAGTCATAAGGTAGACTACTACAAAGAGTTCTATTGATTGATCATATAATACAAAGGTTGAAGGTCATAATCCAAAATTTAAAAGGATTGAAAGACATAAGAAATACTACAATTTCTTAAATGGATAAATTAGGGACATATCATCACAAGGCACACTACAAAAGGATTCAAGATCAAGATACATATAATAGACCACATCAAATATGTAAAATTAGTTCTAGCACAAATAATTCTACAAGCCAAATTGAAAAGAATATTTGGTATATTGATTCCAGTGCTAGTCATCACATGACAGGAAATTTATAGTGGTTTGATTGTCTTGAAATCACTAATAATTATAGGTTGAAAATTACAGATGGTAAAATCTATCTTATACATGTGTGTAACACCTAGTAAATCATTTCCAAATATTCTGCTACATAATGTGATGTATATTCCTATATTAACATCTAATCTCATTTCAATAGCCAAGCTAATATAAAGCAAAAGGATGATTGATTTCAGATATATAAATAGAGTCAATATGTGTCTCATCATAAATAAAAATGATATAGAAGATATGAGATAAATTCATAGAGATATGTATACCATATATTCAATTGACACTTAACAAGACATTATTGTATTTCAATATAATACCAATACATTTTCTGAGGAACATATTATAGAAAATGAAGATTCCATATATCATAAAAGCATATGGGGAAATAGAAGATTCAAAATAAAAAAGATGAGAGGACAACAAAACTATGCACTACTTGGTCATATACAAACTAAATAAGAATAAGGACTTGATCAAGATGAAGAATATTTGAAATACGAAGATCCATATTGAAGACTAAAGTCTTCAATACCCAAATAATGTAATACAGGGGGTATTAGAGCATATTAAATTTTTCGGTACATGCCAATGTACTACCTTGGCTATATTTCTAGATTAGGAGTTTATCTTAGATTAAGGTTTAAGTAGTTGCTTCATGCAATGTAATAAATGCACAAGTGTTAGAATGTGCAATGATGTAAATGTGCATGTAGTCCACATGTACACAAGTCATAGGATAGGTAGATGAATAGTCATGGGTAGAGTAAAGGCCAAGGAACATATTTTTATATTTATAGGACTTTGAGATAAGTGAAGAGAAAAATAGAAAGGAATAATGTCAATATAGAGAGTAGTGAGTAGGTACAATGTAGTTCTTCATTACAAAATTCTGGAGTGTTCAAGTCTTCCATTATATTATATTGTACTCATTTTTTCAGCTTTTATTAATGGTATATTACCGAGTTATTGCAGAATTTTATCATATAGTTTTCCTATATATTATAGTTCCATTATCATATAGTTATCATATCTTGCTTATTTTACATCTTGTGGTTGCATTTCCTTTAATATTCATCCTCAAAAGTTAATACTACCATGGCTGAAATTAGATTGTTTGCAAATTACAAAAATATGAATTGCTAATGGAAATTAAAGAGGGGTTATTTCAGAATTGATATGTAATGTGGTTATATAAGTATTATTTTTTAATATGATATGTTAGGCTTCTCATATTATTAAATGAATTTCTCATAATTTTCACATGTACAAAAATTAGTTTTTAGAATGAAATTTTTAGATATCATATTACAAGATTCCTATTGTGCATTTGCTTTAGGAATATAGGTGACATCCACCTCTTAATACTAATTAATTTGGATGAATGTCTTATTGCTCTAGTATAATGGGGTATTTTAGGCATCCCCTTGAAGATCTTGTTGCCTTCAGTCTAAAAGGGTCTAGTGGGTATCCTTGGAGAGATTATTGCTTTGTTTTAGTCCAAGTGGATCTGTTGGATACTTGTTACAAAGATGTTTTGTTTCACTTTCAATTTAAGAGGGCCCATTGTTCACTTCTTGGAGAGTAATTAGTCTAATAGGGCCTATTTTGTAAATGCCATCCTAATTATTTGAGATTGGATATGTTAACTAAATTTGTTGAATGGGTATTGTTTTAATGAGGGGACTTCATCTCAAAAAAATACGAAATTAGGAAATTGATTATTTTGAAAATTGGAGATATAAAAAATTTACATAACAAAAAAATATATTAATGGGAAGTTCAACTCAGTCTATATATAGATCAGTACAAATTTCCAATTCTTGGAGCAACATGGTTGCTTTATTGAATGTTTGAACATGTTTGATGATATGGAACTTGGTTGTAGTATTGGAAGAACTATTTTTTGGAGTCCATCAATTGATTTTTCATCTATATTTATTGTCTTGAACCATGTATACAAGGTTGCATCATTGAGATTAGCCTTAATCAAGCTACATTCAACTTACCATGCATGGGAATAACATTATGAATTAGATAAGCAAAGCATTAAGTTGATCAACGCATATTTTATTTGAAATATTCTTAGCTTTGTGATTCTTGTGTTACCTCAGGAATAGCATCATCAATCAAAATATTGTTGGCTTCTCTACTTTGCTTACCTGTAGTTTTCATATCACAACAATGGGTGATCTTTCTTTTTGGCTTTTTTGCTCTACTTAGCTATAGTTCACATTCCACAAAAATGGGTGATACTTCTTGTTGGATTTTTTGCTATGCTTAGTTGTAGTTCACATTCCACAACAATGGGTGATACTTAACCATTTTTCTTTCCAACCTTGCTTTTGAAGGTCTCAATTTTTATGTTGTTTTCCTATTTTATGTTCCATACTTGTGCAAAAGTTAGTCTCTATTGGCCCCATGGTTAGAAGTAAAAGTATATGTCGATTTAACTTTGTCTCTTTGCCCTTCAAGAAAACACTTTAAATTCATTTGGGGATTAAAATAATTTGATTAGAAAATATTAAAACTAGATTATGCAATAAGTTTGGGGTTCATTCTAATTGATGTAGAGGTTTTAAAAATTCAAGTTTTTTTGCTAATGCAATCAATTGGAACTAATTGCAGGTTGAAGTTGAATATGCACCATTGTATAATAACTATAGACTAGGTTTGACTACATGGAGTTCGCTTGCAGCTGGAATTATGACATGAAAGTATACTAAAGGGAATATTTCTGCACACAACCATTTTGCATTATAAAATTAAAAGAAATTTAATGATAACAAAAACCATGTTAAACATGTGTTTTCATAAAATTATTTCTATGGTTGAGAATGCTCAAAATTTTGGTGTGTCCAGTTTATATTGATGCCATAAAATATAATGAGATTTGCCTTATTTCTTGTTTGAAGATTGCAACACATAATTTTTATTTATGTATATATTTATATTAAAAATGAAAAAAGCTGAACATCCATTAATAATTTAGAATAAAGCATAGAAGCAGAGTCTACTTGTTTTTCACATGCTCATGGAAATATTCCAAAATAGAATAAAAATTTGTGAGTTGGGTTTTAAAGCCCTCCCACCTATTATAGGATGCCATAACTATAGTTTGATGAGTTCTCACTATCAAAAAAACAAAGATCTACAGGTAAACATTTAATTCAAATAACTTAAAATTATCAATAAATAATGAAGACCCCCATTTGCTACTCATTGGAGAGAGAAAGTAGCTTAATATAATCTAGGCTATAACATTTAGTCTAGTGACACATGAATTATAATCAAAGTAATTATTTTTGAAATTGAAAATTATACACCCAAAAATTGAATTTTTTTGTTACAACTACATACACAAGACAACACTAAAACTGGGAAAATAGAAACAAATGCTCCTTTTACCAACTATTCCAACATATAGAAATATGCCATGAAGAGAAATAATTAAACTCACACTGATAGCCCCTTCTATAGCTTTTGCTTTTGGGATATTGAGTTGCAAAGATTTACATAAATAAGATAAGATAATTTTTCTTAACATTCAGGATCACCAAAGTAGGCTAATTAGACTCTGTAAAAATACCTGCTACAATGCACTATAGTGACAAAACATTAAGCCAAATTAGGGTAAAGAAACTATCATAAATTACACTAAAATATTTCAACTGTATTGTATTACATTACAACCTCGAGGATTGGACCCAAAAGGGGTAAGCCCTAACATAATGGTAATGATGAAGAATGAGCCAACATTGACTAACATAAAGGTTATGATAAGAGAGAGAGAGATATATCCTCTATATAATTGATCCAATTAAACAATATAGAAAGTTAGTAAGTTGCGTCTGTAAAACTCTTAGGCTTAAATTTATATGAGGATGCATTTAGAACAATAGTAATTAATATATTAATTACTATTGTGCTAAATGTGACCTCGTCTAAATTTAAGCCTAAGAGTTTTAAAAATGCAACTTACTGATAGAGTTGCAAAGAAATAAATACTTGAAACATAAATGTGGATATTAGTTAACATAAAGGTTATGATGAGAACAAGATGAGAGAGAGAGAGAGAGAGAGAGAGAGAGAGAGAGACCCTTGAAGACTCTTCTAGAATCCATGAAATTGATCAAATTGAAGAACATAGAAATTTGGTAAGTCGTGTCTGTAAAATTCCTAGGCTTAAATTTAGAAGAGGATGCATTTAGCACTTTATAATATATATATACATCAAATAACATGGAATTGCAAAGAAAGAAATACTTGAAACACAAATGCTAACATTTGTTACAAAATGATGCAGTAGTACACACAATAATGTTTAAAAAAAATAAATATTTGATTAATAGAGCAACATATACAATGGATATTGAATCCAATATTGTAACAAGCTTGAACAATTTATTATCCCAATCAAAAAAGCAAGGGATACACAAAAAATAAGAGAAAAAATAAAAGGATGAGTGGGATATATAGTTAGGAACTATCTAACTACTAGCTTGTTGTTATCCATAAACTGAAGATGAAAATTAACCCCCTTACTTTATACAAAAATGTGTTGTACACCCACATGCAACAACCTACACATAAAAACTATAGACTTAATACTCATCAAAATGCTTATAAATGTCATAGACATGATTTTGTTACTATGGTAGTGCATAAGTTGGTGTCATGTATGATATGCTTCCTACATCTGCACTCCTTTCTAAATTAGCCAATGTTCTCATCAACCGTGTTAATTAAACATGGGTAACATGCTGGTCCGTAGGAGTAGGTGTTGATTATGTTGACTATGTTATGAGTAGAACCTCCAAATGCTAGGTCTTCAATCATGTGACATGGTACTTTTATTCCATCTTCATGAAGTTTATGTGCGTTGTCCATTATTTCTCATATTATTAGAACTCTTGCTTGAGAGACGTGATGCATTGATTGTTCTTTTGAGACTCTCTTGAGCATTGATCCCCTATTTCCTCTTTGCAATTTATTGATCATGCTCTACAAGTTGCTACTAGTTCTAGTGACACATGATATCTAGCTACCTGAGTTCCTTCTTGTAGATTCTTGATTCCTAGCATTGTCTTGATATTACCAAGTTCTAGCTCCCATGGTTGTGTGAGGAATTTTTGCAAACTTCATATGCTCATCATCACGACATTAATGCACTAGTTTGTTGGCAATTTTGGGTTTGAGATCCTAGCTTCTTGTCTATGAGTTGTCATTGATGTCAAAAGGAAATGACATTAATGTTAAGAGGATGTGTTGGCTTCAAAGGTGGAAGATTCCAAGAGAATATTTTTAAGAGAATCCGGAGAGATTCCATTGGCAATGGTTTTTATTAAAACCAATGGAGGTTCTCTTTATTATTTATTTAATTATTATTTAAAACCCTTCAAGGTTTTAATTAATTAATTATTTAATTAATTAAGGGAGAAATTATTTTTAATTTATTAAAAATACTTTAAGGGTTTTTAAACCCTTTAGAAAGCAAATTTCGATTAAATTCGAAATTACTTTTCTTTGCAACCGACGTGTTCTAAAGTCCACGTATGGACTATAAATATGAGAAGGTTCCTAAGGTTAAACCCTCTTGGAAAATCGAAGGCAATTAATTGGTTTGGCTGCGATCGAATGTTCTGTTTACGCTGCGAAAGAGGAGAGCTCGTGGTTTGAAAAGCTTTCGGAAAGCTTGACCGTTTATGTGGAAGGAAGTCCGTCTTGGACTTCGTAAGCCCCTTGTGGGCTAGTGGCAGCGAAGGCTGCGTTTGGGCCTTGCGTAGGCGGAGGTCTGCATTTCGATCCCCGCGGAGGGAGTTGTGCATGGATTAGTCACGTTTTTATTAAAACGTGTTTTGTGCCGCGAATTTCGGATTCTTCAAGGGCAGCCAATATAAGGTGTGATTATTTTCTTGATATGATTTTTGGCATTGTTTAGCATTGTTTAAAAGACATAGGAGAAATAAGGGGATATTTCTTTGGTTGTATTTTTGAGATTAGTCTTTTGCTATGCTAAATTTAAAAATGGAGATATAAGGTGTAAGTTTTGGTTGTTGTGTTTTTGGCTTCTTTGGTGGTTGTTTTTAAAGAAGAGAAGCTAAAAGGTGTATTAAGGAAAGTTTTTATATATGCTCATTTATCTTGGTTCTAACCCTAACTTGGTTGGAAGTTTGAGGGTTGTGTGTGGTGACAGCTTTAAGGATCAATTTTCTTCTACTCCAAAAAGGTATGGGCACATTTTCCTTATGAGTATGATTGGTGTATGTTTTCTGAAATAAGGTTGGAGTGAAAAGGTTTTCAACTAGGTTTCCTTTGGTTGGGTGTAAATCCTATTTTCTGGTTTGTTGAAGACTTCTTATGCATTGTTATCCTTGATGAGAGTTTTGGTGAATGCATAATTCTGGTTTGAGGTAGTGGAAGCATTGTGCACTAGGGTTTATGTTTGTGAGTCTTGCTACTTGCATTGAGTTGGTGGAACCCTTGGTTGGCTGTTTTGAGTTTGATGGTTGAGTTGCTTCCATAGAGGTTGTTTGATCAAGTTATTGCTTTACTTGATTCATGATATTGGGCTTACTCCATTGAGTTGATTTGAGCAAGTTATTCTTTGCATTTGGTGATATTGTGTTGGTGGCTATTTTGTTCAAATATCTTTGGAGGGAAAAGGATTTCTACTTGTTTCCTTTTCTTGTGATGATTGGTTGAATGCTTCAAGGTTGATGTTGAGTTGAATGGTGTTGGTTGACTAAACCTTGTTTGATGAGCATTGTTGTTGAAACCCTAATTGATGGTGAAAAGAACATGAGTATCATTGTTATGTGATTCTTTGCATAGTTGGCAATTGTTGGGGTTTCATGTTCTTGAAAGAAAACATTCTATCCTATCCATTTCAGATATTGAGTTGAGTTTTCAGATTTGAGATTGAGATTGAGCTGAGTTGATTTGAGTTGAGTTTTGAGATTGGGATTTGAGTATAGAACATATTGAGTCTCTAACAATTCTCTTTATGCTTCTATGAGTTTGACAAATCACATTGGGTCTCTAACAATTCACTTTGTGATTTCCTACTAAGAAAGTTTTTCTTGGTGAGCTTGCTGAGTTTTTGGACAGGTTCCAGTGGGGACTTGTGAGCAGTTTTGGATAGGTTCCAGTGGGAACTTGTGAGCAGTTTTGGACAGGTTTCGATGGGGACTTGTGAGCAATTTTGGATAGGTTTCGGTGGGGACTTGTGAGCAGATTTGGACAGGTCCTAGCAGAGGACTTGTGAGCTGAGTTTGATAGTTCTATCAGAGAACTTGAGGATAGAGGTGCATTGGTTCTATGAGAAGAACCTGAGGATAGTTGGCAAGTCTTTGAGAAGGCTTGTATGCAGAGGATTGATTTGTTCAAGAGTTGGACAGATCTGACAGACAGAGGAAGACTTGTACTAGACCGACTGACTGTGTTTGGTACAGGTTGTTGAGCTGCTGTGGACGTGATCATAGAAGGCAGAGGTCTCTTAGGCTAAGCATTGAGGATAGGAGGTCTTCGATGGAAAGGAGTTCCACGTGCTGGCAAGAGGTAGAGGCAGTTGATCTTCTGAGGGATCATTTCCAGAGCAGAGGGGAAGGTATCTCCTTTGAGTAGAGGCTCATAAATTTGGGGTCTCCTTTGAGCAGAGGCTCATAAATTTTGATTGGGGGAAGGTATCTCCTTTGGGCCGAGGCTCATAAACATTGTAATTGGGAAGGATTCCCAAAGAACTTTGAGATAACTTTTAGAGAAAAGTTTTGTGGACGTAGCCCAGCCATTCTGGGTGAACCACGTTAAAATTGGTGTCACTTTGTGGATGATATTGTGCATTGCTTTGATATTGCTTTGGGTATATTGCTTTACTATTTTGAAGTATAAAGGAAAAAGTAAAAAGAGGTCTTATACTGTTCACCCCCCCTCTCAGTATAAGCTTGTGTTCTTCAATTGGTATCAGAGTAGGTGCCTTCGAAAAGTTTAACAACTTGAAGGAAAAGCTAGTAAAGAACACAATGGATTATTCAAGTGGCAATGCAACACCTATTCTTGATGGGTCAGATTTTGGTCTTTGGAGTGCAAGGATGAAGGTTCATCTAATGGCACTTGGTAATGAGGTATGGGAAGTGATTGAAGATGAGTACACTATTCCTGAACATGGTCCTAATACTAAAGAAGAAAGGCTCCTACATCACAACAATTCAAAAGCAATGAATGCAATCCCGAAAGGCTTACGTAAAGCGGATCTCACCAAAGTGATTCACTGCAAGACAACTAGTGAAATGTGGAATCAGTTGAAGGTGGTTCATACAGGTGATACAAATGTCGGAAAGGCCAAGTTGAGACACTTCAAAGGTATGTTTGAACAACTCAAGATGAATGATGATGAAAATATTAGTGACTACATGCTTCGTATGGATGAGGTTGTTAACTCCATGAAAGACTTAGGTCTTGAGCTTGCTGAAAATGATGTTTGTGATAAGATTTTAAGATCTCTTCCTAATAGATTTAGTGAAAATATTTCTGCTATTGAGGAAGCTAAAGATTTGGATAAGTTGAAAAAGGATGAGCTCCATAGTATACTTGCAGCATTTGAGTTGAGAACTCAAGTGAAGGTTGATGTCAAGAAAGAGGCAGCTTTCAAGGCTACCAAGGAATCCAAGGGTAAACAACTTCAAGATAGTGATGAGTCTTCTAGTGATGAAGAGGCATATTACAACAAGAAAGGCAAGTTCTCTAGAAAGCACAAAAGTATGAAAAATATAAGATGTTTCAATTGTGGAAAGTTTGGTCATTATGCTACCGATCGTATCTGTTCCCAAGAATGAAAGTGATGAAGATAAACAAGATTCTAAGAGCAAGGATTCTGAAAAGCACAAGCATCACAGGAAAAACAAAGATGAGCACAACAATCAAGGAAAGAGGTATTCTCACAAGCACAAGAAGAGTTTCTACCTAGACAAAGCAAGTAAGTGTTCTAGTAGTGATAGTGAAAGTTCTTCAAGTGATAATGAAAATGAGATGTTGTTCATATCGGAAAAAGAGGAAGAACCGAAACATAGATTCATTATCATGAAATGTCTTAGATGTGGAAATTTTGGTCACCTTGAGGATGATTGCACAAATAATGATTTGGTTTCTAGTATGTATGAGGATGCTTCAGAAAACTATAAGGAAGATGCATGTATGGTCTTTGAAAAGGGTAGCACCTCTAGTGATAAGAAATCTGAAAAAGGCTTTGATGATTCAAAAAGCAAACAAATAAAGGATCTTGAAAGTGAACTTATTAGTGCTCTTAGTGTTTTGGAAAAGGAAAGAAAGAAGAATGCTAGACTCAAGGATAAGTTAGATGAATGTTGTATGGAGAGAGATGATCTTATAGAAAGTCTTGACTTCTCTATAGCTAAGACACAAGAACTCAAGGATGAGTTAGAGTCTAAGGTTCTTGAGTATAATGAGTTAGAACAAAAAATGGCTTCTTTGAAAGAGGAAACTAAAGAGTACAAGGATAAGCTTTACAGGTTTCAAGATAGCTCCAAAAAGGTAAAGTCCATCATCAAAGATCAAAGAAGGGCAACAGATAAAATAGGTCTTGGTTTTGGTAAGAAACACAAGGAACGGGTTGGGGAATCTAGTAAGAGATTCCAAAAAGAAGAGAGTTCTGATGAGGAGAGTATTTCAGAGAAAGAGTCCTTGAGTGATAGATGCACAGAAACAGAAAATAGGAAACAAAAAAAGGGGAGAAAGTTTACAGGACCTAGAAGGTCATTTACAGGAAAGTTTAATGGCAGATGTTTTGCTTGTCACAGGTTTGGTCACATGGCTTCACATTGCATGACTCAAGTAAGGAAGGTAAATGACAGTTTCAGAGGTGGTAATTTCTTTCAAGGGTATTGCTACTCTTGTAAACAGTTTGGGCATAAGGCAATTTTTTGCAAGGCTAATAACAGGAACAGGGTTAGTCATAATAGGTGGATTCAAAGAACAGGTATGCCTAAAAGAAATAACATTGTTACTTGTTATAAGTGCAACAATGAAGGTCACACAACTAGACAGTGTAGAGCTGAACTTCCAAGGTACAGGAACAGGAACAGTGGTATGAACAGGTCCAAGGATCAAGGCATGGATAAGAACAGGAATGATAATAGGAACAGGAACAGTGACAGGAACAGGAACAGGAATATGGACAAGGAGAACAAGAGAAGACATGGTAAGGCAGCTATAGACACTGATGATGATCAGTGCTTGTTGGGAGTTTTACTCCCACCCCAAAATTAAACACCTCAACAGGAGGTGGGGGAGGGACTAAGCTAAGAGGCTCATTCTTAGTCCCAAGCCCCAAAGGTGACCCTTTGCCATTGATGACAAAGGGGGAGAGATATGAGTAAGGGGGAGAGCCTCAAGACAGGGGGAGCTGTTTATGTTGAGTTTCTGTGTTGTTGAGAAGCATGGTTTGCCATCAATGACAAAGGGGGAGATTGTTGGCAATTTTGGGTTTGAGATCCTAGCTTCTTGTCTATGAGTTGTCATTGATGTCAAAAGGAAATGACATTAATGTTAAGAGGATGTGTTGGCTTCAAAGGTGGAAGATTCCAAGAGAATATTTTTAAGAGAATCCGGAGAGATTCCATTGGCAATGGTTTTTATTAAAACCAATGGAGGTTCTCTTTATTATTTATTTAATTATTATTTAAAACCCTTCAAGGTTTTAATTAATTAATTATTTAATTAATTAAGGGAGAAATTATTTTTAATTTATTAAAAATACTTTAAGGGTTTTTAAACCCTTTAGAAAGCAAATTTCGATTAAATTCGAAATTACTTTTCTTTGCAGCTGACGTGTTCTAAAGTCCACGTATGGACTATAAATATGAGAAGGTTCCTAAGGTTAAACCCTCTTGGAAAATCGAAGGCAATTAATTGGTTTGGCTGCGATCGAATGTTCTGTTTACGCTGCGAAAGAGGAGAGCTCGTGGTTTGAAAAGCTTTCGAAAAGCTTGACCGTTTATGTGGAAGGAAGTCCGTCTTGGACTTCGTAAGCCCCTTGTGGGCTAGTGGCAGCGAAGGCTGCGTTTGGGCCTTGCGTAGGCGGAGGTCTGCATTTCGATCCCCGCGGAGGGAGCTGTGCATGGATTAGTCACGTTTTTATTAAAACGTGTTTTGTGCCGCGAATTTCGGATTCTTCAAGGGCAGCCAATATAAGGTGTGATTATTTTCTTGATATGATTTTTGGCATTGTTTAGCATTGTTTAAAAGACATAGGAGAAATAAGGGGATATTTCTTTGGTTGTATTTTTGAGATTAGTCTTTTGCTATGCTAAATTTAAAAATGGAGATATAAGGTGTAAGTTTTGGTTGTTGTGTTTTTGGCTTCTTTGGTGGTTGTTTTTAAAGAAGAGAAGCTAAAAGGTGTATTAAGGAAAGTTTTTATATATGCTCATTTATCTTGGTTCTAACCCTAACTTGGTTGGAAGTTTGAGGGTTGTGTGTGGTGACAGCTTTAAGGATCAATTTTCTTCTACTCCAAAAAGGTATGGGCACATTTTCCTTATGAGTATGATTGGTGTATGTTTTCTGAAATAAGGTTGGAGTGAAAAGGTTTTCAACTAGGTTTCCTTTGGTTGGGTGTAAATCCTATTTTCTGGTTTGTTGAAGACTTCTTATGCATTGTTATCCTTGATGAGAGTTTTGGTGAATGCATAATTCTGGTTTGAGGTAGTGGAAGCATTGTGCACTAGGGTTTATGTTTGTGAGTCTTGCTACTTGCATTGAGTTGGTGGAACCCTTGGTTGGCTGTTTTGAGTTTGATGGTTGAGTTGCTTCCATAGAGGTTGTTTGATCAAGTTATTGCTTTACTTGATTCATGATATTGGGCTTACTCCATTGAGTTGATTTGAGCAAGTTATTCTTTACATTTGGTGATATTGTGTTGGTGGTTGTTTTGTTCAAATATCTTTGGAGGGAAAAGGATTTCTACTTGTTTCCTTTTCTTGTGATGATTGGTTGAATGCTTCAAGGTTGATGTTGAGTTGAATGGTGTTGGTTGACTAAACCTTGTTTGATGAGCATTGTTGTTGAAACCCTAATTGATGATGAAAAGAACATGAGTATCATTGTTATGTGATTCTTTGCATAGTTGGCAATTGTTGGGGTTTCATGTTCTTGAAAGAAAACATTCTATCCTATCCATTTCAGATATTGAGTTGAGTTTTCAGATTTGAGATTGAGATTGAGCTGAGTTGATTTGAGTTGAGTTTTGAGATTGGGATTTGAGTATAGAACATATTGAGTCTCTAACAATTCTCTTTATGCTTCTATGAGTTTGACAAATCACATTGGGTCTCTAACAATTCACTTTGTGATTTCCTACTAAGAAAGTTTTTCTTGGTGAGCTTGCTGAGTTTTTGGATAGGTTCCAGTGGGGACTTGTGAGAGTTTTGGAAGTTCCATGGGGACTTGTGAGTAATTTTGGACAGGTTCCAGTGGGGACTTGTGAGTGATTTTAGACAAGTTTCGGTGGGGACTTGTGAGCAGATTTGGACAGGTCCTAGCAGAGGACTTGTGAGCTGAGTTTGATAGTTCTATCGGATAACTTGAGGACAGAGGTGCATTGGTTCTATGAGAAGAACCCGAGGATAGTTGGCAAGTCTTTGAGAAGGCTTGTATGCAGAGGATTGATTTGTTCAAGAGTTGGACAGATATGACGGATAGAGGAAGACTTGTACTAGACCGACTGACTGTGTTTGGTACAGGTTGTTGAGCTGCTGTGGACGTGATCATAGAAGGCAGAGGTCTCTTAGGCTAAGCATTGAGGATAGGAGGTCTTCGGTGGAAAGGAGTTCCACGTGCTGGCAAGAGGTAGAGGCAGTTGATCTTCCGAGGGATCATTTCTAGAGCAGAGGGAAGGTATCTCTTTGAGCAATAAAATTTATGAGGGGAAGGTATCTCCTTTGAGCAGAGGCTCATAAATTTTGATTGGGGGAAGGTATCTCCTTTGGGCCGAGGCTCATAAACATTGTAATTGGGAAGGATTCCCAAAGAACTTTGAGATAACTTTTAGAGAAAAGTTTTGTGGACGTAGCCCAGCCATTCTGGGTGAACCACGTTAAAATTGGTGTCACTTTGTGGATGATATTGTGCATTGCTTTGATATTGCTTTGGGTATATTGCTTTACTATTTTGAAGTATAAAGGAAAAAGTAAAAAGAGGTCTTATACTGTTCACCCCCCTCTCAAGTATAAGCTTGTGTTCTTCAATTGGTATCAGAGTAGGTGCCTTCGAAAAGTTTAACAGCTTGAAGGAAAAGCTAGTAAAGAACACAATGGATTATTCAAGTGGCAATGCAAGCACCTATTCTTGATGGGTCAGATTTTGGTCTTTGGAGTGCAAGGATGAAGGTTCATCTAATGGCACTTGGTAATGAGGTATGGGAAGTGATTGAAGATGAGTACACTATTCCTGAACATGGTCCTAATACTAAAGAAGAAAGGCTCCTACATCACAAGCAATTCAAAAGCAATGAATGCAATCTCGAAAGGCTTACGAAAGCAGATCTCACCAAAGTGATTCACTGCAAGACAGACTAGTGAAATGTGGAATCAGTTGAAGGTGGTTCATACAGGTGATACAAATGTCAGAAAGGCCAAGTTGAGACACTTCAAAGGTATGTTTGAACAACTCAAGATGAATGATGATGAAAATATTAGTGACTACATGCTTCGTATGGATGAGGTTGTTAACTCCATGAAAGACTTAGGTCTTGAGCTTGCTGAAAATGATGTTTGTGATAAGATTTTAAGATCTCTTCCTAATAGATTTAGTGAAAATATTTCTGCTATTGAGGAAGCTAAAGATTTGGATAAGTTGAAAAAGGATGAGCTCCATAGTATACTTGCAGCATTTGAGTTGAGAACTCAAGTGAAGGTTGATGTCAAGAAAGAGGCATCTTTCAAGGCTACCAAGGAATCCAAGGGTAAACAACTTCAAGATAGTGATGAGTCTTCTAGTGATGAAGAGGCATATTACAGACAGAAAGGCAAGTTCTCTAGAAAGCACAAAAGTATGAAAAATATAAGATGTTTCAATTGTGGAAAGTTTGGTCATTATGCTACTGACTGTACTATTCCCAAGAATGAAAGTGATGAAGATAAACAGGATTCTAAGAGCAAGGATTCTGAAAAGCACAAGCATCACAAGAAAAACAAAGATGAGCACAACAATCAAGGAAAGAGGTATTCTCACAAGCACAAGAAGAGTTTCTACCTAGACAAAGCAAGTAAGTGTTCTAGTAGTGATAGTGAAAGTTCTTCAAGTGATAATGAAAATGAGATGTTGTTCATATCAGAAAAAGAGGAAGAACCGAAACATAGATTCATTATCATGAAATGTCTTAGATGTGGAAATTTTGGTCACCTTGAGGATGATTGCACAAATAATGATTTGGTTTCTAGTATGTATGAGGATGCTTTAGAAAACTATAAGGAAGATGCATGTATGGTCTTTGAAAAGGGTAGCACCTCTAGTGATAAGAAATCTGAAAAAGGCTTTGATGATTCAAAAAGCAAACAAATAAAGGATCTTGAAAGTGAACTTATTAGTGCTCTTAGTGTTTTGGAAAAGGAAAGAAAGAAGAATGCTAGACTCAAGGATAAGTTAGATGAATGTTGTATGGAGAGAGATGATCTTATAGAAAGTCTTGACTTCTCTATAGCTAAGACACAAGAACTCAAGGATGAGTTAGAGTCTAAGGTTCTTGAGTATAATGAGTTAGAACAAAAAATGGCTTCTTTGAAAGAGGAAACTAAAGAGTACAAGGATAAGCTTTACAGGTTTCAAGATAGCTCCAAAAAGGTAAAGTCCATCATCAAAGATCAAAGAAGGGCAATAGATAAAACAAGTCTTGGTTTTGGTAAGAAACACAAGGAACAGGTTGGGGAATCTAGTAAGAGATTCCAAAAAGAAGAGAGTTCTGATGAGGAGAGTATTTTAGAGAAAGAGTCCTTGAGTGATAGATGCATAGAAACATAAAATAGGAAACAAAAAAGGGGAGAAAGTTTACAGGACCTAGAAGGTCATTTACAGGAAAGTTTAATGGCAGATGTTTTGCTTGTCACAGGTTTGGTCACATGGCTTCACATTGCATGACTCAAGTAAGGAAGTGTTGGTCACGAATCTGCCACAGGAAAGGATTTTTACAATTGCGCCCTAGACCCGGCCAACATTGAAAGGCTGGAAGCAAGAAATGGCTCCCAGACCAATCTCCAGAGTGGGCCGGTTCCCTTTACTACTCTAAAAATGGGTTTAAGATAGGGTTGCCGGAAAGAGATTTAAAAGGTTGCGTAAAGAAATGGGAAATATGGCCACAAGCCGAAGTGATGGGATCAAAAAACAACAACAGGAAACTAAAAACGCAACAACAAGCAAGTAACATAAGAAATCAGCTTCATCCTCGCACAATCACATGCCGCAAATCCCTCCAAACCCACATTCCAGAATTGTACCTCGACCGCAGTATTTAAATCCAAGTATGCAGAATTTAAATGTAATAGCAATGCAGGAGTACGAATGCTATTAGAAATGCAGAAAACGTAAAGCAAATTCATCCATGCGACGCTTGAAAAATTAGAAGTCGATCCTTGTATTCCCGCAAATACAATTCCAGCTTCTAGCAGCAATTTTTTCCAACCTTTGCAAATGAAAATTACATTGGTTTTTATAGAGGTCCGTCCTCTTTGCAAGCATTAAATAATTAAAACCAACTTCCTCGTGATCTACAATCATGCGAAGGAAACGAGGAACATGATCCCCTTAATCGCATTCTCGAAGAAATAAAAATTAAATTCCATGAAACGCTTGCGGCCCTTCATTAAATTCGATTCTTTGAATATGTGCATGAAAAACCGTTGAATTAATCCACGAACGGCAACTTCGAACCAATAAACCCTTTAATTTTGGTGGCCTGGGCACTCTTTGACCTTAACCGCATCGGAAATCCGCAAAATATTTAATTCGGGTTAGCATTAAATCCTCGAAAATCGAAAAAACCCTTTCGGCCGTTCATATTGCACTTGGCGGGAAAACAGTCGCGAAATGCGACGGGTCGCGAAATCGCGACGGGTCGCGAAATCGCGACGTCTTATCATGCAGTACGCTTTGACCACCGTTGACCCGCGAAAATGGAACATGTAGCGATTTCGCTACATGTTTCCGTCGTTGCTCCTCCCTGCGCTCTGCCCCGCGAAATCGGAACATGTAGCGATTTCGCTACATGTTTCCGTCGTTGCATCAATCGCCATTTTCGGTCGCGATTCGCTGACATGTCAGCGACGCGCTGCAAGTTTGCACTTTTTGCCTTCGACGCTCCCCGGGTCGCGATTCGTTGACATGTCAGCGAATCGCTGCATGTTTTCAACTTAATGCTTTTTCTGCCCGCCGACCCGCGATTTCAGAACACGTCGCGATATCGCGACGGTTTCGCCAACCTGGCTCGCGTTGGATCGCGTTGACCGCGATTCTCGCAACATGTCGCGCGTCGTCGCAATTTTCGGACTTAGTCATTTTTTGCTCATTTTTTCTCCTTTTTCCGCCCAAGCTGCATCAATCAAAGGTCAGATCCCCAACAATACATCAATGCATTCATCAATGAGAATCAATGTGGCAAAAATGCCAACATTCTTGGCGGCTCGTGGGGTATACAGCTCGTTGTATGCAAGAATCCAGGCCTTAGTCCATTGGGCACAGAGTCATATCCGAACTGTAAACTAGCTGCTGCAAAACATGTGCTGCTGAAAAATTGAAACTGGAAAAAACCTGCATATAACTGATTATGAAATGACTAATGGAACGCGATGATGGAGTGAGCTCTTGCGATTGCGCAAGCGGTGACTGCAATGGAATGATGAAATGAAAATGAACGAAGTTATGGAGTGGGAATGGAACTAGGAAAGTTGTGAAATGAAATGAACTAGACTGTTAGCAAATGCGTAAAAAACTAAACTTAGAGGAAAGGGATAAGAAGGAACGGGGAAAAACAGAAAAGGGAAAAGAAACAACAGCTGTGGCTCATTTTGTTTTAATGCAGAAGAAACAGAAGGAAGAAGATGAAGGAAGGAAAGAGAGGAAACGGGGAAGGGAAAAGAAGAAAGTGCTAGAAAGCCACCAAACTGTTGGGAGGAGAAAAACAAAGGAAAAAAACAAGCACCTACGGCTCGCAGGCAACAAGAGCCGAGATGAACAAATAAAAACAATACCAGCTTTTTTTTTTTTTTTCTTCTTCTTCTTTTTTTTTTGTTTTTTTCAAAATACTATATACAATAATGCACGACATGATTGGCATGTCGCCACCGTACATCCAATCTCGTAATGTTATCCGGTAAATCTGCAATGTCCCGACCAGATCTGATCATACTTAAGTCGGTCCTTGAAATTGGGCTGGCTCCTTCCTGAAGTTCTCCATGGTGCTGATAGGATGCAATTCAGCAGATTATCCTTCTTACTAGTACCCACATGGAGGACTTCTTCAGGCACTGGATGTAGTGGCTGGAACCAACACCACCACTTTGCAGACTTTATCGGTTGTGGGCTGAGTACGTGCTCCTCTAACTCCTTGATGTGATCACAGGGGCTCTTCAAGTGAGAACTCGGATTCTGGGATCTCCTCAGGTTCTGGAATTTGCACTTGTTCTTCTACTTGGCCCATCTCTTGCTGAAAACTGCAAGCAACCATATTGTTCATTGCTGGAAAAGTGCTTGCATGTTCCAATCCTTGACTTTGGACGAGATCTGTCCCTTGAACTCCACATGACTGCATCTCAGGGATCTGGCATGAATGTGCAGGGTAAACAGGAGCAGCAACCACCGGAGAAGGTAATGGAGTTTCTCCCCACGGTAACTTTCTTGATAAGTGCAACATCTGTTCTGCTCGCACTGCTTCCTCAAAGATTTGTGGGAACCGTTGTTCACCTGACTGCAGCAAAAAGAGACCTATGTCAGAATTAAAAGCGCGAACATAAAAGAGGTGGGCTTGGGTGGGTGATGGACGAATCTTCTCTGGAATTCTCTTCCAACTTCTCAAGAATCGGACATTGAAGTCCGTGATGCTCTCTTGAGGTGCTCTCTTGATGTACATGAAAAATTGGTAGAGATCCAAAGAACTGTAGAAAGGATCTTCATCAAATCTTTTGATTAGTGCCCCCGCTAGATCATCCCATGAGCTGATGCTTTGACGTTTGAGCAATCTGTACCATTGCAATGCTCTTCCTTCCAAAGACTGAACCAGAAGTCGGATCATGACATCTTCGTGTTCTATGACATGGATCATGGACAGAATAGCAATATCTTCAACATGTGCCGAGCCATGCCTTCGGTACCATCATATTTTGCCGTATTCTTCAGGGCACCTTCGGGAATTTCATGCCGAACTTGCAGATTCGTAGGGCCAGGATCATCCCATCTAGAAAAACCCTCGCCTTTGTGGCAAGTGGTCTGCATGGAATCACGGCCATCGCCATTAAGTCAGAGTCGCCAGATGAACATTCTTTGAATTTTTTTTTTTTTTTTTTTTAAACAAAAACAAGGGTCCACGAACGTATCTTCAACTCAAGAAAGTCGCCGGATGAACTTACAAATCTCCGCTGTGAGGCCAAGACAGCTCATCAAATCTTGAGACCTCCGGGTGTTAAAACGTGCCAAAACTGTTGGCACCGGTGGGGTTATCACTTTGGAAAATTATGCGTATCCCACCGATTATGAATTCTTGGAGACAGAAACAGTCTGTCCCACCGGGCGTGCCAAAAACTGTTGGTCACGAATCTGCCACAGGAAAGGATTTTTACAATTGCGCCCTAGACCCGGCCAACATTGAAAGGCTGGAAGCAAGAAATGGCTCCCAGACCAATCTCCAGAGTGGGCTGGTTCCCTTTACTACTCTAAAAATGGGTTTAAGATAGGGTTGCTGGAAAGAGATTTAAAAGGTTGCAGAAAGAAATGGGAAATATGGCCACAGGCCGAAGTGATGGGATCAGAAAAACAACAGCAGGAAACTACAAACGCAACAACAGCAAGTAACATAAGAAATCAGCTTCATCCTCGCACAATCACATGCCGCAAATCCCTCCAAACCCACATTCCAGAATTGTACCTCGACCGCAGTATTTAAATCCAAGATGCAGAATTTAAATGTAATAGCAATGCAAGAGTACGAATGCTATTAGAAATGCAGAAAACAGAAAGCAAATTCATCCATGCGACGCTTGAAAAATTAGAAGTCGATCCTTGTATTCCCGCAGATACAATTCCAGCTTTCTAGCAACAAGTTTTTCCAACCTTTGCAAATGAAAATTACATTGGTTTTTATAGAGGTCCGTCCTCTTTGCAAGCATTAAATAATTAAAACCAACTTCCTCGTGATCTACAATCATGCGAAGGAAACGAGGAACATGATCCCCTTAATCGCATTCTCGAAGAAATAAAAATTAAATTCCATGAAACGCTTGCGGCCCTTCATTAAATTCGATTCTTTGAATATGTGCATGAAAAACCGTTGAATTAATCCACGAACGGCAACTTCGAACCAATAAAACCTTTAATTTTGGTGGCCTGGGCACTCTTTGACCTTAACCGCATCGGAAATCCGCAAAATATTTAATTCGGGTTAGCATTAAATCATCGAAAATCGAAAAAACCCTTTCGGCCGTTCATATTGCACTTGGCGGGAAAACTGCGCAGGTCGCGAAAATGCGACGGGTCGCGAAATCGCGACGGGTCGCGAAATCGTGACGTCTTATCATGCAGTACGCTTTGACCACCGTTGACCCGCGAAAATGGAACATGTAGCGATTTCGCTACATGTTTCCGTCGTTGCTCCCCCCTGCGCTCTGCCCCGCGAAATCGGAACATGTAGCGATTTCGCTACATGTTTCCGTCGTTGCATCAATCGCCATTTTCGGTCGCGATTCGCTGACATGTCAGCGACGCGCTGCAAGTTTGCACTTTTTGCCTTCGAAGCTGCCCGGGTCGCGATTCGCTGACATGTCAGCGAATCGCTGCATGTTTTCAACTTAGTGCTTTTTCTCGCCCGCCGACTCGCGATTTTGGAACACGTCGCGATATCGCGACGGTTCCGCCTAACCCGCTCGCGTTGGATCGCGTTGACCGCGATTCCGCAACATGTCGTCGCGTCGTCGCAATTTTCGGACTTAGTCATTTTTTGCTCATTTTTTCTCCTTTTTCCGCCCAAGCTGCATCAATCAAAGGTCAGATCCCCAACAATACATCAATGCATTCATCAATGAGAATCAATGTGGCAAAAATGCCAACAGGAAGGTAAATGATAGTTTTAGAGGTGGTAATTTCTTTCAAAGGTATTGCTACTCTTGTAAACATTTTGGGCATAAGGTAATTTTTTGCAAGGCTAATAACAGGAACAGGGTTAGTCAGAACAGGTGGATTCAAAGAATAGGTATGCCTAAAAGAAATAACATTGTTACTTGTTATGAGTGCAACAATGAAGGTCACACAGCTAGACAGTGTAGAGTTGAACTTCCAAGGTACAGGAACAAGAACAGTGGTATGAATAGGTCCAAGGATCAAGACATGGATAAGAACAGGAATAATAACAGGAACAAGAACAGTGACAGGAACAGGAACAAGAATATGGACAAGGAGAACAAGAGAAGACATGGTAAGGCAGCTATAGACACTGATGATGATCAGTGCCTGTTGGGAGTTTTACTCCCACCCCAAAATTAAACACCTCAACAAGAGGTGGGGGAGGGACTAAGCTAAGAGGATCATTCCTAGTCCCAATCCCCAAAGGTGACCCTTTGCCATTGATGACAAAGGGGGAGAGATATGAGTAAGGGGGAGAGCCTCAAGACAGGGGGAGTTGTTTATGTTGAGTTTATGTGTTGTTGAGAAGCATGGTTTGCCATCAATGACAAAGGGGGAGATTGTTGGCAATTTTGGGTTTGAGATCCTAGCTTTTTGTCTATGAGTTATCATTGATGTCAAAAGGAAATGACATTAATGTTAAGAGGATGTGTTGGCTTCAAAGGTGGAAGATTCCAAGATAATATTTTTAAGATAATCCGGAGAGATTCCATTGGCAATGGTTTTTATTAAAACCAATGGAGGTTCTCTTTATTATTTATTTAATTATTATTTAAAACCCTTCAAGGTTTTAATTAATTAATTATTTAATTAATTAAGGGAGCAATTATTTTTAATTTATTAAAAATACTTTAAGGGTTTTTAAACCCTTTAGAAAGCAAATTTCGATTAAATTCGAAATTACTTTTCTTTGCAGCTGACGTGTTCTAAAGTCCATACTATAAATATGAGAAGGTTCCTAAGGTTAAACACTTTTGGAGAATTGAAGGCAATTAATTGGTTTGGCTGCAATCGAATGTTCTGTTTACGCTGCGAAAGAGGAGAGCTCGTGGTTTGAAAAGCTTTCGAAAAGCTTGACCGTTTATGTGGAAGGAAGTCTATCTTGGACTTCGTAAGCCCCTTTTGGGCTAGTGGCAGCGAAGGCTGTGTTTGGGCCTTGAGTAGGCGGAGGTCTGCATTTCTATCCCCGTAGAGGGAGCTATGCATGGATTAGTCACGTTTTTATTAAAATGTGTTTTGTGCCGAGAATTTCAGATTCTTCAAGGGTAGCCAATATAAGGTGTGATTATTTTCTTGATATGATTTTTGGCATTGTTTAGCATTGTTTAAAAGACATAGGAGAAATAAGGGGGTATTTATTTGGTTGTATTTTTGATATTAGTCTTTTGCTATGCTAAATTTAAAAATGGAGATATAAGGTGTAAGTTTTGGTTGTTGTGTTTTTGGCTTCTTTGGTGGTTGTTTTTAAAGAAGAGAAGCTAAAAGGTGTATTAAGGAAAGTTTTTATATATGCTCATTTATCTTGGTTCTAACCCTAACTTGGTTGGAAGTTTGAGGGTTGTGTGTGGTGACAACTTTAAGGATCAATTTTCTTCTACTCCAAAAAGGTATGGGCACATTTTCCTTATGAGTATGATTGGTGTATGTTTTCTAAAATAAGGTTGGAGTGAAAAGGTTTTCAACTAGGTTTCCTTTGGTTGGGTGTAAATCCTATTTTATGGTTTGTTGAAGACTTCTTATGCATTGTTATCCTTGATGAGAGTTTTGGTGAATGCATAATTCTAGTTTGAGGTAGTGGAAGCATTGTGCACTAGGGTTTATGTTTGTGAGTCTTGCTACTTGCATTGAGTTGGTGGAACCCTTGGTTGGCTGTTTTGAGTTTGATGGTTGAGTTGCTTCCATAGAGGTTGTTTGATCAAGTTATTGCTTTACTTGATTCATGATATTGGGCTTACTCCATTGAGTTGATTTGAGCAAGTTATTCTTTACATTTGGTGATATTGTGTTGGTGGTTGTTTTGTTCAAATATCTTTGGAGGGAAAAGGATTTATACTTGTTTCCTTTTCTTGTGATGATTTGTTGAATGCTTCAAGGTTGATGTTGAGTTGAGTGGTGTTGGTTGACTAAACCTTGTTTGATGAGCATTGTTGTTGAAACCCTAATTTATGATGAAAATAATATGAGTATCATTGTTATGTGATTCTTTGCATAGTTGGCAATTGTTGGGGTTTCATGTTCTTGAAAGAAAACATTCTATCCCATCCATTTCAGATATTAAGTTGAGTTTTTAGATTTGAGATTGAGATTGAGCTAAGTTGATTTGATTTGAGTTTTGAGATTGGGATTTGATTATAGAACATATTGAGTCTCTAACAATTCTCTTTATGCTTCTATGAGTTTGACAAATCACATTGGGTCTCTAACAATTCACTTTGTGATTTCCTACTAAGAAAGTCTTTCTTGGTGAGTTTGCTGAGTTTTTGGACAAGTTCCAATGGGGACTTGTGAGCAGTTTTTGGATAGGTTCTAGTGGGAACTTGTGAGCAGTTTTTGGACAAGTTCTAGTGGGAACTTGTGAGCAGTTTTGGACAGGTTTCGGTGGGGACTTGTGACCAGATTTGGATAGGTCCTAGCAGAGGACTTGTGAGGTGAGTTTGATAGTTCTATCAGAGAACTTGAGGATAGAGGTGCATTGGTTCTATGAGAAGAACCTGAGGACAGTTGGCAAGTCTTTGAGAAGGCTTGTATGCAGAGGATTGATTTGTTCAAGAGTTTGACAGATTTGACAGATAGAGGAAGACTTGTACTAGACCGACTGACTATGTTTGGTATAAGTTGTTGAGCTGCTGTGGACATGATAATAGAAGGTAGAGTTCTCTTAGGCTAAGCATTGAGGACAGGAGGTCTTCGGTGGAAAGGAGTTCCACGTGCTAGCAAGAGGTAGAGGCAGTTGATCTTTTGAGGGATCATTTCTATAGCAGAGGGGAAGGTATCTCCTTTGAGCAGAGGCTCATAAATTTAGACAAAAGGGAAGGTATCTCCTTTGAGCAGAGGCTCATAAATTTTGATTGGGGGAAGGTATCTCCTTTGGGCCGAGGCTCATAAACATTGTAATTGGGAAGGATTCCCAAATAACTTTGAGATAACTTTTAGAGAAAAGTTTTGTGGATGTAGCCTAGCCATTTTGGGTGAACCACGTTAAAATTGGTGTCACTTTGTGGATGATATTGTGCATTGCTTTGATATTGCTTTGGGTATATTGCTTTACTATTTTGAAGTATAAAGGAAAAAATAAAAAGAGGTCTTATACTGTTCACCCCCCCTCTCAGTATAAGATTGTGTTCTTCATAGTTTTCCTGATTTATTCTCCATTCTTAGCTACCATAGCTACTAGTATCCTACACATCTGACTCTAAACTCATTGTAAACTCTATTAAATGATCCACTCATTTTATCAAAGAATGTGTCAACCTGCACATTAATATTTTTGCCAAGAATTGGTGGTTACCTTAAATTTGGAACTTCTATGATGAAATGTTCACTTGTCTCCTTTTCCAGTTCTATATCAATATATTATCCAATGGTAGTCTCCTCTACATCTTTCTCATTATAACCTATTATATCTTCTATTTGGATACCTTGCCCTCCTAAATCTTCTCACCTGCATCAGTAGTCTTCTCCACTACTCCCCCCTTTTCCTTTTTCCTCTCAAGTTCTTGTAGACACCAAAACAGCACCCATTCGATTAAGTGACTACAAACACTGATCGCATTGACACACACAGCTTTCAGGGCAGCCCTCAGAGGTCAAACAGTGGTCCTAGCCACTTACACAGCAAATTTGGAAGGTCAAAAAGTGAACAAAGCAAGGCTGGTCGTTTTAACAACACTTAGGCAAAAACAAGCTGTCAACACTTAGGCAAAAACAAGCTGTCAACACTTAGGCAAAGGCAAAGGCTGCCTGTCGTGATATCGTGACGGTCGTGATATCGTGACGGTCATGACGTCGTCTTTGTCGCAACATCGCGCTATCGTGATATTGTGACTGTCGCAACGTTGCGACAGCGGGACGTCACGATCGTCATGATATCATGACAGCGCGACGTAGCGCTATCGCGACTGTCGCAATATCGTGATAGCTCTAGCCAATTTACCTGGTTTCTCTTTTGGTGTCGCAATATCACGACGTCGCAATATCACGACATCGCGATATCGCGACAACAACTTCACGTGTATGCCTAGGCCGCATTAAACCAATTAAAGGCCGATTTCAACCAATCAAAAGCAAACATTTTAATCATTTAAAAATCGGCATTAAAATGACTCAAGGCAGACATTCAACAAGTGGCAGTCGAGAACAGTCAATTACTGTCGTCTGCTGTGCATGTGCACGTAGGTGGGCATATTGGCAGTTAGCGGACTGTTGCGAGGGCGGTCATGTAAGCCCTAGTCAAGGCGGAGTCTCCTCCCTATTGAGAAGGCATGGCCGCCACGTGGCATCCCTACGTGCCCTTTTCAAAGAGACCCCATGGGTCTGGGTCTATAAAATGGTGGACTTTCCCACCCAAAAGAAGATAGGTTGACAAGCATTTTTGAAAAGCAACGAAGTGCTGCTAAACTAGAGACCCGATTGCATCTGTTTCGATTCACTCTTCTCACATCCAGAATCTCTTTCACAAGAGAGGTTGTTGGGTGGTTTTCGAAAGGTGAATCCTAACCTTCAGACCCGACATTGGACATAGTAGTCCACCAATTCGACGACACCACAACTTGAGAGATTTTGGGCCCTTCCTTAGTGGATTGGCACCGAAATCAAGTTCCAACGGGGGAGGCCCGCTTGGGCACCCCGCACTTTTTTTTTGTTAATTTCATTTCAACCCAGTTCGAGTATTATTTGTTTATTCTGCATTATATTTTTCCGAACATATATTCTGCATTATATTCTAACGTTTAGAATCCGCATGTCAAATACTATCGTGTTTTTTTTAGATGTTTGGTTCTCTGTCAGAATAACAGGTTGCAGCGATTAGTTCATCGTATATATGCAGCGATTATTTGCAAGCAGAAGTGCGAGGTTGCAAGTTGCGAGCGAGACATTTTGGTGATGCTTGGCAGCAATGATTAGTCATTATAAATACATCTTGCATTGTGTTTTAGCTTGTTTAAATAGTTAGCGAATATATCTTGCATTGTGCTTTAAACGTCTTACAACTGCATTACGTTTTCGATTGCATGTTATCCTGCATTACGTTCTATCCTTGTGTTGCAGGTGCTACTAAACGGTTTTCTGTTTCTTTGAACGTAGGAAGAACAGCAAGAAGCGAAGATTCATCAGCATAAGTGGTGGCAACACTGGCCCGCCCGTTTCAAATGTGGGCATGCAAAAAAGAAGATCACTATTCATGATTGATTGTAATGGAAATATGCTAACTCTCCCAGCCTTTGAAAAGGGAGGATACGTATTGTAACCGAGTTGGAATCACATGAATAAAAAGGGTTGTGCTCCTACTTTTGATGTATCAAGCTAGTTATTTTACATTGCATCTTAGTGTTTCTTTTATTTCTGGAATCTCATGCTTTCAGTGGCGATCACGGTGGGACCGTTCCCTGATTTTTAATATCACAGAAACTAATCAGATTTTTTGTGTTTTGTGCTTAACAAGTACCATTTTTTTTAAGAAAAGCACTGTTATTCGTCTTTGCCTGGATGAATTTCTGCCTGTAAATTTTAGAGCCGAAGATCAGAAACAGCAAGTCCGGGCAGAAAAGAGGTAACGGTTTCTAACTGTCCCTGTCATTTTCTGCTATGATATTTCTATTTTCTGTCATGTTTGCCTTCTTAGGAAAAGTTTTAATCCATTAAAAATTTCAAAAAAAAAAAAATCATTTTATTTGTTTATTTTTTTACTTTCATTTTTTTTAATTGTTAAAGAAGGGTAGAGAAAGTTGTCGTCAATTTTCATGCTTTATTTATTTATTTAATTGTTAAAAAAAAAAAAAAATTTACATTCGTCAAATTTCTATTTGTTGTTTTCCGGTTTGTAGTGTTTGTATGGCTTAGGGAAAGTTTCTTTTTTGCTGCCTGTTTCATTTTTAAATAAAAGGAACCCCACACACTTCACGTGGTAAAATTAAACCAAGGAGCTGGTCGTAAAACCCTAGCCCTTGAGCAAGACCAACGGTGGGTTCATCACCACCTTGGCTTAGCTTTGCATCCATTTCCCCGATTGTCACCGTTGTTAGGCGTAAATCCTGACGAAAGTTGACCGAGTGTCGCTGGGGTGATTCCCATGCGCGCGAGGATAAGTCTTCTATGGTAGGTGTCATTAACAGGACAATCCCCCCTTTTGTACCGCCTATGTTCCACGTACCATCTGCTCTCACGTACCTATAGTTTCCCTCTCGTAAGGGCGGGTATATAGAGAGGTTGGTATATCGGTCCGGCAATGGTATATTGAAGGGGCGACCATTTATGGGAGTCATATGAGCCAACATTATGCATTTAAACGTTCTTCAAAACTTGCAAAAACAAAACAAAACATCAAAATGCACTAAACCAATTTAGGACACACTATTTAATCCTTAAAAGAGATAATCACTGTTTGTGTATGTGTGTGTTCATTTCTGCTTAGTGTAAACAAAAAGAAAAATCATCATAAACGAGATAAAAATCTGCTTAGATAGTAGAGAAGCACCACAATGGTGTACACCCGTAGCCAAGCCCAATCAAGGGCGGATGCTGCGGAAGGTGCACAAAGAGAGGGCGCTGGTCGCCTTCGCTTTAGCCCCCGAGGACTTGGCCATACCGCCTTGGCGGTCTGGCCTACAAGAGAGTCCACATCAGGCCACATCAAAAAGGAATTATTGGGACCCTCCTCATTGGGGTATGCCTATTCAACACAGCCCCTTTCGGGAAGAAGCTTTACATGTAGATCTCAATGTAAATAGACAACCGCCTCTTGAGGCTAGATCCGAGTGGCCGCAGTGCGATGAAGCGCTAGAGAGGCACAGTGTTCATTTGGAGAGACAACGTGGATATGGCACCTCTCCTTTGCCTCCCATCAGAACTGAAAGACAAAACCCAGAGCGTAGGGCTCTTCACACAGGGCGAGCTAACTTCGCCCGCCCCTTTCAAACCCATGAAAGGGAGTACGAGGAAAGCCATCGCATTCCTCAAGGACAACAAACAGCATGGGAACCTTGCATTTTCGCACCTGCTAGATATCATGATCACACATCGAGGCCAGAGCCTCAAGTAAATGCCGCCTACCTCGACAGAGGGAAGCGACCCATTGAAATTTTAGATCATCAAGATCGAGGCAAACACATAGGAGAAACATTCAAGCCTCCTGAGCAAAAGAGGGCAGACCAAGTTGACCCGACAGTCGCCAGACATGCCGCCCGCCAAGCCCGAATCACGCAGCTTGAGCAAGGTCATCAGGAGTTAGAGTACTTATACCGCCTTGAATAAAGAGCGCATGCAGCGCGAAGCGGATGAGTTGCGCTATAAACTCCCTGAGAGGGTGCCAACCCCTCGCACCCAAAGAGCCGAACAATATGAGAGGCACAACCCTTTGGTGCAGGACAGGTCTCCGCGACCTCGTCAAGCTTTGCCTCCCCAGACCTTATAGACCCGAGAGGGAGGGCCACTCCCCAAAACAATGATGGGTACCCTCAACGGGGACTCAATCAGGGTCATAGGTCTCGCCTAGAGACTCCTCAAGAAGTTTATGAGGAGTATGAACCAGAAATAGAACGGGCCAAAATGCCCCATCAAGGCGGGAGGGCTGCCACTCGGCCACCCCCCCATAGGCCTCCAGTCTCCCATAACTCACAACGGGAGCAAACAAAAGAGGAAGAAATAAAATCTTTCGATGCATACAAAGCGCTATTAGAGCGTTTGGAGTCTGTGGAGACAAAAGCTTTTGGGCATCAAAAACCCACATTACGTCAACTCCGTAGTCATCCAGTGCATCCCTCAGTGCCCACACCTCTTTACCCCAAACATTTCAAGTTGCCTCAATTGGCAGTCTTTAAAGGTGAAGAGGATGCACAAGAACATGTCACAAGATTCCTAAGCCAATGCTTCGGCATCCAAGATAATGATGCATTGTTGCTTAGGACATTCATAACCACATTCGCAAGCCCTGCCTCGGATTGGTTCACACAATTACCAAAACACAACATAAACAACCTAGATCAATTAGTAGATGCGTTTCTTGAACGCTTTGCCTTCAACACAAGGAAGAAGGCATCACTGAGTGATCTGGCCAGCCTCAGGCAATATGAGGAAGAAACAATGGCAGCATACGGGAATCGATGGAGGGCTTTGCTTTCTAAGCTACCCTACCGTCCCCCTATGTCTGATCTCACACAGATGTTTGCACGGAGTTGCTTAAAATCAATCTTTGGGCTATTGCTGCTGCAGCAATACGACAGTTTAGAAGAAGCTTTGGCGCAAGCCAGAGTTATAGAAGAGATCAAAATAGGTGAAGGCGCAATCGCCAAGCCTAAAAAGAAAGAGTGGAATAAAACCACTAAGACCGGGACAACGCAATCACAACCCGCTATGGTTAACCAAGTTGCGATAAATGTTCCCAAGCCTGTGCAAGAAATACAGCCCCAAAAGGCTAATTACCAGGCAGTGCCTCCTAGTTATGAAAGAGATAATAAGAAATAGGAGCAGAATCAGCAGCGTCGCCCTAGGCGACAATTCACCCCTTATACGGAGTCTAGGGACTCCTTATTTGACCGCTTGTCAGCGACAAATTTAGTCACCCTTCCAGAGATCCAAACTGTAGACCCTAACGCTCCCAAGCCTAAGGGATACAGAGAGGAATTATATTGTAGATTCCATAGGCGAAGGGGACATGACTTGAATGGATGCTAGAAATTCAAAGGATTAATCCAAGATTTGATCGACAATAAAACATTGGCCGTGGACAACCCCATAGCGCCAAATAATCAACAAATGGGGGTATTCAAGGACCCTTTGCCCGCCCATGAGGCACAGGCAAAACCTCTCCAGGTTAATGAGGTGCGACAGAATCTTCCCATGCAAGGATTTGTGGGAATGATCAAGCATAGTGACCAGGAACAAAAAGTACCCAGCAGTTGCCCCCGAGGTAGCTACAAGGGAAGTTCCAACAACGTCGCAGCCTCAACAACGCCCTGTGCAGTTGCCTCCGCCTAGACCCGAGGTCACGATACGGACCAAACTCATGCAGAGTTTGTGGACCACATCGGCTAGGCTTTCCATTTACGAGCTTATTCAACAATCAACACCTCATAGAGAAGCTCTTATGGAAATTTTAAAAGCCATCGAATTACAGCCTCACAAAGCAAATTCTTTCAACAACTTCGTGGGACATGTGAAACGATGTACGGAGCCGGTCATTACCTTCAGAGAGGATGAAGTCAAAACAATATCGAATGACACGGCAGATCCACCCTTGCACGTTATCGCGCGGGTCAACGGGATCCCGTACAAGAGAGTGTTGGTAGATACCGGCTCGTCCAGTAACATCATTACCACTGCAGCACTAAAACATTTGAAGCTGCCAGCCTCTCATATCATAGCCTCCACATACACACTACGAGCTTTCAACGATGCAATATGCTCGACAGTCGACACAGTTGTTCTGCCTGTCCAGGTAGGACAAAAGACAATACCTACATTGTGCCATGTGTTGGAAGGCGAGATGGCTTACAATATACTGCTAGGGCGGCCTTGGATCAGGGACATGAAGTGTGTCCCTTCGATCGCTCACCAATGCTTAAAGTATGCATTTGAAGGAGAAATACATGTAGTCCCGATGGACTTAGAACCCTTCAAGTATTGCAATGCGGTGCAATTAATGCCTCAATCGACCCTCCCTTCAACGCATTTGGATTTCCAGTTAAATCCATCTAAACAGGGTCCAATACCGTAGGCACCACTGGTGACCAAATCATCAAAATCCCAGCCAGGTGAGTCTTCATCATCTGCTCCTTCACTACCAATGCCACCTGTCATGGCTAAACAGAAGGACAAGGGAAAATAGATCATGGAAGAGGCTCAGCCCCTAGAAGAGGGGTTGCCAACAATTTCAACGGTATCAACAGAGGAAATACCTAGCACAACGGAAGCTGAGACTCCTAAAACACCAAACATGGAATGGACTCAGGAAGGACTCCCGTTCCCTCCCTCCCAAGCATCAACAATCACTGTTGAAATGGCCAATATAGGCCTAGGGGAGTATTTAGTGCAGAATGTTGTGGCAACGCCCACATTAGAATCAGTACAAGACATGGGGAGACCTCGCCTTCCCATAGGAACAGTTGTTCCTCTAGGTTACCCACCAAACCAGACAAATTTTGTGTATGGGGGCCTTGATCATGGTCTTGAACCATGCAAGCAAAAGGAAGCAGACGAAGAGCCTTTTGTTGAAAATATCAACTATCTGTCAAACCCGAACTTCGCTCTAAGATATCTTGGCCAATGCAATTGGCATGGATACGGGCTAGGCAGATATGAGCAAGGGATGCGTGTCCTTTGCCAACCAAGATATCAGATGCCATATGATAAGTCGGGAGTAGGGTTCAACCACCCCCTGCCCTTAGACATCTTGGTAGAAAATATGCAAGGCCTAGAAATAGGCAACAAGGGGGGATTGGCACCAGATCTTTATGCCAACCCAAATACAGAATATACATTGGGAGATTACCTCCCATGGTCAACAAACACCCTTGGCAACATCAGTAATCCCTCTCCTTTGCTAGAGAGAGGTGAAAGTTCGGACACTAATCCCCAAAGAGAACATAAACGGTGTCCGGACATCTTTTTGAAGCTATTCCCCTTAGAGGTTCCAGTTGAATCAATACAGTGTCAAGAGAATCAGGTCCCCCCACAAAGAGTGGAACAACCGCAATGGGACCAGATTAACTCGCTGGAACAAGGAAAACCCTCAATGTCGCAAGTAACAGTTGCTGAAGAGAATGAACATTTTTGGATCTCTCGAAAGTGATTCAGAAGATGAGACTGAGATGATCTATCTCAATCATGCGTGATGGAATAATCGCCCTTTAACTCATGAAGATCTGATGGGACAGATGGGCATAAGGTTAGGGCATGAATGGTGGGTAGACCCAGCAGGGTGGGACCAAGTGTTGGATCCATGGCTCCAAATTCACGATGAGCACCGTCCACCCCGAGATCCTATCATGACAACAATGCCGAGGGAAGACCCTGTCCTCCTATTCGCACATAGGGCCGATCCGTTCGTGCCCGTTCCCCTAGAGCCAGATCCAGAGTATAGGGAGCATCCAGAAGATTCAAGTTATCACACCCACGGTAATGGAGACCAAATTCATTCCATCCACATGATCTCCATTGATTTGACCGCACCCATCCGCAATCCGGCCGATCCAAAGATGGTCATTGCATCTAGACATAGATGCCATCGACTGGGATCGCGTCAATTCACCTTTATCACCATCGTAGTACTGGCCTTTCGATGAAATGCCTCATTTTACCCCAGGGACAACTCGGGATATTTTTTAAGCTGAAGAGGAACCCGAGGTTCCCAACGCAGATCTAAACTCAGCTAATGATATCCATTTGATCCCGACTCCACATCAGTTGGAGGACGGATCCCACATGTCAGTCGAGGAGACGACTGATGTAGATATCGGCACAGATCCAATGAATCCACAGATTCTCAAGCTGGGGGTAAGTCTTTCCCCCGAAGAGCAAGCCGACTACATTGCCCTTCTCAAAGAGAAGAAGGAGGTTTTTGCATGGTCGTACAAGGATATGCCAGGACTAGACCCGCAGCCTAGTCACGCATAATTTAACGCTTGATCCGACAATCAAGCCTCGTAAAGCAAAAACTACGTAAGATGCACCCAACAGTGGCCTTGATGGTCAAAGACGAATTGCAAAAGCTGTTGGATGCACAGTTTGTCATCTGCATGGATTATCCGCCATGGCTGTCCAACATGGTTCCCGTCAAGAAGCCCGACGGGAGGATTCGCATATGCACTAATTTTTGAGATCTAAACAAAGCGAGTCCTAAGGATGATTTCCCCTTGTCGAGCATCGACGCGTTGGTAGACGCTACAACAGGTCACGAAATGCTCTCCCTCATGGATGGTTTCTCAGGATACAATCAAATTCGTATCAATCCTGAAGACCAACTAAAAATGGCGTTCACAACGCCTTGGGGGACATTTTGTTATAAGGTCATGCCTTTTGGCCTTAAAAATGTTGGCGCTACCTACCAACGTGCCATGACATACATCTTCCATGACTACATGCACAAAACTTTGGAAGATTACATGGATGATTTGTTAGCCAAGTCTCTTTTGCGCTCAAATCATATCGATGACTTAAGCAAAATCCTCGATCGCCTCATGGAGCATAAAGTTAGACTAAACCCCAAGAAGTGCGTATTTGGCGTCACATCTGGAAAACTCTTGGGTTTCATAGTCTCAAAGCGAGGAATCGAGGTGGACCCAAAGAAAGTCAAGGCAATCCTTGAAATGGTTCCCCCAACTACAATCAAGCAACTCAGAAGTCTGCAGGGAAAGGTCGCATCGATTAAACGCTTTATAGCGCAATTATCTGACAAGTGCCGACCCATGAACAAATTATTGCACAAGGGGGTTACATTTCATTGGGATGACGAGTGCCAGTCAGCCTTTGACGAGATCAAACAATACCTGGCTTCGTCGCCAGTATTGGCACCACCTAGACCAGGAGTGTCGTTCTACTTATACATCTCAGCTACTGAGGTGGCACTGGGCGCCATGTTAGCCCAGAAGAATGAACTTCACAAGGAACAGGCTACTTACTATCTTAGCCGCACCTTGGTCAGTTATGAACTTAACTATGCATACGTTGAGAAACTCGCTTGGCGATGGTGTTTGCTACCAAAAAGCTATGCCACTACATGTTGAGCAACACTACGTATGTTGTGTCTAAGGAGAATCCATTGCGATACATGATGAGTCATACTTATCATAGTAGTCGCACGACGAAATGGATCATGTTGTTGATGGAATTTGACATAGAGTTTATTGGACAAAAATCTATCAAAGGACAAGTCATAGCCGATCAACTAGCAGAGGCTCCTCTTGAAGACGATCAGCCTCTAGTCATAGAACTACCCGATGATGGGGTCTTCCATGTCTCAGAATCACCAGATTCTGATGAGCCTGAGTCACAGGCCGACATAACCCTATTCTTCGATGGTTCTAAATGTGAGCAAGGTGGTGGCGCGGGAATTGTATTCTTCACACCGTAGGGTGCTCCAATGCCCCTGTCATTTAAATTAAACTTCCCATGCACCAACAATAATGCAGAGTATGAAGCCTTGCTCCTAGGTCTTTAGACAACAATCGCCATGAACATCAAATGACTGAATATCTTTGGTGATTCGTTGTTAATAGTCAATCAAGTCAAAGGGGTATATCAATGCAAATGCCCAGTCCTGCAGGCTTATAAAGCCCTCGTGGACAAATTCTTGGCAAAACTTGAGTGGTATGACATCGAGGCACTCCCTCGATCATCGAATCATTTTGCGGACACAATGGCCTCTTTGGGGTCACTAATCCCGCAAGACCTTTTCGGTGATATGACAACCATTCAAGTCAAAACCTTATCGCAATCCACGATGGAGCGTGCAAGCTCGGACTTGACGCCAGGAATCCACATGATCCAGATTGAACCATCCTCGGATAAGTTCTTTCGAATCCGAGATCGTCCTAAACATGCGCCAACTGGGGGTCCTTGTTCTCCCCTACTCCCATTAATAGCAACACAACGCTATTCTTACAGGTTCTATCCCATTCAACGTTTGCTAGGGATGAACTTCAAGAGGGATTGGTTGTTCATACTGTTGAGGTTTCGATCAACAGGATCGGTATTTACCCATTAGAGACTACCTCAAGTTAGGTAATCTCCCGCTTGGATTGACTCATGCCACAAAACGAGCATTCAAGTAGAAAGCGGTTAAGTATGCCTTGATAGGAGACATTTTGTATCGTCGTAGCTATGAAGGAATCCTCCTTCGTTGCTTGGACCAGTAAGAGTCCACTTGGGCGATCACCCAAGCGCACGATGGTACATGTGGTGGCCACTTCGGTGGTATGGCCATTGCAAAGCGCATTCTTCGCATGGGCTATTATTGGCCATCTTTAGAGCGAGATTGTTGCGCATATGTCAAGAAGTGCGTGAAGTGTCAACATCATGCCAATTTGATGCACGTACCTTCCCAAGCCTTGCAGATAGTCCAATCTGCTTGGCCGTTCTCGCAGTGGGGCTTCGATCTAATTGGAAAGATCTCCCCTGCGTCGTCAGGCCATCACACGTTTATCATAACGGCCACAGAGTATTTTACCAAGTGGGTGGAAGCGATTTCGCTTACCTCTACGACAGGACCCCGCATTGTGGAGTTCATTTTGCATAACATCATATGTCATTTTGGTATTCCATCCAAAATAGTCTCGGATAATGGGATGCCTTTCAAGAACAAAGACGTGCGTGCTTTGACCACAAAGTACAAGATTCAACATAGCTTTTTGACACCCTATTATCTCGTAGGCGAATGGGCAAGCGTAAGCGTCAAACAAAATGCTAGTTGCCATCCTTAAAAAGACCATCGCAGACAGTCATAAGGATTGGCACATTCAAATCCCACTTGCCCTATGGGCCTATCGCACTAGCATTCGGACACCCATTGGGGCCACTCCGTTTTCGCTCGTGTATGGCTCCGAGGCAGTCATGCCTCTAGAGTTGGAGATTCCTTCCCTGCGCATATCAATGCAGGAGTTCATCGATGATGACTCTATGTGGCAGGCCCAGTTAGACCAGATTACGTTGCTTGACGAACGACGCGTTAATGCTCTTGAGCATTTACGTATTTATCAAGAGCGACTTAAGAAAGCTTACAACATGAAAGTTCACCTCAGAGACTTTCGGGTTGGTGATTTGGTTTTGAAGGAAAACCAACAGAATTCTAGTTTGCCATCCCACCTAAGGGACAAGTTTGTGGCAAATTGGTTAGGTCCATATGTCATTGATAGCAAAATAGGACCCGAGACATACCGGCTAGCTTCTCTTGATGGTATCAAGGAAACAGAACCCTTGAATATCAGTCATTTGTGACCATTCCATATCTAAGAGGGTCATATCCCAAAAATGCTCCAAGGATTCCTAAAATCGCTTGGTCAATCCCAAAAATGCTCCAAGGATCCCTAAAATCGCTTGGTCAATCCCAAAATGCTCCAAGGATTCCTAAAATCGCTTGGTCAATCCCAAAAATGCTCCAAGGATTCCTAAAATCGCTTGGTCAATCCCAAAATGCTCCAAGGATTCCTAAAATCGCTTGGTCAATCCCAAAATGCTCCAAGGATTCCTAAAATCGCTTGGTCAATCCCAAAATGCTCCAAGGATTTCCACAATCGCTTGGTCAAAAATCAAGAAAATTCAAAAACAACAAAAATCATCAAAAACAACAAAAATTTGCATCTCATTTCTAGGCATACTCAAATTCATCAATAGAGAGCTCTTCTCGCACTTCATCTTCATATTCACAAAAATCAATCCATCAAAAATACAAAAATACATAGATGCATTAAAGCATTGCATCCATACATTGCATATTTGTGGTCGTATAGGTCAAAGGCACCATAGGCTGTAATTGCTCTGCTAGTCCATCTTGTTCCACACTGTTCCATTTTACAAAAACAACAAAAACACCATGCATTGCTTTTACCACACTAGAGTCAGTGGTCTTTTAATGTATCAAGAGTTTTCGTGATTCAGTCATCATTTTGCTCTTTAGCCATGTAATGTATCAAGTCAAACAGATTTTATGAAGGTAGAGTTACACTTGAAATACACCTTGTTACGTAACATCCCAACACAAATTAAAACACATAAAAAAATTCCCAAGTTGTGTGAATGAAAGATGAAACCTGTGCAGTAATCCAGGTCACCATAAGTGAAACGGTTATCTTGCTCATCCCCCCGTGCGAATGGTTCTAGAATGCTGAGAATTCACAAAAGGACAAGCTCTTTCCTATCCATTCACCTCCATATATAGTGGTTTTCACCACTACCAAATCCCAATCATAGTTGGTTCCCAAAGTTGTAAGGATTTGTACTACACGTCCCTGCCAAGGATGGGTAGTCATCCCCAAAACCTAAAGGGATCAACACCATTCACAAAAAAAATTCCAAAAAATCATCATCCTAACACTTTCCATTCACCTTTGGTCTCCAAGTTGTAAGGATTCGTACTATCCGCCCCTAACCAGGATGGGTAGTCATCCCCAAGGCCTAACAGATCAATGCCCTTGCTCCATAATCTCCATCACCCCCTTGGTCCCCAATGTCGTAAGGATTCGTACTACCCGTCCCTGCAAAGGATGCGTAGTCATCCCCAAGGCCACAAGGATCAAGGCCACTCACCAGCCCAACCTCACAATACTCAAAATACAAAATCAAATAACAGTGGTTATCACCACTATTCAAAATCCTTGCTCAAAAAGAATTAATAGAAAATAAACAGTGATTTTCATCACTATATAGACGAGCAACTTTCTAAATCATTCAGCCAACAAATATCCCGAACTTGAATCCCTGGAATTCTCAGCATTCTAAAACCATCTAGGTGATCCTCATTACAGGTTTGGTTGATAGCCTATCTGGCAATGGTGGTATCCTACCCGCATGACGATATGTCTGTCACATTCGCTTTGCGTATGTGTAGACCAATGTTTGCATAAGGATGAGCTAGCTTATGGTATCCTGGATAACACCGTAGATTAATCTAACTAAATACAACAAAGGAGTTAGTGGAGCTAATTAGGTGATCCTCAGTACAAGTTCGGTTGAAAGCCCATCTGGCACTTGGCGGTATCCTGACAAATACCACATAAATGAACTCAATTGCACACACAGGGATGTGAAATAGCTTGGTCAAAAACAAGTCCGATTCATACCTTGTTCAAAAGTCTTGTAAGATAAAGTACAGTCATGGCTAGTAAGTTAAAACCGTCTGAGTCTCAAAAAACCTTAGCTACATTTCTAAACCAACTGCGCTACTTTTCATCCTTACAATACCATCAGAAAATACAAAAAAAGAAAAACCACATGTATACATACAAAGTCATGCATCACAACAATCGCCTAAAAGACAAAATAATGGAGTTCTAAATAGTCTATGGTGCCATAGCCAAACATCACAAAGTCCATCCATCCATTTCATTTCTGCATATCACATATAAATCAAAAACATTTGCATTCATTATGCATCCATCAAAATAAATCAACATACAACAATCGCATTTATCATACCATATGCATCCATCAATATAAAGTAGCATGCATCCATCAACATCAATCATTGTGCATAACATAAAATCATGACATATACACAAAGAAAGAAACTCAAAAACAACAAAAACATACCAAAAATGCAACACAAAAACATAGCAATAAGCATTGCCAGACACAAGTGCTCTTGCACTTAACCTCTTGGCATAAAAAAATCGATGTCGGGGCTCAAATTGTCACTCTCCTACTTCCCCAAGAAGGCTACCATAGCCGGACCGCTCCACGGGAAGATGGGTTTTTGATGATTTCACCCCATTATGGCATCACCAAAAGGGTTAACACCCACCAAAAATAGGTCCAAATGTCGGGAAATTGCACGTGCTTAAACGATAAAACATCTAAAGGCACCCTTGCACAAGTCATCTTGGGTCAAGCGACTCGTCGCTTTTCTCATGAAGGTCATTCCCTCATCGATTCGTCGCTTGAGGGGGTAGTCACACTTAGTCACCAATCAACAAGCACACACCCAATCAAAGCAATGACATGCATTCAAAGAATCATTGACAAAGACAATCACGCTCCCGCTTGGGGCAGTAAACAAGCAAGCAATCAAATTGATCAAACACTTGGTATTCCCGAAGCATGAACACAAGGTTCCCCCTGTGGACAAAAGGTTACGCCCTTTGCCTAATCATGACTGATCAATGTCCAAGCTCAAGTCACACCTCACCAAAATAGGTTAACACTTGAAATCAAATTCCTTAGCTCGTCAGAAGCAAGGATTCAAGAATGCATGCCCTTTCCATACTTGGGGCATCAAAAGTTGGTTAGGTTACCAAGAAACCCTAATCATTAGTGCTTTGGTTATCTATTTTTGCTCAAGCACCGCGTCACCCGCAGCGCTTCCCAAAAAGGGGCATCTGTAGACACCAAAACAGCACCAATCCGATTAAGTGACTACAAACACTGATCGCATTGACACACACAGCTTTCAGGGCAGCCCTCAGAGGTCAAACAGTGGTCCTAGCCACTTACACAGCAATTTAGAAGGTCGAAAAGTGAACAAAGCAAAGCTGGTCATTTTAACAAGCACTTAGGCAAAAACAAGCTTTTAACACTTAGGCAAAAACAAGCCTTTAACACTTAGGCAAAGGAAAAGGCTGCCTGTCACGATATCACGACGATCGCGATATCGTGATAGTCATGACATCGCGTTGTCGCGATATCACGATTGTTGCGACATCACGTTGTCGTGATATCGTGACAGTCGTGATATCATGACAGTCCTGACATAGCGATATCGCGATATCATGACAGTCACGATATCGTAGCAGTTGCGATATCACGACTGTCACGATATCGTGACAGTCGCGACGTAGCGCTGTCGCAATGTCACGACTATCATGATATCACGACAGTGCTATGTCACGACTGTCGTGATATCGCGACAGTCGTGACGTAGAGCTGTCACTATATCGCGACAATCACGACATCGTGACAGCGCTATGTCACGACTGTCATGATATCACGACAGTCGCGATATCGTGATAGTCGCAATATCGCGATAGTCACAACGTAGCGTTGTCGCAACGTCATGACTGTCACGATGTCGCGATAGCTCCAGCCAATGCGCCCGGTTTCTCTTTTGGTGTCGTGATATCGCGACGTCATGATATCGCGACGTCGCGATATCGCGACAACAACTTCGCGTGTATGCCTAGGCCGCATTAAACCAATTAAAGGCCGATTTCAACCAATCAAAAGAAAACATTTTAATCATTTAAAAGCAAACATTTTAATCATTTAAAAATCGACATTAAAATGACTCAAGGCAGACATTCAACAAGTGGCAGTCGAGAACAATCAGTTACTGCCGCCTTGTGCATGCGCGCGTAGGTGGGCAGATTGGCAGTTAGCGGACTGTTGCGAGGGCACTCATGTAATCCCTAGTCAAGGCGGAGTCTCCTCCCTGTTGAGAAGGCATGGCAGCCACGTGGCATCCCTGCTTGCCCTTTTCAAAGAGACCCCATGGGTCTATAAAATGGTGGATTTTCCCACCCAAAAGAGGAGAGGTTGACAAGCATTTTTAAAAGCAACGAAGTTTTGCTAAACCAGAGACCCGATTGCATCTGTTTTGATTCACCCTTTTCACATCCAGAATCTCTTTCGCAAGAGAGGTTGTTGGGTGGTTTTCGAAAGGTGAATCCGAACCTTCAGACCCAACATTGGACACAGTAGTCCACCAATTCGACGACACCACAACTTGAGAGATTTTGGGCCCTTCCTTAGTGGATTGGCACCGAAATCAAGTTCCAACGGGGGGAGGCCCGCTTGGGCACCCCGCACTTTTTTTGTTAATTTCATTTCAACCCAGTTCGAGTATTATTTGTTTATTCTGCATTATATTTTGCCGAACATATATTCTGCATTATATTCTAACGTTCAGAAGCCGCATGTCAAATACTATCGTGTTTTTTTTTAGATGTTTGGTTCTCTGTCAGAATAACAGGTTGCAGCGATTAGTTTGTCGTATATATGCAGCGATTATTTGCAGGCAGAATTGCAGGTTGCAAGTTGCAGGCAGCAGCCTTTTGGTGATGCTTGGCAGCAACGATTAGTCATTATAAATATATCTTGCATTGTGTTTTAGCCTATTTAAATAGTTAGCGAATATATCTTGCATTGTGCTTTAAACGTCTTACACCTGCATTACGTTTTCGATTGCATGTTATCCTGCATTACGTTCTATCCTTGTGTTGCAGGTGCTACTAAACAGTTTGTTGTTTCTTTGAACGCAGGAAGAACAGCAAGAAGCGAAGACTCATCAGCATAAGCGGCGGCAACACTGGCCCACCCATTTCAAATGTGGGCATGCGGAAAAGAAGATCACTATTCATTTGTTGTAATGGAAACATGCTAACTCTCCCAACCCTTGAAAAGGGAGGAGACGTATTGTAACCGAGTTGGAACCACATGAATAAAAAGGGCTGTGCTCCTACTTTTGATGTGATTATATCCGTGTTATTTCATGCATCAAGCTAGTTATTTTACATTGCATCTTAGTGTTTCTTTTATTTCTGGAATCTCATGCTTTCAGTTCTTCCTCAGATGGTTGGCTACTTTGGCCTTTTTGCCACCAATTGTACTATGATGCATCTTAATTTCCTTTCTCTCTCCTCTCTTCCAACACAAATGGAATTGGTATCATGGCCTATATTATTGTAAATGTGATCTCTATCGATGGTCCCTTATCTAATGGAATTTTTTTTATGCTTATAAAGACTTGATATTTTGATGGATTCAAATGTGCTCAATGGATATACGTTGATAAAATGGTAAAACTACTAAGGGATGTTAAAAATTGATTCACATTATTTTTGATAAAATGGAACTTTTTGAAAAGGGGTTATTATTTATTATATAGGGGTTTTCAACCAAGGGTTTAATAAATTAAAAGGAAAGGTGGTAAATTTTAAAAATAGGGGATTTTTTAATAATCCCGTGAATGCACATGTTTTGAATATTTTCAACTAAGTGATCCCCTATGGCTAGTTACTCTAGGATTTTTAGCCAATGCTCTATCTCCACATTGGCATGCTCTACAATATTCTTATCCATATTGAAATTTTGCTCCTTATATCTTTTTATATGAAAAGGATTGAGCTTCTCCCCATAGATCTGGTTCTTCTTTCCTATGTAGGGGATTACCATATGAGTAGAATCTATTAATAAATACCCCCAAGCTTGGCCATAAGCTCCCTTGAAAAGCATAATACAAATAGTGGTGGCAAATATACCACTATTACCTCCTAGATTGTTGAATAACTTGACAACTTGTGTAACAATATCCCTATTTCTTGGATCGATAGTCTATTTAGGTGCAATATTCTAGAGCTAGCCTACGTATATTGTAAACCCATAGAATTAAAAATTGCTTGTGACTTAACCATTATGGTATCTTTTGATTCTACCAACTGGTTGTGAACTACCCAACCCTTCATACACATAGAAAAATAACAGGGTAGAGACTTAATCTCACCTATGTTTAAAGATAGTCACTTATGTACTACTATAAATACTAAGAGAATGATTTCACTAGCTCTTGAGTTTTTGAGAGCTTCTTCTACCAAATTATATTGTTTAAAAATCAACAAAGTGTCCATATTCTTCATTTATTTCACAATGTTATGTCCAATAATTTATGGTAGCTTTTATTCCTTCTTATATGGTTGCTTTGACCTCTTTTGGTACTAATCAACAACCTCTTCTCTTTGGTTCTTTTTTATGGAAGGGTACCATAAATTTTGAAATACTTGATCCTTATATTGATCTAATTGTGGTGATTTAGATTTTGGTAAGCTTATTGGATTTGGTTGGTTGTTGGTGCTACTGGTTCGGCTCATTCTTGAGATTAGCTATTTGATTCTCTATATTTCACTCCCTTTATTGCCTCATTTGTGAATGTGGGGATATTACTTGCTTGTTTGGCCTAGATTGTTCCTTAGGCTTCTTCCTTATTTATTTTACATTCACCAATAGTTCTATTTTTTTTTTATGTAATAACAAAGAGCTTTGCTCATATTCCATGAATCCATTGGTTGGAGTGGCTATCAAAGGATTCTTAGCTACTTGATTCTATTCCAGATCTAGCAGTAGGGTTGTAAGCTCTTCTAATTATTCTTTTATCTTCTATTTTGGAGCCAATTGGGATCAAAGTTGGTAAACTTGGATAGCATCCACATTATTATGACTATCAAGTGTTGGGTACAAACATTTATCTAGAGCCATATATGCTTCTAATTCTTGACTTCCAATGATAGTAATTTGTTCTTCTTTGACTTCACAAACTAGCATCAAATGGTATTTTGAGTCATAAGGAAGTTTTTATTATTGATATTCTTAAAATCTCTCCTCAATATTTTGCTACTCTAATATGACAAGATTGTTTGTCATGGTCTGGATTGTAGCTCCGAGCTCTTGTAGTTCCTTCAATTTTGGGGTGGTCATAGTAGGTACAAAACTCGCCATAATAGAATACTAAGGGAATGATTCAAGCATTGTGGATGTTGAAGGGGAAGATACAGTGAGGGAGGTAGCTTGTGAGTTTATCTGATAGATTTGAGGTACATATGACATAATAATTATAGGGGGAAGTATTCCAATTAAAATGAGTATATTCACTGTTATAATAGCAACTTGAAAAACTTTTGAGAATCTCAACTCATTGGATTTTCATATCTAAAATCTTATGTTGGTGGAGAATTCTTAGAGGTAGAATATGTAGGCCTAGGCATGTGATGATTTTATGTCTTAATGGATCCTTCCCTAGGTTTTGCTAAACCAAATATTAAAATTAGTTTCGCTTTCTTGAGTATACCTTTGGATGAATGAAAATTGGGTGAGCAATATAAAATGATACCCTATGTTATTAAACTCTAAAATGAAGGGTTCAACTTGATTAGCCAAGTACCTATGTTGGCATACTCTAACAAGTGGTGCCATTCCAATACTTCACATTTGAAATATTATGCAATAAGTCTTACCATTACATCTTCATGGGCAATGTCATAAATAGTAGCCAAAGTAGAAAAATCCTGATAGTGCTCATAAGTTGTATTTTCACTACCATTATAGGAGGGCTAGGCCTTTAATGTAGCTTGAGAAACATCATGGACATTATGGAGATTAAGGGGTCCAACACTATTCTAGGTTAGATATATACATCCAACCATGGTTTCTAATTGGGTGTGCTAGGATGACTGGGAAATCATCAATCTGCACAAGATCCTTTGAGATTCTTCGACCTTCAGTCTTCTCATTATGTGATTTTGGATCTCATCCCTTCAAAAAAGTTGATGATATCATGTTGTTGAATCAATGGATTCAATAGGTGAATGCAATTTGTTTGCTTGTGAGGTCAATATATCCACCATAATATCAATCCTCTAAAGATATGAAACAAATGTTGAATAATCTATCCCACCATGTGTACCATAAACCCTTGCTCAATTATTTTCCTAATAGATTGAATCACACCCTAGAACATAGCCAATATTAGATGGTTTGGTATTGCTCCCTAGACAATTTTTGGATAAGGCTAGTTCCTTGTTGCAAAATAAAAAATAAAAGAAATGGTGAAAGACTAAAGATAAAAATGGAGGATTAGAAAGAAATAAGAAAAATAAATGTGGATTTAAATATGAAAAACATTTGTCTAACAACATTGTCACATCATATACAAAATGCACTGCAACCAAACTATATACAAGGTATAGTAGAGCAAACACAAAGAAAAGTATTTTAGAATATAAAATAAGCTTAGATCATGCCCTCCACTACTTTGATAGACCTCAATGATAGTCCAAACAACATCTATGGCCTAATAGAATAGATCACTAATAAATATTTATAGAATAAAATAGAACCATAATGATTAATGAAATGCATCCCTAATATTCCAATAGACCGTCCACAAATCTCTTAAAAAAATATCTAGAGACTACAACTCATGCATATACAAAATAATTCCACAACACATTTCTAGAAAAGGTCAAAAAATAAGCTAATTCATTAAAATTATAGAAAAAATTATATATTATACAAAAAATAAACACTTAAATTATCAACCCTCATAATGAGGTAAAATGCCCTATTTATTGATTACTATACTATTCTAGTTAATGATTACAAAGAAGACCTGCCATAGGCCTGATAAGAATAGCATACTCTGACCTTGTTTGAGGCTCATTCTTGATCAACATGCTTGGAAAGAGTGGGTGTTTTTTGCTTTGTCTCAACCAACTATCCTACTCCTATGGTTAATCACACTCTTCAAAACCATGTGTCTTCAATAGGCTAGAGCCACCTAAGTACACTCAACATTTCTCCACTACGCTTCTTTATTATGTTAGTTGTAATACTTACAAGAATATCCAATCATGATAAATAGTGGCTACTTCCATTTGTAACTTATATAGATTGACTATCACTTTATCGCCTAATGACTTTGATCAGGGTGACTAAGGAGTGATTGGGTAATCCCAACTTCTAACATGCATGATTTTCTATTGAATGGGAATTTTGGGGGATTTGCTTTCTATTAGGGCCATAGAGTCATGGCCAAGAATTCTAAGTTCTTAGCTAATGTGTGTTGAGCAAGGTGCAACAACAGTATTGTCATTGTTGTCAACACAGTTAGTTAGATCTATTGATGCAATGGACAAGAAGTTCAAAAGCATTTCAGATGTAGAAGCCAGGAGTTCAAAGGTTACTCAGAGTATGTACAATGATTGTCCAAGAAAACTGAAGTGGCCCATATGCAAAAGATTAAATAAAAAGACAAGTAAGAAAAGTGTCGCGATATCGCGACATATACAACAGGCAAGAAAAACTGTCATGATTTCACGACATTTTGGAAGAGAGAGAAAAAGTAGGAAAAACTGTCATGATTTCACAACATGTTGGAAGAGAGAAAAAGCAGGATAAACTGTCATGATTTTGTGACATGCTAGAAGAGAAAAAGGCAAGTGGAAAAACTGTCACGATTTCGCGACATGTTGGAATAGAAAAAGGCAAATGGAAAAACTGTCATGATTTCACGACATGTTGGAAGATAAAAAGGCAAGTGGAAAAATTGTCGCGATTTCATGACATGCTGGAAGAGAAAAAGGCAAGTGGAAAAACTGTCGCGATTTCACGACATGTTGGAAGAGAAAAAGGCAAGTGGAAAAACTGTCACGATTTCACGACATGTTGGAAGAGAAAAAGGCAAGTGAAAAAATTGTCATTATTTCATGACATGTTGGAAGAAATAAAGGCAAGTGGAAAAACGGTCACGATTTTGCGACATGTCGGAAGAAAAAGAGAAAGCAGGAAGAAGTGTCATGATTTAGTGACAAGTTCAAAGAAAAAAGAAGTAAGAAAAGTGTCGCGATTTTGCAACATGTCGTATTTTCGTGACTAAAATAAGAGAGGGAAAGTAAGTTGGAAAAGTGTCATGATTTCATGACATGTCGTATTTTCATGACAAAAGAAATAGAGGAATTTTACAAAAGCAGAACTATCATGATTTCACGACAAAAGCAGAAAGCAAGACTTTGAAGGCAAAAGTGTCGTGATTTCGTGACAATAGCAAATAAGTGAAGTACAAAAGTAGAAGTGTCGTGATTTCATGACAAAAGCAGAGAAGAAGACTTCGAAGGCAGAAGTGTCATGATTTCATGAAAAAAGCAAAAAGCAAGACTTCGGAAGTGGAAGTGTCACGATTTCATGACATGTCGCATTTTTGTGACTCAAAAAGGACAAGAAGGTAGAAAAGCAAAAGTGTCATGATATTGCGACATGTCACATTTTCACGACTCAAGAGGGACATGTAGGCAGGATAAAAAAAGTGTCGTGATATCATGACATGTATTTTCATGGTCCAAAGCTAAGAGAAAGAGCAAGGAGAAAAAATGTCACGATATCGTGACATGCATATTTTTTACGGTCTGATACAAAGAGAAAGAGAGAAAGAAAAAGTGTCACGATATCGTGACATGTTGTTTTTTTGGAGATTAAAGCAAGGAGAAAGAGAGAGAAAGTGAAAGTGTCACGATATTGCGACATGTTGTTTTTTTGGGGATCAAAGAAAGGAGAAAGAGAGAAAGTAAAAGTGTCGCGATATCGCGACATGTTGTATTTTTACGATTGAGTTGAAGCCGACGAACCTATGAAAACCGACTAAAATTAGGTTTTATAGGTGTCATGAAAGCTGACTAATATTAGGGTTTGTAGCCGACTAAGATTAGGGTTTTCATCTCAAGAATTATGTTATAAAAAGAGGGTAGATTTGAGAATTGAAAGTGTGTTGAAGTGTGCAAAATACGGTCGCTATGTGCAGAGAGCAAGTCATGTCGAATTATTCCAAGTGTGATATTTTGCTAAGGAAGTAGAGTGCGCAATAGGGAGAAGATGACTATGGATTTCGAGTACAGTGAAGCAGACTATGCAAAGTGATTGCGCAGAGAAAGCAGAGTGCACAAAGAAAGAAAAGGTGACCAGTCAGGGTCTAGCAAAAGCAAATGTATCTTACTATAAATCTTCTAGTTTAAGAATTGAATTCCAAGTTGGTGCTTGGAATCAGGGGTTGGTGCTCCTTTCTGTTGGTGTAGATAAATCAAGGGTTGGTGCTCCTTCCAGTGGGTGCTGGTAAATTGTTTGTAAAGTTGTTGCTTTGCAAAGGCTAGATTTGGATGGTAGTCCAAGCAATCACTTTGAGGAGTATCCACTTTGGTGAACCTCGTTAAATCTTATGTTGTGTGATGTTCTCTTGTGGTACTTGCTTTATCTGATTCTAGGGTTTCATTATTTCTAATTTAAGAGTTGAGAATTTAATTTTAAAGAGCTACACTGATTCACCCCCCCTCTTAGTGTCATTGTAAGACTAATAATTGGTATTAGAGCTAAGTTCCTATACAAGCCTAATCGGTTAGGGTGATCTTGGAAGTAACACAATGTCAGGTGGTGAAGGTTTCTCATCAAACAAAGCACCTTTGTTTGACGAATCTAATTACGCATTCTGGAGAATCAGGATGCAGACATATCTCTATGCTTTGGGATATGACATCTGGGATTCAGTAGTTAGTGGATACACAATACCCATCACTCCTCCAAAAGAGGCTGATAAAAAGAAACTATTTGAAATTAACTCAAAAGCAAAGAATGCTATCATGTGTGGTTTAGCAGATAGTGAACTAGTTAAGATCATGAACTGTAAAACGACAAAAGATATATGGGAAAAATTGAGGAGTATTCATGAAGGAGACGATAATATCAAGGAGGCCAAGTTACAGACACATCGAGCTCAGTTCAAAGCATTGAAGATGAATGATGATGAAAACATTGAGGCATATATGCTGAGAGTTAATAGAATCATTAATGTGATTAGAGGACTCGGTGAGGATATCGAAGACTCTACCATCATGAAAAAGATACTAAGATATCTTCCTCAAAGGTTTGATTCTAAAGTCTCAGTGATAGAAGAAGCTAAAAATATAAATTACTTTAGTATAGATTAGATATATGGTTCCTTGACTACATATGAGATGAGGATAGGAAGATCTAAACCCACAGACAGAGAAGCGACTTTTAAATCTCTTAAAGATAAAAATGCTAAACAAAAATTTGAGGAAGAAGAGACATCAGATGAAATGGAAGCAAACTTTGTTAGAAAACTAAAAAGGGGAAAAGGAAAATACAGAGGAAAGCTACCACTTAAATGTTTCAACTGTGGAGGCATTGGGCATTTTGTGACTAAATTTCCTCTTAATGAGAATAACAAAAATGATGAAGGATCGCACCAAGAAAGAAGTGACTGGAAGAAGAAAACGAATTTCAAAAAGGGCAACTTCAAGAAGAAGAGTTTCATCTCCAAAAATGCTAGTTCATCAGAAGACAGCTCTGGTGAGGATTTTGAAGAGGAAACAGGTGAAGCTCTTTTCATGGCATTTGAAGAAGTAAAATCATAAAAGGAAGAAGGAGTGAACTCTGAAGTATGCAGTGAAAACCTTGAGGCTAAAGTAGACCTAGAAGGTGAGTTGATCTCTACACTTGAAGAATGGAAAATAGAGAGGAAAAATAATAAGAAACTTTCAAAAAGGCTTAAGGATGCAAATGAAATCATATCCATCTTGAAAGTACAAATAGAAGAATCCAAGAAAATCTCTAAATATCTTGAAGTGCAAATAACCATGAAAATAGATTATTGCAGCAAGCTAGAAGAAGATATTGTTGGTTTAAGGATGCAGCTAGAAGAGATGAATAAGAAAATTAGTTGTTATCACAAATGTGAAGTTCTATGAAGCTGGATAAGATCATAAATGACCAAAGGTCTACAAGCATCAAATTTGGTCTGGGTTTCGTTGAAGGAGAATCATCAAGTGGATCAAAGGCCAAAAATGTAGAATCCATAAAGAATGAAGATAAGAAACAGGTTGATCAAGGAAAAACATCTCATGCAAAAGAAAGCAATAATTCCAGGCATAAAAGGGGAATTGACAATGATGGATTCACAAATGTCACACATCAAAGAAGAAGAAGACCTATGGATCCTACAACAACATGGCAAAGACCATCACCTAGGTTCAATTATTCCTTTTTTGGTTTTTGTTGGGAGCTCTAAACACTGATAGGAAGTAAATGGGTATACTTTGAAGTGAAGCCATAGTTAAAACTACTTTGCCTGCTTGAGATAACAGATGTCCTTTCCAACCTACTAGATTTTTTTGGATCCTCTCTAGAACTATGTTCCACATTGATCCTTCAAGTTTCCCCGTAAATAGGGGAATACCTAAATAGGAGGTGGGAAGGGATGCAATCTGACATTCCATGATCCTTGCTATGCTATTTTGCCTAGGAATGGGGGTATTGATGAAATAAAGTTTGCTCTTATCAAAATTCACTTTCTATCCAACCGCTTCTTCATACATTATGAGAATATTTTTAATCCTTCTTGCCTCAACCACAGAAGCCAAAGTCAGTAGCAATGTATCATCAAAAAATTGTTGATGTGTCATCGAGGTAGTTAGCGACGTGGCCTTGATACCTGATATGAGTCTAGCTACCGCTATTGCACTTAATGGTTCTTCCCAAGGCCTCAGCTACAATGATGAACAACATAGGACTTATGGGATCTCCTTGTCTTAGGACACATTTTCTTTGAAAAAAACCTACAGTATACCCATTAACCAAAACAAAAAAACAATGCTTAGAAATACACTCTCTTATTAACTTGACCCATTTCATGTTGAAGCCAAATTTTAATAAAACTGCCTCTAGGAATTCCCAATTTATCCTGTCATAAGCTTTGTTCATGTCTAACTTTAAATACATGACTGCTTTTTTGGTCTGAGTGGCTATATGAAGAGCCTCATGAATAGTAATAACTCCATCTAAGATTTATATTCCTTGTACATAACTTCCTTGACTTGGATCAATGATAACCGATAGAACTTTCTTCAAACGGTTGGCTAAAAATTTGGACATAATTTTATAGGATATATTACATAGGCTAACCGGCCTAAAGTCAGCCATAGTCTTGGGGTTGGGGCCTTTAGGGATCAAAGAAATGAAAGTTGAATTGAAACCCCTTGGAATATGATTTGAACTTTGGAACTCCTTGATTGCAGTAATAACTTCTGCTCCAACAATATCCCAACAAACTTGAAAAAATCGTAGTGAAAAACCATCCGGCCCAAGAGCTTTGTCAGGATCCATGTTAAACAAATCCTCCTTGATCTCTTCATCTAAAAAAGCTATTGTAAGAGACTCATTAATCGTTTCATCAATGATTTGTGGAATGAATTGAAGGAGAGAGTCCTTTGCTTGGGCATTACAGGTCGGTTCTTCACCCAATAATGAACTAAAAAAATTAACAGCCTCGTCCCTGATCTCCTGAATGTTTTGAGTTGAGGATCCATCCACCTTAGTTAAATTTCTAATATTATTGTTGCTTCTATTGCTCAATGTGGTAACATGGAAAAATTTTGAATTAGAGTCCCCTTCCTTTAGCCATAATGCACTTGATTTCTGCCTCCAATACATCTCCTCACAAGATAAAATATTATAAAACTCACAAAGGGTTTCCTTCTCTTCAGTCCTTGTTGCCTCATCATAGGTTCCATTTTGGATTTTTCTTTCTATTATTCTCGGTTTTTCCCCCACTTGCTCTCTTATTCTCAAAAATATTTCCAAAGACTTCTTTATTCCATATTCTAAGGTTGTTTTTCACCATCTTAATTTTTTGAGATAGTTTGAAGGAAGAACTTCCTTGGATAGGCTGCTGCCACAATTCCTCTATTCGTTTCTTGAAGTCCGGATGTTTAACCCATATTGACAGAAATCTGAATGGATTTTTAAAGGAGTTAGCCTGAAATGCCTCCCATAGAATAAGATTACGGTCTGAAGCGCATTTAGGAAGGGCTTGTAACTTTGAATCACCAAACATTGTTGTAGTTTCCTTGGATAAAAAAAACTTGTCCAACATTTCTTGAATCAGTTGACTTCCTATCCTCTTGTTACTCCATGTAAATTTGGCTCCTTTTAGTCTTACATCCATCAATTCATTTGTGTTAATGAATTCATTGAAGTCCTCCATGCTCCTTGAGGGTAACCCAGATCCTCCCTTCTTATCAGATGGGTAAATGGGGGTATGGAAATCTCCCCCAATCACCCAAGGAATGTCTTTAAAATCTTGGCTCAAATGCCCCAAAAACTCCCACAGAAACTTGTTATGGTTAAATATTGTTAACTATAATTAACCTAAAATCAACTTATTATGTTGGCTTACATTAAACTTGATGATTTATTTCTATAAAAACCCCCCTCACACTCTTTATTTGTCAGCAAAGTGTTGTGCAATATTATCTATAGATAGTGATTATTTTTTGTGCATATGGGTACCCTAAGTCTCTTTCATATTTTTTCTTTCTACATAAAATTTGATTAAATATTTTTCTTTTGTTAATTTTTGGAAAGTATTGTGAACTCCATCATGGTATCAAAGTGGGTATGGAGCAACATTTCTTGGTCATAAAATAAGTACATGAAAAGTCTCTGATCCTTATTCCAATATATAGAAAAAATTTATTCTATATTTTTTTGGCAATTCTATATTTTTTTTAGATCTTTCTTTTACTCCATTATGATCAGATTTTTGTTGGTATTCCATCTATATTTTGATCCAAATTCTGAGTTGTGATTTGATCTTCTCTTAATGTAAAATGGAGGGAAAATATGGCTTTGAGTTTGAATTTAAATTGAGCACTAGATATATTTCATGTGTGCATTTGTCAGCATGCACCTCATAGCTAGCATCTTCTACCTTTGGCATACTTAACAAACCCTTCATAGAGGGTTACACCATCCTTATTAGCTCTAACAGTGTGGCACATTGGTTTGATAATGGAGTGTAGTTTTGGATTTATAAGGTTAGATATTTAATTCCCCATGTGATCCAAGTTTTTGTGCTTAGGATAATTACTAGGAGCAAATGACTCCATAGGTCCCTTGCTTATTAGTCAACATCATGGTATAATGGCTAGCTAGGTGTTTGCAAGATATTTAGAAGGTAAAGTCTCTAGGTTCAATCCCTCATTATCACTCTTTTTCCTCAGTCGATGAACCGGTTGATGATTACTATGGATTGGTTGGTGGTTCATTCATAGCAAAAGCATATGGATTGCTAGCAAGAAACGTGTTATAGCATGTTCAATATCCTAAGGTTACAAGGTCAATTCTTAGTGTAGAAGTTAGTTGTTGAGATTTTTGTGAAATAAAAGGATAAGTGTGGAATCTTTGCTTTCCATTTTCAACAAAAATCTAGATACCTTGGTTATACCAAGGTCCTTAGCATTGAGAGATCTCAATTTTGAATCCATGGAGGCAATTTTTGGGTTACTCAGGGTAGTCTAGACCCTTGGCCAATGTGAACCTCTATAGAGCCACTTCAAATATATTTTATATATGCATATTTGCTTGACCAATTAGAATTAAGTAAGATTCAATAGCTAAGTAGATCAAAGGAGCTATGGTAGAAAAAAATGATTGGATATTTCCAGTGAATCATTTTTTTTTTAAGTGGCAAGTCAAGATTAGTGCTTGCATCCCTAATATTATAGACCTTAATTTTTATTGTTTGGGGTCTATTAGAGAAAATAATTGAGGCCATAAATATTTTGTATGAAAAATTTTGGAGCCTATGTTTTCAACTTGCATGATTTTTTGAGCTCTATGCAGTAGTGGCATTAGTTTATAAACTTACTATGGTGTTAGGGGTTAGATTGTGTAAAACGTGCCACAAATCTCTAGATACTCATTTTAATGAATGAAACTACAGTTTTTTCTCAACTCAAAATTATTAGTCTGCTAGAAAATAAGAAGTTATGGTGCATATTAGAAGGATAATGTAGCTATTCATGATTATGAATCTTGAAACCCAAAAAGTAGAAGAGGTTTTAGGTTTGTTTTCCTTATTGATTGAGCCAAAGTTGTTTTTTCATATAAAAGAGGAGAGTGATGATATCAAGGTATGGTATAAACTACATGTTTGTTTTTGAAAGGCTAATACTACTAAAGTGATTCACTTGGAATTAGATATTTCTTATTTTTTAATTATCTAATTTTGATAATGTTAAGGACTATATTGTGAGATTCAAGGATTTGAGGGTAGATATTGCATTTTTTATAGGTAAAGAGAAAGATGATATATAATGTGTTAATATTTTTCTATCTAATCTCTCTCCTTACTTTTAGATGTTGAACCTAATGGCTTATATGATTCCAATATTTTAAAATTTTATAATACAATTACTTTTTATTAGTTATTTTCTCACATAGTTCATGTTTAGAAGGCAATGCAAAATTGTGGTGGAAATCCATAAATATAAGCTCATGCAAAGGAATTCAATTCTAAGGAAGCTAATATCAAGGGGTCCAAGTAATAGGCTGATTATTCAAATAAAATTAAGACCAATTGCAAAGACTACATGTTTTTTTTTTAAGGCTAATACTACTAAAGTGATTCACTTGGAATTAGATATTTCTTATTTATTAATTATCTAAGTTTGATAATGTTAAGGACTATATTGTGAGATTCAAGGATTTGAGGGTAGATATTGCATTTTTTATAGGTAAAGAGAAAGATGATATATAATGTGTTAATATTTTTCTATCTAATATCTCTCCTTACTTTTAGATGTTGAACCTAATGGATTATATGATTCCAATATTTTAAAATCTTATAATACACTTACTCTTTATTAGTTATTTTCTCACCTAGTTCATGTTTAGAAGGCAATGCAAAATTGTGGTGGAAATCCATAAATATAAGCTCATGCAAAGGAATTAAATTCTAAGGAAGCTAATATCAAGGGGTCCAAGTAATAGGCTGATTATTCAAATAAAATTAAGACCAACTGCAAATACTATAAAAGGGAGGGACATCCAACAAAAAATTGCTTGTTGAAACTACAAAGGATTGAAAGTTGAATTCTTGAAGTTAGATGAATGTCTTCTAAATAATTAGGGATATTCATATGTATCTACCTCAACTGAAAAGGCTAACTAGAGTGTTCATTATATGGGGAATACATTAGTATCACTAATTTATTCTTCCTTGTCCCCTCACTTTAGATTATTAGAGGGTGTTGAAATTATAATCAACTTCATGGCTAAGAACCAATATTGAGTGATGTATTGGATATACCTAAGGGCATTTCATTGTATAATGTATTTATTATTTAATAATATTTTATTATGTATTCCCAATAGGATTGGTTAACCTTGTTATGGTTCAACCATTTTATTATTTATAATTAATCTAAATCCCACTTATTATGTTATCTTAGGTTAAAATTTATGAAGTATTCAAGATTTTGGTATTTGCTACAAATGTCCTTATCACACTCCTTATTTCTCATTATATTGTTACATAATATTATCTATATATAGTGATTATTATTAGTTTCAATGGCCACCTTAATTCTCTTTTGTCCTTTTTTATTTTCTATATAAGATTTGAGTAAAAATTTTGCTTTTGTACATTTCTAGTAAGTATTGTGAATTCCATCATATCAAAATTGTTAGGACTCATACTGCATTCACCTTGGTCACATCCATTTGAATATATTTTTTTGCTAGTTCTAGTATATAGAAATCCCATATCTTCATAGATAAATTTCAACATCACCTTAAAGTAGGTCTTGAATCCACTATATAGTTCCTCAATAAGTAATTTTTTATTTGGAAACTTTAAGTTTTGGGTTTAGGTGTATTCAATATATCAATCACATTTACCTAGATAGTTGATGAATTTTAGCTACCAAATTTTGTTGCTCTATTATATTGGACTTTGTTTAGTGCCATTCCATGAATTTAGATTTAGCATAGCTCTTTTTTGTTATTTTAGTTCTTCCTAAAATTAATCTCTTTGCATGAGCAAGGCTAGAGCTTCTAGAATGTTAACTTTGGCCAATGTTTTTTCATATCTTTGACAATGTTGAATCTAAATTCAATGGTCCTACTTTCACTATATGATGTAAAATTTATGTATTGTCTAGTAATAGTCATGCATCCTTCACTATTTAGGGATAGGTACATCAACTAATTCTTAGCTTACTTTTGTAGCTTCTCTTTTTTATTTTGTTTATTTACCACCATTGCCTCTTATTCAATTTTTTTACTTTTCCATGCATAGCAATAGCTAATGGAGTTGTTTGTCCATTTTTGTACTTTTTTTGCATTATCAGATGCTCAAATACCATTGGTCACTTTTACTTTACATGCAACAATAATATTCTTCTTAATAATATGGTTTTGATACAATATTCTACTTGCTTCATAGATGGTACTTGTTTAGTAATTGTCTTCTTTTTGCTCCTAGTCCCAACCCCTCATTGATTGAAGTATATATTAATATTCCTCTAAAATGGAATATTTTGCAAATGCTATATTATTTTCATTTAATGGTTCTAGGATTGATTATTGGATAAGAGTTAGTGGATGATTTATAATGAGTATTATTTTTCTTAATATTGCAGTATGGTATGCCCGACATTATTAATTATACATAATTTTTAATAATATCTTATAACCATGGCATATTTGGTAGGATAGTGCCCAATTTTGTAGATAAATTACCATAAAGTATTGATATTTAAATTTACATTGATCATGTTATTTTTCAACTAATTACATAACTAATTATTGGTTGGTTAATAGAATTGGTCATTTGTTAGGTACAAGGTTCTTCTTCATACCAATTTATTGCTACCAACTACTATTTGATTGTCATATATTATTTTTCCCTTTATCCATGCTAGTTTGATTTATAGAGGCTCTCATCATTTCCATCATTTTAAACATGTGACTTTTCCACATGTTATCTTGATTAAAATGAGTGGTAATAGTAGGGTTGATTTGGGGTGGATCTTGTAAAGCAAATAACTAGGGATAGAAAGCAATGGAGAAAATGGTTTTATGACCAATGAGTGTTACCATGTAAGTATAATTGGTTTATGGATAGGTATTCATGTTGAATGTTAGTTGAGCATTTGGTATTGGATTCATGGTGAGAGGAGGTCTAGGAATTTCTAGATTTTAGAATACATGAGCTCCATAGGCCATAGGTAGGATAAAATTAATTTTCCTACTCTAATAAGAAAATATTTAGCATGGGTCATGTTTTCAAAAGTTATATACAAAGCAACATGATTAGCATTGAAAATCTTTAGCACCAAATTAGATTGTAACATTTTATGTAATATAGTAAAGTTTGCTCCTCATAAGCATGTACGTTTGTAAGAATTAGATACAATGTAATAATGAAATTAATATTATAATCATGGATATTTTCTTGAGGATGTCCTTTCATGGAATTTATTTGAAGAATAATTGAATATACATTTCTGAAATTACCAAATCTCTTTATAAAAGGTTCTCTAATAAAAGCCTAACTAGTCACAAAATTATCAAGCAAACCCCTATACTATAAAGCATCTTTATCTCTTAATGAGTAAATAGACATACCATAATACCCTCTTATTAAATACGATGTACTAAATTTAACATAGATTATTCATGATTCAAGGTTGTATTACTTCCATTTACATCTAAGATAGGCAACTAATTCATAGGGAAAATTAGGGTGGAAGAATAGGACATTAGATATAGAGGCCCTTGATAGGTCTAATCAGATAGTTAGTTTTGGGGCTTACATAGTGCAAATGCTTGAGGAACTTGATCATATTGTATTTATAGTGGATATTATGTATTCCTTTGTGGTGGGGCTACATACATATATGGTAGTGACATGCACTCAATTATTTTTGGAAACCTAATGGATTTTGTAGAACAACATCCTCTCATGGTGGAAACTAAGGGTTTGGATTTTTTACCAGGGGTGAAATTGGATAAGATTGATTTTTATTGAGTATGACTTATAGGTTATGCATCGGTGGAGAGATTTGTAAGCTAAACTATGAATTTTCCTAATTAGGTGGAGCAATATATTGCTATAAATTTTATGTTGTCTAACTAGTTGGGGAAAATTTTTAATTGGGATTTATGATCTAAATCCTTTATGTTCCCATTTATCTAGGCAACACTTGTCAAGTTTTACCAATTTTACAAAACACCTTGGTTTGATACTGGAGGATTCATCTGGCTTGACACATTGCTAAATTTGGTATTAGGAGGAGTTGATAAGCCCTAGAGTGGATGTTTATTTAGATGGTTAACCATGTTTAAAAAATTTACTTGTTATCTTGACCCAAGCAATGACTAATTTTTTAAAGGTTACCTTAAAATCTTGAAGATGGAGGGGATTGACTCTCTATGATTTGGAAACTTGAAGATACTTGTAATTGAAGGGTTTGACTACTTTGAGAATTATTTATTCTATCAAATTATCCACCTAGGAACCTTATATTGTTAGTAGGCTATGATATATTTAATAAGCCTTGTCACATTTTGGGCATTCCATACAAGGGATTAGTGATAATAATCAAAATGATAGGTCCAATGGAATACTAAGTTTGATTAACATCAAGAAAAGTATAACCATATGCTTGAGAATTATTAAAATTTTAAATTACCCTAACCATTGTGGACAAAAGATATTGACCTTTTTTGGATGGATTAGCCATGGACCCTTTGGTCCACAGAGTTGGATTTAGCTTGGGCTGATCATATCTATGTATCTCCATGGTAGTTTTCTTCTTTTTAACTTTCATGTCTTCATTTGGTAAGGTATGAGTTTGATTGGATGGAATTTGTTATAAAATTGTTATATCTTTGAGAGCGTATTCATAAGATTTAACTACACCTCATATGTACCTATATGGATAATATTCCAAGTTAGAAAAACTAGTTTTTCAATAGGGAAGCAAATTACTCCATGATGATGAGAAAATTGCTTCCAAAATACTTATAAAATTTTGCATAAGAAAAACATAGTGAATTGATCCCTTTTTAAAATGAGAAATTCATTCACCAAAACTAGGTAAATTGCTTCAAAGAAATATAGAGAAAAATATATTTTCTTCTAGGTGATTTTCTTACCAAGGATAGGTGATTCAGTTTTTGAAGCTAGGTGATTCACATTTTTTAACACTTCAGAGATTTTTTATTTTATTTTTACCTATACGTGAATCACTTCAAGGAGGATCAAGTCACTCATCCGATAGAAACTATGTAAATTTTATTTAATATTGGTGAATTGCTCCTTACTAGTGGTAAAATGCAATCTAAGTAAAACATGAAGCACATCTTATGAATCCTTGTGAATATTTCTTATGCTTTGCAAAAATTTTAAAATTTTATTGTATTTGAAAATGGAGTTGCCATTTCATAAAGCATCTATAATTTCATGTGCAAAATTTTTAAATATAGATTCGATTCAATTTAATTTGATCAAAATTTGTGCAAAAGGGACTAGACATGATTTCAACATAAAAATCAAGCCCTTACTCCCAATGGGTGTGCTATAAACTAATATTGAATGCAAAAATATTCTAACTCCTAATGCACCTCACTAAGCCTATCAACACCATTGGAAGAAATAGGATCATGCCTCCTTTGACCTCCAAATTGAGGTTGGCTACCTATTATCCTTACTAATCTAAGCTAATATAATCCAAGTATAGTAAATAAATGCATGAAATTAAGTGTGTAAAGGTAAATATTTTTTTTTTGATTGATTGAAAGGGTGTTGAAATGTCCCTGAACCTTGTACAAGAGGAATTACATGAATTTCATATCGACCGAGGTGGTCCAAGAAATAAATATCAAAGAGCGAGCAAACCTCCACATGAGGAAAGGTGTCGCGAAATCACGACCAAAATGGTGATGTCGCGAAATTGCGACAAATTGCACCGTTGCTGCCAAGAGAAGAAAGGATGTCACGAAATCGCGACAAGAAGCACCAATGGAACCGAAGGATGAAATGAGTCGCAAAATCGTGACATTTTGCAAGGTTGCTGTCAGAAGAGAGGAAGTGTCATGATATCGCGACATGTTGCTAGGTTGGAGCCGGAAGAGAAGAAGAGTCACGAAATCGTGACATGAAGGAAAACCGTGATCGGACAGAAAAGGTGTCACAAAATTACGACAAGAAGTAAGATCGCTGTCGAAGAGAAGAGGTGTCGTGAAACCGTGACAAGAAGTAAGATCGCTGCCGAAGAGAAGATGTGTCACGAAATCACGACAAGAAGGAATACTGTAGCTGAAGTGAAACAGTTGTCGCGATATAGCGACATTTATGGAAGACCGCTGTCGAAGAGGAAAGGTGTCGCGAAATCACGACAATATGGAAGACCGCTGCCAAAGAGAAAAGGTGTCACGAAATCGCGACAATATGGAAGACCGCTGCCGAAGAGAAAAAGTGTCACGATATCGCGACATTATGGAAGACCGCAGCCGAAGAGAAAAGGTGTCACGATATCGCGACAAGATGGAAGACCGCAATCGAAGAGAAAAAGTGTCGCGATATCGCGACAAGATGGAAGACCACTGCCAAGGAGAAAAATTGTCACGATATCGTGACAATATGAAGGACCGCAGCCGAGGAGAAAAAGTGTCACGATATCATGACCATATGCAAGAAAGAGAAAAAGTGTCGCGATATCGCGACAAGATGGAAGACCGCTGCCAAGGAGAAAAAGTGTCGCGATATCGTGACAAAATGGAAGACCACAGCTGAAGGGAAAAAATGTCACGAAATCGCGACATGATGCAAGAAAGCGCCTGAAGAGAAGAAGTGTCGCGATATCACGACATGTTGCAAAAACGCACCTGAAGAGAAAAAGTGTCACGATATCACGACAAGTTGCAAAAACACACCCAAAGAGAAAATGTGTCGCGATATCGCGACATGTTGCAAAATTACGGTCGAAGAGAAAAAGTGTCGCGATATCGCGACATGTTGTAAGACTGCAGCTGAAGAGAAAAAGTTTCGTGATATCGCGACAAGTTGAAAGACCTCATTCGAAGGAGAAAAAAGGTCACGATATCGTGACAAGAAGTAACCTCGCGGCCAGAAGAAAAATGGAAGTCACGATATTGTGACAAGCTTAAATTTTGCTGCCAACGGTGCAAAGTGTTGCGATATCACGACAAGTTGCCAAAATGCAGTCGAAGGGGGAGAAGAAGGAAGAAAGGACATGAAAACTCAACCAGTTCCAAGAGCAAACAAACCCAGTCCCCTATTAACCACTCACATTGTGCAAACATTGGAACTTGAAGAAGCATCCCTTAGGCCAATGGGAAAGGTGTCTCTCCAAACATGAATGTCCATTTTGCCAACTCCCTTGTTAGCAAGCTAGTCCGCAGCTTTTTTTCCTTCCCGGTACTGATGCTTAATGACTAATTCTGGGTAAATGCCAATTAATGCCTTGCATTCTTGGAAGATCGAAACAAGGGCCCAAGGCGGCACAGAAGTCCCATTGATCCAGTTGATGCAGTGCAGTGATTCTCCTTCTATGATAAGTTTATTGATGGTCAAGCCTTCCAAGATAATCAAGCTTTGGAGTAAATCCCGAGCCTCTACCATATTGTTAGATTGAATTCCTAGGTTCTGAGAAAAGGCCAAAATTATTTCTCCTTTGTGATTTCTGAGAATTCCTCCTTCGCCAGCCACTCCTGGGTTGCCTTTGGCCGCACCATCGAAATTAAGCTTGTGCCACCTTGTAGGAGGTAAGACCCACTTGATGACAAACCTGTTGACAGAAGTGTGGGGTGTGGCAGAGAGATTGAAAATATTGAAAAGTTTTGTTAGGTCCGATTCAAGGCCAGGAGGGGGGGTTTGGAAGACGAGACAAGAGAGGCATTCTCCGCAGCAAGGGCCAAGATTTTGACAACAACAATATTCTTATCAGTGGCTTGGTTTTTGAAAATTTTGGCATTTCTCTCAAGCCAAATCTGCCATAGGAAAATGTGGAGGCAAGCTTGCCACATGAATTTAAGTTTATTGTTCTTGAAAGGTCGGGGCCATTGTTGAAAAAGGAGGGGAATGGAATGGGGAAGGGCTACGGAGATGACAAAGGTGTAAAGGTAAATATTATAAAGGTAAACATGTGATATATTTAAGAAAAATGCTTTAAAATAGAATATGGTCATATTTGTAGCAATGAAGGTTCATGATCAATCAACACATGAAGAATAAAATAGCAATAGTATGATCCCATATGTATGAAATTATAATAAAATAATGGAATGGATAGAAGGAAAAAGGGTGATGTAACAATCACCATGCATTCCATAATCCAAAATATAAGTGCCACAATTAGAAATTAAATGTCTTGCACAATATCTCTACTATTTCTAAAATTAGATCCAAGTATAATATGAGACTCACAACATATAGCTCTAATTTCATCAAGGAACAAATATACTTTAATAAAATTGATGCTCCTATTTATAGGAATAATTCATCCAATATTTAGCTATAGTAAGAAATTTCCACTCATAATAATTCCACTAATTTGGGGTCAATTTTAGGAAACTGATGCACCTCCAAATGTTACATATATTTTAGTTCATCCGTAATCTACTTAAAAGCCTTCCAAATAGATTTTGGAACCATAAATAGATAAAATCCCACTTTTTTAGTCCTTATCATTCATGCATCCTTGTCTTGCTTGGCTTGTTGATGAATTATTTGTTGAAATATGTGCAATATGAAATTGTTTAATCCAAGGCCAAAAGTGTTATGAAGTGCTTATGACCACTATTAATGTAGCCTACATGCATGTGATTATGTAATCTTATAGGCATTCATCATATGTAAGCCTATGGGTCCATTTCATATTTCACCCTTAGTGGTATAACATTACTTAAAGGGTAATTTATTATTATTATTTTATATAGTTGACCTCAAGGTTAATTTTATATTGGCCTGGGGTTAACCTCTCATTGGGGATTTAGTATTGTTAAGGAATATTATATTATTTGATATATGCTAATGTACCCCCATGGTACATTTATGGTACAATTGTAAATATGTAATAGATTAGGGTTGAGTCTATATTTTAGGTGTGTGATTTATATTTCCCCTTTCATGTAAGTGTCAATGTGCAGAAAATGCACAAGTGTCATGTAAGAGTGCAATGTGCAGGAAATGCACAAGTGTCATGTAAGTTGGAATGCAAGTGTAGATTGAGGTAATATGCATAAGTGTCATGTATTTAAGTATGAAAATATATAATTTGATGATGTGCACAAGTATATTATATTAGTGGTGCATGTAGAAGTAAGATTTATGTAGATGTGTGCAAGTCTCATAGAGTCAAGTGTGCATATAAAAGAAAGTGAAGAGACTAGTATGCAAGTGGCAATATGATAAGCCAAGAGTCATGAGACTTGTCATATGGAGAGTATTAGTCAAGTAATTGAAGATTCATATTACTATGTATATATTATGGATATAATACCCCATGATAATGTAACATGAATATCGTATTACATAGTTGTAATAGGAAGAAAAGGAATAAAGCTTGTATACAAATTTTAAGCAATTAATAATTTTTGTTCATGCATATTTCATGAATGACATTGGTCATTTACATTCATTTTTTATTATATAAATTAATGTTATTTTATTTCCTTGATATACATATTAATTTGCTCATATATTATTCTACTCTTATATTATTATTCTAACCTTTAATGTTATGGCTATTTTTATATTGCGAATTGTGATATTTTGTGGTAGTAAGGTTTAAAAAGCCAACAGTGGTATCAAATTTGTAGCACAAGGGTGAATTATTCCCATTGGGGAGGTGATTTCTAATGCTTAATATGGTCAATTTACTAATCCCAACTTGTTTACCAAATCGTATGACCGTACGGTCTCTAAAACTACTAGTTTATGCCCAATGAACAACTTGTACGGAAGCCAAATTGACACACTGTATGATCCAAAATCATACAGTGATGGAGCTTGTATGATTCCACACTCAACCAATCCTTCAGATTCGGTTTTTTAGGCTTTCGTACATAGTTTTGTAACCCAACAAGTTGATTTTCCAAAACTGCCAAATCGGGTAAGTTCCTTCCAATCGCATAAACTACCAAATCGGGTAACTATCTTCTATACGATTTGTACGAACTATGGTGTATGATTTGTATGAAAAAGGTACATCCAAGTGCCAAATTGGATACTCTACTGGACCAATCTCTCTCAGATATGTTTTGTAAGGGTTTAATATGGTAATTAATCCTTTTCCAATAACATGCAAAACATATCAATGGGGCTTGAGAGAGTTGCAAATCCAATGGCGACACCCAGAAATCATACAACAGGGTTCAATACATCTTCCTTGAGATTACCATCATTCCATTCCACAAAAGCTACACTAGTGCCGGTTCCATCCATTATTCCACAACAATGCATAAATTAGCCAAAACAATCAAACAAAAGTACATGCAACAAAACTAAACCATCAATTGCTATTCAACCATTCTAGAATCGTACAACACATGAGAGAAGCTATGAGTTCTGATTATTATTCATTCCTATTTAGTAATGACATACAATCATTCTCTCAGAGCATAGTCTAACTCCTAACACTTGCTAGATTAACCAGAAGAATCCAACTCTATCAGATTATAACCAGTATATGTCTAGACCATCAAAATAAAAAATGGGGCCTTATATAACGTTTCCCAAGCCATTCCAAAGTGGTTCTTGAGGCAATTAGTTATTTACAACTACCCATGCATAATGAAATGCATTAATTAAGACTTTTACTAAGTCTAACACCTTAATAATCAAATACATGCGCAATTACAACTTCAAATTACATTTCCTATGCATTTCATGTCATTTTTCCTGTCGTTCCCCCCCGTCGCCCCCCCCGCCTCCCCCCCTATTACACATCTCCCTCTCGCTCCCCCCCCCCCCTCCCCCCGGGGGGGGGTTCCCCCCCCCCCCCCCCCCCCCCCTTTTCCTGCTCCCCCCCCCCCCCCCCCCCCCCCCTTTTCCCCTTCATTTCTTGCCTGCTTCCCCCCCCCCCCCTCCCCCCCCCCGTGCCCCCCCCCCTTCCCCCCCTCCCCTCCCCCCTCCGGGGGGGGGTCCCCCCCCCCCCCCCCCCCCCCCCCTCTCCCCTCCCCCCCCCTCCTTTCCCCCCCCCCCCCCCCCCCCCCCCGAGTTCCCTCACTTAACCAATCTTGATCAGTGGCACTCTTCTTCAAATTCTCCTACAAATGAGCTTCTATTTGAGTTGCCACCTGAAGCTCCTCATTCTTCTCTATAATGGTCTTCAGGTGGTGGTCAATATCAACCTCCAAGGCATGAACAATATCTTCTCTAGCCTTCAATTGTGCTTGCTTCTCTAGGACCATATCATTATATATTTTGTTGTCCTTCATAAGCTCTTCTATCTTCTTGTCTTGTGCCACCATTTGCTCATATTTTTTAGCCAACTATATGTTCATCTATTCATCCTTTGCTCTGAGTTGAGCCTCCAACTCCTTAATCCTATCTTCTACCATTTGTGAGACCTGTCACTTCTCTTCTTCAAGTGAACTAAGTCTAGCCTCAAAATTAGTTCTAGTGCTTAGCTTCTTCTTCCAATTTCTTTATTTTCTCCTCTATCATAACCTTACACTTTTGCAATTCTTCCTCCATTTCAATCATTTCCTTTCGAGTGGCTTTCATCTCCTCCTTTTGAGCTTCCTTGAGCTGATAAATCTACTCCAATACGATGCTCAACCACTCTATCCAATGTGTTAGGAAGTTCAACTTCCTCAGAGTGATAGCCAATCCTGTAGTGACCCTCTTGTGTTCCAACTCCATTGTATTCATGGGACAAGTCGGATGATTGGTTCTATCCAGGTACAACCTCAGATACTGCCTGTAGTTGGTTCTCACTCCTTTGGCAAGTCATCTCTTCCCAACATCGTGGTTACCTCTTCCCTAGGTAACTTCCATGGGTGTTGTACATGAATATCTACAATTCTCCTTGTACGCTCCTCATTGCTCACCCATTCTATTATCTTCTCCAACTCGAGAGACACTTGTTCCTCCCACAGCTTCAATTCTCCCATGCATCCAATACAAAACTATAATTTGGTGCTAGCTATGGCATTGCCTATCTAAGAGAAGAAATATTCCACATCATCTTCTACTCCTTACACCGCCTCCTCAATTTCAATCTTGTCGAACTATGGTACCTTCAAAAGGTAACTTGTTTGCATTCTCCATAGTTCCTCTTCTGTAGGAGTTTGTTCTTCCTCCTCTTCCATGTGGTGGCTAGAGCTTCCCCGAGCTCTAGTAGTGCTCTCTCTATATTTATCTTTTCTCTTGGTGGAGTCTATTCCACTATCTTCTCCACCTCCATATCATCTTCTATATTCACAATCTCCTATTGAGATTGTTGTTACTCTATCTATTCCTAGGCTTCTTTCTATTCAATGGAGCCCACCTATTGCTCTTCAATCACCTACTCTTCTTCCTAATTCTATTGTATCTCCATCATTGTGAATTTTTCAACAATAGGTTCTTCTTGTTCTTGTGATGCTTTCACCTCTTCTTATGCATCACTTGGATTATTTTGATTTGAACTTCCCCCATCACAAATTTGAAATGGGGCTTCTTCTTTTCTCTAGACTCTTCCTCTGAGGCTTCCACTCTCACTTTAATTTCCTCATTTTCCTCCTGAGTAGTGGCTACCACTTCCTGTGCTATCTACCCCACCTCTATATCCTCCCATAATTTTGAAGAGTCTAAAATTTCAAATTCATTATGCTAGAATATTTGTGGGGATTCCATCATCTTCTCTACTTCTACCCAATTCCACTCATGCAGATCCAACTTCTCCAAGTCTGACTATCTCTTTTCCTCTTGTTGATCCTTTTGTACAGTCTCAATTTGTTTTTCTAGAGTAGGATTCTTTGCCATTCTTTCTCGTTGTCTCCTTGTCCTTATTTGTATTGGGTTGGATTGCCTCCCCATAATTTCCTCCATTTCCTGAACTAATGGTTGCTCCTACTACCGTTGCTGCATTGCTTGTTGCTCTAGTTCAGGTTCCAACTTCCTAGGCCTTTTCTCTCGGGGGTGTACATCCTCATCATCCGAAGAAGTATCCTCATGTACCTCAATAGCCTGCTATTCTTTCTTTGTTCGAGACTTCTCTAGAGTCTCCTTATGAATAGGTACTAACTTTGCCCACCTCAAAATGGTTGGTTATCCTACCTTAACATTCCTAGGTTCTATCAAACCTGGAAAGTGGATTCCCATTTCTATAACAACATTTAATAACAATCCAATGGCATGGAATGTCATTCCAAAATTCTTTGATCTTTTCATCAGTACTTCATGCATCTTCCTTTCTAGATAGGTACCCCAATCATACTTGATCCCTTTGGTGATACCTTCTACATACTGAGCCATCCATATTGGCATCTCTATAGCCCATGTATCTCCTGACAGTCGAGCCATCATAGTATTCATAGCACATGGCCAATCATTCCCCTTCAACTAGCTCTATTTAATTCCTTGAGTCCCTACACCCGAGATATTTGCATCAATCGATGACTTCACATTGGTTAATGAAGTGATGATATGATATGTCTCAATCAGATCAACCAACTTCTTAACTATCTTCATGTCATATTTTGGCAATCTAAATGTCTTCCTAAATGCATCCATCATAACTTCTATTCTCATCGACCTCTTGCCCACATTGACAAAGGTAATTCTAGTTGTAGGATTATACGCCTGAACCATCTACAATAGATAGTTGTAGAAGAAGGTCTTCTAGTGTGGTGGCACTTGTGCTATTATAGCTACACCAACCTCCTCAAACTATTTTCTCTAGGGGTGGTTCTTGTTTTATTCATTACTCCACCACCTCCTGCATGTTTCTCCTCCATGTTGTACGAATGATATATTCATTATTTCCACCTGACCTTCCTCAGGTCCACTACTCAGATCCTCATCTAGATCTAGAACATGTACCTCACTCCTCAATTCCCTCCTTAAGACCCTTTCTTGTGCCATCCTCTCCTCTCGGTGTCTTGGTGGTGTTCTCCTTCTGTCAGCCCTCTAGTACCTCTGACCTCTCCATGACCTGTATCCTCCTCTTCTCCAAGGATGAGTACCACGCCAATCATGGGACTAAAACTATCACCCTTGGTACTACCATGGTCATGACTCTCTCTCATGTAGAGGTCCTGGTGACCGTTCCACCCTATTGGCTGCAATTCTTCTTAACCGGTATCCGAACTCCTTGGCTGAAATCATTTTCTTGCCATACCTTCGGTTGTCTTGCTACTCGAACATCACCAATTCCACAATTAGAAGTGTCTCAAAAATTATACAATCTACTACAAATCATACAATATGCTCTTCCTCTTACTCCTATACGATTTCCTTATGAGCAACCCTTCTAGATCATACAATCATTCAATCTATCACTATTCGGTCTTCAAACTATTTGATCTTCTACAAATCATACAATTACAGCCTAAAATCATATAGGGATGTACTACTCCATACAGTATCCCTCTCCAGCTTCTCCCCTTCATCGAATCCATATGATTCCATATGATTTTCTCCAAATGGCTAAAAATAGCCCAAAAATTGCTCAAAATCGCACAATTTTCTTCCTAAGACCGTACACTCTACCACAAAATCATACAGTACATCTTTTCAAACCCTTATCCACCTAAAAATCATATTTTTCACTTTCCTTCTATGATTTCTCTTCGACCCAATTGTCGAAATGCCCCGATCTATCTTTTCAATGCTTTTCGAGAGCAATTTTCCAAATTTTCCACACTTAGCACAATTTATCCCCAAAAAAAATTTTGGCTATCAAATATGGTTGTACGATCTGCTCCTTCCTTTCCTCTATCTTCTCCCTTTCATTTTTGGCCACTTTTTTAATTTAGGGTTTGTAACTTCCTTTTCCCTACAATTTCTCCGCTTCAGCTCCAATCCACCACTTCTTCAAACCCTAATGTACATTTTTCAATGACCTAGTTCATGTTTGGATGCCTTCTACTACAAACCCTCCTTTATTTCTAGCTGAACTTGAATTCTTCCCTCAATGGAGTCAAACCCTCGCTTTTTCTCCTTTTTCCTTCTCTGGTTTGATTTCTTCGAATGCGAAAAGTCTCCTTGGTGTGAATTTAAAAATGGGTCATAAATTATTGTAGCTTACTAGTGAGTTTTAATGCCCATGTAGTTGCCTCCATTCAGTTGCATGCTTGTCACCTTCATTCTCCTAAAAAAATTCGAACTCTTCTTTGTACGGTTTAAAAATTGCTAGGGTGAGCCTTATATTTAAACTATCTCCAAACCCTAACCGCTCAAATTTTGAAATTGTGCCATTTTGCATGTCTTTTCATCTTCCTTGCCTGGATGATTGACAACTCATCACTTTTCATGCGATTTTTAACTTTTTCTTGCTCTTTTTCGACAACTCATCGATCCACACATGCGAACATTTAATGTGATGGTTGAAAATCATACACTATGCCTGAAATCGTACATTGTATGACCTAAATCATACAACATGCCTTCTTGTATGATTTCTAATGTACTTTTTCCAATTTCACTTGTACGATCTCTCATTTATGCTTTTTGACTTCAAAAATTGGCTTGTACGATCTATCACTTGTGCTTTTTCATCTTAAAAATTGACTTGTACAATCTATCACTTAGAGAAATTTTTGTCTACTATCTCTCTTGAAGAGGTTGTTGTTTCCAGTTTTCAACCCACTTCCTTCCTAATTGCATCTCGAGGGATTTTCACAATTAAGGCATTTTATTTTATTTTATTTTTATTTTCTTTCTTTTTTTCATTTCCTAACCTATTTACACTTACCATCATGGAAATCATACAATGACATTCACTTGTACGATCCCATCGGATTCTTCTCTTGGAGGTTCGACTATGATATTCTGAGTGGTTGTGTCACCTAGCGCCACTTGCTCTCTAGGTTGATTCATCTCCACTTGTGATGTTACTAAATTCCCTGGCCTTCCACTACCATGTGTACAATTTGGAATTGTACAATTGCAAGTTGGAGTATCTTCACCTAGTGTCCTTTCCTCTTGTCACACAGGTGATTGATCCCTTGGTAGCGGTGTCCTTACTACTCTACTATCATTCAAGTGACTTCTCCACCTATCCCCTCGGATCAATTTTAGCTCCAAACTTGGTGATCGGATCCTTAGTTGTCCCTAGTTCCTTTCATCTACAAAATGTACTCTTCCTCTACCAACAAGGCCTCTCCCACGTGAGTGTCTTCCCCATCCTATTCCTCTTGACATCGGGTTTCTCTATACCAATGGTGATTCCTCCATTTCTTGGAGTAATCCTCTACCACCTACCACTCTTTGAGGTCCTCATCAAATTAGTGGTGGTCATCCTAATGGATACTGCCTTGTAGGGCTAGGTAAGATTCCTCTCATCCATGGTAACCCTCATAGATTCCTTATCCAGTTCATACAAGCTAAAGGTGTATCTCCTGACCATCTAGGAGTAGGGGGTCAAAACCTTCCTCATCCTCTTCCTCCTCTAATTGTAACATCACCTTGTCCTTGCTCACTTCATAGTCGAATACCTCCTCCCCTTCCTAGTTGAAGCCTTAGGGGTCCTTCTCTATTCCTTCCTCTCATTGCTTGATTATCAAGAGTTATCTCTACCAACTCAATGTTGGCTAGTGGACTTCTACTTCTTGTACTTGGTGATAATTATCATAGTGCTCTAATTCTATGATCTACATGTGCTAAGTGATATCTCCATCTTCTTTCCTCGAAGCTTCTTTGTGGAGATGAAGTTGCCAAGACCTCTCTATATGCATCAAAAAATCTATCTTAGAACTTGAGTTATTCTGATTCTCTTCTCTCTATTCCACCCAATATGTTGGTAAATTCATCAATCTCTCCAATATTTATACTTCTCTCCTTTGTCTTCTCAACTATCGATAGGCTATTATATATGCTTGTGGATCAAGGTTGGTTTGATGTTCTTGTGATCTCCCTAGTTGTCGTTGTGTTGTTGTACATGCTGGGGGATCACAATTATCTCAAGGATTCTGGGGGTTCCCTGGGCAATCATCATCATCACTACTTTCTATGCTAGGTTCCCTTACTAGCCAAGGCATTCCTTCATTACTAGAGTCACTCAAATCTAGTCATGCATTACCTTGTGATTCAGGTGATGTGGTTGCTTCCTCAATATCTCACCACAACATTTTTGCATCTTCATTCATCATTGGTGGATCACTTGGTGGTACTTGCAAACTTGTGCTCGCTCCATAATTTCTTACACTACTTCTTGGAGTTATCCCCTCATCATCCTCAGGTTCTCCTTCTAGCTCTTGTAGCCTAGTTATTCTTTGTTCATCCAATCTTCATATTGTACTATCCAATTCTTAGATGGTTTGTTCTCTCAACCTTGCATTATGACCTCACAATGTCTGATATTCTTCTTATAATTGTTGAGTCTATAATCGCATTCTCTACTATAATAGCCCTATCTAAGCCAATGGAGTAAGTCCAGCCAATTCTTCATCGATGGTCTCATTCCTATCTTCTTCTAGAAACTTCCATTTCAAAGGTGTCCACTCTATCCTCATATCATACTATTAACCGTATCCTTCTTCATCCTTCCACTTGTTGGGGTAGTTCTCTACATTCTACCCGAGGATACATCATATTTCTACTTACTTGGGGTGCTTCTTCTTGCCTTCCCCTATTTTTAGGTAATAGTACTATCTCCTGATGTCCTCTTTCATTTGGAGGAATCCATTCTTCATCTTCCTCTTCTACTCGTTCGGTCCCATCCACAAATCTGACATGCACTCACAATCTTCTTCTTTCTCTGGGTTGAGGTGCCAACTCTTGCTATTCTATGGTTGGTCGTGTCTCCTCCCCTTCTACAAATAAGTGTGTGAGTCCCATGTCAGGCTCCTCCTATGATGGACCTGGCTCATCTTGAGTCCTTCGTTGAGCTTCTGCTCATCTTCTTCATTCAATCTCTTCTGAAGAAATGAATAAGCATTGTACCTTGTAAGGCTTCAAATTTGAGCCATTTACAATGTCAGGTACCTCCATCCCATTCAAGTTCTATAACTTGACTACTCCATTATTCATTACTTCAACTACTTTATAGGGACCAAGCCATAACATCTTCAACTTATCGGGCTTGATTTCCCTCTTTCCATTAAACTTTAGAACCAAGTCACCCGGACTAAGTTCTAACTTCCTCAAATGTTTGTCATGCCATGCCTTCCTTATTTTTTGAGCTACCTCAATCACCCATTGTGCCATGAATCTTCTTTCATCTAATTTGATTAGTGTTGTCAGTCACTCTTCCAAAATTTCTTGATCACCCAAGCGATGCTCTACCGTGACTCTCAAACTTGGTATCAAGAATTCAACTGGCACCACTGCCTCCTATCCATACATCAATTGGAAAGGTGTATGCTCTATTGTTGGTTTAAAATTTGTTCTATATACCCATAAAATAGATGGTAGCCTTTCCTCCCAATATGCTCCCTCTATTCCATAGGTTTTATACAAAGTAGATACCAGGACTTTATTTGTTGCTTTCACCTACCCATTTGCTCTAGGATAATACGGACTAGACAATGAGTGCAAAATCCTGAACTCCATCATCAATATTTTGATGATTTCATTGACAAAGTGTCCTCCTCGATCACTTGTTATCTATAGTAGAATACCAAATCTTGTGATTACCTACTCATACAAGAATCTCATTGTACTTTTTGTTGAGTTATCAGGTAATGCTCTCGCTTCAACCCATTTTGTCAAGTATTCCATTGCTACTACGATGTATCTACACTTCCTTCTTCGAGATGTCTTCAATGGTCCGATGAAGTCTAATCCCCACATTTCAAATAGTTCTTAGGGTTGTGATGGATGCAATGGCATAAAGTCCCTCTTTACCAGCTTTCCTACCCTTTGACAAGTATCGCATGCTTTCACATACTCTTTCGCATCATTATACAATGTGGGCCACCATAGTCCAGCTAGTAATATTTTCCTAGCTATCGCATCTAGTCCCATGTGCCCTCCTACTAAGCCTTCATGAGCTTCTTTCAATGCTACTTTGACTTCTTCTTCCATCACACATCTTTGTAGGATACCATCACTTCCCATATTATACAACAATCCTGCTATCAACTGGAAGGGTGTTGACTTCATGATCACTTTCTTTTTCTTGGTTGCCATCATTTCTTGTGGCAACTCACCTATGGATAGGTACTAGCCAATCAACTTGTACCATGATGGAACAACATTGATGGTGAATAATTGTGCATCCAAGAATTCATCCGAAACTCCTGTTCCTGTAGGCTCTCCTGATCGTATCCGAGACAACTGGTCTGCAATGACATGCTTCTTACCAGGTCTCACTACTACTCGGAATACGAACTCCTGTAGGGTGATGAGCCACCTACTGACCCATCCTTGTATCATCGATTTATTTATCAAGTACAATAGAGCTTGGTGATCTACATAGAAAGCAAAGGGATTCACCAATAGGTAATGCCTAAAATTTTGGACTGCATATACCATTCCCAAAGCTTCTCTTTCTATTGTACTATAATTTCTCTCTAGCCTTGACAATAGGTGACTAGCAAAGAAAATAGGTTGATCTAGCCTAAACTATCCTTCTTGTGCCAAAGCACATCCAATTGCAAAATTTGAAGCATCAATATGGACATGGAATTCCTTATCCCAGTTTGGGAACACCAAAATTGGGCTACTCACAAGCTTAGCCTTCAACTCCTCAAAGGCTCCTTGGTGCTCCTCTATCCATCTGAAAGGAACATTCTTCTTCATCAAGGAATCCAATGGATAGGATACATGTGCATAATTCCTGATAAACCTTTGATAATATCCCATCGATCCCAAGAAGGTTTTAAGTGAACTCACATCGTATGGTTCTTCCATGTGTAATATCACACGGATCTTATCAGGGTCTATTTTTAATCCTTCACTACACACTATGTGTCCTAAAAATTTCCCATATGGTACCATCAAGTAGCATTTCCTAGGATTTAATGATATATGTGCATTTTTGCACCTACTCATACATTCACTGAGGGTAGGAAGATGCTCCTTGATCTTCCCATAAATGGACCAATCATCCAAAAATGCTTTGAAGTTCCCTATTGCCAATTGATCAAATATATACAGTATGATGCACTGAAATGTAGTTGGGGCATTACAGAGCCCGAATGGCATTCGATTGTATGCATAGATGCCATTCTCCATAATAAATGTGGTCTTCAACTTATCCTCCTTAGCTATACTTATCTGATTGTAACCCAAAAACCCATCCAAAAATGAATAGATCTCGTGTCCTGTGACTTCTTCCAGGATAGAATCTATGAAGGGAATAGGGAAGGGGTCCTTAATAGTTACTACATTTAGACTCCTAAAGTCCACACATATTCTGATCTTGTCCACTTCCTTCTTCAAGGTGATCACTATAGGTGATACCCATTCACTGGTTGTCACCCTGAAGATGATTCCTACCTCCAACATCTTTTCTATCTCTGCATTCACTAATGCAACATACTTTGGGTTCATTCTATATGGTCTCCTCCTTACGGGTTGTGCTCCAGGAATTAGTGTAATCTTGTGGACACATAACTCAGGTGGTACTCCCTTCAAGTCCTTATATGTCCATGCAAAGACATCCTTATATTCCAAGAATATCTTAAAAGTCATCACTTTCAGTATAGGGTTCCAATCATCACCATAGTGAATCATCCTAGGTTCCTCCTCCATTCCTAGATTGATGTCCACTATCCGAGGTCCTTCATATTTGATATTCTCTAGCTCACTCACTACTTTCTCTACATTCTTTGGGTGTGTCAATCTTGTATCAATCTCTACATCTCCTACTATATACTCTACAAAACATTTTGGAAATATCCATTTCTCTTCTACCTCCTTCTTAGGTTCCTAGCTGACTTTTGGTTCATCTTGTTTTTCCTTGATCTCCTCTAACTCAATACAGAGGTAGTTGGGCTAAAAAATTTTGTACTCCTCCATTTTCCAATGAAGAAGTCCACTATCATATCTAGCTTCATCTTCACTACATTCATCCAGGTACAACATTCCTTCTCCATCAAGTTCATACCCTTCATCTCCTAAGGAATTTTTTGATTCATCCATCGTAGCTACATCCTCACTAACTTTTTGATTAGCTAGATTAATCATATATTTATGTTATCCCTTCTTGAAAGTGATCTGATTCTTTCCCTAGTTATGATTAACTTTGGCTACTCATAGCCACCCTCTTCCCAATAGAGCATCATATGCAGGCTTCTGCATTGTAATCACAATGAAATCCAAGACAAACTCTTGGTCAGCTATCACCACTTGTTGTGCTGTCAAGACTCCCTTTGTCTCGATACCATACTGGTCAGCACCATATAATTGAAAGCTCAGTGCCCATAGAGATGGAGTACCTAATTCTAGCCAGGTTCTTTCAGGTAGCACATTGACGTTGGATCCTCCATCCATAATGACTTGTGTCAATTTGTGCCCTAGGATCTCCATATGAACTAATACAGGTTTCTTTCCCACATCAATCATCAATATAGTTGGATCCATAAATTGATATTTTCTTTCCTTCTCCTGAATTGGTTGGCTCTGCACTTCCATCACCTTATGCGGTTGTATTTCTTCCACCATTACTTTTTGCAATGCTGGAATAGCTTCCAATAGGTTCGACACTTTGATCTCTACTATGGTGTCCAAAACCTATGCTTCTAGACTTTGCACAATTGCCTTCTCTTCTGATGGCTTTTTTAGTTCCTTTTCTTCAGCTAACTTCACTTGTTTAGCTTTTTGTGCTTCATCCTGTAGTATTTTCTTTGCTACTTGCCAGTGCTACTTTTCCTTTGTTGGCTCTGGATACTTATCCTTTTTAGCCTGATTCCTTGTCATGGCTAAAACTTCTTGGGTTTCCTCCTTAACTTGAGGAACCTCAATGTCTAAATAATTTACATTCTATGGGTTACTTGAACTCACCTACTTTGGGCAATTTGCTTCTTTGTGGTTCCCTGGACCACACCACCTACACATATGTGTAGTGCTTGCTTGCGGTGTTTCCTACCTCTGAGGTGAAGGATAATTTTTTGCAAAATGCCCCCATTCTTGGCAATTGTGACATTGTATGATCGGCCTCCCTTTCGAGTCATACTACAAATGGCTTTGTCCTCCTTGTCGATTGCCCTGGTTTGGCCTTCCACCTCACCTGCTATTTCTATAACCACCACTTGTTACCTATTGCCCACCTCCTAGGGTCTTCTATTTCTCTTCCTACTCCTGGATTGTCAAGACCTATGGATGTACTCTTGCATTATATGGACATAGCATTACCTCATGTCCCATCACATTACAGATGTGACAATAGTCATTTCATGGACACTTTACATTTGTATGCCCTTCAGTCTTGCATTATGTGCACCAAATGTCATTCCTATCAGGTTTGCTCTTTTGTTCTTTCATGATCTTATCGAACTCCTGATGAAATGATGCTACTATCCTCTGTATAGTGTCATCTTCTCCACTATCTGAATCATTAGACTTGGGGTGAGATAAAATTCCTGTATATGTCTATTTTGATTCACTTTCAAAATTCTTTGCATGCTTCACAACTTCTTCATACATTTTTGATGGTACTACCTTCATATTTTTCTTATATTTTGGTAGTAATCCATCTACAAACCACCACTTTACCAAGACATCTACCAGAGGCATCTGCATCTTATCTACTAACTACTTTAGTCTATGGTTGTATGATTTTACATCTTCATCCAGATTTTGCTTCATCATGCAAATCTCAGTAACAATGTCTCCATCATCCTTCAAAGGATAAAATTCTTCAATGAATTTCTCCTTCACTTGAGTCCAAGTCTAAAAATCTATAGTATTTTCCCTTTTCAGATACCAATCGATCGCCAATCCTCTCAAGGTAGCAGGAAATAAAGTTACCCAGTCATCTGGTCGATCTACACCATTTGCCCTCCAAATGGTTATACAAGTTCTGATATGTCTTGTGGGGTCTTCCTTACCCTCACCTATAAAAGGTGGACATCTCTGCTTGGCTGCCTTATTAGCCATCTTTGGAGAATCATCCTCATCACTTGAGGTCTCCCATGGAATCTCTATCTGATTCCTCCTTGGGGGTGTCTTACTACAGTCATCATCAAAAGTTTCTATCCGAGGTATCTTATTCTATCCCACCAATCATTGACCAAACTCATGTGCATCTTCACTCCATGACTTCCTTCACTGATGTGAGGGAGATGGTCTTGGTCCTTCCTCCTGAGACCTCACACCTTGTTGCTCTGGTGCCTGACTCCCATCCTCTGCACTCCCTTGCAACCCTTCCATCACTTTCTTAGGTGTCACCATCCACTCTCCATCCTCTTACACTACCTCTCTATCAACTCGTGCCTCTACGCTAGGTGGTTCTAGTACCTCCTCTTCTGTCTCTATCAATAATGCCTCAAAATCTCCTTCTTCAGATGTCCAAACTTGCTCTATTTTTGGTTCATGTGTACTATGGTCTGAGTTACTTGCATTATCTCTTTGATAAATCCTCATGCTCCTTCTTACTAGAATTTTTTCTCATACTTCCCATCTCCTACGCCTTTGTACATTGGTGTCTATCATTCACCTCCAAATTTGTAGTATTCTTTCTTTGTCAATTTGACCCATTTTAACAAAAATGCCAGATTCGATAAGGCAACGGTACCAAATTTAGCATAGGGGTGTATTATTCCTAGTGGGGAGGTGATTTATAATGCTTAATATGGTCAATTTACTAATCCCAACTTGTTTACCAAATCGTACGACCGTACGGTCTCTAAAACTACTAGTTTATGCCCAATGAACAACTTGTACGAAAGCCAAATTGACACATTGTACGATCCAAAATCATACAATGATGGAGCTTGTATGATTCCACACTCAACCAATCCTTCATATTCAGTTTTGCAAGCTTCCGTACATAGTTTTGTAACTCAACAAGTCGATTTCCCAAAACTGCCAAATCGGGTAAGTTCCTTCCAATCGCATAAACTACCAAATCGGGTAACTATCTTCTGTACGATTTGTATGAACTTTGGTGTACGATATATATAAAATGAAGGTACATACAAGTGCCAAATTGGATACTCTAATAGACCAATCTCTCTCAGATAGGTTTTGTAAGGGTTTAATGTGGTAATTAATCCTTTTCCAATAACATGCAAAACATATCAACGGGGCTTGAGAGAGTTGCAAATCCAATGGTGATACCCAAAAATCATACAAAAAGGTTCAATACATCTTCCTTGATATTACCATCATTCCATATCATTCCACAAAGCTACACCAATGCTGGTTCAATCCATTATTCCACAACAATGCATAAATTAGCCAAAACAATCAAACAGAAGTACATGCAACAGAACTAAACCATCAATTGCTATTCAACCATTCTAGAATCATACAACACGTGAGAGAAGCTATGAGTTCTGATTATTATTCATTCCTATTCAGTAATGACATACAATCATTCTCTCAGAGCATAGTCTAACTCCTAACACTTGCTAGATTAACCAGAAGAATCCAACTCTATCATATTATAACCAATATATGTCCAGACCATCAAAATTGAAAATGGGGCCTTATATAATATTTCCCAGGCCATTCCAAAGTGGTTCCTGAGGCAATTAGTTATTTACAACCACCCATGCATAACAAAATGCATTAATTAAGACTTTTACTAAGTCTAACACCTTAATAATCAAATACATGCGCAATTACAACCTCAAATTACATTTCCCATGCATTTCACTTCATTTCATTGCGCCTTGTATGATTTACCTTTACCTTGTATGGTTTGCCTTCCTGGATGTATGGTTTACTCCTACCTGTACGATTTACAAAACTTGTCAAAACTATCAAAATTGGGCAAATCCATTTATCACTTCTTCTTCTGGGAGGAGGATTTGCTACCTACAAAAGCTACCATCTAACTTTATCCATTTTGATAGATTTTATTAATCCACCATTATTAATTAACTTTATCCACTTTGAAGACAATGTAGTCTTGGACTCTATTTTTAAAGGTCTTATTGAGTAGAATTTGAGGGGACAAGGATTAGTCACCCTAATTTGAAGGCTAGGGTATTTTCACTTGGTTGAAGGAAAACTAGTGAAGACTAGGACTCAACTAGATTTATAGAAAGGGCCAACTTAGGAGAAAATTTGGATATTTGGATTTATTTTGGGTGAGGGAAGAAATTAGAGACGGGAGGGCTCTGGTCCCTCCCCTGCTCCCCCTCCCATGGCTCCTGGTTCGTGCCCAGTCCCTGGCTCAACCCAGGTCATCCCTCCCGGGGAGTGGTTGTTTGCAGATGATCTCCTGGGGGGAGATCCTTCTCCACTATCTACGCCCCTCCCAGCCGACTAGGGTTTCCTTGGTTGTTTTTTTGGATTGGTGCTTCCCAGGGATCCCTGTTTGGTTGGGGATCCCTTCCCTTTTTCCCTCAGGCTTCCCCCTGGGGTTTTTTGTAGGTTATTCGCGTGGATCTGGTCCCCTGCATTTCTCGGTGCGATGGAGGTGACGGTTTAGGGTTTGGACAGCTTCCCCCTTTTTTCTTGTGAATCCTCGGTAGGCTCTATGCTTGGACGGGATTCTTGGTCCCTGCTATTGGGATCCTCTTCTGTTTTCTCGGGGCGGGTTCCTTGTGGTGCAACTCTCTGGTCACTTCCTGATGGGTTGGATCCTCTCTGTGCTGGCTGTTGGCTTCCTGCAAGATGGCTCTCGCTGAACAGAATGTTTTTCCGATGGGCGGCTGGTTTCTCCACAGGGCGGGATCCGCAAAATCTGTCGATCTTCCTGCAAGGCGGGATCCTTTCTTTTCTGCTGGTTTCTCGGATGGTGGGATTTCCCTGTTGCTTCCCGCTAGGCGGGACTGTTTGTGGTGGTTTTGACTGCTTCCCACGAGGTGGGATTTTATTGTAATAGTTTTTCTTTGCTTCCTACTAGCTGGATCTTCTCGATGGTGGTTTTTGGCTACTCCTCGCTGGGCGGGATCTCCAAAACTACTTTCTTTCTTATTTGTTTGTTTCCCGCTGAGAGGGATTGTTTCATGCTTACTGTTACCGCTAGGCGGGATTTCTGTTTTGGTGTTCAGTTTCAAGGGATTGATGCCCTAGGCCCATTGCTTATGTAATCAGGTTTTGGGATCCTTGTTAAAACTCGTTGTAAATACAAACACTACTTACCAAAAAAAAAAATTGGATATTTGATAGAGAGGAATTCAAATCAGAAGAAAAATTGAATATTGAAGATTGAGGATGAACCAACTCAAGAGAAAGTTGATCATGTAGGTATTCAGATCTGCCCTAACATTGAGATTGGATTCTCTAGAAAGTAGGAGAATCATATTGGGTTCTTAGGTGTGACCTAATACATTGAATATTTCATAGTTAAATTATAGAGAGCAACAAAGATTAAGCTACAAAGGTTGAGAATCTTCCTACAAATATAGAGAAGAATTTTAACTTCTAAGTACATAATAAGCAATATAGAAGAGACTAGGAGAATAAAAGCATAGCAGTAAGAATAGAGAGAACAAGTAAGCATAGATAATAGAAGTAGCAAGTACATATAAAAATAGATCAAAGATAAATAATAATGCATCAAAGAGTAGGTCCAAAGAGTCCTACATTGAAAAAAAATCCCAAGAGACTTGTATTTAAGAAAAGGCTAAAGAAGCCTATATTGAATAGATGATCCAAGAAACCTACATTAAAAGAGAAGATACATAGGTATCTACATTGAAGAAGGTCCAAGAGAGGCCTACATTAAATAAAATTATCTGGAGGTCTACATAGTAAAATATGCCCAAGAGGTATGCATAGTAAAATAAGGCCAAAGAGGCCTACACTATTGAAGAGGCTCAAGAAGACTAAATAATTAAAGATTCACAAATGGCCTGCATAAAAGCATATGTAAGGTATTTGTAGAATTAATTTACATAGAGTTAGAATAAGCATACAACGTTGTTAAATAAGGCATAAAAATACAGAGTAAGCATAAATGAAGTAAGAGGAAGAATAAATAGCCAAAGAAAACATACAGTCAAAGTAAACATAGCCAGAGAAGGTATTCTAAGTAAGCACACATTGAAGAAAGTATTCTAAGTTAGATAAAGGACATTGGAAATAGTGCTTGAAAAGAAATTTTTATGATATAAGTTTTTGGAAAGTTGAATCTCCATACCAGGATAGAACATAAGTAGTGAATCATCCACTGTCAAGCATGAGTTGCTTAAGGAGAAGTGTAACACCCCTGCTAGACAGAATTCTTATGGACAGTAAAACTCTTTGTTGTTATGAATTATTAATTCCATGCTTTACTCTTTGATGTCTATATGAGTATATTATTTTAGGTATAGAATATGGTATTGTTGATGTATTTTTAGATGTAGGATCATGTACCTATATTCAATGGGAATATATGAGTAAACCATATACAGTGAGAGATATGTTGGGAAAGTGATGATGATGACTTGGTCATTACCATATTAGAGTAACGTGGGAAAATTACTCTTCACATAAATTCATATCATATTGATTGTTTTCATGTCTGCACCATTAGGCCAGGATGTTGCTTGTATAATGTAACTCCTCAAAAGGGTTGATGATAGCATTTGGACTATCTAAAAAGACATCCCTTTTGAGTATAAAATAATGGTGTAGGATATTGATTGTATGCCATGCTTTTTTATGCTTTGTATTATGGATAATAATGTCTATGTTTGATTAACAATGTGTATATTTTTCCTATTACTTTAATGGTAGCTTTTTACCTTAGTAAATCAAGTATAATATAAATAATTATATGCCACCTTGGAATGGAAGTGGTTGTTATTTATGTATGGATATTTATTGCTTTATGTTAGGTGATAGAGTAGACTTAGAGGTTAAGGCACTTTGGTTTTTTCTTAAGTTGGATTGAAACTATGAAGCTAGCCAAGAAGGATGGTGTGTAACGCTCGACATTTGATATACATCCCATGCAACATCATGGCCTTCCTTTTAATCTCATGGAAGACTAGGTGAAGGGGTTGTTGGAGATCATAGGAGGATGGAGTATAAGTAGTGAAAATAATGGAGGTATGGATATGAGCAGTGGAATCTTCAAGAAGCAAGTTTTAGGTGCTTCATTTTCTTGGTTGAAACCTTTCTTTTCTCTACCTTTTATTGGGGGTTTTGCATTCTAGTTTTATGTTGTTTGGTTTTATTTCACCCTATTTAGATACATATTTTTGGCATCCTCTTATTTTTTGCTTTTTTTCTATTTTCAAGGTAGTTACTTAGCCTATATGAGACGTAGGATAGCGTCACCTTGGTTTCGCTTTTGTTATGCCTTAGTTTCATTAAAAACTTTAAGTATAATACTTTGGTAGGCTTAAAATATAGAATTATTCTATGTTTTAATTAAAGCTTATGTTAATGGATGGAATGCTTTTGTAAAGCTTTAGTAGAATGGTAGAAGAGTTCTATGTTTATTTAAGCTTTACATATTTTGCTAAGTTGAAAAGAGTATAGATTAGTTCCATGTTTTAAGAAAGCTCATGTGTGCTTTGTTGGAAAACTCTTGTTTAAGCTTATGTGGGTGGGTTCTTTATATCATTGTGGATATGAAAGCTTTAAAGGGATATATGTTATAAGGTTTGTGCATGCTTTGTAAGAAGATTTACTTGTGCTTGATTTTTAAAGACAAAATAAAATAATAATTCTTGAGACTTTTGTAAGTTAAATGATTATTATTAAGAGCAGTATGGCATTTTCTTTGGTGGATTATTTTTCTTGTGCTTGGTTTTGAAAGAGAAAATAAAATAATAATTCTTGATACTTTTGTAAGTTAAAGGATTATTATTAAGAGAAGTATGGGATTCTCTTTGGTTGAATGTTTTACTTGTGCCTTGGTTTTGAAAGAGAAAACAAAATAATAATTCTTGAGACTTTTGTAAGTTAAAGAATTATTAATTTGAGAATTATGAGATTCTCCTTCATTGTTTTTTTATATTTTATGCATGGTCATTTGCATATTGGTTTTGGCATGATCTATTTGTATTGCATTTTAGAGTTTTTCTAATCCCTAAATAAATCTCTCATGTTGTGGGTGGTTTGACCATAAAAAAAGGTTGTGAAGACTTAATTTGCAGTGGATCCCAGATAGTTATTTTCTTAAAATCTATTCAAGAGTAATGTTTATGTAAATGAGAAAAGACTTACATTTTCTTAAATGATATGTAAACCTTAATTACTATTATAAAGAAGGATTATGTTATTTCCTTTATTTCGTGAGCCTTGAAGTATTTGGTTAAGTAATATTATGCCTATGGTTAACTTGGAGTTTTTTTGATTAAGGAATTATATTAATGGTTAATATATTTAGCTCCTTTATGTTAACATTGAACTTTTTTCTTTGAAGCTTTTTTTTATGAGCATTGGAAATAAGCAATGTGGTTTAATTTCTATCATGGTTTAGGTAGAATTTGCTTAATTCTTTATATCAATGTATGGATGTAGCTTTTTGGTTAAGAGAACTTTATTATATTATATCTTCTAGAATTTATTTTGATGGTTTATATCATGCTTCTTAGTATTGAAATGTTTTTTGAAAAATAATTTGAAAAAACTTGTATTAAAACAAAGATCATTTACAAGTTGGGATGATACTTTTCCTAGCCTTAGACAAAGAGAACACATGTTTACAACAGTAAAAGAATATTTGCATTGGAGCCAAATATCTTAAACCATATTTCTATAATGATTTTTCACCTATTTACAACTATAAAAGAAGATCTACATTGAAGCACAAAACTCCTAAATAGTATTTTTGGAATGGTTATCCAAATTAGCTAGGCACTGGATTTGCTCACCAACCTGCCTAATCATATCATCCTCAATAGCCATGTCACTATGCCACTGAACCCCTACCTCCTTCTCAGTACCCATCTTAACCAGGAAGTTTGCCACTTTATTTAGATCTCTAGTCACATAAACTGGAATCACATCATCTAATTCCCTCCATAATTCCTTAATTTGAGTGACAAGAATCCTCAACCTCCATGTTTTAAAAGCAAAGTTCCTCATGCAATCTAGAGCTCCAACCATAATTTGAGAATCTGGTTCTAGGATTATCCTCATGTGACCTTGTTTTACTACCCAAATAGAAGTAGATTTTATAGCTAAGGCTTCTTCTTCATTGTTTGTGGCTCTTCCCAAGCCTTGCAGTTACCAATAGATCATTGTTCCAACATGATTCTGGCAGACCACTCCAATTCCAGCTCTACCCGAATTTCCTTTTGTAGCTCCATCAGTATTAATTTTAATCTAATATTTTGGCAATGGTTTCCAACTAGCTCTGTCATGTCCCTATTGCACTTCAACTTCCTTCTCCATTGCCCCAATAAGAACCTGAGTTTCCTCTTTAACATATACTGCCACAGTTTCTATGACTTTGATCCAAATGACCTGCCAAACTCCATCTAAAGAAGAACAAGTTTTCCTAAATATTTTGGCATTTCTCTCCAACCACACTTGCCACCAAATGAAGTGTAATAAAAGCTCCTAACCAATACAAAGAGCTTTAGATTTAAATCTACCCCTCTTCCATATTTCCCAAATATTAATCTAATTCAAATCACCATTAACTTGAATTTTATAATATAAAAACCATCTCTCCCAAATCTGATGCATGAATGGGCACTCAAACATCAAGTGATCAGTTTTTTCCTCACTCTTGTAGCATAAAACACATTGATATGAACCAATGATTCCCCTACATATGAGATTATCAAAAGTAAGAATTCCATTATGCATGAACTTCTAGGCAAAAAAGTTTACTTTTGGCCAACTCTTGGACTGCCAAATATTTCTCCAATCCTCAACCTGATATGTATGAGGAGGAGGCTCTAGAAGTATATTATCATATCCATCCTTCATTGTGTAGACACCAAGGCTCCCATAGACCCAAGATAATTCTTCCTCCTCATCTCTACCTGTGAGAAATATTTCTGCCAATATTTTAGTCATGATGGGTGTCAAATTTGGAGGGATTGAAATTGGCCACTCATCCAACTTCTTAAACTACTTAAACTTATAATCCCCCAATTGACTAGTGTTGAAATAACTTTAAATTTGGACCCACCCCCTTGGTTTCTATGGATGTTTTTATTGGTTGTAGTTCAGGAAATTCAACAATGATAGGTGGGTATTGATCCCATGAATCTATCCAAAAATGTGCCTTCTCCCCTCTCCCCACTTTCTAAAATAATCCATATTTTACTACCTGAGATCCTAACTTGAGAGCCTGCCACACTAAGGATCCATTACCATCTAAAGGAAAATGACCCACCCCATTTGGGTTTACCTGTCCCAAATATGTACTAGTTAATATTCTACTGAATAAAGAAGTTGGTTGGGAAATCCACCTCCAGTAAAGCTTTCCAGCCAAAGCTTTATTATTTAAATTTGATCTTCTCATTCCCAAACCTCATTTTACCTTGGGCTGGCTTACTTTCTCCCAACCTACTAAGGCCCATTTCCTCTTTTCTTTTACTCCTTCCCATAAAAAATTTCTAGACATCTTGTCCAACTCTTTCCATATGGTATGTGGGGCAGCAAGGATAGAAAATTTATAAATTAGCATGGCCTGAATGACTGACTGTAAAAAAGTTAATCTACCCCCATAGCTTAACCATTTATGAGACCAATGATTAATTCTATCCTTGATACAGTCCAAAATATTCCTCTAGATATCTATTTTTAGTTTTTTAAAATGCAAAGGGACCCCCAAGTATACCACTGGGAGATAAGTCCTTGTGAATCCCAAGATCTCTAAAATTTTGTCCTGAAGCCTTTGATCAAGATTGAAAAATACCACTTTGGATTTTTTATCATTGATGACTTGGTTTGTAGCCCTAAGGTATACATTAAGTGTATCTCTAATCATTCTTTCTTCCCTGAAGCTAACCACTCCCACCGATCATGTGTCATCCACAAACTGTAGGTGAGTCAAGACTTCCTCACCCACATTGATACATGTTAGTAAACCTTGTTGTCTTCTCCTCAAGATGAGTCTACCCAATCCTTCAACCAATATGAGAAAAAGATAGTGAGAGCAAGGATATCCTTGACGAAGGCCTCGAGTAGCTCCAAACGGTTATGAGGGAATACCCTTGATTAACACTGAGTATGTCGAAGTAGAAACACAACTCATGACCCATTCTATCCAATCTTGAGAGAAACCAAAGGCTGTAATCATATTTTAAAAGAACCTCCACTCCATACTATCATAAGCCTTTGACATATCTAATTTTATGAACATTCCTCTATTACCAGATGTTTGCATTGAATGGATTGCCTCCTGAGATAGAACCACACCATCCAAGATCTGCCTACCCTCTACAAAACCCCCTTGCTCCGAGGAGATAATGCTATGTAGAAGAGGTTTTAGTCGCTCAGTAATTACCTTTGTGATTATTTTATATATGACATTGCATAAGGCAATAGGTATATAATCTGAAAAATGTACCCTCTCCTCCCCTTTCAGAATTAAGGTAATGAAAGTATGATTTAATGCTTTAAGAATTATTTTACTACCTTTGGACTCCTCTATAATAGCCATTACATCCTCCTCCAAGTTATCCCCAGAAGGCCTAAAAAAACTCAATTGGAAAGCCATCTGGACCTGGTGTTTTTTTTGTGCTCATTCCAAAGACTACATTCTTCAGTTCCTCTCTATCAATGGGTTTAATTAGGGCCTGATTTTCTTCTTCAGAGATAACAGAGGGTATGACAACAATAACTTCTTTTTGATCCTCTTCATCTTGCACCATACTTTCCTTAAATAGTTTAGAAAAATAATCCATTGAATGGAAATGCATACCTGGAATTGTATCGAAGGAGTGTCTGTTCTCATATTGACGAGATTCCATGTTGTTCATCTGTCTCCTAGAACAAGCATTCCGATGGAAAAATTTGGTATTTTTATCACCTTCTAATAACCAAGTGGTTCTTGCTCTCTGTTTCCAGTAGGTCTCCTCTTAGTTGTCAATGTCCTCAACTGCTTTACGCAATGCATCATCCTCATCATTGAGTTGCTCTATAATTGTTCCTTCCCTAAAGTATTTTGAACCTCATCCCATATGACCACCAATGGAGCTCTTTGGACCTGGAAGTCTATCTTGTTAGCTCACCTCCATTGTTTCAGTTTATCTTTGACATAATGAATCTATTTGTGGAATCTAAAAATTGTTGTCCCATATGCTGGGCGAACTTCTTCCCACCGTTGTGGAATTTTCTTTCAAAGTTCCTCTTTTTGTAACCAAAAGTTTTCAAATTTAAATGGTTTGTGATGCTATACTGTCTTGATCCCTCCTTCCAAAAAAATTAGAAAGTGATCTGAAACTGGACCCTCCAAAATATGAAATTTTATATTCCATTTTACAAATACCTCCTCTGAAACTAAAAAATGGTCTAACTTCACCTTCCTTCTATGTGGCTCCCTCCTCTTATTAGTCCAAGTGTAGTTGGTTCCAGGGCATTTAATATCCACCAAGTGTAATGCCTGGACTTGGGCAATCATAATTCAATCCCCTGGGTCCAAAATTGGGGTTCCCCCTTCCTAATATCTAGAGGATAATTTAGCATTAAAATACCCAACAATAATCCAGTCTAACTCTTTCCTTGAGACTCTCATGTTATGCACAACTTTCCATTGATGCATCTGACCATCTAGGTTTTGAGCCCCATAAAAATTTGTGATTAAAACATGTTCATCTGTGATATTATTTCTAAAATGTGATGTGAGAACACCCCTCCAAGCTATATGTTCTATTGTAGTCCATTCAAGAGAGTTACAAAGAGTAAATATCCCCCCTGAGGCCCCTTGGGTAGCCACTTCCATATGACCAGCACCCCTCCAAATTTTGTTAATTTTTTTACACATAAAATCCAACGACATTTTTGTCTCCTGGATAAGCAAAAAATATGTTTTACATTTTTCTAAGAGTCTTCGAATAGTATATTGATGGGTTCTACTATTTATACCCCTAACATTCCATGATTTTATAATCATTAGTTACCTTGAGAGCAATAAAAATCTTTTGGCCTCACCGATCCTACAGTGATCAGTTTGTCTCCTTAAACTGCGATCAATTCTTTATTTGATTTTCTACCCACTCCTTGAGAGCTACTATTTTTTTATCTCTTTTCCACCTGAGTTATCCCTAGAGTTGACCTTTCTCTATTCTTTTCTACTATGCCCATGCTGACATCCTTAATTATTGGTTGCTCTTGGTTATGCACTATCAATGCCCCTGCACTCTCTAATTGTGGTAACTCACTATACTCAATTACCTGCTCTATGATGGGGGAGATGAAAGAGGAGCTTGAACATGGTTGTTATTATTTTCATTATTCCCATCCACTCCTTCCATGAATTATTCTTCTTCTTGGTCCATTAGTGTCTTAAATATCTCATACCTATTGAAGGGCTTGAGTTGGGTTTCCTATTTACCATATTTTTTATTTACCTTCTCCTTCTTTTGGGCTTTTCAAAACCATATCCTTGTGCTTCTTTACCCTAAGAAATATTGGTTGATTATTTTTTTATTGTTGACTTACCCTCCTTAGGAAGATTTGATATTCCTATAGGAGCCTCCATTTTTATGTTCATGTTATTTGGGCAAGATCAGGCCAAATTCCCATATTTGTGGTAAACTTTGCATCTGAAGGGCAATGCCTCATAATCCAGTTGTTGAATCCAAGATAGTCCTATAAGTTCAAGTTCCACCTCTACTGGTAGAGGCTGACTAAGATCTATTTTGACACATAATATTGCATAAATAGCTATGTTTCCTTCTATTGTGTCTTTGGAAACATCCAAATGTCTTCCAAGGGAATTACCAATAATTTCCAATACTTGCTCACTCCAAAACTCCATTGGAAGTGCATACAAACGGATCCAAATTGGGATAGCAATGGGTTCAATTCGAGGATCAAATCCCACTCTCCAAGTTTGAACAAAAAATCCTTCCGGACCATGATTCCTCTTTTCTGATTCAAAATCCCTATTCCTATAGGCAAGTGAAGAAACAATAACAATAAAATATCCACTGCTAATAAACCACAAAGAATACTCACCAAGAGGCTCCCAGTTTTTCGAACCTAGGAATGCAAAAAATTTAGGGTAGGGTGAATACCCATGAATTTATAGATCAAATCATTATTGGCTCTATATAAAACTATTTATTCGACCATCCTTTCCTCAATGACAATATTTGGCCTTGATTCTGACTGTGGCAAGCATCCTTTAACTCATTGAGATGTTGATCTATTTCCAGCAACCGTAAAGAGCATTATTAATGCAATTTTTTATGCTTCTTCAGTATTTTATGGATATTTATCCTTTAATAAATCTACAAAATAACTATGTCTCTCTAGAATAGGATCCAGAAGTGTCCCCATTGGGCCCTCCTGGGGAAACAATCTTGTCTTCAAATCCATAGTAACCAGAAATATCTTCGGCTATCCAACTAATGCCCTAGTTTTCTCTTCTTTCTTATTATTGAAATGTTTATCTAACCTTGGGGTGGGTTAGAATGTTCCTCTAAGTAATCCATAAAGCCCAATATTGGGAGGAGTTGCATGAAGGCAATAACCAGGTAGAAACGAGTCCTAGAAGGAGTTGCATGAATGCAATAGCTAGGAACTCATAAACCTAGAAGAAGTTGTGAGAAGACAATAGCTAGGGTACTTGTGAACCATTGTACCTTGAACATGTAGGTTTGGGTATGTCCCATCTAAATATTGGGAAAACCATTCACAAGATAGTAGTGGTGATCCCTCAATCATGTAGGATCAGGTGATCATGTCAGTTGTCATTGAAGTGGCAATGACCTTAGTTAGCCCATGGAGGTGTGGTAACTAAGCACCAAGGCTCTATGCTGTTCAACCTACCTAGATGGGCTTAGAGTCAGGTTAGGGAATGAGCATCCCCCTTTAAGCATGTAGGTCTTAAAGGATAATCCCTATGCCATGGTCACATGGTCCTATGCCATGGAGGGTATGGGAAAGGTGGGGGGACCACTTTATGCATCCTTCTAAATGTGTAGGTTTAGTAAGGTAAACCCCAAAAAACATGGGAGTTGGCCACTCCTATCCATTGAGTGTCATCTGTAGTGACTTGGAACTCAAATGTGGTGAAGCCTTGTATACTGAGTTAAACAAATTAGGGGTGTCTCCCTTGTGAGCCTTTGTTTGTAAGTGCTCTTTTAAAAAAAATTGGGTTGGTAGTTTTGGGTTGTTACAGTTGGTATCAGAGCTCTAGGTCATAGGGCTAGAAGCTTCCATGGAGTGTACTTAGGTTGAGCCTTGACTTGATGTGCGACTTTGGGTTAGGTACCTTGCAAGAAGGCAAGGGTGACCCTAGAATGAGAGTAGTGTATGTTAGTTCATGAGTAGAATGAAACTAACAGAATGTAAGTGCAATTGTGGAGAATTGTAACTTACCTAGCTCTTTTTTGTGAATAGGAAATGGCACCTATTCAAAAAGGAAGTTCATCAAAGAAAACCAAAATAGTTACACCATAAGGTAATATTGTACAAAAGATAGGATGAACTTTAGACCCTAGTAAGAAGACTAGGAAGACAACAACTTCTAGTAAGGGGCCTGAGATGGTAGTGAACCCCAATAGGAATGTTGGAGGGCCATAATAATATAATAGGGGGACAGAAGATATTTCCTCCATGGTAAAACTACTCCAAGAGCATTTGGAACAACAAAAAAAGTTAATAGATTCCTTGGTCAATAGGGAGGCCAGTACCAAAAATGGAGAAGGTCAACAAGAAGAAAATCTTGTCCGAAGAGGCCAAGAGGGTAGATCCTGAATAGAGGTTGAGCTTGCAAGAGACCTTAAGAATGTTAAGGTAACCAAATTTAATGGAAAAATAGGAGGAGATGTGGTTGAGTCATGGCTAAAGGAGTTAGAAACCTTCTTCTCCATGAAAAATTACTCATCAGAGACTAAGACCATGTGGGCCACCATTCATCTCCTAGAAGTAGCCTTGGAATGGTGGGACACATACAACTCAGGTAGATAAATCCAAGCCATAGATCTCAAATGGGAAGAGTTCATTGAGGCTTTTAAGAAAAGGTTTCTTACAGACCAGTTTTATATTGAGAAATTTGAAGAGTTCTCTACCCTTCAACAAGGGTCACTATCTATAGAAGTATATTTTTAGAAATATGTGAAACTTCTAAAATATATCCTAGAATATGAGAACAATGAACGTCTTAAAGTGCATAAGTTTATTCTAGGGGTAGACCCTAAGATAAAGATGGTGATTAATCTACTCAAACCAAAAACTTTGCAAGAGGCATATGACCTGGCTAGGTAGGAAGAAACCAATCTTCAAACCAAAAGGACTTTCTTCAATTATTTAGGGATGACAATAAATGAAAGGCAAGAGTTGAGGAAAATAAAGAGTGTAGGATTCATGAAATGGGATAAGGATAAAAATAAAAGAAATAAAAGCAATCCAAAGTTCAATAATAGGAACAATGGAAACTCAAGGTAAAACAAGAAGAAATTTCATAAGAAAGATGGATCCAATCCCAATCCCCCAAAATAGCATGAGTTGACACAAAAATAAGAGATAGGGGAAAGGATACAAGAGAGATCCCAGGAACCTAAGGTAGGATGCTACATCTGTGGGGGTCCTCACTATGCCAAGAAGTGCCCTCAAAGAGTAGAGTCAAGCCATAGAATAGAGGAGCCATCACACCAAATTTATGTTGCTACTAGAAATCAGGACTTGGATGGCCAAGCAACATCAATGTTGTTAAATGGTAAGTTGTTTAATAGAGATGTAAAAGTTTTGATAGATAGTGGAGCCATAAATAGTTTTATTTCCACTAGTATTATCGGGGATATGCCGAAAAGACCTAGATTTTTGGCACAAGGATGGAAAGTTGAGTATGGTTCTAGGAAAACCTACTCAGTGGATCAATGTTTACCTACAGTAGAGATAACTCTACCTAAAGGGTCTACTATATGGCACTTGTATGTGGCACCCCTTCATGCCTTTGACATTATCCTAGGGATGGATTGGTTGAAGGCTCATGGAGCCTTAATCAATTTTCAAGATAGGTGGATGGATTACACCGATAAGGATAAGAGGAGAGTAAGAGTTCAAAGTGGGCGAGGTTCTTTTTAACCCCACTTGCTTTTAGCTATGTAGTTAAATAAAGCCATCAAAAGAGGTAACTTGCTCTATGTAGTGAAGATCAATGGTGAGACTAGAGAAAAAGGAGATGAAGAAGTTTTTAAGAAGCATCCAATTCTTCATGAGTTTTGGGATGTATTTCCTGAAGACCTTCTAGGTCTACCCCCTCAAAGGGAATTTGATTTCACTATTGAGTTAATGCCAGGAGTTGAACCCATTTCTAGGACACCTTATAGAATGACTCCAATTGAGTTGCAGGAACTAAAAGTTCAACTTCAGGACATGTTGGAAAAGGGTTTGATCAGACCAAGTGTGTCACCTTGGGGTGCTCCAGTGCTATTTGTGAAAAAGAAGGATGGTTCCTTGAGACTATGCATAGATTATAGAATGTTGAATAAGGTAACCATTAAAAATAAGTATCCTCTACCACGGATAGATGATCTCTTTGATCAGCTAAAGGGTGCTACCATATTTTCAAAAATAGATCTGAGATCAGGTTATCATCAACTTAGAATCAAGGAAGAAGATACCCATAATATGACCTTTAAAACTTGATACGAGCACTATGAATTCATGGTGCTACCATTTGGGTTAACGAATGCACCGACTACCTTCATGAATATGATGAATAGTGTGTTCAAGAAGTATCTAGACCAGTTCATCTTGGTATTCTTAGATGATATACTAATTTATTCTTGAACTAAGGAAGAGCATGACCAACATCTCAGATTAGTGTTGGAAGTGCTAAGGAAGAATCAACTTTATGGGAAACTATCCAAGTGCGAGTTCTATACTCTGCAAGTATAGTATTTGGGGCACATTATCTCAGTAGAAGGTATTGTTGTGGACCCAAAGAAGATTGAGGCTATACTAAATTGGCCTTCACCTACAAATGTGATAGAAGTCAAGAGTTTCATGGGACTCACAGGCTATTATAGATATTTTGTGAGAAATTATTCTAAGATTGCCTATCCAATCACCAACCTTCAAAAAAAGGGAAAAGAGTTCAAATGGATGGATAAGTGTGAGGCCACATTTGAGACTCTAAAAAATAAGTTGACAATGACACCAATTCTAAATATTCTAGATCCTCTTAGGAAGTTCACCATGTGTACAAATGCTTCTCTAGAAGGTTTGGGTGGAGTTTTATCTCAAGAAGAAGCTACAGTGGCATACAAGTCTAGAAAACTCAAGAAGCATGAGGTAAACTATGCCACTCATGATCTAGAATTGGTAGTAGTTGTGCATGCCCTAAAGGTTTGGAGACACTATTTGTTGGGTAGATATTTTGAGCTAAGGATAGACCATCAAAGTTTAAGGTATATCTTTACCTAGCCTATGTTGAATGCAAGATAGAGAAGATGGGTAGAGTTCTTAGCAGAATATGATTTTGGTATTGAATATATCAAAGGGAAGGAAAATAAGGTTGCAGATACCTTGAGCAAGAGAAGGCACATAACTACCTTAACCCGAAGCCATATAGATTTGATGGATAGGGTCAAGGAAATGCAACTACAAGACCCATATTGCCTAGAAATTTAGGAGAAAATAGAAGGAACTCTTAAAGAAAGCAAGGGTTTCAACATAAAATATGGGCTTTTATGCTTTAAGTATCAGGTAGTCATACCCAAAATGGGTGACCTGAGGAGATTGATCATGCAAGAGGCACATAATTCTCCCTATTTCTACTCATCTAGGAGGGTAAAAAATGAGAGAAAATATGAAAAAGACCTTCTATTGGGTTGGGATGAAGCAAGATATTACCGAATTCATTTCAAGATGTTTGGAATGCCAGAAAGTGAAGGTAGAACATCATCACCCAGCTGGAAAATTATACCCACATGAGATACCTATGCAAAAATGGTAGGTAATATCTATGGACTTTATTGTGGGATTACCTAAGAATAGGTTCCAACATGATGCTATCTTGGTAGTGGTTGATAAATTGACCAAGGTTGCACACTTCATACCAGGAAACATCAAGGATGATGCACCGATGGTGGCACATAAGTTTGCCAAAGAAGTTTTTAGATTACATGGGTTTCCTGAGGTAATCATATCTGACAAAGATTCTAGATTCACGTCAGAATTTTGGTAGGCTCTACATCATGTAGTGGGCACTAAGCTAAACATTAGTTTTGCATATCATCCTAAAATAGATGGTCAGACTAAGAGGGTAAACTAGGTTTTGGAAGACATGTTGTGCATGTATTGCATGGATCAGAAGTCAAAATGGGAAGACTTCTTGCATCTCATGGAGTTTGCATATAATAATGGATACCATGCATCATTAGGGATGGTCCCATTTGAAGCCTTGTATGGAAGAAGATGCAGAACCCCTCTATCATGGGATAATCCAGAGGATCGAGTGATGATCAGACTAGACACTATCCAAGAGATGGAGGAACAGCTCAGAGCAATCCGACTTAGGCTCAAGGAAGTGATCGATCATCAAAAGAGCTATGCAGATCTAAAAATATCACCAAGAGAATTCTTTGTAGGAGATAAAGTCTTCTTAAGGGTTAGACCCATGAAAAGTGCCATCAAGTCAACAAAGTTGGATCCTCACTATGTTGGGCCCTTTGAGATCATTGGGAAGATTAGCCCAGTAGCCTATAGGCTCGCTTTGCCACCCAACCTATCAAATATCCATGACACTTTCCACATATCCCTACTTAGGAAGTATGTTGTTGATCCTACTCATGTGTGGAATATTTCTAAATTTGCATATGATATATCCCACAACCATTGAGGTGCAGCCAGTTAAGATTCTAGGGTTTCATTCCAAGGTGCTAAGGAAATAAACCCTAGATCAGTGTAAGGTCCAGTGGGACCAATATTCTGAGAAGTGTGCTACATGGGAAAATGTTGATGAGATGAGACAACAATTTCTATTTTTATTTGAATAAATTTATGTATGCTACTTTTTGTAGGAAACATAGAGGACTGTGTTTAGTCCAAGGGGGGAGTATGTAACACCCCTACTTGATAGAACTCTTTATGGACAATAAAACTATGTGTTGATATGAATGATTAATGGTATGCTTTACTCTTTGATGTCTATATGAGTACATTCTTTTGGGCATAGAATATGGTACTGTTGATGCATTTGTGGATGCAAGATTAGGTACCTCTCTTCGGTGGGAATATATGGGTAAACCACCTACAATGAGAGATATGTTGGGGAAGTGATGATGATGACTTGGTCATTGACAACTTAGAGTAACATGGAAAATTACTCTTTGCATGGATTTATTTTGGTAAGACTGGCCAAGCGATTTTTATCTTTATTTGTTGATGAATGCAGGTCATTGGATTATCCTTATCATGGATGTGAGCAATTGATCGAACTTCATCTATACCTTCTTGTCTAAATAACTCTGATCATTGATTTAGGTTTGAGCAAATTTGGGTCATAGGATATGATTGTGTCTTTTTATCCTACATGTTGATTATGCTAACTTCTTAAAATAATCTTAGTCATTCGTGTTCTATTTCTCCATGTGGCTTTCTTTAAATGGTCTGATTTTGCCAAAAGACATCAGATAGGCTAGTTAATAGAATCAATCAATTAACATAAACTTATAGAGCAGACATAGATTGTTCATCACTTCTTAGGATATAGATCATTGATTTCATGAGGATTTAAGGTATTTTTTCATTAAATTTGAATTGTGAATCTCATTACTTTTCGGTGAATGCAAACCTTTAGATATTCTATGGAGGACTTTAGTCAAATATATTTATCCTTATTCACTCTTAAATGTGTATCATATATCTCAGTGTTCAAACAATTGTAAACCACTAATCTAAGTGTGTTACGAAACAAAAATTAGTGAAATTTTATCAAGGGCACATGCACATATCTTCAGATTGATTACGGGCCATTGATTTTCATTCTAAATCAAGGTATACTATATATGATGATATGACTCAAAATAACTTTGATTTTTCTTGGAGATTATGGATTGGAAGGCTTTTAATGGATAGGATTAATTGACTATGCTAAGATGAATATGAACCATGGATTTTCTGATGAAGAGGATACGTTTGGCTTATATGATGGATGAGATAAAATATTCTTGATAGATATGGTAAATAAGACAAGAAGTATGTTATAATACTTTGGGCTATAAGTAAGTCATAGATTTTATCTAATAGGATGAATGTAGGCCATCCATTTTGTTATGATAACTATGGAGCAAGGGACCTCTAATGAGTTTGATTGTTAGGAATTATTTATGATCCATGGGCTAACACCAACCATGGATTACAAGGAAGGTGCTCGATATTTAACACGATCACACTATATAGGACAAAAGGGATATTTGAATTTGATAGGAAGGATAAAATGGAGTCTTTTTTAATATAAGACACTAAGACTTCTTTATTTAATAGTGACTATTAAAGGGGAAAAGGACTTGATACATGTGATCCAAATAAATACAAAATATTATGGTGCCTCTACCGGACTTAAGCTTGAAAATAAAATAAAGCTAAGTATTAAACGTAGAATATCAAGGTAAATAAAGGCTAACCAAAGAAAAATATTAAATGACTTGAAATTAAAATATTCAATTTGAAATAAGTTAATGTGTAGAGATTATGGACTAATAGGGAAAAGAACCTAGTAACAATATGACCTAAACTTAAGAACCCATGATATGTATTGAATTTTAAAACTAGGGGTATCTCACATTAGATTTTTTAAGAATCCAACACCTAGCTTGGAAGGGTATTGGCCCCACATACCCCCATCTAGGGTCATGATCCTAGACCCTATTGTTGCTATTGCACAACTTACCCCAAAATTAGGGACCCACTGAAAATTGGTTGAAATTTTGATATTTAAATTATGTTCTCTGTTTTGGTGGATGAAATTGACATTTTGTTGTATATTTTATTTCATGTTTTGTTGGTTTTTCATAAAGTGATTTTGTGGAATCTTTTAATTTTAAAACTTTAAAATTTTAAGGTTTAAAATTAAAATATTTTAAAATGCATTAAATAAAAAGTTCAATATCCAAGAGTTTGATTTTTTTATAAAGATAATTAATTTTAAATTGTTTGTTTTGTTTGGATATAATTCAAAACATTTAAAACTAATTTAATATATTTCTGAGAAAATTTATTAAAAAGGTTTGTTTTATTGTTGCAGATGTTCAATGTACTCGATGTAGTCTTCGAGATGGTCAAGTGGCCCAGTGGTCAGGTGGCCCAAAATGGTTTCCAAAGCATTTAAGAGGTGCCTTTAATATGTGAATAGCTCATCGAAGTCCTTTGCAAGCATTGGTACTTATAAAGCACCCATTGTGTTCATCCCAAAGCATGTGGGATTTTAAGACGACGACAACACTGGACGATAGATATGATAGTGTGGATATTTTGTGATGTATGGATGAGCACACCAATACGTGGCAATGAAATAGGTTTTATTCAATATGTTATGATGTGGCTTGTTATTAGAGGTCAAAAAGAAACATGAACATAGAAAGTTTACAAGAATGTCGAACACAGAATATTGGTGAAATCTAGACCTTGGAAGAAACATGAAATAGTGAAGCAAATGAAATATTTTCCATGATTGAGAGGGAAATATTTGCAAAGAAGAAAATACACCGTGAAGCACAGTGTCAGGTGTCATCATGAAACATAGACCATTAGCATTGCCATTCCAGGGTAAGGCATGATGGTGAAGATGAAGCTTGTGTGGAAGGAGATGGTCGATTCATTGTGTTTAACTCATACGTGGTGAGGATGGTAAGCATGTCCAGTGATATAATCTGAGTAGTTTGTGAGTTGCACAATGCCCAAATTTAGTGATACAACACTAACCAAGAAATGGTATCATTGTGGTGTTGAATTTATTGTACATGGAGGAGGTGTCCTGGCTAGGGACGTTCGATTGATCCATAATTATAGGGAGTGATACATAGCATAAATCAATGCAAACGTGGGTGAATTAGACGATCCTTTCTCAAATTGATAATGTGATACAGTGGCCATTGCATGTGTGATAGTGGAAATTTTTGGAAGCACTAAAATGATAGATAGGTTCATGTTGTTTCATGATAAAAGATTAATGCATTTAATGATACATTCGGCAATTCGTATGGCTCATGTAGCTATCACTAGAAGGATTTAATGTACAAGAAGCTTCAATATAAAAACATTATGAATGAATTATTCAAACAACATTGAGTCATTTCAAAAATTCATTATGGGGTTTAAAATTCATGTGAAAGCATCACGAAAATACCTGCAGACGGTGGATGCGTTTAGGTTTTTTATAAAACAAAAATGAAATTCATATCCTTCTCAAAATAATATGATCTCTCCATGTGCACTATTGGTGTTAATAAACTAGTGAGCGAAGACATAATGAAAGCAAATATCAGAGCAACAATAATTGATGACATAAACAACCGTAGTTGGTTTCTCTATGATTTTTCCTGACTCTGCTAAACGTAAAAGATATGTAGTCAGATTTATTTGAGGATATAATAAACAATCAACTCAAAAATCTTACAGATGAGATGTTCTCAAATGATTTGATGAGATTTTTAGAGAGGTTTAGAAATAGTATAGAATTTTTCAAAAAATAAATCAAGAACAACAGAAGGAAATGTTGACCTGAATAATTGCTATCACAAGCAGTCAAACTTGGATTGCCCACCATGATTAGAAACCTCAACCTGTTGAGCATCTATAATACACATGGTTCCATGTATATTGAACTCGATCGAATGCCACAGGAAGGTAGTTTTTAAATTAAAGTAATTTTTTTTTCAGAATGTGACGAACATAGAAGGAAATGGATCATCACGGTAAGATATTCTACAGAAAGGAGAAAATGAAGAAGAGTTATTAATAATATTTTGTAAAGTTTTATCATCATCTAGTGGTTATCAAATTAGAAATAGAATTATTAAGGGTGTTATAAGAAGGTTATAAGACTTGTATGAAAGTTGTTTCAAAGCCTATTGTGGAAGGAAAAAAATTGAATAAACAAATTGAAAACATAATGGAATTTAAATTTATAAATAGCCATGGAAATTCAAATAAATTGGTCGAACAATTTGGAAGATAAGGATTGGAATAAGCGAAAGAATAGCCAAAGGATCCTCCCAGGTTACATAAAGAAGTTTGCACTGGTGAAGAACAGAGAGTTTCTGGAGAAGCACATTATAAGATTTTAATAAATATATTCATTTTTATTATATTGAGACATGCATGTTGATGGTGTTTCATGTGTTTGATAAATTTGATATATTTAAATTGTTTTTCCCTCAAAAGATAGCACTTAATCTAGATCATATTGGGTCAATGTTGATTAATCTAGGTTAGGTTTCATTCCAGGAAGTTTTTTATTTCTGTTCTATAACCTGCAAATTAGTTTTCATTTTTTTTTTTTTTTACTTACCTTAAACTTTTATTTTTATTTAAATTTTAAAATTCATGGGAATCACAACCCTAATGCTATATCCTAAAGTTTAAAACTTTATCATTAGGAAAAATATTTATTTCACATTTTAATTTCACGACACTTTATATTTGGAAATAAACATTAGCATTTTAATTAAATTGTTCAAATAATATTTATTAATGTTTTAACCTAAAGTATTTGGACATAGTTTAATTAAAATTATTTTCTAAGGTTATAATTAATTATTTTGCACTTCATAAAGCTGATTTTGGCCAAAATTTAATTAATAACCTAGCATTTGGAGAATGAATCTTATGGACATCATATTGTATGTTGTAAATCAAATACCTCAATCCAGGCCCCTTGTTAATGGCTATATGCACCTTGAAGTAGTTTCAGCATTATATTTACATTTTATCACACTTCATTATTTTCACATTTTCAAAAGCACATTGTAACACAAAACCTTGGAGAAACTAACTATTTCTTTGTAAGAGAGGTTTTTATATTCAGAAATCCAAACTATGAGTGTAGTTTTGCAATTGGATAAAATTATCACTCAACAAAATTGGCACTAGAAGGAGGACCTGAAATCAAGTATTTGATTTTTAGCATTTGAAGTTGTTCGAATTTATTATATCAATTTCATTTTATTAAAAAAAATTGAAAATTTTTTGATTTATGCTACACTAGTGTTTTTCTGCTATAAATCCATAAATATGGTGATGATTCAATTGTTATAAAATTTTCATGCATATTTTTTATGTTGAAATTGGTTCAATGGTAGGAATTGAAACTTGGATAGGTGGTTATCGTAGTCCCCTAAAAATTCTTGGAGAAGCCCATCAAATCCCTAAAGATATAGAGGAATGTTTACCCATGTATAGGCATGATGGAATGAATATTGTTGAGGAACATATTCAGGAATATGAAAACACTATGGTTCATTTATAAATTATACATGAAGATATTGTATGTAGATTATTTCCATTCACATTAGATGAGTTTGCTTATGATTGGTATATTAATTTACCTGCAGGCTCTATCACTTCTTGGGATCAATTAGAAGCAATATTTCTTAGTCATTTTGGAAATGTGGTTGACATGGATATGATATCAAATCACTTTACCTCTATTTGTAAAAAACCTAATGAATCCATGAGTCAATTTAATGTATAGGTTGTATACTGAAATAAAGACACATTACATCATTTCAAAATAATAATTCATTCAAATATACTTGGAGGTCTTAGACCCCTTCACTTCTACACTCCTAGGGAAACATCTTAAAAAACCATCTTTGTATATAGTCTACCATGAGGCAATAACCATAGAACAATGGTGGATTTTAAAAGGGGTTTATGTGGGTCGATTATCATTACTTAACCCTAAGGCTCCAAATCAAATATCATCCATGAATCAGGTTGATGCATCATTTTTCTTTCATGATGAATGGTTCTTCAAGAGTTATGGATTCCAACCCATGCCAACCATCTAATTTAGCACCTTTGAATCAAACGATGTCTAATATGAGTAATCAATGGGATAAAGTTGAATGTCCAAATTTTACAACCACCTTAGATATCATCCAAGAGGAGGTACAAGTTTCAAATCCAATGTCCACTAATGAATATTGTGATAATAAATCCCATAAAAATGTAGAAATGCATGAGTCTTCAGATATTGGAGAAGTCCTAGATTTAACTAGCTTTGAAACAAGTGATAGATCATAACCTTCCATAGAGTTGAGTGAAACGATTACAACAGATGATCAATAAGGCTAATGTGTTTCAAATAATGACCCATTAGAAATGAAATATTTAGAGTCATTATTTACAAATGAGGATTGGGATAATCATAGAAAATTAAATGCAAGAGTTGATCCAATTTTGGAAACACTAGAGTCTCCAAGAGTGGTTGAAAGTGAATTTAAAGAGGAATCAATAGATAATGAAGACATGGTAGAGTTTCATACCTTGGATATAGAATATAACTATTATAATGGTTGGGGTATGTATGATGAATTATTGTATTCTCACACTCTTACCAATGAAATTTCTATTTCAATTGATATGAAGGATGCTGAAAACTCTATCTCACATGAAGATCTTGTAATTTTTGTACAATTAGAAAATGATGTTCCAATTTCAAAAATAGAGAATGTTCTAAAATTCTATCATTTTGAATGAGTTTGTAGAACACCTTGCTGCAATAGAAAGGTAATAAATGGTAAAATTTTCTTATGATTCATCTGTTTTGGATGAGGAAGAGGTAAAATCTTCTCTTTCATTTTGGAATACTAAAAATTTGGGTACAAGTTCTCATGATTATCTTGAAGATTCAAATGAAGAAACTCCATGTGTGGCTAACAAAGAATTAGAATTTTCTATTCATCCTAAAGAAAATATTGCTTTGTTTGATCAACAAGATCTATGGTTTGAAAAGTATGGAAGTATTCTTGATTGGGTGCCTAATTTTGGTGTGTTTGAAAAATAGGTCATTGATGAAGGTAAAGGGCTACAATATGATTATTATGATAGAGACCATGAGGAAAAAGAGAAAATTACAACAACTCACCAAATTTTGGTAAATGTTATTGATGATATGTTGATTATAGATAACAAGGTAGAATATTCATCTTTGTTATTGGCTATGGAAATTCTAGGTAATAAATGGTATGATGTTCCTTTGGATACTCATGTTATTGATAATAAAATATCAAATGTTGTTAACAAGAAATTGAAAATAACTCCTGAATTTGTTGCCATAAATAAAACTAAAGAAAACATGATTGAAGCTTTGAATCAACTTCATAGGCAATTAATTATTGAATATAGGATTCAAACTGGTGATTATCCATGTTTAGTAGATATCCTAGATGCTTGCAAATCATTGTACAAGTTTGATTGGCCTAAAAACATGGAAAATAACTTGACTTTAAAATTTTTAGAAACAGGCTCCTACTTGCAAGACTTCATATTTGAAAAAGAGAGCCTAATTCTAAATCATGAATTGAATTTTGAAATTTGCATGTTAAATAATAGACAAGAAAGAATTGAAAATCAGTTATTGTCTCATCAATTTGATAAATTGAAACTTCACTATGGGATTGCTAATGGAACTAGAGTAAAATGATGGAGTGAGATAGGTAAAATAAATGTTTTTTGTATTATTTGGCTTAAACTTGTTTTGGTTGGATTTCTATAAATATTGGCATGCATATCATGATATATTCCTTTTAAAGTGTGAAAATCATGTTTGGGATCCAAGAAAATGATAGCCTAAATTTTGGCATTATCTTGTACATATATTGTATATTTTGTACATAGTGTTTTGGTTTTGCAGTTTTGCTTGTATATAGTTTTGTTGTTTTTGTTTTGTTAGTCATCACTTGTTTGTTGATGTTCATGTTGTTTGTGAAATTTTGGATGTGTTTCCATTTTTTTATTTGAATAAAACTGGTGTATACCAAATGTTTAGATTTTATTTCATGTTCTCAATTTTTTTCTTAACTTTAGTGAAAAGTTTTGATATTATTCCTTTGATTGAGGTAATGTTTTGTAATTGCAATAGATTCCTAGTGGATTTTTTGGTATTTGTTCCTGTGTTACTTAGGATAAATTTTCTGTTTTGATAACAGATGAAACTTGAGGAAAAGAAAGATTATTTAATAATTATCCTTATGAATTTGGATTAAGATAGTAAAATTTGGAACAATGAAATCATTTTACAAAAGCTTCATAGGTATTGCATCAAACTAAAAAGGGTATTCTTTGAAATTTTGAAGGATGAAGTTATTCAATTTTGCAGAATAAGACAAAAATCCAATATACTCTATCTTTAGGCTTACTTTATCTCTAACCCAGGTGGCAGGTGAATTTTGCAAAACAAAGCTTGATACAAAAAAGTAAAGTAAATGCAATGGAAAGTAAATTTAAATCAGTCACAATAGTCTAGATAATATTCACTGAAGCTATAGATACCTTAATGGCAATGGATCTAGGTCTAGATAGAAATAAATAAAATAAGCAAAAGCAAAATTCATCTAATACTTGGGTGTTAAAATAACCTCTACCGGGGCTATAAACGTCTGGATAGTAGTAGAGAAATGTCTCAAAGAGAGAAATGTTATCTCCACTGGAGCTATGAACGCTCAACTGACAGTGGAGCAATGTAGAGGTGCATTATAAAGAGCAAAAATTCTATAGCCTAACTACAAAACTAATAATAGAATCTAAATCGTTTCAGGAATACAAAATGAATCACAGTGCACACACCGAGCAAAGGCAAATGATTCAACTATTCCATTTTAAAATTGTCTACCTCATATTCTTTGAATAATATTAATGCTTATTTTTTTTATTGTTGAGTTTTATTGGTTTCAGATCAGGTTTTTAGTCCGAAATTCTCAGGAGCATTTTCTAGTAGAGTCACCATTTGTTGTTGTTATTGTACAACTTACCCCAAAATTAGGGACCCACTAAAAATTTGTTGAAATTTTGATATTTGTTTTATGTTCTTTGTTTTGGTGGATGAAATTGACATTTGGTTGTCTATTTTATTTCATGTTTTGTTGGTTTTTCATAAAGTGATTTTGTGGATTATTTTAATTTAAAAATTTAAAGTTTTAAGGTTTAAAATAAAAACATTTAAAAATGCATTAAATAAAAGGTTCAATATCCAAGAGTTTTAATTTTTTATAAATATAATTAATTTTAAATTGTTTGTTTTGTTTGGATATAATTTAGAACTTTTAAAATTAATTTAATATATTTTTGGGAAAATTTAGTAAAAAGGTTTATTTTATTGTTGTAGATGTTCAATGTACCCAGCGTAGTCGTCAAGACGGTCAAGTGGCTCGGTGGTCAGGTGGCCCAACATAATTTCCAAAGTAGTCAAGAGGAGAATTTACTATGTGAACAACTCATCAAAGTCCTTAGCAAGCATTGGCACTTATAAATCACCCATTGTATTCATCCCAAATCATGTGGGATTTTAAGATGATGACATCACTGAATGGTAGATATGACAGTGTGGACAATGCGCAATGATGAAATGGATTTTATTTGGCAATGTATGGATGAGCACACCATGGGTTTCTATGTATTACCTAGTGTGGTTGGTTATTAGAGGTCAAAAAGAAACATTAACAGAGGAAGTTTACAAGAATACTAAACATAGAAGATTGGTGAAATTCAAATATTGGAAGAAATGCAAAATAGTGAAGCGAACGAAATATTTATCATGATTGAGAGGGAAATATTTGCAAAGAGGACAAGATACCATGAAGCGCGATGTCAGGCATCATCATGAAACACAGACCATTGGCACTACCATTTTGGGGTAAGGCACGAAGGTGAATACGAAACTTGTGTGGAAGAATATGGTCTATTCATTGTGTTTAACCCATACGTGGTGAGGATGGTAAGTACGTATGATGATACACTCTAAGTATTTTGTGAGTTGCACAACATCCAAATGTAGCAATGTGGCACTGACCAAGAAATGGTATCATTGTGGTGTTGAATGTATTGTAAATGGAGGTAGTGTTGTGGCTAGGGAGATCCATTTGAGCCACAATTATAGATAGTGAGACATGGTAGAACCCAACGTAAATGTGGGTTACTTAGATGACCCTTTCTCAGATTGATAATGTGATGCAGTGGCCATTGCATGTGTGACAGTGGGAATTTTTGAAAGCACTAAAATAATGAACAAGTCTGTGTTGTTTGATGATAAAAGATTAATACATTTGATGACACATCCAAAAAAATTTATGGCTCATGTAGGTATCACTAGAATGATTTAACACACAAGAATATTAATATAAAACAACATTATGAGATTTATTCAAACAACATACAGTCATTTCAGAAATTTGTTATGGGATTCAAAATTCATGTGGAAGCATCACAAAAATACCTGTAGATAGCAGACATGTTTAAGTTTTTGATAGAGAAAAAATGAAATTGGTCTCCTTCTCAACATAATATGATCTCTCCATGTGCACTATCAGTGTTAATAAACTATTGAGCGAAGACATAATGAAAGCAAATATCGAAGCAACAATAATTGATGACATAAACAGTCATAGTTGGTTTCTCTATGATGTCTCCTGACTCTGCTAAATGTAAAATATATGTAGTCAAATTTATTTGAGGATATAATCAACAATCAACTCAACATGCTTGTAGAAGCTTGCAAAAGAGATGTTCACAAATGATTTGATGAGGAATTTAGAAAGGTTTAGAAATGGTCTAGCATTGTTCAACAAATAAATCAAGAACAACAAAAGGAAATGTTGACCTGAATAATTGCTATCATAAGCGGTCAAACTTGGATTGCCCACCATGATTAGAAACCTCAGCCTATTGAGAATCTATAATACACACAGTCCCACGTATTTTGAACTCGATAAAAGACCACGAGAATGTATTTTTCAAATTGCAGTAATTTTATTTTCATAATGTGATGAACATGGAAGGAAATGGATCATCGTGGCAAGATATTTTATAGAAAGGAGAAAATGAAGAAGAGTTATTAATAATGTTTTGTAAAAAATTTCATCATATGGTGTCTATCAAATTAGAAATAGAATTATTAAGGGTGTTATAAGAAGGTTATAGGACTTGTATGAAAATTGTTTCAAATCTTGTTACGAAACAAAAAAAATTGAATAAATGAATTGAAAATGGAATGGAATTTAAAGTTATAAATAGCCATGGAAATTCCAAGAAAAGGGTCGAAATATTTGGAAGAGAAGGTTTGGAATAAGCAGAATAATAGCCAAAGGATCCTCCCAGGTTACATAGATAAGTTTTCACTGGTGAAGAACAGAGAGTTTTCGAAGAAGCGCATTGTAAAATTTTAATAAATATATTCATTTTTACTATATTGATACACATGTGCTGATGGTGTTTCATGTGTTTGATAAATTTAATATATTTAAATTGTTTTCTCCTTAGAAGATCACACTTAATCTAGATCGAATTGGATCAATGTTAATTAATCTAAGTTAGGTTTCATTCCAGGAAGTTTTATATTTAGGTTCTGTAACTTGCAAATTAGTTTTCATTTTTATTTTATTTTTCCTTACCTTAAACATTTATTTTTTATTTAAATTTCAAAATTCATGGGAATAACAACCCTTATGATATATCCTAAACTTTTAAACTTTATCATTAGGGAAAATATTTATTTCACATTTTAATTTCACGACACTTTATATTTGGAAATAAACATTAGCATTTTAATTAAATTGTTCAAATAATATTTATTAATGTTTTAACCTAAAGTATTTGGACATAGTTTAATTAAAATTATTTTCTAAGGTTATAATTAATTATTTTGCACTTCATAAAGTTGATTTTGGGTAAAATTTAATTAATAACCTAACATTTGGAGAATGAATCTTATGGACATCATATTGTATGTTGTAAATCAAATACCTAAATTTGGGCCCCTTTTAATGGTTATGTGCACCTTGAAGTAGTTTCAACATTATATTCACATTTTATCACACTTCATTATTTTCACATTTTCAAAAGCACATTGTAACACAAAACCTTGGAGAAACTAATCATTTCTTTGCAAGAGAGGGTTTTATATTCAGAAATCCTGACTATGAGTGTAGTTTTGCAACTGGTAAAAATTATCACTTAATAGACCCTACACATTGTGCTACGGTGTATAGTTTTTGAAATGATTAGGTATTTTCCTTCAATGTGATAACCCAAGTAGTTGGTGCATTAAAAGCAAAAGTTATGAGAGCCATACTAGGATGAAACCTTAATATAGGTGATATCAATTTACCATATTCAAACTCTAGAAATCCATAAAAACGGTACATGATAGTAATAGAGTTAGTTAAGCATCTGAGGACTCAAAAAACTTAGTATTAATGATTCCAAATCTAGAAATCTTAGAAGTACACAATGGATTCAATCAAGAGATGAATCAACACATAAATGAAACATCATTTTGAAATATCTACATAATTTTGGAGGAAATACCTCCTCCTTGTAATTTGTATATATTATCTAGCTTAGCATTGTAGAGAATTGATAAGTTTATAAATATTTTCTTTAATTTATCTTTGTATATCAATTTGCAAAATTATGAGCAGTTTTGTGGGCAATTGAACACCCACTCCAGGAATAATCTTTTATAATACATTATGCTTGCATATATATGTTGGGGGCTATGTTTCTACTTGAAGTACACAAATGGATATCATGCCCGAACCCACTTCTCTTATATGTGTGTGTTTGCATCCCTTCATTTATATGCTTATTTATTTCAAGGAGAGAACAACATCTATGTCAACACATTATATTTATAATTTTTGTGTAGGGAGATTTTATTTGATCTTTGGCACGTAGCCACATTTTTAGCATAGGTTTTTTATTTTTTAGTTGTTTTATTTTTCTTCCTCTTGTCATTTTCCCCAAGATTTTAGAATAGAAAGTGTGCCAAGATCCTATCTTATAAAGGATCTGACCTTTATCAAAATCTTAGAGGCCCTTGACTAATCCAAACCCCATGCTCTTAGGACTAGCCCTTTTATATCATTATGTGTGAGGTACGATCTATCTTGTCTACTTGGTCCACACCATGTTCAATGGTTAGGACAATTAGAGAGAATAATATTTCCTATGATACCAAAGCTTAGTTTATGCAAATGCTCCTAGGAAAGAATATATAAACCATCTACATGCATAGGAAATGGTTTAAGATCCAAAATGAGATAAATCTTAGCAAGGATAAGACCATCAAAATCATTGACATAAATTTTACCTAGAAGGATAAGACCAAAGAAATAAGAGATAACCCCTTACCTTGGTTCTACTTCTATATGGATATTATAGAAAATAAGGAAAGATATATTTACATAGACTTTGACTCATATGTCTACATAAATCATAAAATAATAAAAATATTGATATGGAGTAAGTTAAATTAGAGGCTATAGAATGTGGTAGTGTATGCTCATATATGTTATAATAAGGAAGACCCCAAGTTGAAAAGTAAGCTAAGACCAATGAAGGGGCACTTTGATGAGTTGTTATCTAATATTTTGGATGAACAAGACCCTCAATATGTGGATACATGTATAAAAAAGAATAAATAAAGACATAGGCCTCATATCCATAGGTGTTAGTGAGTCCTCAAAATATTGTAACCATAAGTAAGGCAATAGAAGCCACCTCCATGTAAACTTGTGAAGAGTGAGATCATTGAGATGGGAATCTTGTGCCCTACCATCAAGATAAAGACAAAAAATTAGGGCAAAAAGTGCAAAAGCTCTTGTTAGTTTAAGCATAGGCCCAATTTTAGCATCATAGGTATCCAATATGTAACCAAAACTAAAGATATAGCTACCAATGAAGTATCCCTCAATATTACCACTATCTTTATTGGTGTTGAAATAGCACATATGGAAGTTGCCGCCTCTAAGGCTCATAAAGCTACCACAACTCTCTCTTCTATTTTTTCTTCTATATATTTTCTATCCCAAGAAATTTCTTCTCAAATTTCCCTCTCCTCTACTTCCCATTTTGTTTCACCTCCACCTCCATCTCATTCAAGTATAGCCACCATTCCAATTATCACTTTCATATCACCATTTATTACTTCACCTAATATGATGATATCATCTATCTATATCCCATCCACTTTCACCTTACCTATCATCACTTAAACCACATCCACCATGGGATCTTATAAGTGGTCCACTCACACCACACCCACCACCACCATCCCATCTAGTTCAATATTTAAGAAGTGTAAAACCATTAAGATCATTAAATCCTCTTCTTAACTCAAAGGCTTGAGTGTTGAAGCACCTCAATAAGTAGTAAAAACATTTAAACTATTGTTGGAGTCCCCCAAAACTATATAGGTACATGAGGTTCTAAGGAAACCTCAAGAATTAGAAGCACTTGCAAGCACTCAACTTTAACTAGTCTCCAACAAAGTCTAATAATTAGAAGTTATCAAGGAATAGTCAAGTCCAACACAAGTCATGACTTGCTTGCCCTTCCAAACTATCAGCCCAAACACTTAGGTAGGAATGGATATGATACATGAGTACTAATAAAATCTTAATAAGTAATTTATCAAATTTTATTAGGTGACTTCATCTCTATGGAAGATATGGTTATGCTCTGAATACAAGTTACATAAAGAGTCAAGAAGATACTACTCAGGTAATTCCATATTATAGACCCAAGACACCATGTTATTGCATCCTAAGATTACATAGCTATGTTGTGCCTTGACCTTCAACATGCAAGCCATATTGGGATGGTCAAGTGTTTTTAATAGGAAAACTTGGTTGTCCTACAACTACCTCAAGGTGGCCAATGAGAGTTAAAATAACATAAAACCAAACAAGAACCTCATTGTGGAACTAGAGCATGTGAAAATCAAGAGTCATTAGGGAAAATAAAAAATAAGAAGTCGAAAGAGGAGATGGACATCCTAAAAAGGGAAATGGATGAACTGAAGAAAATTGTCAATTAGATGAAGCAAGAGTACCAAAAGTGATAGCTAGAGATAGATGAATCTTTGAAGAAAAAGGACAATAAAATATTCCACTTCGACCAACTAGAAAAGAAAGTAAATATGAACGTTAATTCCATCGAATTCAATGTCCCTACAATATATATTATCAATTACATTTGGTATAAAATCCTAGAAGAGTTCAAGCATGCCAAGCTTTATTTGTAATACAATCAAGCATGTAAAGGACTATTATCAAGATCTCGGTCTACCATCACCAATATGAAGTCTACGCTAGCCTCTAATATAAGTCATAAGGAAAATCCATAAGGTCATTAGCTAGAAACTAAAATAGCTAGGTATTCCAACTAAGTCATTAAGGTGGAGCTAATGAATGTACCTCTTAAGTAGTAAATTTTGGCCACCTACAAGGCCTCCTATGATGATTTAAAGGTAATTGTAGAGAAACTAAAGAACTATATTGCCTAGAAATTCCATGATGACTCCCCAACCCTCTCTCAAATATAGGGAATATCATGTTTAAAGAGGAATACACCAAGCTCTTTGAGGAATAAAAGAAGGAATTTTCTTAGGTGGATAAAGCATATCCCACCAATATAGTAGCTAATATCCCTAACATCATTTCTCAACTCAAGACTTCATTGGAAGGGGTGAAACTTACCCCGAAAATTGAGGATATGCCATAAGAAGAATTTGGTGATTTGATAGTAATGATGGAGTAGCTAGAGAACATAAATATTTCCTTTATTATATAATGAAGTGCTTTGTAGAACCAACCTCCCAAGTTAACATCAATGTACCTATATGAATATTTGCAAAATCAAACTATTTTTGTCACATCCACCAATTTTGATGTATTTGTAGCATGATAGATAAGGAAATATAGGGTTCTTTTCTAACTTGGCTTGGCATCCTTGCAAGTTGCCAAAAATGTGGTGCTACCTTGAACTGATGGAAAGCAACTTCATAGAAGAAGTTATGCACAAATGATAAGGAGCCTTGGGAAAAATAGGGAGGAGCAAAATATTTTATATACCTTTGCTAATTTTACAATGTCCAAGTAGTGAGGTAGCTAGAAGATGTAATAAAATGACTAATATAAATAACCCTTAATTCATCATACTTCCAATCCATCAAACCAATGGTTCATTGAATTCCAATGACTCATCAAAATTATTTTCAATAGATGGGATTTGTAGACTAAAAGCGATATTTTTATCTCTTGTTGTAAAATGTAATATTAGATAATATTTACTTAGGATGAAAAGATCTGAACTACCAAGTGGAAGGGGCAGTTATAGTGATTCCTTCAGTGTGCTTCACTTAACTAGGGTGATGTAGCTGCAAGTGGAGTGAAATATGGGATCATATCCTATGTGAAGAGACAAAGGAGACAAGGTGGATGATATGTGGCATGGGTGTTGGAAATATGTCCCATGTGCAAATACAAAGGGGACAAGAGCGGGTAATATGTGGCAAAAATGTTGGGTGAGGTGTCCAGGACACATGTTCAATGGGTGGACAAGGTATCCTAGGGTGATTTTCCTAATAAAGTAAATTAGGAAAATATGATGATGTGTAGGATTTTATATCCCTAAGTTAGAACTTAGGCATATCTTTTTATCATGCAAGATTTGATGGTGAGGTGGTAAATGTGATTTAGAGGGTGTCGGATTTTGGTGTCTACAATTGCCCCTTTTTGTACTTGTGTTGTGTACAACACAATGCAGTGTAAAAACTAATGACATCTAACTTTATTGAATGGATGGACTTATTTCTTTTTGGTATGGCAAAATGAATATATATATATATATATATATATATATATATATATATATATATATATATATATATATATATATTTACCCCCTCAATTGGTAAGTGGGTTAATAGTAAAGCTCAATAACCAATTGATGAAAAGGTATTTTATGATTGTTTGTTTTTGTTTATGCAAATGATTTACCCCAAGTTGTGGGTGACTATTCATTCAAAACTATCGTGTGATTTGATTGACATGGTTGTTTGTGGTTTGAAGAAACCAATCATCCTAGGTGCCTGTCCCAGTGACTGTTAGCAATTCCTTAATGCAAATTGATTGTATCATTACTATATTTTGTAACCTCACAGAGTGGGTGTCACTTTCAAATTTGGGTTGTTTTGTGTGGATATTGTCACTTAAGGTTTAAGGCCTTCATTTGTATTTTCAATGTTTTTTTTTTGTAATCGCAAATTTTTGATTTCGATGGTGTTAACCGCGGGTGTGCGGTTTACACTGCAAAACCACGGGTATGCGTTTTTGCACAATGATCAGCGGGTCTGTGTCTTGCACCACAAACCATTGGTCTACATTTTGATGCACCGTTGAGAATGCGTGTGCACATTTTTTTCCGCTAAAAGTGGTTATTTAAAGGCTTGATGTTGCTTTCAATCCTCATTCTGTCATTTGTCATTTTGCAATTTGTGGAGTCATGAGCGATATGCATCTTGGTGAGGGAAGCGGTGGTGGTGTCTCGGCTGGAGTGGAAGGCGGCACTCGGTTTTCCGAGGTAGGTGCTTTTTACCTTAGTTTTTTTTGTTTGCTTGTTTAGTTTATTGTATTGTTTTTTTTTGTTTATTTATTTTGGTTTTTTTTGTTTATTTATGTTCACCTAGGGATAGGCGATTTTTTTTTTGTGTTTGTTTTTTTCTGTTTATTTATGTTCACCTAGGGGTAGGCGAAATTTTTTTTTTGTGTGTTTTATTTGTTTCTGTTTATTTATGTTCACCTAGAGGTAGGCAATTTTTTTTTTTTTTTTGTGTTTTGTTTTTTTTTTGTTTTGTTTATTTATGTTCACCTAGGGGTAGGCGAATTTTTTTTTTGTGTGTTTTATTTGTGTTTTGTTTGTTTCTTTTTTTTTGTTTTGCTAATGAATTTTGTGTTTCCTTTTTAGGTTAAGCTTCTTGATGCTCGACATAGGTGGTCGAGGACTATCTGGAAAGTGTAGAAGGCACTTTCCAATTACGACTGGACTCTTTTGCAGACTATTGGTCTTGATGGTTATGGGTGGTTAGGCACCATCCAAGCTGATGAGGATCTTCTTTTGGTGCTTGTTGAGCATTGGGACCCTGATAGGGGTACTTTTCACCTCCCTACGGGGAGCTTACTATTACCCTTGAGGATGTTTATTGGATATTTTGCATTCCTGTCGAGGGTCTTACCGTTCAGGTCTACCTTGACAAAAAGGAGGCTCTCTTTCCTATGTTTGACGAGATGTGGGATGTACATTGCAGTAGGAGTGGTATTGTGTATCTGGATTTGTATACGACTGGTATTTTGGAGGTGCTTCTAGTATTCATGATGTACATATTAAGAAACATGTTGTTGCCCAATTCCATGAGATCGAGGATCCCATGGAACTAGGTATCGATTATCCTTGATTTGATATATGATCCTCACCATTTGGCATGGGGTCCCGCTATTCTATGCTAGGTCTACAACGAGTTATATGAGGTGAAGAGGCAGGGGCAAAATAACCTAGGCTATAGTTTGGTTCTCCAGATTTGGTCTTGGGAGCATATTATCATTGGTCAAATTGTTGGTCTCCCTTGCACTGTGTATGCCAATTATTTCTGCTCTTATAGATGGCTAATTATTGAGGAACTTAGTCATCCAGTGGTGGGTGCCTCAGAGTATAGAGATATCCTGAGTTATTTGACTAGATATTTCATGAGCTGGTGATCTTGGAGATGTCTAGATTGGGTGACGAATGCAGTAGAGCTTCGTCACATCAAGAGACGACAATGGGTTGTTGGTGCCCATCTGAGGGAGATGGATTTTGTTTAGTCTTCTCAGGTACATCATTAGTTTGGTTTGGTACAGGGTGTGCATGATGCACCTGTTACATATAGACGATAGGGAGACGAGTTGGGACTACCTGTTGCTCTTGACTTTTGGCAAGCTGACGATCCTTCTAACAACTCTGACCTGAAGGTTTTCGACTTGGATGATGTGGGTACCACCCCCGAGTATTACACCTAGTTTGTTGCTCAACATCTTTGGACGCTGAGTGTCATGGTAGACGATGATGGGAGTGGTGATGAGGTGGATGTGGCAGGATGGTTTCCCTGGTCGACAAAGTACCGATGAGGTAGTTCTTTGAGAGCTTGCATGGCCACTGATTTTCCGTAGCCTGAGGAGGCTGGTGGTGCAGGTGATGAGGGTGCACCTCCTCAACGGATGGAGGAGGAGTGGGGTATTCTCCAAGTTGAGCAAGATAGTCTAGAGTTGGATTTGGGTCATGTGAAGGGTGATTTAGTGTGGTATCAGGGTGAGGTGACTTGTCTACAGGCCAAGGTGGATGGTTTGTGGTGTGGGCCTAGCAGCGATGACCTTGTTGCTAAGGATTTAGAGATTACTAGGCTTGGTGGCAATATTACTTGTTTAGAGGGTGAGCTTTCTCAACTATAGTCAGGGTCAGGTGGAGGTGATATTATAGCTACTATGGTGGCTCTTCAAGTAGATATTTCTCAGTGTGTAGCTCGATAGGGTGTTGATTCGAGGAGTTTGTGCAAGCAGACTAATTATATTGAGATGCTGGAGAACATTTTACACGAGTGCTAGATTCCTCTACCTGTTCCTCCTTCATCATCGACTACTACCACTACCCGAGAGACGGAGACGAGTCACAGGACTCATCGGACATCGAGTTCTCATGGGGCATCTACAACACAGGGTCCTTGGAGGAGTGTATCGCTCCAAATTTTTCGCATCCCTACCTTTAGGCTATTGGATCCGCGCCGGAAGGAGGATGGGAAAAGGATGGTGCGGTACCTCGGACGAGAGGACTTTACGAAGGTCCCGCCTCTCAAGGGAGGTGTGTTTTGGTGATTTTTCGACGGATGGTGGGTTCACCAGGAAACATTTGGCGGCAGTTTCCACGCCTAGGTTTTTGGAATGTGTTTTGATGAGTTCGTTTTATCCTTAAGCATTCATCCTAGGTTTGGCCGAATGAATCTAACTTAATCTATATGAAAATGCAATTTAAATGAATACAACAAACAGAGTAGAAAGCAGAAGACAGAGAATTTGCAGGAGGCCAATGGAGATTACCTGATCCGGAAGTCTGAAGAAGTTTCTGATGCTTGAAGCAGTCTGGATCGCCTGAGATTCGACAGAATCGCCTGCAATCTGACAAAATCGTCCAAACTGACAGGATCGTCGCAATCGACGAATTCGTCGACGAATTCATCGAGACCTGCAAAACAGAAAATAGGTGCAAAATGCAAGGAATTCTACTGTGCAAACAGAGGCAAACTACATGAAATTGCAATATGAATACTGAACGATATTAAAAAAATGGAATTTAAAGCAAATTACGGTACTTTAATGGCAGAATATGATCTTAACATGCAATCTAGACTAGATGGGTGAACTCCAGATGCAAACTAACATAAAAACTGAGTAACTGATCTAATTTATAGCAAAAAATGACAAATAAAAGGTCGAGAAAAGCAAACTCTAGGCACTGATTGCCTCGATGTGGACTACAGTCGAGATCGTCTCGCATCAGTACGAAATCGTCTCGAATTGTACGGGATCGCCTCCGATCTTGACAGGTTCATCGACGGCGATAGGTGCTGGCTCCGGTTGAAAATTGGTGATGTACCTGCAATAAAAATACTATGGAACTAGTGTAGAAGCAACATTCAGATGTCTTGACGCAGAGGGATTCAACTTGCAGATAAAATTCAGCCAGGGGTTGGGGAGGGAATGTCCTAGAGTTTAAATAGGCATAGGGGAGTTGTTGGGGGGTTGGAGATCATCCCAATTTGGGAGATCTCCAACGGGGAAGGGTCCCAATGGCGCAGACACGCTTCTGCCCGAATTGGAGACCCGTTGGAACAGAGTCTATCTATGCAAATTTAGTTTTGCGACAAAATCGTCTGGACGTTCTAGTCCAGACGAAATCGTCAAATCTGGGGCGATATCGTCTGATCGGCGACGATATCGTCCAACGGTCAAAACAACCTCTAAAAATGGCGCAGAAAAAGGGGAAACGGGTTTCTCGGCGGTTAACGGGCGGTTTGGGAGGTTAAATTTGAATTTAAATTTATTTACTAAGGTGAATGTAATTATTCCAATTTGACTGCGCCAATTTTAGGGTGCTACATTTTGCCCCCTCTTTAGCGAATTTTCCGAAGAAAATGCGTTAAAGAAGATTTCTTCTCGATCTACGAGAAAGCAAAAAATTATTCCCATTTTTAGGCGACGATTCTTGGTCGAATCGTACGACAGCTTACTATGGTGCCCCCTCCGTGTTTTTACCCAAATCGAACGTTTGAGGTAAAAACGCGGAAAAGCAAAATTAATTATTGTTGAATAAAATTAAGAAAAATAGGGTAAAACCCTAATTCATTGTTACTGTTCATTTTACCGTTTTAGAGCTCTGGAGCAAAAAATGGTTGAGACGACGCACAGATCTGCAGAGGTCCGACGCGGTCTACGGGTAAGGGTCTAAACTCAATTTAGATTGATTTAAGTTGCTTTTACATGCTTTTTAAGTGATTTTTTAGATGAATTTGGAGCATCGCGGCCGTTTTTGGGCCGTCGACGTCGTCGGGACGAAATCGTCCCGATTTCGACGAAATCGTCTCAATTTCGGCAATTTCGCCCGAGGGCGAAATCGTCGAAAGGGGGACGATTTCGTCAAATTAGAGACGATTTCGAACTACGAAATCGGAGACGATTATGCTCAAATTTGGGACGATATCGTCCAATAGTGGGCGATATCATCAATTGCAAAAAATTGATCTTTAAGTTGCATTATTGATTACTGGAATTGTTTATTAATGATTGTTTGTTGTTTTGTTGTTTATGTTTGCAGAGAGGATTACTAAAAAGCAGAGAGTGGAAGTACGACGGACTGAGAGACGACTTGGCCGCTCTCACCCAGGCAGAGCGGGATCTGCTGGCACATGCCGGATTGCAGCATGTGGCAGAGATGCCGCAGGTTTCCATAGACATGGGGCTACTGACAGCCCTAGCAGAGAGATGGTATCCGGGGTCTTCATGCTTTCGGCTACCGACAGGGGAGATGACTCCCACACTGGAGGATGTATGGAGGATTTTGAGAATCCCCATACAAGGACGGATGATCACACCTACGGCCAATCAGGGCCACGCGATGGGACGGCCGTGCGGTGACCCGAGCTTCACCCCGGAGAAGGGCGGAGTTAATATCGAGGCACTGCGCCAGATGCCTGGGGCATCTAGACTGACACGGGTTCTGGCTGGAGTAGTTGGTGGACTTCTGCTGTGCCACCAGAGCGGGTGCAGGGTGCCGTGGATGCTCGTAGATGTGATCTACGACATGCGGGACCACGACTACAGGTTTGCTTGGGGCAGCTTTGTACTATGCCGGCTGTACAGGATCCTTTATGGGGTCATGTACAAGGGCGGGCGATGTCTGGTGATGACATCGCTACTACAGGTTTGGTGCTGGGAGCACATTGCGATGCGGAGGCCGATAGGGCTTCCACTGACAGGGGTAGACGGGGAGAGGCCCCGAGTCTTCTACTGGTGGCTCCGGAGAGGGTCACAGTGGCGGATAGACCTTCCGATGTCCCGGAGACTACTGGATGACCTTGTCCTGGACCAGATCACCTGGAGGCCGTGGAGGCAGCATCCAGGGTGGGCAGAGGATGGACAGGAGCTGGCTCGCATCAGGCGAGTCTGCTGGCTGAGGATGGAGAGGGGAGAGGTGGAGCTCCACCGCTACGACCGAGTTTTGCGATAGTTCGGTCTACAGCAGGGGATCCCATCTCTCAGGGATTACGAGTTTTCTTGGACCGTCTGGGATAACACCACTGTTAGCGGGGCTCTAGACATGCAACGATTTTGGAGCCAAGACTCAGATGATGCCCCCATCCAGCCAGTGGATGGAGACGACGCAGGAGTAGCCGACGGCTACGATGCCTGGTATGCAGGCATCCGCCCTCCTCGGATGACGAGGGCATAGGGTCCGATCCACGCAGTCATGCGTCGGATAGGGAGGCGATGCCAGGCGACGATAGAGGCAGCCCAGGGTCACGGTGGGAGAGATCAGAGGAGGCCACAGGCACAGGAGCGGCCGCGACAGAGAGAGAGGGAGAGGAGGGAGGCGAGACCCCCATCTCCACAGAGGCCACCATCGCCTGATAAGGGCAAGGGCACGGACACAGGAGAGAGTAGCGAGATGGCTACTCTCCGAGCAGAGAGAGATCGTCTGCAGACTCAGGTGCAGACACTACAGGATGCGGCCGCACAACACCAGGCTGAGGTGTCGCAGCTGCGAGACGAGAATGCACGTCTCAGGGCACGGGGTGGAGGGGTGAGCACTCAGGAGCTGCTGCGGTCGGTTTCTTAGACCGCATTCTATCAGGCGCTATACTACCAGGCGGTGCCGGAGGGCCAGAGGGTACAGCTATCGGCTGCCATAGCAGATCCGATCAGGACAGGGTCGTCGAGGAGCTCATCCCGATCGACGACGAGGACTCGCAGTACCACACATACTGCGATGGGACCACCTCGTCCTCCGTAGGGCGGGGAGGAGATGAGGCTGAGAGCTCTAGGGGCTCTCGAGACACTGCTCGGAGGACACTTGATTGAGTATGCCAAGATATCGATTGTGGCATACCAATCTATCTGATATGATGTACATATATATTTTTGAGATATATATATAGATGAGATATATTTTTTTTGGTCATATGACTTATGTTATGAGTATATTGATGATGCTTTGATGTTTTGATTGATTGATTTAATAATCGGATGTAATTATGTCATTGGAAATATTATAATTTAAATGTCATGCTGTAATATTGATGAAATAATCTGATGTAACAAATTGGTTGTTTGTGATGCAATGATTTGATAAAAGAAAAGGGGACTTTTAACAATAATTTCAAAGGACATTGTCGCTATTATAGACCATTTCATGGAGTCGCTGCTCACTCGGTCGTCAAGCTAATCCCATTTATAGAAATATTGTGAAAAGTGAAAGAGTGCTTAAGAGACCATCTTAAGACTTTGTTGTGATGATGCAAATGATGATGATGATGATGGTTTGTTTTCAGATTTCCATAAAATATTATGCATGAAATATTTGTAAAAAATGATTTTTGCTAGGCATAAATTCCTAAGTGTGATAAAATTGTTGAATAATTCCTTAGGAATTATACCGTCATTGCAAAATTGGAGGTTGACATAATGACATGAAATAATGAAAATGTGCATTCTTTTGAAAAGCAAAATTTGTGTAATAAAATGAAGTCATATGGTTTTTATGAATTTTGATAAATGAGGGAATAAAAATTGTTACAATGGTTTGCGCTAGGCATAGAATATGTAGGTATAGACTTATACCATCATCGCGGAAATCAAAGAAAATAGATAGTTTTATTGCATGATTGATTTTTGATGAACAAAAAATATGAAAATGAGGACTTGCGCTAGGCATATAATTCCAATTTTGGTTTTAGAATTATACCATCGTCGCGAAAGTTGATATGATATGTATGATATGTTTTGAAAGAAATTTGTGATTTTTCTATTATATAGTTGTCTTTTTTTTTTTTTTTAAATAATTGTACTTGATTATTCCAAACAAGTTGCAAAAAAATAATATTTCAAAGTATTTTGAAGACAAAAAGTTAGATTTATAAGGAATCCCATGTGCATATGTGCATTCATTTCCGATCTTGATTTATCATAATGATAGACAAAATCTCTCAAATACAAATGTGTGTGCAATTGTATGGTTCAGTTACCAGGTTTGAGCAAGATACTATGATACAAGTGATTTAAAGAAACCAAATAAGTGTTCATTAACCATGATGTAGATGCATATAACCATATTAGACTACTATGTAGATTGGATTATCAAGAGCTAGCTAATCCATAAGCAGACATAGGTCTGTACAAAAGAAGGTCGCTAATGTGATAGACATATCGCCACGCTAGGAGTTACCCAAGGCCAAGCAGGTTGGGCACAAACCACCTGCTATGGGGCTTACCTCACAGTTTTCGAATAATTGAGAATTCCAGGGATTCAAGCTCATCAACCCTTCTTTTCTTTTAAAAGGGTAGGGAAAGGGATTTTATTGCTTTCTTGCTTTTGCTTTCTGTATTTCTTTTGCTTGATAATGCTTGGAACATTGCTGAAATAACATTTTTCTTTTCTCTTTTTCTTGAATTTTTTCTTTTCTTTTCCTTTTTCTTTTTCTTTGCTAGGGATACTTGCTCGGATTAGCTGTAGAGCAAGGGATTTTTATTCTGGGTAGGGGTGAGCTTGTCCTTTTGCCAATTCTCAAAGATTCTAGACCATGTGCATGATAGGATAGCAGGGGAAACTTTTCACCCAAGAAATCAGTTTTACTATGTAGCAAAACATGGAAATTACAAATATAATCATTTTATTGTGAAAAGATGTGCTTGGTTTAAGTAAATAACAAGATCAATTCTCTATGCTCAAACTTTATTTAATTGAATTTTGTGGGCTTTGATATAAGAGAGATGAGTAATCATGCCAGATAAAATCAAGATATTTATTGTTGTGAGTGTGCAAGTGAGGGATGCCAAATAAATGCTAATTGTATCCAAAATAAGTTGAAACATATAACTGCAATAATTGTAAGAAAATATATATACATGATTTTTTTAGAAGTTGGGAGAATGTTGACTCTCTCTTTCTTCTGTATATTGTTTTGGTTTCGAAAGAGTCAAGCATATAGCTGTTTTTAGATTTTTATTTAGATTTTTGTTTTTGAGCAAAAAGAACTTAACAAGTGCTTTAAATAAATGCAATAGATAGTTTTGAAGATTTTTGGATGATTATGAATGTTTTTGATGTTTTTGAAATTTGTTTTTATAAATTGAAAGAAATATAAGAGAGTAACTTTGAACAAATATATACATGGATGAAATGACCAAATTCATGCATAGTAACGTTTGAGATGTAAAATATTCATGGGTTCTTTAAGTTCTTTACCATCTAAGGTAGATAATTTATATGCTCCCCGATTCAAATTTTGGCAAGAATGATGTATGGTCCGAGCCATTGGGCTCAAATTTACCTTTAAGTTCTTTGGTTGCATTTGTATTTTTTTTGATTTTCTTTTAGAACAAGGTCGCCAATCTCAAAGGATCGATGACGAACTTTCTTATTATATGCTCTTTTAAGCTTGTTTTGGTATGCACGGAGATGCTCCAAAGCATTGATGCATTTTTCATCTAAGAGTTCCAGCTGACTGAGTCTGCCAGCATGATATTCATCTCCTACTTCAGTGTCTTGAAGTAGCAGAGCCAAAGAAGGAACTTCCAATTCAAATGGAAAACTGCTTCGGCACCATATACCAAAACAAATGGTGAAGTTCCCGTGGGAGTCCGAACACTAGTGCGATAAGCCCACAAGGCCGGATATAATTGAATATGCCAGTCGCGGCCAGTTTTATTGACCAATATTTTGAGAATTTTGATTAAAGTTTTGTTAGAAGCTTCTGCTTGACCATTACCCTGAGGATAATAGGGAGTGGACCAGCGGTGTTGAATCTTGTATTTTTGGCATAATTTTTTAACATCTTTATTTTTGAAAGGAGTTCCATTATCAGAGATGAGATTGGCAGGAATTCCGAACCTGCAAATGATTTGATTAAAAATGAATTTAGAGACCTGTGAACCAATGCAAGAAGCTAAAGGCATAGCTTCAACCCACTTCGTGAAATACTCAATGGCGGTTATGATGAACTTGTGTCCATCAGAAGACACAGGATTGATTTTACCAATAATATCCAAGCCCCATTTAGAAAAGGGCCAAGGAGACGAAATAGCCTCGCAGCTCTTGTGCAGGCGCATGGACAAGGTCAGCATGTTTTTGACACTTGTCGCAATGGCGCACATACTCATGTGCATCCGTTTCCATGGTAGGCCAAAAGTATCCTATCCGAAGGAGCTTTTTAGCAATAACACTACCACTAAAGTGTCCTCCACAAGATCCATCGTGGGCTTCACTCAAGGCTGATTTAGATTCTTCTAAATTTAGACATCTTAATAGGATACCTTCAAAAGATCTCCTATACAAAGTATTGCCAATTATTACAAATCGACTTGCTCGTCGACGTAATAACCGACGCTGGTTTCTATTAGAATTAGCAGGGAACGTCCCATTTTGGAGAAAATCAAATATGTCTGTATACCAAGGTTCAGGAGTAGTTTCATTGATTAGAAACACATCCAAAGGCTCTAAGCATGACTTATTTGATGCGGGTTCCTGGAGTCGACGAATGATGATAGTGGCATATTCGTCTGTCTAACTCCAAGGGCAAGAGGGATGCAACTGCGGCCATAGCATCAGCTGCACGGTTGCTAGTTCGAGGAATGGCTTCCAAAGTAACTTGATCAAACAAAGACATTAGTTGTAAAACATAGGCCTTATATGGGCGAATTTTATCATCTCTGGTCTGATAAACTTCATTAATTTGGTTTATAACCAATTGGGAATCCCCAAAAACTAAGAGGTTTTTAATTTTTAGCGCTAAAGCAGCTCGTAATCCAAGGATTAGAGCTTCATACTCAACAGTATTGTTGGTGCAAGCAAAGGTCAGTTTGAAGGACAGAGGAATAAGATGTTTTTGCGGAGATATTAAAATAATACCCGCACCATCCCCACTCATACATCGGGCTCCATCAAAGTATAAGGACCATTGTTCAAGATGGTCTGCCTCTAATTGAAGGCATTCATCAGGAAACTCGATGATGAGAGGATGAGTAGACTCTAAGGGTGCAGCAGCTAATTGATCTCGCTATGATTTGACCCTTAACTGTACTTCTGTCCTATGAAGGTGAGATCAAACTCGCTTAGAGCAAGAACCCACTTGGCTGTGCGACCCGATAAATAAGGTCGACTCATGAGATATCTTAAAGGATCATATTTGGCGATGACATACGTTTTTTGGCTAAGCATGTAATGTCGTAATTTTTGCGTAGCAAACACGACTGCTAGACATAACTTCTCTAACGCTGTATAGCGGGTTTCATAACTGACGAAAGTTTGGCTAATGTAATAATTAGCACGTTCTCGCTTTTCATCATCAAGTTGAGCTAACATAGCCCCTAAGGCAGAATCTGAAGCAGAAATATATAGAAGAAATGGGCGATCAGATTTAGGCGATGAAAGCACCGGAGGATTAAGGAGATATTGCTTGAGAAGTTCAAAAGCTTCTCTACATTCTGTGTCCCAATTGAAAGGGACATCCTTCTTAAGAAGTTTGAGAAAGGGACCAGCTTTTGTCCGCCAGCTTATCAATGAAGCGACGGATAGCTTGAAGTTTACCTTGTAAACTTTGTAGTTCATAGATATTAGTGGGTGCGGGCATATCAATGATGGCCGCAATTTTAAGAGGGTCAATTTCGATACCACGTAAAGAAACTAAAACCCCTAATAGTTTGTCGAATTTAACTCCGAATATGCATTTTGTCTGGATTTAATCGAATGAGATATTCTCGTAATCGATTAAAAACTTTTCTTAAATCATCTAAATGATTATTTTCAATAAGAGAGCGAGCTATAATATCATCTACATAATCATGTAAGATATCATGCATCATATCATGAAAAATGTAGGTCATAGCCCGTTGATAAGTTGCACCGACGTTCTTTAAGCCAAAGGGCATCACTTTCCAAAGAAAAGGTACCCCAGGGGGTAATAAAGGCTGTTTTAGCCTGGTCTTCAGGAGCTATCCTGATCTGATTATAACCGGAGAATCCATCCATTAAGGACATCATCCCACTTCCGATAGTGAAGTCGATAATTTGATCCATATTTGGAAGAGGAAAGTCATCTTTAGGGCATGCAACGTTAATATCTCTAAAATCGGTGCAAACCCTAACTTTGGTAGCTTCTTTCTTAGTGACTGGAACTACATTTGAGATCCATTCAAGCATAATCAATAGCTTGTATGAAGATAACATTCAGGAGTTTTTCTAACTCCCCTTTGACTAGCAGAGCCACTTTGGGATGCATTTTTCTAAGTTTTTGTTTAACCGGTTTAGCATCCGGATGGACCACTAGATGGTGCATGACAACAGAAGGGTCTAGACTTGGCATATCTTCATATGTCCAAGCGAAGACATCTTCATACTCTTTAAGGAATGCAATGTATTGTTCTTGTTTGTCTTGACTTAGTTCTCGCTCCAATATTGATTATGTGAGGATTATCCTCGGCTCCAATATTAATTTTAATGACATTTTCTACCTCCATGTGTAGATCTCTTTCAAAATTAGGTGGGGCGGGTGAAACGCCCAACTCTTGTAATTCTTGTAAAGTTAATTTAGATAAGTCATCTTGAGGATTAGTGGTCTCAAGCTGAGCTATGGTTGGTATAGAACCATCAAAATAGAATCCATTGTGCAACATCTCTTCAACAGAGACATCATGGAAGATATCTCCTTCCAATTCTTCATCGGGGTCAGCAATCATTTCAGGGTATGCTATGGATAGCATGTTGCATGAAAATGACTGATTTTTAAGATGCAAATCAACATGCCTATCCAAATAATCTTGATAGCATATGAGGTGATCATCATCCTCAAAAGGAAAGGGTTGTCCTTTACTAGGAAATAAGCCCACACCACAGCAGGCAGGCCACGGTTCTACCTCGAAAGGTTCTTTCATGCCATTTTGGAAAGGTCCTAAGCCTTTCCCTTTATATCCCATTTTAAGCATCATGGGTTTAGCTTTAACATAATCATTGGTAAAATAACAACGAGCGTATCCCTCATGATGAGTTTTGATATTCCGAGGGATTCTTCCCTAGCTCATATCCTTTATAAATGAAGGCACAACTCCCGACTTGGTAAGTACTTCCCAAAGGTTGTGGGAGGCCCAAAGTACGAGGAGAGGGCGGCAAATTATTTAAAAGGTTTGAATCTTGCATGAAAGCATTCATTTTTTCTGATATTAAGGTTGTAGATAAATCTGGTAAAAGTTCATCAGAAAGGGCATAAGATGTAGAAGGTTTATTACTTATATCTTGAGATGTGGAAGGTATGATGGATGTGTCTAAAGGTTTTGAATTTATAGGAATAATAGTTGAAGGATTAGTTGTAGATTTGAGATCCTTTTGAGATTCTAAAATTTGTTTAGAAGGTTGTTGATCTATATAGGAGGATGAAGTTAATGGAGGGGAACTCGATGAAGTTATGGGTTTATGTTTCACAGTTTTAGATGAAAAAGAAGAACTAGAATGTGTGGATGACAGAGCAGGGCAAAATTGCACTCCAACAAAGTTCTGCCAAAGCACACATATCAAAAGGTCTAGGGTCACCATGAATAGTGACCAACCGATTTTTAAACTCAAATTTCACACATTGGTGTAAAGTTGACGGGACTGCTCGCATGGCGTTAATCCAAGGGCGACCCAAAAGTATATTGTACGATGTTGGGCAATGTACAATAAACACGGTTGTTTCTAGGGTTCTAGGACCAACTTGTAATGGGAGGGTAATGACTCCACACGTTTCTTGTGTTTCGTCATTAAAAGCTTTGATAATCATATCGCTTTTCTTCATTTCATCACTTCTAAAACCAAATCGTTGGTAGAAGTCAAAGGTGCAAATGTTTAGAGAGGAGCCATTATCAATCGAGACTCGCTTGACAGCCTACATCTCCAATTAGAGCAAGTAATGTACAAGGGATTATCCTTGTGTAAACCGTGTTGTGGGATATCTTTATCCCGAAAGTCAATACAATCAATCTCTCGAGTGATGATAGTATTGGCCATAGCTTCAGGTTGAATGTTTTGAGGTACCATCATTTGGCTCAATGTAAGCATCAACTCATCCCTATGTGTGGGAGAGGATCTTAATAAATCTAGAAGGGAGATTCTAGCCGTGGTATTAGACAATTGCTCATTAATGCTATAAGGAGGTTTGGGTTGAACAATAGAAGCATGATTTCCTTTATTGGGATTTTTCAGAACGAATGGAGCTGATCCATCATTCTGGTTTAGTTCTTGTTGAGAATTTTGAGCTTGTTCTCGAGTAACGACTCCGATGGTACCTACAATGTTATAGTGACGACGTTGAAACGGTCTCGGTTGAGAATTTATGGCTTGTTCATAGGGAAGGACTACATTAGAAGAAGGTCGAGTAGTGACTCTTCTAGGGAATGGTTCTTCTCGGAACATTAGCATTTGTGATAGGTTGAATAGGATCTTGATTCATTTTCAGAACTATTCGATTGAATAGTGTCTACTTCACTTTCACTATCTGACTCTATATCACTAGAATCAGAAGTTTGAAAATTATGTAAGGGCCTGGTTGTAACCAGGGATAAGGTTGTGTCAAATGTTTGAGAATCCCGAACAGTGTAATTGTCCGCTAATGGTTCCTACATATCGGGTAGGAGGGGGAACATTATGATGTTCGATTTGATTGGCTACCTCTTTACCATGTCGTGGTAAAGGGTGTTGAAATATGTCCAAAGTTTGATTGGCATTTTGATTTTGATTTTGGGGAACAGTCTTTTGAGTATTATTAGGAGGGTTTTGTTTGGGTTGGAAGGCTTGCACTTCCATTTCATTATTGTCAATCAAATCTTGTATTTTATGTTTCAATCTCTTACAAGCGTTGGTAGAATGTCCAGGTCCTCTATGAAAGTCACAGTGCAAATCAGCTCTATATCCGGGTATACTTGGGTCAGGTTCCTGGATAGCTGGTAATTGGATTAAACCTCTTTCAAGCAGTTGAGGTAAAATGGTTGACAAGGGTTGGTTTAATCTAGTGAATTCTCGAGGAGGCTTATCAGGAGGTTTCAATATGAATTTTTTTGTTGTCTTTGTTGCATTGACATTAGCAACATTTTTGCTGTCAGTGACTCCGTCACCGACAACCTATTTGTTTTTATATTGATTTCTAGATGTTTTCTCATCATCCTTCTTCCTAAGTTGGCCTCTCCTAATGAGGGCATCTTCTACTCTTCGAGCTAAGTCTATAGCTTGATCGAAGGTAGTCAAAGTAGTCGTTGCTAGCTCATAAGAGAGTTGTTCTTGTAAATTATTGATGAAAATGTCTAGCATTTCCCTATAGGGTAGCACAAAGTGCGCTTTTCCTGTCAATTGCCTCCATCTAGCCAAGAAATCAGCAAAACATTCATCTTTATCTTGTTTTAAATTGTATAGGTCTTTAATAGTTACATGTCTCTCGATGTAGGCACTAAATTGATGAACAAATGATTCAAATTGCTTTCTTCAAAGTTTCTTAAGGAGTGAGTGGGCAATTGATAGTACCACTCTAATGCCATTCCACCTAAACTTTTGGGGAACATTTTTAGTAATAGCAAGTCGTCATGCGAAATGTCGTGACATGCTATCCTAAACATGCGAAGATGTTCTATGGGATCTTCGGTTCCTTTATATATAGGCAGGACGGGCATGGGAAAGTGTTTAGGGTATGGTTGAGCTACCACTATGGGATCCAATGGTTGGCTACAAATCTCTCGATAATTGTACGAGGGACGGTAGGGATCTATCTGGTCCATACGTGAAGCCAATTGTTTCACCATAGCTTCCAGATTACTAGTTTGCCCCCCATATTGATTCGGTAGGGCATTGACATGAGTTTTATGGGCATAGGATGGAGGAACATGCAGATTAGATGCCATGTTACTATTGTGTAAAACTTTAGTAGGAAAAATGTTATGGAGGAATTTTGAAGTTGGATTATGTTGTGTTCCAGATTGTTGAAAATTTGTATTTAGCTTTGTTTTAGATTTCTGTTTATTTAAAGCATTTTGTTCAATAGTTTGGCGGAACAAAGTAGTGAAGGGAATTTTCTTTTGTGCAGGAGTGGTTTTAGGTTGAGTAACAGGTTCCTTAGGAGGTTGGGTAACCTGTTGTTTTAACATGGCTTGGGCTATAGTGACCATATCCGTATTGGATGGTCCACCCTTATCACTCTCTTGATCAACAAAAGATAAAGGATTAGTGTGTATATCAAGCGCCCGTTCTATAGCCGCTTGAGCGTCACTAACTTCCCCTCTATCAATACGGACTCGCTACATTAAGGATGTCGATATTCTCGATTGAGAAATTTTTGAAAATGTTCTCGCGTTGTCAAAAGTGATGCCCCCATTGGGAGCTATTCTAGGGGACGAGGATTCATTCTCTTTAACACTTCCTTCTTGTTCCTTATCTTCACCTAAGTCTTCATCCTGACTGACCTAGAGTTTCTCCTTCCGGATTTGTATCTCCAAGAAGGATATTTGGGTTTTCAGTTGTATCTTGCAACCAATCTTCTCCTTCCCCTAAAGTTTCTTTACCATTCCTAAGTCTAGTCATGGTGCTAAGTTTTGATTTCAGCAAAATATATATATATATATATATATATATATATATATATGCAACAAATTAAAAGGTATATATTTATATATACCTAATGCAATATTTGAAATGAAATGTTTAAGTTTTTTACTATGTTTTTTTTATTTTTTATTTTTTAGTTTTCTTTAAATTTTTGAAATAATACAATAAAGACAGCAAATGAAACAATAAATGCACGAAATAATAATAAAACTCAAAGTAAATGAACTAATCTTCTATGAATAACTTATGAATATCATTAATAGGTTCAAGTTGTTCAGGGGTCATGAAATGTTCTTCTTCAAATTGAAAGTTTTCTTTTAAGAATTTGATGAAAAGGGCTATGGTGATATTGTCTATCTCAGATGCTGGTTGATAGAAGTAAAGCTCATGGCAATACTCTCGATATATCACAGCACGCGGAATTCTATTCCATATTTCCCTATCTGTAAGAACAACCTCTTGGTCTTCTACAAGGCCTAGGAATCGATGTACAATGTCTGCGTTCTCGAGGTATTCCTCAAAGCTGAACAACTCTGAAGATACTAAAGCTCTCCTATAGGCTAACCATCTATGGCAGGCTCTCTGAAGTTCATGATAGAACACTAATTGATGAGGATCCAGGATTCTATCCAAGACTAGCCTCTTAATCTGCTTAAGTTGTGTGGACCTAGATGAAATAAGCCTAAGTCTCCTGACAAGTTCGTCCCACAAGGATTGATTTCTACTTGTTTCAGGGATATTAAGGACATAATTAACTTCTATAGCCGCCAATTGGTTTTCTACGTTTATAGTAACTGCTAACCTCTTTTTAGGAGCTACCATCTAAACATGATTTTGAACCTTAAATGTTTTAAAATGCATCTAAATTTTAGTTGTTCTAATTTTTTTTTTTGTTTTTGTTTTCGTTTTTCAAAAGGTTATGATGCATTCACGTCGGGTTCACCAAAATGTATCGCTCCAAATTTTTCGCATCCCTACCTTCAGGCTATTGGATCCGCGCCCGAAAGGAGGATGGGAAAAGGATGGTGCGGTACCTCGGACGAGAGGACTTTACGAAGGTCCCGCCTCTCAAGGGAGGTGTGTTTTGGTGATTTTTCGACGGATGGTGGGTTCACCAGAAAACATTTGGCGGTAGTTTCCACGCCTAGGTTTTTGGAATGTGTTTTGATGAGTTCGTTTTATCCTTAAGCATTCATCCTAGGTTTGGCCGAATGAATCTAACTTAATCTATATGAAAATGCAATTTAAATGAATACAAAAAACAGAGTAGAAAGCAGAAGATAGAGAATTTGCAGGAGGCCAATGGAGATTACCTGATCCGAAGTCTGAAGAAGTTTTTGATGCTTGAAGCAGTCTGGATCGCCTGAGATTCGACAGAATCGCCTGCAATCTGACAAAATCGTCCAAACTGACAGGATCGTCTGTAATCTGACGAATTCGTCAGACGAATTCGTCAGAGACCTGCAAAACAGAAAATAGGTGCAAAATGCAAGGAATTCTACTGTGCAAACAGAGGCAAACTACATGAAATTGCAATATGAATACTGAACGATATTAAAAAAAATGGAATTTAAAGCAAATTACGGTACTTTAATGGCAGAATATGATCTTAACATGCAATCTAGACTAGATGGGTGAACTCCAGATGCGTACTAACATAAAAACTGAGTAACTGATCTAATTTATAGCAGAAAATGACAAATAAAAGGTCGAGAAAAGCAAACTCCAGGCACTGATTGCCTCGATGTGGACTACAATCGAGATCGTCTCGCATCAGTACGAAATCGTCTCGAATTGTACGGGATCGCCTCCGATCTTGACAAAGTTCGTCGACGGCGATAGGTGCCGGCTTCGGTTGAAAATTGGTGATGTACCTGCAATAAAAATACTATGGAACTAGTGTAGAAGCAACATTCAGATGTCTTGACGCAGAGGGATTCAACTTGCAGATAAAATTCAGCCAGGGGTTGGGGAGGGAATGTCCTAGAGTTTAAATAGGCATAGGGGAGTTGTTGGGGGGTTGGAGATCATCCCAATTTGGGAGATCTCCAACGGGGGAAGGGTCCCAATGGCGTAGACACGCTTCTGCCCGAATTGGAGACCCGTTGGAACAGAGTCTATCTATGCAAATTCAGTTTTGCGACAAAATCGTCTGGACGTTCTAGTCCAGATGAAATCGTCAAATCTGGGGCGATATCGTCTGATCGGCGACGATATCGTCCAACGGTCAAAACAACCTCTAAAAATGGCACGAAAAAAGGGGAAACGGGTTTCTCGACGGTTAACGGGCGGTTTGGGAGGTTAAATTTGAATTTAAATTTATTTACTAAGGTGAATGTAATTATTCCAATTTGACTGCGCCAATTTTAGGGTGCTACAGAGGGATCCTGCTAGCACCAGCTAGTTGCTACTTGACTTTATTTTTGTATTTTACTTTGTTTTTATTTTTACTATGAGCCTTAGTGCTTCGATGTATACAACCTATGGGTATTTTGTACCTTTGGGACCTTTATATTCATGTATACATACATGGCATTTATTGTGGTTATCTCATGTGTTAATGTTTATTCACTTGATTTTTGTTCATGCTTTATTAATGCTTATGTGATGCAATTTAATTATTGTTACTTTTGTGCTATGATTATTGAATGCAAACTAATATGTAATATGTAGTTTTATATTTATTTTCATATAACTATATGATGACATGCATGATGTTTTTGTAATCTTTATATCTTAGAGTAGTTGACGATTACTTGTTCACTGTTGCAATTGGGGGTATCCAACTCGATGACTCTTCGCGGTTGATGTATGGTGGGTGTATGTATGTGACAATGTAAGAACATGTGACAATGATATGGTAGTTGGTATGGTTTTTGATATATAATATTATAGGATTTTCAAAGACTCAAACAGTCTAGTGATGTCAACCATTTTCTTGATATTTGTCTAACCTTCTTTAGGACCAAGGTGTGTGCAAGTGGGGTACGTTATTCTGAATCTTTGCTTTTGGAATGGTCCTAAGAAATCAAGAATCAATGCATGTGTATGTGAAGTTCATTAACTCATGTTGAGTAAAATTGGATGGTACCTGTATGGGTTTACCAATTAGCTAGCTTATCCGTATGTGCGGTCAGAGGTCTTTCTTTTGGTAGAGAGACGTGTCGCCTTGCATGAGTTTACTCCACTTCTAGTCAAGCGTCTATAGCTCCTATGGAGGTTCACTCCATAGTCCAATGACTTGATCTTTGAGCTTTGGGGATGACTACATAAATTTTTGAGGGGAATGTAGTACGATCCTTCTTGCTTTTGTGATATGTGGTGTGTGTATAGAATTTATCATGATAGAGTTTGGGGAATCAGATTCTCGATCGAAGTGTGATGAGAATGTGATCTATCGTTACTGTCTACCTTTAATTTAAATATTTGGATTGTTGTGATGGTGGTGAAAACCATCGTTTTGATTTTGGACTATGTTGCATAATGGGACAAGCGGGGAATATTACCTTTTCGCTTCAAGGTTGTACCCAAGTTGGAGTTATCTTTTCTTACTCAAAATGTTTTTAAATTTATAAAGTATTTTTGGTTCAAGATTACTTTGGGGTCAATCTACAATACTCAATACTTTCTTAATGTGACATAAGTGCTTTGGTACTAAAGAAAATTAGACATATTATGAATTTTGGTTCTTCACTTCATTGTTGAGTGACTAAAAATTTGATTTATGATATAGGAAAACATGTGTGGATATGACTTTTATTGACTTGTGAAGAGTCTTAGTTGGGTATCCCCAATTCTTTGGAACTTGTTTTTACTTGGTCTTATCATCACCACTATGAAATATCACCGAACATGGAATGGGATGGATGCAATTATGTGATTAGTCTAATGCTGCTATATGCCTGTGATATACTTATTTAATGCACAAATTTTCTTTTTTTTTTGTAACATGCAAATGCAATATGCTCTATGTTAGTAATGACATTTCTATTTACAATGTAACTAATATTGGAAATAAAAATTATTATTATTATATATATATATATATATATATATATATATATATTATGTTTTATGTTTAGCCATGTACATATATACATATATTGTAAGTTGTTTCATGCATAAAATGCCTTTAGGTGCATTACGTTTATTGGTTCTGGCTCCAATTCTCCTTCGAAGTTGGCAAGTCTATAAGTTCTTGGTCCCAACTTATGCTTTACAATGTATGGGACTAACCAATTAGCCACAAATTTATCTCTCAAGTGTGGCAATGCATTGGTATTTTGTTGATTTTCTTTGAGCACTAGGTCCCCCACTTGAAATTTGTGAGGATGGAATTTTGCTTTGTAATTACGTTTGACTTTGTCTTGATATACTCGTAAGTGCTCTAGAGCATTGATACGTTTTTCTTCAATAAGTGTCAATTGGTCAAGACATGCTTGTCTAGCTTTTTCATCGTCCATGAATTCCTATAATTTGATTCGTAAGGAAGGTACCTCGAGCTCTAAAGGTAATATAGCTTCAGCATCGTAAACTAGTAAAAATGGTGTCACTCCCATTAGCGTTTTGATGCTTGTTCTATAAGCTCATAATACCAAAGGAAGTTGTGTATGCCAATATCAATGATTTTCTTTGACCATTTTCTTGAGAATGGATACAATTTTTTTGTTGGTTGCTTCAGCTTACCCGTTTGCTTGTGGGTAATAAGGTGTGGAGAAATTGTGTTGAATTTTGAATATGTTGCACAATGCTCTAACATCCTTATTCTTAAATGACTTCCCATTATCAAAAATTATTTTTGAGGGTATTCCAAAATGATAGATAATATGCTGAAGTATAAACTCCGCTATTGAAGGTCCAGTCATAGTGGTTATTGGAATTGCTTCCACCCATTTTGTGAAGTATTATGTCACAGTTATGATGAATTTATGTTGTCCTAATGAAGCAGGTGATATTTTACCAATCAAATTCAAACCCCATTGTTAAAATGGCCAAATACTTAGAATGGATTGTAAAGTGTGTGATGGTACATGAGTTACATTTGCATGATATTGGCACTTTTGACACCTTTTGAAATATTTGCAATAGTCATTTTCCATGGTCGACCAGTAGTATCCCATGCACAATATTCTCTTTGCAATGGCCATTCCACTAAAGTGGCCACCACAAGTACCATCGTGAGCTTTTGTTATTGCTCATTTCGATTCAATCGAATCTAAACATCGTAATAATATTCCATCATACCAATGTTTGTATAACACATCCCCTAGTAGAGTAAAATGACTTGCTTTTTGTTTGAACATTATTTTTGCAGTTCATGTCATTTCTACTGGGAGTATTCAAGACTTGATAAAGTCTCTTATCTCATCAAGGTAAGAATTGTAAGGTTCATCATGTATCAAACAAACGTTCTTCTCACCTGTAGGTTCTGCTTTTTGAATTGATGATTTTGACATTGTTGTTATGATTAACGGTTGTACTTCTCCATGTTCATTCTTAGGGATGAGACATCCCAAAGAAGCCATTGCATCCGCAAATCTGTTTGTGGACCGAGGTAAGTTACTAATTTCCTATAAGTCAAAATTTTCTAGCAACTTTGTTGCTACTTCATGGTATTGCTTTAAAATTGGTTCTTTACATTGGTATTCCCCTTTAACTTGATATACAACTAGTTGAGAATCACCAAAAATGCTTAGTATTTTTATGCCCATTGCTATAGTTGATTGAAGACCTAAGATTAAGGCTTCATACTCTACATTATTATTGGTGCATGTGAAGTCGAGTTTGAATGATAAAGGAATTGGTAGTCCTTCAGGTGTATAAAATACGACTCCCGCACCTTGTCCTTTGTTGCATTTAGACCCATCAAAGAACATGGTCATGTCTACTTCTTCCTCAGGAGAAAATAATTCTTCTTATTCTATGATAGAAAATACTGAATCATCTGGAAGCTCAATTATTAGTGGTTTATCGTTATATAGCAGAGCTTCAGCTAGTTGATTAGCTATCACCTAACATTTTATGGATTTTTTACTCACAAATTCGAGATCAAATTTGGTTAAAAACATTATCCATTTAGCGGTGCGGGTGTTGTTGTATGTGCGAGTCATCATGTATCATAGAGGATTTTATCTAGCTATAACATAGGTAGTATTGCTTAGCATGTAATTTCTAAGTTTCTTAGTGGCAAAAACCACTGCTAAACATAACTTTTTGACATAAGCATATCTTGTTTCGTAGCTCACCAGTGTTTGGCTAATATAGTAATTTGCTTGCTCCTTATGTTTTTCGTTCTTTTGTACAATCATTGTCCCTAGTGCAAAATCTGATGCAGAAATGTCCAGGAGAAAAGGAATTCTTGTTCGAGGTGATGTAAGAATTTGTGGTGAAGCCAGATACTTCTTTATATCATCAAATGCCTCTTGACATTCATTTATCCATGAAAATATCACCCCTTTTTGTAACAGGTGATTGAAACGCCTACATTTATCTGAGAGTTGTGTGATGAATCGTCGGATATATTGGATCTTTCCTTGTAAACTACGCAACTCTTTCAATGTCTTGGGAGGTGGCATTTCTAATATTGCTTTTACCTTACCTGGATCCACTTCAATGCCTCACTTGGAGACAATGAATCCTAGAAGTTTTCTTGATGTGACTCTGAATACACACTTCTTAGGATTTAACCTTACTTTGTGTTCTATAAATCGATCGAACGCTTTTTCTAGCACATCGATCTACTCATGATGTGTCTTAGATTTAGAAATCAAGTCATCTACATAATCCTTGATGATCTTATGCATTTAATAATGAAATATGTACATCATAGCTCTTTGGTATGTAGCTCCTACATTTTTGAGTCTGAAAGGCATCACTCTGTAACAAAATGTCCCTTAGGGCATTGTAAATGTTATTTTGTGTTGATATTTAGGGTTAATTTGAATTTGGTTGTATCTCGAGAAACTTTCCATTAAGGAAAGTATTTCATGACCAGCACATGAATCTACTAGTTGATCGATATTAGGCAAAGTAAAATCATATTTGGGAAATGCTTTGTTCAAGTCTCAAAAATCAGTGCATACGCGTATCCCTCCATTCGGTTTGTGAAGGGGTACCATATTTGAAATTCATTCTAGGTAATCAATTGGTACTATGAAGTGCACATCCAACAACTTTCACAACTTTTCTTTTACAATTAATGCGATTGTTGGATGAACTTTCCTAAGCTTTTGTTTGAAAGGCTTTGCATCATGTGCCAATGTAAGGTTGTGGACTACCAGGTCTGGATCTAAACCAAGAATGTCTTTTTACGACCATGCGAACACTTATTTCTTTTTCATTAGAATTTTTATTATGCATTATTTCTCCTCTGCAAATAAATCTTTTACAATTTTGACAATTTGGGGATTGTCCGCGTCTTTACTAAGGTTCACATCTATAGATTCTTCAATTAGCATGTGAGAACCTTCTTCTAGTTTATTTGGAGTTGGTATGAGGTGAATATCATCTGCCACATGTTCAAACATCTCTTGGATTTCCCCCTCTACTTCAGCTTGAAAAAACTAAATTATTTGATAAGGAAGGTTACTATGAAATATATGTGTTTGAAGCACGTAGCAATTCTTCGGACATGACAAATTCAGCAATGGATGGTGGAGATGAGATCTTGTCTATGGAAATGAGGCTAGTTTCGATATGGATTAGCTTTACCTCATCATACGGATTTTGGAGTGGGGTGAGAAAATTAATAGAAATCATGTTGATTTGATGAAGGTGATGTGGTTGTGATTCAAGAGGCGATGACTCATTCTCTCTAGGTTGCAACTGAGCTAATGTGTGTGATTTGTGGTGTTGTAAGAGTAGCTAAGGTGGTGGAGGAGGTTCTATTTTAGGACTTTCATGCTTTTTGTTCAGCTAAAAGAGAGTTTGGTTTATTGGAAACTTCTTTTGGTACCAGTCATTCCTTCGAATATATTTTGCATGTACTAACTCCTCTCTAGTTTCTTCCGCCTCTTGATTATGTTGTTCGTGATGTACCTCTACTTGTAGTATTCTTCTAGCTTGCATTTCATGCTCATGATTTATAAATATCATTTATGTCTCATCTTCATAATTGTCATCACTTATCCAGAAGACCTTAGAATTTGTATGAGGTCCCAAAACAAGTTGTGTGTAATTTGGCCTACGATCGGCCATTTCTGGTAGATCCTCATATCTTGGTTCTTGCTGCAAGGCTTGTTATGATAAAGTTCCAAACACATGAGGATAAAAATTATTGATTAGGTATTCACCATTTATATCATCATCCTCATCATAAGGTTCATCCTCCTTGTTACTTTCTCCTTCTTCATCCTTGCACTTAATATCTAGTTCTTGGAGTGTTTGGCTTAGCGAAGAGCTTGTGATGGAAGGTTTGTAACCTAGACCTAAGCGATCATTTGTCTCTCTATATTCTGGTTCAATAATGCGATGAGGACCTTATTCATGTCATCCAAGTCCATATCCTTGCCAATTAACCCTCTAAAAATATCTCACTGGAAATGATGGGTTAGATAAAAAATCAATGTTCTCATTAAACTCTTTTACATGGTCCTCCTTCGGAGGATATGGACCTGATGAAGATTGGACTCCCCCATATATAAATTTTATTGCATTTTATGGGGAACCCATTTTGTATATTTCACCTATGGCTAAAGGTGGGTCGCGGGGGCGGCCGTAATCCTTGACTGATTCAATAGGTGGTGTAACCATGACACTTTCAATAATGTACTCACCAATACCTAGATTGGTGAGGTGTACTACAACTCGGGATGTTTGAGAGGCTAATGGCTCGATGGATGAAGAGGGTTCTTCGAAGTTAGTTTGTGGTTCTAATGGTGGTGATGGACTTTCTCTAATAGGTGGCCCTATTTGTGAGACTACGGTTTGTGATGATTATGGTTTATTGATGGATGGATTGGGTTGTGCTGTGAATATGAATGGTTGTGTTGGATATGGAAGTGTGCTAGATGGAGTTGGTTGTTGGTTCGTATGATGGTTTGGTGTGATTGGAAAGTGATATGCAATTTTTGAAGGCTGAATTGAGCTCACACTTTTGGATACAAAATTTGGGTCAACTATAGGCAATTCCTCTTGAATGGGTAATTTTGATGAATTGTTACCATATGGAATGTTCCTAATGGTTATTGGTTGGATAGTTAGGTGTGTTGATGGAAGCAAGGGCTCATAGGAGTTTGAAATTAAATTGCAGTACTTGAAAGGTTTTGTATTAGCTGGTATACAATGTACTTTTCCTTCATGTACATATTTTAAGCATTGAAAAATGTTGAATGCACACACTTCATTTCCCTAATCCAAGGGTATCCAAGAAATATATTATATTGTATTTCTCCTTCCAAAATGTGGAAAATAACATGTATTGTTTTCATCCCCATGATGACGTGAAGAACAGCATTCCCCACAGTTGAGCATAAAGCATCATTAAAAACCCTAAGGGTGAAGGTGGAAGTTGTGATGTGGGATGACATGGTGTTGAGATTTTTCATTGTAGGTGTGGTGATGAGGTTGATGGAGGAACCGGTATCAATGAGCATTCTCTTGACTGGCTTCCTGTTGATATGAGATACTATGTGCAGTGGTGGATCAGGTGAATATATCAAACATTTCTTTTCCTCGAAGTCATAGAATACTATCAAGGGTTCCATGCACTTTTGCACACTCTCCACAAAGGAATTGAATGCATTAGGGTCTTATGATTTTACTTGTATGGACTTTAAGATTTCCATCAATGCTTCCATGTGGGTTGTTGATTGTTGTATTAGTTCATAAATTGATAGCTTTGCTGAAGCCATTTTTAAAATTTGCATTAACCGGCTATTTAAGGTGACAACTAGGCGATTATGGAAAGGTGGTGGTGGAATGCTTGGTCTAAGTTGTATGGGCACATTTGTTTATTGTGTTGTCGGAGCCTGTGTTGTGAGTAGCTTGCCTCCGTCCATAGGTAACTATATTGATAGCTCCTAAAAAACCTTGCGGTAGTTGAGACACATAATTAACTTGATTGAGAGGAACTGTAGAAGTTGATGCTCCCGTCGATTATTGATTTACATCTTGATGTGGCAAAGGTTTCTGATATATGCCTAGGTTTTGGTTGTTTTGGGCTAGTGGATTGTCAACCTTGATTGTACCCACTTCTAATAAATCTTGCACAATTCCTTTGAAACCATACTTCAATATCATGTCCTCTTTGTCTATGATAGATGCAAAAGAGGTGTTCTTTGTAACCTTTTTTTTTTGGTTTGTTAGGATCTTCAGGTTTCATTTCTGGAAATGTAAAGAGTTTTGCCGCATACAACTTTTGGAAAACCAATGAATATGGCTCTTGTACTGGTGTGTAATTTCTTTTTGGCTTAAAATGGTGTTGTTGACTTTCTATAGGTTGTGTCTGATTTTGAGCCTATTGTGGGGGTGGAACTGCTTGATGATTCAATTGTTGCGGTTGTTGTTGTTGTTGGGGTTGTTGGATTTGTGCTTGGGTTGGTTGATTTAACTGTGGTTGGCCCAAAACTATCTGGTTAACTTGTGCTGTCTTAGATTGACCATGGTTATTCCTCTTTTGATTCTTATTTTGCCACTCTTTCTTCTTAGGATTTATCTCGCCTTCTTGAATTTTTATCTCTTCAATAATTTTTGCTTGGGTGAGTGCCTCATTGAATGTTCTATACTGTTGTAGCTGTAATAATGAAGAGATGGGTCTACCAAAACTCTTCGTGAACATTCGTATTATCTCTGGCATAGGGAGGAAAAATGGTAACGTAATCATGACTGATCTCCACCTATTGCCAAAGTCATAGACTGATTCATCGTCATATTGTTTTAGATAAATCAAATCAGTTAATCTAGTTTTTTTTTACATTCAGGGCAAATATTTCCAAGACCTAGTCCAGTAGTTGTTCAAAGGTAAATACACTTTGATGTGGTAGGTGATTGTACCAGTATTGAGCTTCTCCCCCTAGTGTATGAGGAAATGTATTTAACATAAATGTGTCATTGCTTTTGATTCTGAAGCACGCATTTACAAATCTAGTTATATGTTCACGAGGGTCCTCTTCCCCCTTAAATTCAATCTTGGGTATTTGAAAATTCATTGGGTATGGTGGCTCAGGTACTGAAGGATGAATAGGATGATTGAGTAGTTGCCTTAAATTTGGCCTTTGGTATTGCAAACCTAGGATTTGCATGGCAATACTATCAATATGACTCTGTAAGAACTAGTATCTAGGGTCATCCATGGGACTGGCACTCGAATGTACTTGATACTGCTAGTAATGTGGTGGATTATATGGAGGTTGCAGGTGATAGGGTATGGTTGGCTGAAATTTATTATGATATGAATGGTGATGGATACTGTGATACAGATGGGGTGATGGGGGTATGATTGCATGTTGACCTATTGTATTAACATATGGATGTGAATTTTGGTTCTAAACTATAGTTGTGGATGGGGGGCACATTGTCCAAGATGGATCTTGGATAAAGGCATTTTTTTGGTGAGATGGAGGTGGGAATTTGGGCTCAATCCCTTGCAAATGTTGGTTGGGGTCAAGATTTATGCTACGGTTAGCATTATCTAAAATTATTTGTTGTAGCTATAAGAAAGCTTGTTGCATGGCAATTGTATTTTAAGTAGGGACTGCCACCTGTGATATGGTAGGTTGGGTTGGTTGTGGAACAATCATGGTAGTGGAAGTGAGTGGGGGGTAAGTAGCAAAGGGTATTGCCACTAACTGTGGTGTGATATGAGATGTAGAACCTATGAGGGTAATGGGTTGAAGGGATGTTAGGATTTGTGAAACAACAAGAATTATTTCATATTAAGGATTAGTGGAAATGGTGAGTTGTTGAGGTAATGTGTGGGGTGGTTGGTTGGATGATGATGGTTGGTTAGCCAGTGCTACAATAGCCAACTCAAAAAGAGGATTTGTAAAAACTTGTTCTGACTGCTATGGGTAAGTATATGCGGGCTCTTGTTGTAATGGTGGTACAACACAGGATGGGATGGATAGTGGTGGTAATGATAGGAATACCATTCCAGTTGCATTTAAATATATTCTAACAGTGTCCATATCAAACATGATGACATGATTATATACCACTACAGGAGGTTCACTCCTAGGTGTCTCAGGTATGGCTACGTGAGTAGCCCTATGCATAATTTCTATGTCCGTATTAGGGACATTACTAGAAATCCCCACATTAAGACTTTGGGACATAGAAGAAGGCATGCCTACTTGTCCTACCACCAAAGTGTGAGGGACATTTCTAGACTAAGAGGCCATGGGGGAAGACCACTGACTTTGGTTTGACACTAGTTTCTTAGCTTGACTACAAGTCACTACCATATGCTATTATGTGGTACACTACCAAGTACAACTATCTATGTAAATAAAATGACAGTACTATGCAATACAACACGTGAAGCAAACAAACACACATTTTTTTGGTGCTAGATTTTTGTTAGTTTTGAAATATATATATATATATATATATATATATATATATATATATATATATATATATTTAAAATTTTCTTGAAAATGAAAAAGACGTGTGCTCAATGTTTTGCCCTAAATGAATCTAGGATTTCACCTGTATACTCACAGCTCGACAACCTGGCTTTGAACTCCAGATCACATAATCCCACCTATGATGTGTGGTAATGAAGTCCACACACGACCAGGGAGCATAGGTCCTACCAATTCCTCACCTAGTTCACCCATAGTCTACGATACACCTCTTCGAGGAGAAATGCATGCTATAACCCATGATCTATGACGGGTCTTGGAATCTGCCTTGGAAAATAATGGGGTATAATGTTGGTGGTTCGGTGATGAAATCCAACCCTAACAGTGATGAAATCCAGTCATTTTCCAATGTTTTATGTGAGTGTGTGGTGGTTTTGCTTGATTATTGTGATATGCAATAGTACCATGCGATTTCATTTCAATGCCTAGATGCAGGAAAATAGAAAATAGAAAATGACAAACAACAAGTCAGGGGTAAAAGTGCCAACTTAATTGCGGGTGCGCAATTAATTCTGGTAAACCGCAGGTGTGCGGTTTGCTAATCGTGCATCTACACTTGGGATATCCCAACCACATATGCGCAGGTCCTTTCTGTCAACAAAAACATAATGAATTTTTTTATAGACCCAAACCCGAAATCAACGCCCAGGTTATTTTTAACTTGGTGAATGCAAGATGGCCTATTTTCTATTATGTTAATGCAGATTCTCTTTAATATTTTCAATATGAATTTTATCCTGAGACCTATATGCAAACAAATGGCAAATAGGACTGACCGTCTAATTTACCCTAAATACAATGCTAAGAATAGAATTCAAATGCGAAAGCAAGAAAATAAAATAAAAATTGGAGAGTACAGATCTGTGATCCAATCGCTGCTCCCTCTGGCTATCAATTGTTAGCCCACATTTCTACAGACAATAACCATGCTTTTGTGTTTCTTCGGAACATGAACCACGCATCTGCATTTCCTCATAATAGAAACCGCGAGTCTGTGTTTCCTCATAACAGGAACCATGTTTCTGCATTTCCATAGTAAATAATTCGGGCGTAGGATCTTCCAAATTTATTGATCTAAAATTGGATTTATGTGCGCCTCGAATTCTCGAAACCTGTAAGTGCAAACAAAGATCAGCAAGTAAATTTAAAAAAGCAAGGCAAACAAAATAGGACCTTTAGGGGGTCCCACTATGATCCCTATTTCTGTAACCAAATAACTGAACACAAACAAAGATATAATACAGAAAAGAGATATTACCACAAATGAATATTTATATTGATATTCGATACAATTTTACAAAGATTTTGAAATGCCCCAAATGTGTTGGGGGCAATGTAACAATGCTTTATCTATCTCTCTTCTGAGATACAATGATTTTTATAGCAAAGGGGTCTTCCAAATCTTTCGCAAGATGTAGTGTTCTTTGTTCTCTCATCACAGCTTCAAGGGGTGAGTGGGATTTGGTATCCATCTAGGGACGACTCCAACTTAGCTTATCCAAAGTACCTGTCGCCTGCACACATTCAAACTAGCAAAGGGATTAGTAGCACCTGTATATTTGAGAAATAGAATTAATGCATGCATAAAACCCTAAGCAGATAAGTATATGAAACAAATGATAGAAATGATAAACAAATAACGCCTTGCTAACACAAAAATATTATTGATCTCGGTCGTACGTATGAATTCATGCTTGGGATTGTGGAACCACGAAAACGTGGTTGTGGGCTGGAAACCATGGACCTATGGTTGTAAAACTGTGGATGCACATTTTTTACTATGGAACCATGGATGGGTGGTTTCGGCTAAGTAACAAATTGTCTTGTAATTCAAGCCAACAGTCAGAATCGAGCTCACACTCTCAATTTCTCGTTGGGTCTGAATGTGTTTTGGTAGCCTGTCGATATGCAAATTTAGATCCCCCTTCTTTGTTGACAAGATGACATTTTTATAGGCTTCCTAAGGCTTTGGAGGGAAGTGGGAGGTGGCAAGCCTGACTTGCCAAGTGGAAAATTTGAATTGCTAGGTGGAAGGGGCAGTTATAGTGAGTCATCCAGTGTGCCTCAGTTAACTGGGGTGATGTGGCTACAAGTGGAGTGAAACATGGGATCCTGTCCTATGTGAAGGGACAAAGGAGACAAGGTGGATTAGATGTGGTATGGGTTTTGGAATCTGTCCTATGTGCAAAGACAAAAGGGGACAAGAGTGGGTGAGATGTGGCAGAGATGATGGGTGAGGTGTCCAGGACACATGTCCAATGGGTGGACAAGGTATCCTAGGGTGATTTTCCCAATTAAGTAATTTTGTAAAATAGGATGATGTGTAGGATTTTATATCCCTAAGTTAGAACTTAGGCCTATCTTTTTATCAAGTAGGATTTGATGGTGAGGTGGTAAATGTGATTTAGTGGGTGTCGGATTTTGGTGTCTACAGATATATTACTTCATCATACAAAATCCTTTATTATTTATAGATTTATCGAGGTAATAAATAATTTTTAAATATTCAAGGTTAGTTCAAATTCTTTTATAGCTTAAACAAATCAATAATTCGAGTAAATAATTTATAAATTTTATGTTTTTTAAAATTGGTGACAAGAAAGTGATAATAATAAAAAAAATAGGATTACATATAATTAATATCTTGTTGGCTAATGAGTATTAATTCTTCATGAAATTATACCAATTTTTACATACATTAGAATGACCTCTTATTAAAGCCATGTTATCTTATATAACTAATTAATTGAGAGTAGATAATGAAACCAAATAACCTACATGATGATATATTAACAACAACGTTAATGCTTTGTTAACTTGGCATATTGACAATTGAGTTTATCCCAATTTACAATTTAATTGGATCCCAGTTCGTCAAAGTATAATATCAGTAAACTAGTAAACTATCGTAGAAATTAGAGTGAGATAAAAAGTATAAATAAGAACAAAAAAGAAAACATTGACAAGAACTTGTATTTACATCCAATGAGCTTGGCATGTGGATTTTCCTTAGTGGATATGGTCTCACTAGTAAGTGCTACAAAGTTGACAACATCCTTATTACATAATTTGAGATGGATTAAAATACCATCATCCAAGTCCTTCAAATTTGAAAATGATGAGTGTTCTGATGCCTTGGATGTTTGATGCAAAAATGAAAGAGAGAAAACTACATTATAGTTAAATAACCATTCTTCTCATCTTTGTTTGAGAAAATATGTGGTAGAATATAGAAAAAGGGCTTTATACCAAACATGCTTAACCATAAACACAATATTGACCCTCTTTACCAAGGACTAGAGAGGATGCTTGGGATCTTGAAGGTAGCAAGACTTATTGAAATGACATTTACCATATTGATAGAGAATAGTTTATGCATTAAGGTTAATTCAAGAGAAAATGAAAGATTATCTCAAGCTTATAATGAAGTGTTGAAGAGGGATTCATGGAATAAACTAGGTTGAACACATTAGATAAGGCAAATATCAAATGGGAGTGAAACTCACAACCTTTTGTGTGCATCTAAATGACAAAATTTAGAATGTAGTGGGCTTGATTACTTATTTTTTTTAAGTAGGGTTTTGAAAGGGTTTCCCTTTCCCTTTTTACATAGATGGAGTAACATTGGGCTATTTTGTGTTGTCGAGATTTGAACCTTGGTGTGGGCTATATCAACTATTTGTCCCAACCATTGAACCAAGGACCCTTTGGCGTAGAGGGATTACTAACAATACAAGTGTTTTACCTATTGCCTTGGGCATAAATTTTTTAAAAATAATTCCCTATTGGTATTTCTATATTTTTATCACATATTTCAATTGCTTAAAAACTATTAAAAATTATTACTTCATAAATATTTTTTTATGACAACACTTGTCTTAAAAAATTAAAAACACAATCAAAATATTTATTGAATTAATGTTTAAATTATGTTTGTGGCTCTTTTGAAAAGAAAAAAAAAAATCATTGAAAAAACCCAAAACCATTTAAGATATCCTTTAAATACCCAAAATCCTACAACTTATAAAGTAAAAAATATGGGCTAAAACATTTGAGTCCTGAGACTTCAGAAAAAAATTGAGCTCTGGCGTTTTGGCGGGAATCCTTCTGCACTGTCGACGGCCGTGGCTCTAGGGTTTCAGTTCGGAAACCTCCTTCAGCGTGTTTGGGGTCTGTTGCAGGCCTCTGGACTAGGATCTTTCGGTTTCTCGGGAGGGCCCAATGGGGTCTCTTCCTGGTTCTCGCGAAGGAAAAAAGACCTCTTATGCGGAGATTCTTCGAGATAATCCTGCGTCTTCCTCTCGTCGAAGCTCAACGCAGTGCCTTCCATCTGCTAGCCAAGAATGTGGGCAAGGGCTCTCCTGGGCACAGAATTAATGGTTGTCTCCCACAATCTGCATCAAGATCGAAAATAGTCATCGAACCAGAGTTGGTTGAAGACACGATAAACTACCGGACCATGCATGATCTGATTTGCAAGTTCATGGGCATTCGACCCACCCTGCACTTTTTGCATTCCTGGGTGAGACAAAGCTGGGAGCCAATCGGTGAGTACTCCTTATGGCCCATTAGCAATGGGTATTTCATTATTAGTTTTTCTTCCCTAATGGATAGAAACAGAGCATTTGAATCAGAGAAGAGGAGCCATGGCCCGGCAGGGTTATTTGTCCAGCCGTGGAGAGCGGGTTTCGACCCTCGCATTGAACCTATGGCTGTCCCGGTTTGGATCCGTCTGTATGCTCTCCCGATGGAGTTTTGGGGTGAGCGGATTCTTGAATTGATAGGCAACTCTCTAGGTAGATTTTTGGGAGTTTCTAAGGATACCATTGAAGGAAATACTGCCGTTTATGCAAGAATCTGTGTAGAATTGGATATTAGTCAATCGCTACCAGCTGAGATGGAATTGGAGCTAGCAGGACATTCTTGGGTACAGCAGCTAGACTATGAAGCCCTACCTTTCCGTTGTAGAGTCTGTCATTTGCATGGCCATTTGGCAAGGTTCTGTCCAAATATCTTGAGCACCAATGCGGATGCTACACAGGGAATGTCAAATCGCTCCCGAGGAGGTAAGTCCACTTCGGCCAAGGAACCATCTGTCATTCCCACTGGGTCTGAGGGCCAGAATGATGGCTTTGAACAGCAGAAGAGGAGAAGAAACAAAAAGAGAAATGGTAAGGAGCAAGCTCTCCCCAAGCCAACAAATCGGTATGAAATCTTCAAATCTCTTGTGGATCAAGAAGACCAACCTATGGAAGGAGCAGATGGGATCCTTGAGGATAATATTATCCTTACTCATGCTCCTCCTTCCTCAACCCCTGTCCTTGAATAGGCTTTTGATTCCTCTGAGACTTTGCACCATGAAAACCTTGGGACTCTGGTTATCCACGCCCCAGCCCAGCCCGTTATTAAAGATGTTTCTATGGGAATTGCAGAAAAGCTCAGAGAAAGACCAGCTCTTGGAATTTCCCAGGTGGAGAAGAGATCAAAAAATAGTAATTCCCAAGGGGTGGGCAGGAAATCCAATAAGGATCTAATCGTAGTGCAAGGGGATAAGCTAATCAATGGAGGATTGGCAAGAACAATTGATTCGTATTGCTCCCAAGGTTTCCAATGATTATACAATCTTGGAATGTGAGGGGTTTAAACAGTAGAACCCATCAATCTGCAGTTCAAAGACTTTTAGAAAGAAGTAAAACAGACTTTTTGCTCATTCAGGAAACAAAAATGTCATTAGACCTCATGAGTAAAACTGTCGGCCGAATCTGGAGGGGTGCTGGCCATATGGCAGTGGCTGCTCTTGGTGCCTCGGGAGGGATTGCTACTCTTTGGAATCCTTTGGCATGGATAGCATTAGATCATATAGCCTGGAGAGGAGTCCTAACATCTCTTTTCAAGAATATAGTTACAGCTGAACAAGTCTTAATTACAAATTTCTATGGGGTTCAGAATACCGAAGGTCAGCGGTCTCAATGGAAAGCTGTTCAAAACATGAGGTCCTCCCGGGAAGATCTTGATTGGATTTTAGCTGGGGACTTCAATGCTAAATTATCCGCTAGAGATCAGGAAGGTGGCATCCCTGTTCTGGATACAGGGGATAGGTTGTTTATTGCCCATGTTCAGGCCTTTAACCTTGTTGACATCAAAGGCCCTGGTACAAACTTTACCTGGACTAATAAGAGAAGAGAGCCATACAGTAGGAGGGTTAAGCTTGACAGGTTTTTGGTCTTGGAGGAAGCTTATGTTAGATGGAATATCAAATTCTAGATCTTGGAGGGTCCAGTTTCTAATCACTCTCCCATTTTGCTGGAGGGAGGGACTATGTCAGGAAAGTATTACAAACCTTTTAAATTTGAAAATTTTTGGTTGCAAAAAGAGGACCTACGAAGGAAAATTCCACAGTTGTGGGAAGAAGGCCGTCCCCATTTTGGAACAGCTATGTTCAAAATTCACAAACAGCTCCTCTATGTTAAGAGTAAACTGAAACAGTGGAAGCAAACTAACAAATTTGATTTCCAGCTCCAACGGGCCCCCTTGCTGGACAGATGGAATGAGGTGCAAAAACAATTCGGGAGAAGGAATTATTTCCGAGCATCTTAAATTTGAGGATTACGCCTTATGCAAAGCGATTGAGGACATTGATAATCAAGAAGAGATCTATTGGAGACAGAGAGCCAGAAATACTTGGCTATTAGAAGGAGACAGAAATACTAAATTTTTCCATCGCTCTGCCTGTGCTAGAATGCAATTGAATAACATGGAGTTCCTCCAAGATGAGTTTGGAAATTCTTTTGACACTCTTCCTGACATGCATTCCCTATCTATGGAGTACTTCTCAAACCTCTTCAAGGAAAGTTTGCAGCATGATGTGGAAGCTCAAAATGAAGTCATTGACGGAATTCCCTCTATTATTTCTCATGAAGAGAATCAGTTCCTTCTTAAGCCCATTGATCGTGATGAACTCAAGAAGGTGGTCTTTGGGATGTGCACAGGAAAGTCGCTTGGTCCGGACGGTTTCCCTATTGAGTTCTTTCAGGCCTTCTGGGACATCTTGGAGGAGGACGTGTTGGCTGTCATTGAGGAATCCCGAATTAACAAAAGAATGCTCAAGGCTCTAAATCATACCTTTATCACTTTAATTCCGAAAGGAGAGGGGGGGGCTCTCATTTCTGATTTTAGACCTATTGCTTTATGTAATGTGATCTACAAAATTATTTCTAAACTTATGGCTGAAAGACTAAAACCCCTTCTTCAAAATTTAATTTCCCCTGAGCAAGGGGGTTTTGTTGAAGGAAGACAGATCTTGGATGGAGTGATCTTGGCTCAGGAGGCTATCCATTCTATGCATAATTCAGGTAACAAAGGAATGTTCATCAAATTGGATATGTCTAAGGCTTATGACAGAGTAGAGTGGGGTTTCTTGGTCAAGATGTTGGCAGCCTTTGGTTTTTCTCGGGACTGGATTGTCTGGGTCATGAGTTGTATCTCTACGCCTTCATACTCTGTTTTAATTAAGGGGCTTCCCTCGCCACCTTTTGGAGCCTCTCGGGGTCTCCGTCAAGGAGATCCCTACTCTCCTTATCTCTTTCTTATCTTGGTCGAAGGTCTTGGCGGACTCCTCCGAGAAGAAGACGTCAAGGACAGATTACAGGAATTAAAATCGAAGCCGAAGTTTTGACTCATTTACAGTTTGTGAATGATACGGGCTTGGTGGGGGTTTCCAGCCTCAGAGAAGCAAGAGGAATCAAAGATACTCTTAACGTCTACCTTCGGGCTTCTAATCAAGCCATCAATGATTCAAAATCAAAAGTGGTCTTCTTCAACCTTGATCAAAGGTCGCAAGAGAGAGTTATGGAGATTCCGGGTTTCACTCGGACCTCCCTTCCTGTTGTTTATTTGGGGGTTCCTCCGCATTTCAAAAACCGACAACTGATTTTTGGAAGGACCCGCTAGATGGCATCAAAGAGAGAATGAATCATTGGTCTCATAGATGGTTAAGCTATGGGGGCCGACTAACTTTCTCGAAGTTCGTTATTCGAGGCTATGCCTATTTACAAATTCTCAATTCTGGCCGCCCCTCCCTCAATCTGGAAAGAGTTGGACAAAGCGGCTAGAAGTTTTCTTTGGGAAGGTGCCAATGGAGAGAGGAAATGGGCCTTGGTTGGTTGGGATAAGGTCACCCAGCCCAAGGAAAAAGGTGGGTTGGGCTTGAGAAGCTCCAAGTTTAACAATCGGGCCCTGGCTGGGAAATTGTACTGGAGGTGGATTTCTCAGCCTTCGTCTCTCTGCAGCAGAATCCTTTCTAGTAAATACTTGGGTCCTGTTCCTCCCAATGACTTGGGCCGCTATCCTCTGGAAGGTAATGGTTCTCTTGTGTGGCAGGCGCTCAAGCTTGGTTCTTGCATTATCAAAGATCAATTGTTCTGGAAAGTTGGGAGAGGGGAGAAGGCCCGGTTCTGGACTGACTCTTGGGATCAGCATCCTCCTATTCTTGCAGTGTTTCCCGATCTGCTTTCGCTAAAAATAGCTCTTGAAGACAAAGGTTGGATTCATATTCAGACCTACTTCACTACCAGCCTTCTGGGGGAGTATAAGGTTAAAAAATTTAAGCGGCTGGGTGAATGGCCTATTCCAATCCCTCCGGAGCAGGCCCCAACTCTGGAAAAACTTTTGGCTGAAAGGTTTCTATCTGGGAGTGATGAGGAGGATGAGCTTGCTTGGGGCTTCGGGAACCTTGGGGTTTATTCTGTGAAGGAGGGCTATGCTTCGATCCTACCTGAGCCCCCCCACACTCTTTTCCTATTCATGAATGGAGGAAGATTTGGCATCCCAAGGGTCGGCCGAAAGTGAACTTTTTTTCTTGGCAAGCGATGCATAATGGTATCTTGACCTTTGACAACCTTAGAATTAGAGGCATCATTGGTCCTTCCCGGTGTGTTTTATGTTATAGGAATGAGGAAACTGTGAACCATCTTCTGTTTGATTGCTCTTTCACACAGCAGATTTGGCAACATTGGTTCTCCCACTTTAAACTTCAGGTGCTTGGAGATCTGTCTCGGACCAATTTATGGGAAAGCTGGAAGAGAGGTAGATTTATTTCTAAAGCTCTTCGTACTGGCTGGGAGATCGGTTTCCTTTTTATTTGGTGGCAGGTTTGGTTAGAAAGAAATGCTCGTATTTTTCGTGAAACCTTCTCTTCACTGGAGGGGATTTTGCAGATCATTTGGAGCAAAGTTGTGGAAACCGTTGCCATCTATGCTGAGAAGGAAAACCAGCCTACTTATAAGCCTTTGAGTGGGAGAGGTGCTGATCTGGAGAGACAGGTAAGAAGTTGTTGGAAACCTCCCCCAGAAGGCTGGGTCAAAATCAATACTGATGGAGCTGCTAAAGGTAATCCGGGCAATCTCGGCAGTGGTGTTATTTGTCGTGATCATGCTGGGACTGTGCTATATTGGGAATTGCAAGGTCTGGGATATGCCACAAACAATGAAGCTGAGGCCTTTGCTATTAAATCTGCTTCCATCTGGGCCGTCAAGCATGGTCACAAAAAGATAATCATTGAGTCTGATTCCCAAATCTTGGTTGGTGCTCTTGATTGCATGCGGAACTTTGCCTTAAAAGCTTGGAGGCTCCGGATTTTGGTCGCCCAAATTTTAGAGCTTTGGAAAGAAATTGAGGATGTGATTCCTGTTTATGCTAGTAGATCTCTCAATAAAGCGGCCGATTTCCTTGCTAAGTTGGGTGCTGAGAGAGAGGTTGGGATTCATCTGCATAGCAATTTGTCTGTGGAGAATGTCGAGATCAGACAAGGCCTTGAACAATTCCTGAAATAATGTGCAAAGTTTTTTTTGCTAAGGGTCCTTTCTGTCGCGATTTCGCGACATGTTGCCCTGTCGCGGCTGTTGGCTGGTTACTGTCGCGATATCGTGACAGGTTGAGCCTCTGCAGTCTCCGGCTGGTTTCTGTCGTGATATCGCGACATGTCACGTTATCGCGGGTCGCGATTCCGTGACATGTTGCGATATCGTGACATGTCGCGTTATCGCGTGACGCGATCCCGCGTCTTGTTGCGATATCGCGACATGTCGCGATATCACGACATGTCATGTTTTCGTGCCTCGCGATTCCTCGACACGTTGCGATATCGCGACAGGTCCCGCCTTCCAGGTTCGATTGGTGTTTTTACCGCGCTCTCATTCCCTTCTTGAAGTTGAATAGAAATGTTAATATTTCGGCGTGTTTTCACGACAAGTTTGAGTTTTGGAAGCTGCATGGTTCTTCTATCGCGATTTCGCGACACTTTTGGCAATTAGGCGGTTGGGTGGATAACTGTCACGATATCGCGACCTGTAGTGATGATGCAACTTCGAGCTGGTTTTTGTCACGATTTCACGACAGGTTGTGCCCTCCTGGTCTCTGGCATTTTTTTGCACGATTTCGCGGCATGTTTGGCTCCTTTGCGACTGGGTGGTTTTCCGTCACGATATCGCGACCTTCATGAGGCTTGAATGTTGCTTTCTGTTTCTGTCGTGATGCTTTCTGCGGGTGGCTGTCGAGGGCCATTCCTGTAGCGATTCCGTGACATGTTGCAATTTCGCGACATGTCACGATTTCGCGACATGTCGCGATTTCACGACATGTCGTGTTATCGCGCCTGTTGGTGCCAAAGTGGCCGTGACGGGTTTTCCTGTCGTGATTTCGCGACATGTCGCGGTTTCGCGACCTGTTGCTATTTCGTGCCTTCCGTTCTCTGTGCCTTGCGGTACCTAGCTTTGCCTTGGTGCGCCTTCCTTGCTGTTTTTCTTGTGGCTCTGGCTCGGGATGTGTTCTCTCCCACTTGTATCTGGTTCTTGTTTTAATACAAGTTTTCATTTTTTCAAAAAAAAAAAAAATAAAGTAAAAAATATTATAAATTTATAATTATAAAATAAGAAAGAAGACGTTTTTTTTCTTTCTAGTCTATGGAGAGGGGGAAAACTACCCTACCGTGTATGATTCCCGGCTGGATCCGTTGGGAGCTAAGGGGGAAAACTGCCCTTTGCCAAATTTGTACCTGGTCATTCCAAGACGTGAATTTGATGAATTTTGTCCAAAAATATCCTTTATTTTTAATTTTTGAATTTTTGTAATTTTTATATGTTAAATAATGAACTAATATTAAAATTATGTGATTATGTAGCTAGATGTATTCGAGATCAGAAAGTGGCAGTCGAGCACTCTCAAGGATGCTATTGGAGAGCTTACAACGACAAAGAGGGAAACACTCAAGAACATGGGGCAACTGCATTTAGCAGAGATGCCCCACATTGAGGTAGATCGAGCCTTATTGATGGCTCTGGTAGAGAGATGGTATCTGAAATCATCCACATTCCAGCTACTAATTGGGAAGATGATGATCACGCTAGAGGATGGGTGGCACATCTTAAGGATCCTCATCAAGGGGAGGACTATTTACATGGTATGGGTGCCAATAGTGGCATCAAATATGATGTCAGGAGACACAAAACATGTGATCCAACAAAGTGGATTCCATGTATATGAGATGCCACATCGATATGGAGTTAGGGCATAGACACTTGTACTATGCAGAGTGGTGGTGGAGATGTTGGTGTACCATACTAGTAGGTGACACCTTCCATGGGCACTAGTGGGAGTAGTGGTAGACATGCAATATTAGGGGGTGAAATTCACATGGGTATCGTATGTGTTAGCTCAATTATATAGGATGCTACATGACATTGTGTATAAGCAACATACAAGGTTAATTTGTGTGACATTGTTCTAGGTGTGGTTTTGGGAGCACATAGTAGTGTGGAGATCAAATGGACTACTAAGACCGTCATCCAATGTGGAGTGGCCAACAACATATAGGTGGATTCAATACTATGAGCATGAGCACAGGGTATACTCTAGTGTCTTACCACTAGAGAGGTAGGTGATAGATGAGCTATAGGAGAACTAGATCATATGATGATTGTGGTGTCTACACCAGTCTAGAGGGAGGATATGAAGGAGCCAAATTGTATGAGGAGGATCCAGTGTCTTGCCATTGAGAAGGGTGACCACATCATCAGTTTGACATTTTGTAGGATATTTTAGACCTATGAGACTACTAATTTTGATGCGTTAGGAGGGACCCACTAGGATGCAAAGGTACTCTTGATGTGGTGAGTTAGAAAGAGGAGGACCTGGATGACCACTATATGTGGATCTAGAGGTGGATAATATTAGGGCGACCCTCGGGTACAGGAGATGGTATAGGAGAATTATGCCCTTGAGGATCTCCCCACTAGTTTCAGTGTAGAGATGCCAAGTGATGAGATGATGAGTGTAGTTGGTGCTTTAATAGGCCACTTGACATGCCACTGAGAGGTAGTAGAGAGGCATGGTAAAATCCAAACCACCATGGTCATAGGTTCATGTGGAGATAGTGATGATTGCGAGGAGGACCATCATGATCTCCAACTTAGAGGGAAAGGATCCACGAGGATTACCCCAATATGGCATAGGTGGGACCTAAGGTGATAGGTCCAAGGGAGGTAGAGGGGCGAGCCATAGTGGTAATGATGTATGTGGAGATGGATTTGATCTATAGTGCACTATACTAGACTTGAGGAAAGTAGTACATGGTACAAGTTGAGGCAAAGCACCTTAGGATGGATATGGACCAACGGGACCAGGCAGAGGGGATGGTTATCATGGTAGGTAGACAACAAGGTGAGGGAAGCCACCTACTACTAAAAAAGCTATAGAGGATGAGGAAGTTATATGAGATAGAAATATGGAGGGTAGTCTACTATAAAATGGTCTATTACCATGTTTTTCTAGTCGATAAGAGGGTTCCAAAACCATCTTCTTGATAATCACAGAGTTGTTTATATTTATGAGCATGATCTAGTTCATAATTTGTGAACATGACTTCCTCACCACCTCCAAAAGGTAGAGCAGAGGGGACAAGATTGCATGACTAGGGTTGGGATTAGGATGACATGTCAAATTTGATTGTGGCAGCACCCCTAGGGATAATCGAGTGTGTCAAGATCTCTATTGTGGCACACTGACCGATAAGCATACACTTCGTGCTATCAAGTAATACTAGTTGTATTTTATTTATGTGTGAAAATATGTGCTTATGTGTGATTTCTTTTCATATTTTTTTATTGTTTTTGTGTATGCATGATGAACACAAACATAATGGATGTAATGAATGAACCTAAATACATAATATGAAATGGTATGAATCTAACTAAGTGTAATATATCTAAAAATATAAACCTAAATGAAATTCATGAGTGAGCAAAAACAAAGCTCCAAAAGGCCAAAGAAAAGTGAAAAGAACAAAACCCTGTGAGGATGTATGCTTGCAAATGATCAAGATGGAGGTTACCCCTCACATGTGGCCATGAAGCTATCCTATGAGTGTTGTTTATTTGCAAGTAAATTTAAATCCACTATGGATGTAGTTCTCACTAATGGCAAAAGAAAAGAAGATATATACTTGTTGGGATGTATTCTCTCAAATGGTCGACTGGAGGTTATCCCTCGCTCATGACCATGAATTTCTCCACTATGGGGTGCTGATATGATGGGAATGATATTGCAAAAGTGAGTACTACCAAATATGGGTATGGTATGTGCAATAAAGTGTATGGATAGGGCTAATGGAGCAAAGCAAGAACTATATCCCTTGACTTGGAGAGATGTAAGTAATGAAAACTTTCAAGGTCAAGGGATATAAAATGGCATGAGCAAATGCAATGACAAAAATTCATAGTGGGACCTAGGTTGGAGGTTTTCTAGGCATTAGAGTCCTAGTGAGAGTGCAATTCATGTGAGCTACGATCTAACTAGGTGTCATCACTGACCATTATTTCAAAACTCCCCAAGAATCTATATGATCAAACAACCATGCAAATATGAACAAACAATAATGCAATTGTATGACAAGTAGAAATGCAAGTGGAACAAAATATCAGGTAAACCATGCAAGGTATGACAAGCAATAATACAGTATGAACAAGCAAACTGAATGCAAACTAGATGAAAATGCAACCCCATGCACAATTTTTTTTTCTATTTTTTTATTTTTTAGATTAAATTTCATTCATTAATTTCTAGAGTTGGCAAAAAATTTTAGGGTGTTGTCTATTTTAACAAATATTATGATGGTAAAAGGATCTAAACCATCAAATAAAGGACTATGATGGAGGATATCTTCAATATTCTTATCAATAATGGAATCTCCCATAGTACATTCTTTGAAAGATGTTGCATGAAATTCAATTCAAACTCTGATTATACCATCCTTTTTTATAGGAGTAGCGATCCCCAATTTTGCAAGGTTCCTATAATATAGAGGAATAAGGTCTTCTCAAGAATAATAAAACTTAATGTGTGCAACATAAGGGATAAAACCATCGAAGGAGAATCTATTCTAGGATATATCCTTATGATCTATGTCATAAGGGATACTTCTTTTAGCATTCTTCTTTGAGGCCACACCAGACTCATGATACCTAGTGGTTATTGTTGGTCCAAAATCTGTCTATGGTTGGTTATTGCACCCAAGATATGACCAAAATTGAATGAACATTCAGACTACAAGATTTAACTCATCCAATCTCTAAAGAAGGTTGGTTCCTTTGAGAAGTTATAACTAGCTCCAAGGGGAAGAAAAGAGTGTTGAAAATAATGTAAATGTAGTCAAGGCTAGAACTTAATATGGTATAGAATAAGCAACAGCAAGAAATAAATGAAACCATGAAATGGATCAACTACCATGACCTCTTAACAGACCAACCAGTTACTTATCATACATAGAACATGATTAAATAAATATTTGGCTTCATAGATTAGCATTTCCAGGACTAAGAAATAAATGTGAATAAGAATTTAGAAATAAGGATTAATATCATGCACATTTACTTAGCTAAATTAGAAACATTCTAAAAATGAGGTTTTACATAACCATGGTAGGAGCAGGAGTAGGAGTAGGAGCAGGAGCGAGAGCAGGACTGGGATCTAGTTTAGAGAATGGTGCAGGTTTCTGGGCGATAGCGGGATCAGGATCGGGATCGGGCACGTCAGGGCCTGGACCAAGGCCTGCAAGCCCCTCGGTGGGCCCAAAGGAGGGATCAACATTTGAGTAGATCGATGGTCAGGGTGGGGATGACATCTTAGGCCTAGGCCCTCAGCCCAGCCCCGATGAGAGCGCAGGCCTAGGGAAAAAGCCTCCAGACCCTGGGTAGGGTTCTGTCTTGGGCGGGTCCAAACCCTCCTATCAATAGATCTTGGCTGGCACCAAGGCCCATCCTCTGGCCCTGGGTCTAGGGATTTCCCTCGAGGGCACTCACATTTCTATTCAGGAGGAGGTCTACTCCTTCTTTTTTGTTGGATCCTCTACCTCCCTGGTTGGGAAATTCCTGGGAGGGCGACTAGACATGGAAACCATTCATAGATGGGCGACTACCAAATGGAAGGTTTTCAGACATATTCAACTGGTTGCCCTTACCAAGGGCTTCTTCATCATCAAACTAAATAATAGTGATGATGCCAAAAATATCCTGTCGGGCGGGCCCTGGTTTTTAGGACGTAAAAGCCTCTTCCTCAAGCGATATGGAGCTCACTTCCACCCCAGCACCCAAAGCATCAACTTCACCCCGGTCTGGGTCCGGCTCCCAGACCTTCCCTTCCACCTGTGGCATGAAGATGTCCTAATACTTATTGCTCGATCATTCAGGGACCTGGTGGCCATCGACCCTGCTACCAAGGCAGGATCCTGAATGGTTCATGCCAGATTTTGTGTCAATGCAAATCTCGAATCCGATCTTCCCTCTTCTGTGACCATATCTTCTAGGTCCTTCTTTTGGAGCCAATACCTGATTTACAAAAATAAACCTACTTTATGCCCCACCTACTGCACTCAGGGTCATCTCCCCCACCAATGCTTCATATCCAAAAATGTTGATGGCCCTCTCCCCAAACTCCCTTCTCGATCAGGGCGGGCCCCATCCCGAGGGCCCCCTTGTGACGGCCATAGATCCTAGGCCTAGACCAATAAGGAGACCTCCCCTTCTACCCCAAAGGTTTCCCAAGTGGGCCCTGGCCTGGAGGACAGTCTTCCCCAGGTTTCCCATCCGTTGGTCCCTCCCCTGGGTCATTTTTTGGGGCCCAATCCTAGGCTCTCCCTCCCGCTTGATGTGAATCCCTCCCCGCAGGCCCCTGTTTGTGCCCCCCCAAAGCCCCGGGCTCCTTTCCTCATTGGCTCCCACCTTCCCTCCTCCCCCCCACCCTGGCTATCCCCCCCTTGACCCCCTCGACCCCCTCTCATCCCTTTCGGTGGTCTCTGCTAGGCTTCCCCCCTTGGAGTGTGGATTTGAGAGATCAGACGAAGAGGTTGAAGGTAGTTCTCTATTCGAACCTGATGAAGTCAGCCCCAAGATGACCCGAAGAAGGACTTTCACCATAGACTTTGATAGCAAACTCAAAAGAGGTCGGCCCACCCTGGCGACCAGTGAACAAGGATCACCGAAGATGACATAGCCAATGGCTCCCAGGTAACTCTATCTGACGTTGTCGCGAGCTTCTCCAAGACGAATGTCCTTCGATCCAAACCCCCCACTCAAGCTAGGAAGGGGGGCAAGCGACCCCACAAGGGTTCCAAATGAAGCTCATCACCTGGAATATTAGGGGGCTCAATGGGGCCCTCAATAAAATGATCCTCAAACAACTTTGTAGGGATCACCGCTTGTCCTTCCTCCTTCCACAAGAGACCAAAATAGATGACATTGCTTCCTGACATGTATCCCAAGCTACTTGGTGCAATTGCGAGTCCCTGTCTACCCCTACGGCTAGCTCATCTGGGGGTCTGTTGTGCATGTGGGATCCCTGGTCTTTCGATGGGAGGCTCATATCATCGTCTCCCAAAATAATCAACATTCTGGTCCATTGCATGAAGTCAAGGCGCTCTTGGATTCTGTCCAATGTCTATGCCCCTAACAGCCCCATCGAGAAAGCAACCTTATGGAAGGAAATCAACTTGATGAGAGAAGCCTTTGCCCCCCTCCCCTGGATCCTAGTATGGGACTTCAACAGTCCCCTATTCCTTTCTAACAAAAGTGGGGGCTCAGTGGCTCCAGGAAAAAGCATAGAGAACTTTGGAGCCTTCACTATCCTCAACGAGCTCATGGACATCAGCCTGAAAGGGGCCAGGTTCACCTGGTCAAAAAGAAGAGCAGGAGCAAGCCATATCCAGGTCAAGTTGGATAGAGTGTTCCTGTCCAAGGAAGCCCTTCCCATGTTTTTTGATGCAACCCTATTGGCCCTCCCCAAAATTGGGTCAAACCACAACCCCCTCCTCCTTGAAACCGATCACCCTCCCCTAAGCGGCCCTTCCGTTGAGTCCATGTGGTTGCATCATCCCAACTTTCGGGCCCAGGTAGGCAGCTGGTGGGCTCCCCCAGTCCCTGGGTGCCTAGCTGAACAAGTCTTCCACAAGCTGAGATGCATTAAAGAGCAACTCAAGGTATGGAATATAGAGGTGTTCGATAACATATTTGAAAACAAAGCGGCAATTAAGAAAAAACTCAAAGACCTTGAGCTCAGATTTTAGGCAGGATCCTAAGACCCGAGGCTCAGGGAAGAGGAATTCCTTGCCCTCAGCGAGTATCATAACATCCTAGCCAGAGAAGAAACATTTTGGAGGCAAAATTTGAGAGCCCTGTGGCTCCAAGATGACGATGCTAAAACAAATTTCTTCCACATGTCAACTCTTAGGAATAGGGGCTCTAACAAAATTGCTAAGTTGGTGGACTGTGATGGCAGAATTATCAAGGAAGAAGAGGACATTCAGGCTGAAGCCACCCACTTCTTCTAGGATATCCTTGGTGATAGCCCCCCCATGTCCTCAGAAGTGGTAGACTCCCTTCTAGAACATATCCCCACCTCAATATCGACCATGACAAATAAGATGCTTGTGCAGCCCCTGTCTAACTCTGAAATCCATGTTGCCACCTTTTCCATGAAGGCTAAGGCAACCCCAGGCCCAGACGGGTTTCCCCCTCAATTCTTCTAATCCTTTTGGGACATCGTTGGGCAAGAAGTGTGTGCTACCATCCGGGACCTCCAGAATGTCATCTCCATCCCCAGAGGTATCAAATCCACCTTCATTGCCTTGATCCCCAAGACCTAGACAGCCAGATCCCTCTCAGATTTTCATCCCATCAGCTTGTGCAATGTCCTGTACAAAATCTTGACTAAATCCATGGCCTCCTGCCTTAAGGATATCCTTCCCCTGATCATTTTCCCCTGTTAGGGAAGCTCGGTCAAAGGCATACTGATCACAGACAGATTTATAATCATGCATGAGGCCATCCACTCAGTCTTTCTCTCCAAAAAGGCATAATTTCTACTCAAGTTGGATATGAACAAGGCCTTTGATAGATTCGACTGGGATTTCCTTTCCAAGGTCCTCTATAAATTTGGGTTCCACCCCTCCTAGTTCAGGCTCATTAGCAACTGTGTGTCCTCCCCCTAGTTCTCTATCCTCGTCAATGGATCCCCTTCTGGGTTCTTCCCTAGTTCTAGAGGCCTTCGATAAGGTGATCCCCTATCCCTGATCCTCTTCATTATCCTAGCTGAGGCCCTGGGACATACCATCTCGATTGTGATTTCCTGTGGTCTCATTTTAGGCATCAGGCCTTCATTGGGCCTACCCCCTGCGTCCCATCAGCAGTTCATGGATGACACGATCCTCGCCACCTCAACTTCGATCTCTCAAGCTAAGGCCCTCAAGAAAATCTTGAACCTGTATGAGGAGGCATCCAGGAAAAAAATTAACCTCCAAAAAAGGAATATTTTCTTCATTCATACTCCCTTGGCTAGGAAAATCAAAATTGGCCAAGGCCCTATGGGGCGGGATGATAGAATAGATTCAGAGGAAGCTAGCCAAGGGAGTATGATTGGCTAGGCAAATCATACTCCTCTTACCTCGGGCTCCCCCTATTTACAGGTGCGTCCTCCAAGGCCCTATGGGGTGGGATGATAGAATAGATTCAGAGGAAGCTAGCCCCTTGGAAAGGTCACCTCCTCTCTTAGGCTAGCAAAGCCACCCTCTTAGCAGTGGTCCTTCAAAGCATTTCGATATATTTCATGTTGGTCTTCAGAATCCTGGCCTCCATTGCTGCCCACATCAAACAAATTTATAAATGCTTTCTCTAGTCAGGAAGAAAAGATAAGAATAGGATTCCCTTGGTCTCCTAGCGCCTAGTCTACTACCCCAAAGGTGAGGGAGGGATAGGGCTCAGGCGGGTGAACCTCATGAACAAGGCCCTCTTGTCCAAACACGCCTGGAAGGTGTTCACCAATGCCCCTGATGAGTGGGTCAGCATCTTGCACAGGAAATACTACCATCATCATCCCTTCCTCAGTGAATCTCAACCCTGAGATGGATCAGCCTTTTGGAAGTCCATGATCTCCACCAAAGACATTATTTGAAAAGAGACCAGATGGATCCTCAAGGACGGAGCCAAGATCGACTTCTGGGAAGACAGATGGATCCATGATGAGACCCTGACTACTGATAGAGATCTCCTCATCCTCAAACTAGGGCTGGCGAATAGAGGGCCTAGAGTGTCAGTATATCTTTCCCAGAACTAGGGTCAGGTTACCTGGAAGCTCATCCTGAATCCTAGGCATCCGCTCCAAGCTGCCAGGCTTCAGCGCCTCCTCAAGGTTACTGTTATTTTGTCCTCCAAAGGAAATGATAGATGCATTTGGCATGGCATTCCCAGTGGCATATTTTTTGTCAAATCTACCCATAACCTTTAAAGAGTCCTTGATGAAGCCCCATTTCTAGCCTAATAGGTGTGGGCCAATATGTTGATCCCCAAAATTAGCCACTTTGTATGGGCGACCGTCCAAAACAAGATCCTAACTATCGAGAACCTGATCAGGAGGGGCTTTCAAATCCTGAATAGATGCTTCCTTTGTTGTGTTGCTTGGGATTCCACTAATCACCTATTTATCAGCTATCCCTTCTCTTCTGAATTCTTGGGACTCATTCTCTCCCAATTCTCTATTCAATGGGTGGCCCGCAACTCCATCTCTGACCTCCTATCTCAGTGGCTCAATCCCTTTGCCCATTCTTTCATTCACTTCCTCTAGGGCTCCTGCCTTCCTCATCTACTTTGGAAACTCTGGATCGAGTGCAACAGTAGAACCTTCTCCTCCTTAGCTTGTTCCCCCTAGTGGATAGTGACCAAGGCAGTGTCCTTCGCCCTTGAGAATTCTCGCTCCATCCCCTTGATTGAGGTGCCCCGACGGTCGGGCGAAGCCACCCTCCTATCCTTCCTCGCAGTTCAACTTCCCCCCCGGTCCCCCCGCCCCCTCCCATTGCTCTATGACAAGGTGGACTTCCCCCCCCAGATGGGTCAAGCTTAACTTTGATGGCACTTCTAAAGGAAATCCCGGGCCCTCTGGAGCGGGTGGGGTCATCAGAGACTGTAACAAGGCCCTAATCGTGGCGTACACTACACCGCTTGGCATCCAGACTAACAATTTTGTTGAAGCAGCAGCTCTCCTTAGCAATCTGACTGCCCTCAGGGAGTCCTCCCCAAAATTCATCATTGAGGGTGATTCCCAAGTTATTATCAAATCCACCCGCAACTGAGAAAACTACTCTTGGTGCTTTCACAACTCCATCCGGGAAGTCCTCACCATTCTCCAAGGTCTCCTCGACCATACCTTCTAGCATGTGTACAGAGAATGCAATAGGGCTATCGATTTTATGGCAAATTAAGCCATCTCTGCTGAAGACTTCACCACTTGGACCATAAAATTTCTCGAAGATTTGGTCTAAATAGCTTAGCAAGATTATTCTAGCAACGATGAGGGCCCTGGTACTTAGCTCACCCCAATTTGGGGCCCCTAAGTTTCACCGCTATGCCCCCCAGTGGGCAGGGGATTCCCTCTTCTGCTCCACCACGTCGATTGGGCCCAGTCCTCCTCTTACCCATGAGTCGGCCATCTAGATCCCCCTCGTAGTGCCAAGTGTCATCATCCACATCAGATGATCGACTCATCCTGGCCTGGATTTGTGAAGCTCCATTGGCTATTTTGGCAAGTCCAAGATAGAGTGCATGTCGGCCCATTCTGACATTTTGACCTTGGATGTTGTGCCATAAGATTCCCATGCTGCATTAGTTTGCATGCGGCTCTATCCCATGAGGTCCCCTCCCGGTGATCCCCCACTCAGATTGCACCATCTAGAGCATTGGCATTGGACCTTCTCCCTTGCCCCGCATGGCAGTCATCAAGCATGCCCCATCAACCCCTCCCACCTCGTGTCTTCCCTGACTCCTAGCACTCATTCCTGATATTGACAGCTCTTCCCCTCCTCCATGGCCTCCCGCAAGTTTTTAAACCTACCATGCATAGATTTCTCCTGCATTCTTGTCTGCTTCCCCCTCCCCCTATCCCCGCATCTCCAGTCAAGACTCCCCTGCTTCCCCTATCCTTGGGCTATCAGTTTGCCCCTCATGGCTACCAAAACCATCTTCCTCGAGCCTTCCACGCTTGAATTGAGCGAGTCAGCCACGATTTTTCTAGTGCCAAGAAATATAGCCCTTTCTTCAGCAAATTTGTAGAGGCCGACGAAGATATTACCCAAAGCTTTATGGATACCTAGAATAATTATGATGTCACGATGAAGGGTCTCCACTTCAAAGTGAGTAAAGATTTTCTGATGGAGGTTACAGGCCTGCATCATGAGGAGAAAGGCAGAGTTGTCAGATGGGATAAGCATAATTGGGAGGAAGAGCTATCTCGCTTCTCGGAGTAGCAATGGGATAAGGCTAATATTTTTTGCTCCAACCTCCTGGCCCCCTTCAAAGAGGCTATTGTCCTGATAATGTTGTACATTACCTACGATGATCTAGACCAGCAGCTGTTCAGTTTCCACCTTAGCTACTTCAACCACCTCTTGGGAGCCATGTTGGTCAGCACCCCTCGGTTCCTTCTGTACTCCCTGAACCTCTCCATATACCAAGCTCACCGAAGCCACTCCTGGCCCTCCCACCAAGGCCTCATGGTCGTCCTGTACAGGCATGCCCTAGCTAACCAGCCGCAACTCCATAGCATCCCTCCCCTGTCCTCTGTCCCCCCCGAAGTGGCTAACTCCCTCGGTGCCTCCCCTGTAGCTTCCAAGGAGACCCCCTCCCCTGAAGCCTCCCCTACCCCGAAGCGGCACAGGCCCACCTAGAAGTGTAGGACTCTAGCCCAAGGCCCAGGTGGGTCCCTGACTCCTGGTTCCAGTCATAAAGGCCCATTCCCAGGAAGTAATAGGGCTATTGGCAGCACCAAAAATACCAAGCTAGAGACCCCAGAGCCCACTGAAGTCAGTTTTGACTCTAGTAGCAGGCTACAGAACTTGGCAATCAGGGCCCTTCTTGACACGACAATTGGATCCCTGACCGCGTCTGCCCGGGCGGCTTCCTCAACTTCTAATGCCCTAGTCAAACTCTGACACAGGCTGAGCGATGGCCCTGATAGGGAGTGAAGCTGATCTAACAGGTTGGGCCCTGTCTAGGTCAGGCCCAGCTGCAGGGCCTTCCAGAGCAATGGCGTGTAGGTTTCACGATTTTGGCATTTGTCGTTTTATGGCTTTTTCTTGGTTTGGTGGCTACAGGCCAAGTTTTGTTGTTATGTTTCTTAGATGGTCTAATTTTTTTAGGCACCAGGGAGCCAGACCCCGAATCATCACCCATGGGCGCAACCTCGGTTTTTATTCTTAATTTCAACCTTGGCTTTCTATGTATATAAGGTTTTGGGATCCTTCTTTAAAAAACCTGCTATATATATATCGCTACTTATCAAAAACAAAATAGAAACATTCATCCATTCATACATGTTCTACAAGATATTTAAACTAGAGGTTAAACAAAGATCTTTTAGTGTTTTATCCTTCCAAAATTTAAGTCCATACAACTTGTAAACGTATAAGAACCAACCCCTAAAAAGAGGTTGATACTCTTATTTATAATCCTTTTGGTTCAAAAATATAAAATATCTTACATTAGAGTTGTTATAACAAACTGCTAGGTGGCTAAACCGATGAAACATCTATTATGCAGTAATGTTTATCTTAAACAAAACAGGATTTGTGTTTAGACATCGAGTCGCTAATTCAAGAAATTCATGCATACCACAAAGTAATGGACGAAGCTTAAAATCATAATTTTTGCTCATTCTTGAACTTGCTTAGTAACCCTTGATATGCAATAGCTATAACATGCAATATTCAAAGCTGAAGATTTGATTTACTTCGAAGCACAATGGTCACAGATTCTTGTCATGTCCTAATTTTGTTATACTATCTTGTGCTTGGTCTCCTTTACCTTCTTCTATTGGTGGATTATTGTCATGTCATGTTTTTGTGAAATCATCTTGTGCTTGGTCTTCTTTACCTTTATATGTTGGTGTATTCTTATCAAGTCGCGATTCCATAACATTGTCTTGCACTTGATATCCTTTACCTTTGTTTGTTAGTGGATTATTGTCATGTCATAATTTTGTGATACCATCTTGCGCTTGGTCTCCTTTACCTTCATTTGCTAGTATATTCTTGTCATATCATGATTTTGCAACACTTTCTTGCACTTGGTCTCTTTTGCCTTCATCTACTAGCGATTATTGTCATGTCACGATTTTGTGACACTTTTTTTTTTGTTATAGTTTACATGTGAAACTAGGTGGGTGGAGGAAACACAAAAATCACCCATATTTTGGTGACTCATAGGGATACCTTTGCTAGAAAAGTCAATTGAATCCATATGGTCTTATCGAGACCAGTTATTTCTAAATTCATTGATAAATAGACGTAACAAAACAAGACAAAAAGGTAATTTGAGTAAAGAGGAAGCTACTTCTAGACAAGTAATGTGTTTATTTTACCTAAAATATCAATAAAATATGAAAGAAAGGATATACAAAGAGAAAAGCAAGAAGATAAAAATAGCATATAAAAAAACACAAGAGGGAGCTGCGAGAGAGGGACAATAAACTTAGCCTGATACTATCACTAAAAATGGTAGAGGATGGTGTTGGATATTCCATTTACTGAGAACAGAGCTCCATCGAGGATAAACGGGGATACAAAAAAATAAAAGAGGCTGAGAAATTGTACAAGCAAGTGGTAAAAAATGGTATTACAACATTGAAGATAGGGAAATAAAGAACAAAAAATAAGGGAATTGGAGTTACACAAAATATAAAAACCTCCAATAGCCATATATCTTTATAAATATATTCCATTGATGTGACAAGCTTTCCAAAAAGAACCTACCCCTGTAAAAATATTCCATTGGTGTGCATATTTCTTCCAAGGGCAGATAGATTTCCATGGAGTAGAAATTGGTGACAATCATTTGTATTTCCTATATATCTTAAATCTCCTGACATGAATAACCATAAAAATTTCTCCTTTACTTATACTTCCTCCCGTAATATTCCATCTGCATGATCTTACTCATTTCTACCCTGAAAGCCTAATTCTTCCACCTCTTTACACCATTTTCTCTTTATATAAGATTGAGCTAGGGTGAGCATCAGGTTGGTGAATTATTATGGAGGTATACCTTGTATATTTAGAGAAATTCCTCATATATTTAGATGGTTTTCATACATCAGCTGACCTCTTTGCTTGCGTTGCTTCACTTACTTCAGTATTTCTTGGCACATTTATTTTGTTCCAGTATGACATCATATCATATGATGCATGACTTAATCTTTCAATCACACATGCTTAAATGGATATATATTAATTGTGTTGTGATATTCAAGTGTTATTTTAATAGTTGCCTACCTTCATTCATTGGGTTACAAAGTTAGGGAAACTTCACAAAAAATGGAGTGCGATAAAGAAACGTGAGTTAGCAGCAACACGCTTCATACATTGGTGGCTACGTTGGGTAACTTGTTTGATCCTTCGTAGATATTCTAAAATCCATAAGCCTTGTCCACTTGATAGATTTTTTGCTCATTTGAGGTAAATGTATAGGTGTTGTAAGGCAAATGTTTTGATCTATAATAGCCACATTTATTCATGATTACCATAGTCAATCATCTCATATATATACCAAGTATGTACACAAAATATGATGTGTATGATTACGTCTAGATTTTGGGAATTCGTTCCTAACCTGTCCCATGAATCTACAATGTTTGGACCACAGGGTGCAAAATTTTAATCACTCTTGATGCTCGTTTGGTACTACCATCAAATTGTTACCAATGGAGTCTTCCTCTACTTCTAAGATAACCGTATCTTCATTAAAAAAGGAAACCAAAAATTTAGTCTTGCTCTATTAGTTATGGGATAATTCATCCACTCTTCATGCGGCATATGCAAACTTCCATCTGCATGAGGCTCTATACCATTCATTTTTTGTGCATCTATCCTCTGAATCAATCTTCTATCAAGAAATTTGCTCCCTAGAAAAGATGATTGTGACTCCTTGTGTTTCTTTGATATTGGAAAATTATTATGAAGTGATCAAAAGGTTTTCTACCTACTAACTAAGAATTAACCTTGAGCTAAGTAATGTGTACTTTGGATAAATCACCAAGTTTAATATCTTTTCTTTGACATTCAGGTTTCTTTATGGGGTGCATCTTTGGCCCGAATTAACCTTCAAAGCAAAAATATTGTAATCCTTGGTTGGAAATTGTGATAATATCCCTGGTAAAAAAAGTATACTTGATCCTACCCCTGAGATATCGATCCTTCCAACTATCTAAGCAAGCTTTGGGGTAAACACATTTTGAATAACAAGGGGACGTTGACAACTTCCACATCTTGAATTATGACGAGGTCTGGGTGTCCCCATATTAACATCAATACTCTATGTAAAGTCCCTATCTATTTCAACCTTTTCTCTTGGAATTGTAATATGTTAGTCCCTTTCACATCTGGTTTTAGGCCTAAGCTCCTACAAGCTTCTATTGGCATAATGATGACCTGAGCCTCTGGCATCATCACACAATTATGTAATATTCCCTTTTCTAGAAATAGAGATAGGTAAAAATGGGAGGGTGATTATTTAGGATGAGAGAGGGAGAAGCCTACATAGGAGAATTACCAATGGTGATGTCAATCAAATCTACCTAGTCAGATGCCAAAATTCCTTCCTCTAATCCTTCAGGTATTGTAGTTGAAAACTTGGCAAGACCGTGCAACTATTTTACCATATCTGTTCTTTGCTAAATCGTGGTGGCCAGGAAATACATATTGTATATCTCACGTATTTGCTAACTTGATGTTTGATATTCTAGGGAGGGGTTTAAAACAAATACCTAACTAGCATTACAAACGTCCTAAGGTTGTATAGTTTGATTACCAACCGCTCTATGGTCTCCACATTGTAGTGTCGAGGGTTTTATACCTCTTTGTGTAGTATTACATGTTATTATATATCCCATATGAAGAATGGGTTTTTTTTGTTTCAAGCAATCTTGGCCTTCTTCAAAATGATTTTCATTGTGAGATAAGGGTTTAACTGGGACTTGATCATTTTGCCTCCTTTCATCATAATTTTGTTGTTCTTCTATTCTAAAAAGCACCTTGAATCTCGTGCTTAAAAAAAAGTGTGGTTGTTGTACTGAAGGTTCATAGTCGTTAAGATCTTATTTACTATCAGGTGAGATTTTTTTTCCATGGATTTCATTTCCTCTCTGAGTCTTTGAATTTATGTTCTTAACTTTTGCTCTGTTGGGGACTTATGTTTCTAATATTCAGCGGGGAGACCACTTGTCATATTTTGATATAAGTATGAACCACTGTCTCCTAGGGAGAGCATAAAAGTTAAGTTCTGGAACAAAGGAGAGGGATCTCGAGGTGGTGTTTTCCCTATTTGGATCAGTATATTTTTCCTAGTAACTTCTTTAAAATTTATGAAAAATACTTTACTCTAGATTGTTGAACAATGACACTTATATCGGTATGGAAGGCATGGGTATAAAAGAGATATGCCTATGCAGAAGATGGTCAAAATTCAAAAGGGATCCTTCCCCACATTCTCTAGAATTTGATATAGAAGTCAAAAATGGTTTCATCGACTATCCTTTTAATAAATGAGAGTTAATTGAGCAATTGAAAGGGGTCTCCAAGATTATCAAAAGCATCAATGAGAGCTCTTGCAAGATCCACCCATGTACAGATACTCTGATCCTCCAAAGTTCCTATACCACATTAATGCTTTCCCCTCAATAGAAAGGACCAGTAATTTTAGCATCACATATTTGAAGGTGATATTATGCATGATAGCTAATGAAGCTACATCTTGGCAGTGTTCAAAGGCAATCTCCTTTGTACCATCAAAGCTTGGCAAGGTTTTTAGCACAACTTTGGGGATATTGTGCATATACTGAACATTGAGAGGGTTGGTATCATCCCATCAAGGGCAACATCGTTGAGCCATTGATCCTTGATTTTAACTGTATTTAAAAATTATAGGGTTCCCTTTGCAACAAGGAATAACTTCATGATAATATTTTTTGATCTCTAGCCCTTCATTAGGTTTGAAGTCCCCTTTTTAAGAATACAGGGGCTTCCAAGGATTTAAAAAAAAATGATAAAAATAAGGGGCAACCAATCATAATATTGAATCTAGATTTCTAAGTAGAGTCTCCAAGTGATTTAAGATATCTTATTGTGCTATAACAGGGTATCACCAGATCCTATAGTTTCCTAAAAGTAAGACATAGATGTCCCACCGATCATGCCAAAAATCGTTGGTCTAAAATTTATCTATGGTTGGTTATTGCGCCCAATACATGGCCAACATTGAATGAATGCTCAGACTACAAGTTTTAACTCATCCAATATCTATAGAAGGCTAGTTCATTTGGGAAGTTCTAACTAGCTCAAAAGTAATCAAGGGGAAGAAAAGAGTGTTGAAAGGAATGTAAATGTAGTCGAGGCTAGAACTTAATATGGTATAGATTAAGCAACAATAAGAAATAAACAAAACCATGAAAGGGAGAAAATACCATGACCTCTTAACAGACCAACCAGTTACTTATCATACACAAAACATGATTAAAACGATATTTGGCTTCACTAAATTAGCAATTGCAGGACTAAGAAATAAACGTGAAGAAGAATCCAGAAATAAGAATTAATATCATACACATTTACTCAGCTAAATTAAAAATATTCATCCATTCATACATACTTGTTCTGCAAGATATTTGAACCAAAAGTTAAATATAAATCTTTTAGTATTTTCTCCTTCCAAAAGTTAATTCCATACAACTTGTAAACACCTAAGAGTTGACCTCTAACAAGAGGTCGATACTCTTATTTATAATTATTTTGGTTCAAATATCTAAAATATCTTACATTAAAGTTGTTATAACAAAATGTCGGGTGGTTAAATCAAAGAGACATAGTTATGTAGCAATTTTTATATTAAACAAAACATGATATGTTTAGACATAGAGCTACTGATTTGAGCGATTCATGTGTGCGACAAAGTGATGGGCGAATCTTGAAATCATGGTCGTTACTCATTCTTGAACTTGCTTGGTAACCCTTGATCTACAATAGCTATAATAGATGGTATTCAAAGCCAAATATTTGATTTTCTTTGGAGCACGATGGTCACATATTCTTGTCATGTTGTGATTCCATGACATTATTTGCGCTTGGTCTCCTTTACCTTCGTCTCCTGGTGGATTAATTTCATTTCATGATTTTGTGACACCATCTTGCGCTTGGTCTCCTTTACCTTCGTCTTTTGGTGGATTCTTGTCATGTCATGATTCTACGATACTATCTTAAGCTTGGTCTTCTTTACCTTTTTTTTCTAGCATATTCTTTTCATGTCATAATTTCGCAACACTTTCTTGCACTTGGTCTCCTTTACCTTCGTCTGCTGGTGGATTCTTGTCATGTTGTGATTTTGTGACACCATCTTGTACTTGGTCTCATTTGCCTTTGTCTATAGATTCTTGTCATGTCATGATTTTTTGACACCATCTTACGCTTGGTCTCCTTTACCTTCATTTGCTGGCAGATTCTTGTCATGTCATAATTTTGTAACACTTTCTTGTAATTGGTCTCTTTTGCCTTCGTCTATTGGTAGATAATTGTCATATCGTGATTTCGTGACACTTTATTTTTTATTATAGTTTACATGTGAAACTAGGTGGGTAGGAAAACACAAAAGTCATCCATAATTACCATATTACAAAATAGAATATCTAAGGGATAAAGGATTCCCTCATCCTTATCACTCCACATCAAGCTTTGATGATCTAAATATTTAACATAAGTAACAAGATGATCATCACTATCAAAGTATAAGGTTGGTTTTTATTAGGAATGTAGCCTACACCATGCCTCCCAAGACAAATATCAGCATCCAAGGGTTCTTGAATACCCTTATGTCATGGCCCCAAACCTTTACCTATATCCCCCATGTTACATAGAATTTGCTTGGAAAGTGGTTAATCATTGGATAGGTAACAATGGACAAAAGAATGATCGACGGGACAAGGTTTTCTACCACGAATATTTTCTTCAAGGGGTTGTAGGCCCAAAATGGCCACATCCTTAGAAAGCATTGAAAATTTTATTCTAAGGTATGAAGTTTCCATTCCGCACATTTCCTAGTGTATTTTGGAGCGGATCCGCAACAAGAGTTTCCTAATCCGCTCAACACTTAGTGCATTTTTCACCTTGAGCAAGTTAATTCCATTCCACTCAGTTTATAGTGTATTTGGAAGTGGATTCCAGATGAGTCTCGATTTCGCAAAAGTTTTGGGTGATGATGATGTCAGCATAAGAAGAAGTGTGGAATGGCGATCGTGTGTAGTTTTTGCATGCTTCGAGCGGCTAAGTGTCGGTAAGATCAATTCCACCGAGTCTCAAGAGTATTTTGGTGTGGATTGGTGACATAAAGGTAGAAAGCACTACATTGGGTGAGAATGGCGACAAAGAGTATTTTACACCAACTCGAGAGAATGGTGACAAAGTCAATTTTACACTACAAAGGGTGTGGATTGGCGATGAAGTATTATTTACACTAGCTTAGGTGTGGATTGGTGATTCCGCATTTTGACCAAGGTGATGATGATGTCAACATACTCTTTTGTGTAGATTGCATTTTATTTGGAGCCAAAGAAGAGAAAAGGAAATATAATAAGTGGATTGATAGTGGAATGCATCCCACTCGCTCTTTAATATATTTTATGTCAAAATTTGATTTCATAGAATTGAAGCCACAAAAGATGATATCAACAATTAAAAGTGTAGAATGGTGCTTTGGTATTTCCCCACCAATTTGTAGAGTTTTAATCATAGTCATTCATGATGAAGATCGATGATCAAGAGTTTGCTAACATTATTGAAGTATTTAAAAGTAATTTCTCACCAGATCAGAGTGCAATCAGTTGGAGGGTAGGAAGATGAAGCATCAAAGGGTTTCAAGAACAAGAACCAGAAGTAGTTGTAGATCGATGGTGGATCGAAGCTTCCAAGAATGATCTATGGATCAGATGTGGTCTCTAATAACTTGAATACCAACTACCATCAATGAACCAGCAAGTTGCAGAGAGCCAAGCTGCCATGGTGGATTACTCACAATAGATTTCTCGAAGGTCATCAACTAGTAAGATAATGCTAGAAAAACTCTCTATTGAGCTATAAATATGTAATATTTGTAATGTCTCCTTAATATTATTTCATTTACAAACTATAAATAGAGGTCGAACCCTCATTTTCTAGGGTCGGCTCTAGTGCGTTTGCTTGCCCTACTATAAATATTCTTATGAGCTAATGGAAGGAGCATTACTCTAATTTTTGACTCAAATTTGTCATCTTCATCATCTTGTGCAAGAGGTTCGAAGCTTTGAGCTGCATTTTTATTAATACTTTAATGGTTAGTTCATTCTAGCTTATTGGATTACTAGTTGTGAGAGTAGTTGAAATCTGTTCATGGTTAGATCTGTGTTGTTAGAAAGTTTATTTCTATTAAATCTAACTATTGGTCTATTCTGCTAATTTGGATTATCAATATTAGATGTTGGAATTGCTTTCTACAATATATCTCTATTTATGTTTTAATGTATGAAGATTTCATGGGTTTGGGTGTTGCTAATATTGAGTGATGGGACACTGGAAATAGCTTGTGGGAGCCTTTTGTTGTAGTTGCCTATGTTGTTAGCCTATCCGGCCACTATTTTTCATAATATCTCTAACCCTAAACCTTTTCTAACCCTTATCTCAAAACCCTATTTGAGCTTTAATTGTGTCAACACCATTTTAAGTTGACAAGGAACCAACCTACTCTAGAGGTTGGATTGAAGTTGTCTTTGGTCCATCCAATGCTTGAGTGTCGAGCTATGACTATCGGGTGCATGCCTAGATAGAAAATTGGAAGATAGATAGTTGTAGTGTCAAGTAAAACTTGATGTCAATTTGGTGCCCAATAATTTTTGGCATGCCCGATGGGACCAGTTCACAAGGAACATGAAAACCCATCATATGAGTTATTGTTTTATCTCTACCCAAAGGAATCAAGATTTGGTGAATTATCTTGACCTTGCTAAGTGGAGAATAGCAAATTCACCTAGTGACTCCCTAGTCTTTAAACCCAGAAAATAATTACCCCTATAGACCAGTGTCCTTTCATGTATACCAGGTCATTCAAAAGGAATAACCCTGACTCATATTTTTATTGTGAGCTACCTTATAGAGGGTCTACTATTATAAGAAATTTCAATCAAGATTTTATAGTTAATCCAATAGCTCCTTCAATAGGACCTACACCTAGAAATATGGTAGGAAATGCAGCCCCTAATCAGGGAAATGTACCCCCAAATCAGCCTTTATAGAAGTACCCCAACTAGAACACAATTGGTCCCCTTAGATTAGCCCATATGAATGCCATTCCCCAAGCTATGTCCAAGGCTATTCCCACTTATGATGGATCTGGGAAGATGACATATGAGCACTATCAAGATATTTTGAATCTGGCAGTAATCCACAACATAAAGGATGAGGATGTTATTGTGAGAATCCTAGCCCTATCCTTTAGAGGAAAGATTTTGCATTGGTTTAGGACTCTTGAGGATAACACCATCACTTCATGGGTAGCATTGGTTGAGCCTTTTGTGGAAGAATTTAATGAATCTGTTGACCCTTTCTCCTTGCTTAATCAGTTCACATCCATGCAGAAACATCAACAAGAGACTATCTCAGATTTTAATTTAAGGTTTAGCAGAACATGGAAGAGAATTCCCCCTACAGCTAGACCAGTTGCATGCCTTGCTTATATGTATTATATCAGAGCTCTTGGATCAGATCTAGGCTTGCAAACCCAACAATCTAGGGTGGAAACCTTTCCACAAGTTTATAATGTAGCAGTTCATGCCAAAAATATCCTAATTAATGTGGGGAGATTACCTCCCAAAGTTGTACTACCTTACAATCTAGAAACCACAAATATCCAAAGCCAAGCTACTACTTCATCTTATATGGACCCCCTTTCATTATCATCCCCATATCCACAAATGAATCCCATTCCTCAGCCAAAAGCACCTTTCATTATAGTTCCTTTCCCTCCCCTTCCTTCTCAGACTCCTCAAGAGTTTTCTATCATTCTTGATATACATAATACTTTGAAAACTCTGAGTAACAGAATGAATTCAATGGAGAAGAGAGATATGGAGAGGTCTCAACAAAGGAGATTTCCATATGTGAACAAATATCAAAGACCTAGTCCTAGTAATAGTATTAGGGTCAGAGTAAATGCAGCATATGAAGAGCCTGAGTGTTCTTCAGAAACAAGTCTAGTAAATATCTAGTGTTTGGTATGTAATGATCCTCATGATTCACAATCTTGTGTTATGTACCAACACCATGTTCAAAAAGCTATGGATCAAGCAGAAAGGAACCAAAAGGGAAGGGTAAACATGCTATGGCAACCTGACCAAATCATGGTTGGGAAAGAGCTGGATGAGGATGGCCCAATTGTTGTTATGACAAGGTCAGGGAAGAAAACCCTACAAGTAGATCCATAGAAGATGGGACAATTCTAGGTTCCTTCTCAGAAAAATAATGACCCACCTCCCCAAAGCAGTGATACTTTTCCTATTCCCTAGGCTAAAGGGAAAGAGAAGACAGATAGTCTCCCCAAGATATTTGAGAAAGAAACTGAGGGAGACAGAATGAGGTCTAAGGATGAGGCTCAAGAGAGGCTTAGATTCCCTTCTATTACCAAAATATAAAGAATAGAAGCCACTCAACAATATAAGAGAAAATATGGTGAGCCAGAAAGAAGGCCTGAGAGGACCACTTTGGCTAAGTCTGAATACAACATTATGGAAGAGATGAAGAGGATACCATCAAAAGCTAGTTTATATGATACTCTTTTCATTCCTAGCTAGATAGACTTGCTTAAAGCTTCTCTCAACAAGTATCCATAGGATAGGCAGGCCACCACAATCCTTAGTATACCCTCAAAAAAGAAAGAAATATCCCCTACTATTTTAAATAATAAACCCCCTCCTTTCTATATCTCTTTGAGGATGGAAGGTTGGGTAGTCCAAAATTGTATGATAGACTCAGGAGCATCAACTACAGTTATGCCTAAAGTAGTCTATGAAGAGATGGGTATGGAGTATACCCGATCCTACCCTAGAGTACTACAATTGGATGGAACACCTATGAAAATAGTGGGAGTAATAAAGGATGTTTTAATGAGGCTACATAGAGCCCCTGAGGTGACAATAGTACAAGAAATAGTAGTGGTTGATCTAGAGCCCTACTTTAGCTTATGCCTCTCAAGGGAGTTCACTACAAAATTAGGTGGATGCATGTATATGGATTATTCCAGCATGGTCATTCCCTTCAAAGGGAAGAGGATAAGGATAACACCTAAAAATCCTATGTCTTACCACATAGAAAAAATTGAAGAAGACATGTGCAACCTCACTCCTCTTGAAGAATTTGAAATTGTGGATAAATTTGAAGAACTAGAACTAGAAGATGAATTACCTTTTAGAGAGGATTACAGTCAGTTTGGGATAGGCATGGGCACATATAGTATTTCTACAGAATCAGAGAAGAAAATTCCTGCTATATCTAATCAGTATCTAAGAGAGACAGAGGTATGGACCATGCACTTTGATGGTGCTAGATGCAAAAATGGTGTTGGTGTTGGTGTGGTACTACAGTCCCAATCAGAAGGGACAAAGAGTTTTACCTACATATTAACATGGTCATGCACCAATAACACTATAGAATATGAGGCCCTATGCCTTGGACTGATGCAAGCAAAAAATATGGGTATTAAGGTCCTAAACATATATGGTGACTCTGAGTTAATCATCCATCAGGTAAGAGAAAGGTGCAGTAGTAAGCACCATTACCTAAAAGCATACATAAATAGGGTATGGGATCTGATGGAATCCTTTGATGCCCTAAATATAAAATTTATTCCTAGAGAAAGTAATACTTTGGTAGACTCCTTAGCAGCAAGGGGAGCTAACTTCAACCCTTATATAGATATTGGAGTCAAGAAAGACAAGGGAATCAAAATGATTTTTAGGCCTATAGTACCAGATAAGCAGATTTTTTAGTAGGTCTTTGAAAGTGATGAACAAATCATTGATTTTATGGTAAGAGAAGCCTATCTCTCCACTATCCAAGAAGAAAATCTAGAGGAAATTGATCAACAGGAAGTTATTCAACTTAAGAACAATCACATACCTAGAGGTTTGGTTACTCTAGAGAGCCTATTTGACAATGAAGATAGGAAAAGGATCAGATCCATGGAAGTCAATGACAAAATATATAAAGAAGTTGAAATAGAAAAAGAAAAGAAGCTCAAGGTTGGAATCCGATGTTCACCAGAGGAAGAAGAGGATATTAAAGCTTTATGTATAAAGTACCAAGACATTGTGGCTTGGTCATATGAAGACCTCAAAGTATATGACAAAAGGGTTATCCAACACACCATTGAGCTAGAGCCTGATGCAAAGCCTTTTAGGTAGAAGCAAAGGCCTGTAAATCCAAGGATCGAAGCCATAATGAGAGAAGAGCTCTTGAAGTTATTAAAGGCTAAGATCATATATCCAATTAAACATTCTACCTAGGTAGCCAACTTGGTACCTATGAGAAAAAGAATGGTGATATTCGCTTGTGTGTAGATTTCAGAAATCTTAACCAAGCATCTCTTAAGGATCACTACCCCCTTCCATAGATTGATCAAATATTATAGATAGTGGTAGGGGTAGAAAGGTTCTCACTATTGGATGGCTTCTCTAGATATAACCAGATTTGGGTGAAGAATGAAGATCAGTATAAAACAACATTCACCACAAAATGGGGCACATTTGCCTACCAGAGAATGCCTTTTGGGCTGTCCAATGCGGGAGCCACATTTTAGAGAGCCATGGACTATGCCTTTGGGGAACTTATTAATAAAGTCATTCTGATCTATTTGGATGACATGACTATGTTTTCCCACAACAAGCATGACCACTTAGCACACCTTGAGCAAGTTTTTCAAAAGTGTAGAGAATTTGGCATTTCCCTCAATCCTAAGAAGTCATTTTTTGTAGTACATGAGGGAAATTTGCTAGGTCATGTGGTCTCAAAATAAGGTATGGCCATAGATCCAGATAGAATCAAATCCATTCTAGCTCTTCCACTACCTGTAAACAAGAAAGCCTTGCAGTCCTTCTTTGGTCAAATAAACTTTGTCAAGAAATTCATTTCTGACTTTGCTCAGAAGGTGAGGCCTATATCTAAACTACTGAAGAAATATGTAGAGTTCAAATGGACTGAAGTGAGGAAACAAGCCTTTGAGATAATCAAGCAGTCCATTGCCACCACTCCAGTGCTAGTAAATCCAGATTTTAGTAAGGATTTTATTCTTTACGCTTATGGAGCTGAAGAAAGTTATGCCTCAGTGCTCACCCAAAAGAATGATCAAGGTGAGGAGCACCCCATATTATTTTGGAGTTAGACTCTCCATGATTACCAGGTTAAGTATAATTTTATTGAGAAACAAGTATTTGTTGTGATGAAGTCATTGAAGAAGTTTAGGCAGTATTTGGTTCAAAGCAAGACCCTGGTATATGTTGTTCACCCAGATGTAAGAAGCTTTATTCTACAAGGTGAACTAGGAGATAAGAGAGCTGGTTGGATCACCAAGATCCAAGAATATGATGTGGAGATACATCCCACCAAGTTGGTGAGAGGTAGGGCCCTATGCCAAGGTCTAACAGAGGCAATAGTATCAGCTGAAATAATAGCTTGTCAGGCAATAGAAGATGATCAGATTGAAGGAATACAACCAGGTGACTCTGATTGGGTAGACCAGATGATCAAGTACTTTCAAACTAGGAGTATGCCCTCCTGATATTAATGCATCACAAAGAAGAAGATATAGACTTCAATATTTGAAGTATGTCTTATTTCCAGAAGGGCTATACAAAAGGAACCTTGATGGAGTTCTCCTTAAGTGCTTAAAATATGATCAACAACAAAAGGTCATAGAGGAGTTCCATGGAGGGCCATCTAGAGGACATTTCTTAGGTAGAGTTACAACTTTGAAAATCATAAGAGTAGGCTATTATTGGCCTACTATATTTTTTGACACCTTCAAAGTCACTAGAGCCTATGACAAATGTCAATGACATGTAGGGAGGACAAGGAATGCTTCATTCCCCCTCAAGCCAATACAAGTTGAAGAGCCCTTTCAACAATGGGGGCTAGACTTTATAGGGGTCATCAACCCTCATTCTTCAGTAGAGCACAAGTATATTCTAACTACCACAGACTACCTCACCAGATGGGTAGAAGCTATTCCTACCAAGAAATCAGACCAGGAAGTTGTGATCAATTTTATGGAAAGTTTGATTTCAAGGTTTGGTGTTCCAGAAGCCTTGGTGAGTGATAATGGACCAACATTTATAGGAGCCAAATATATTGAGTTTTCCAGCAAGTATGGCATCACCATTAAGAATACTTCAAATTATTACCCTCAAGGGAATGGACTTGCAGAGTCTACCAACAAAAACCTATTAAGGATTTTGAGGAGATCACTAGAAGGGAATAAAAGAAGTTGGCACCTAATGCTGGAGCAAGCTTTGTGGGTAGACATGATTACTATTAAGAAGTCCATCAAGACTTCTCCTTATGCTTTGGTATATGGCAAGGAGGTAGTGTTACCTATCCATTTGGAAATTCTAGCACTCAAACTGATAAATACAGAAGAGGAATCAGAGGAAAATCTAGTGGAAACAAGGCTGACACACCTACTATAGTTGGAAGAGAAAAGAGCTCAGGCCTATGAGAACTTTTAGAAGCATTCTATGGACATCAAGGCATGGTTCGATAAAAAGGTAAGGTTCAAAAAATTCTAGGTTGGAGACTCAGTTCTCAGGTGGAATGTCGAAAGAGCAAAACCAGGACATCATCAGAAGTTTGAATCCTTCTAGGATGGCCCTTTCAAGATAGTAGAGGTCAAAGAGACCAATGTTTTCTAGCTTGAAGATCTAGAGGGAAACATACAACCAATTCTAGTTAATGGTTTTCATCTTAAACTCTATTTTGATTGAAATATAAGCTCATTGTAATATATGTACATACATTGTATCATATTTCCTTTTTTGCACTTTGTATCAAGTTTTGTTTTGATAACATGTTGTATAAAATTTTGCAAAATTGGCTAAGTGTTCCCAAGGATGCAACAAGTTCCTATTCCACACTCAAATACACTAAGAGCAAAGTAGAATGATGAGCGGATTCCAATCCACACCTAAATGAACTACATTTTTAGTGAAATGCAGCATGTGTTATTTTCCACACTTAAGAAGACTAATGTGAAATAAAAACAATAATGAGAATGAAATAAAAGAAGGTTCCAATCACAATTTCAAGTCTACTTTTGAGGGGAGAAAAATTCACATCGTACCACTTGGAAAAAGGTAAAAGGTCCACAATAAATGCTAAAATTTCCATTCCTGAAAGGAAGAAAAGACAAAGCGATGCCATAAGGGTATGAAGCACATTTGAATTTTGGCCAATCAAAAATTAGAATGCCACCTCCAAGCCACCAAAGGGAATGAGTGTGATTTGAGAAGTGTGCCAATGGATAAGTCATATAATAGCCACATTAATGGTGGAGGATGTGCATGCACCAAAAATTAAAAGTGTCGAAGCATAGAATTCTGCTCATTTGACAAAGAGCAACGTTCACTGAGTGAAGAAGAGCAAAATGATAGCTGAATATTACCTATGAATTCTAGAGAAAATTTAAATTATTCATGGAAAATGGCTCCAAAGAAAATGCTTACAGAAGTATAGAAAATAAGAGCAGAGCTAGATAGCCATGTAGAACATACCAGGTAGTTAGCAAACACAGTAATGACCCAAGTAAGGAGAACCTTCTTGAGAAGGAATTTTAAATTTAGATATTGAGGGGGGGGCCCAAGGTTTTTTTTAAATTCTTACATTTATGATTATATTCACCATTCCCTAAGTTGATATCGGCTATAATTAAACTTTATGACCCTAAGAAGAGAATAGTGAAAACTCTCGATGGTATTCCACTATTCACTATTACCAAAGAGTTTTACCATAATTTTTTGACTAGGGGTAGAACCACCTTAAGAGCCTAAAAGATTTGAATAAACAGAACAAGCTAGGGTATTATGCCTCATTAATGGGTTTAATGAAAGGAGAGTCATCAGAAAAATGGCTTAATTTACAATCTAGAAGGATACTAGGGAGGAGGATTGAAAGCCTAAAGTTCCAATTCCCATCAATGAATTTGTTCACCCAGAGCTATATTCAATGTTAGCATGTATGGAGGGTTTGGACTCTGATAAAATGGTGAATGATTGGAAAATAGTCATTGCATATTGCATTTCAAATGAAAGGATGTATGAGGAAGGTATAGAGAAGAAGGGTATTAGGGTTATCTATTTTGATTGGCCGACTTTCCTTGCTCAGAGAATGCATGAGAAATTAGTAAGAATGAAAAGAAGCTCTGATGCACCTTGTTTTAGGCATTGCTCAAGCCTGGTCTGGATGTTTTATGCTATTGTAAGAGATATGATGCCCTGGATTCCAATCAAGGACAAGACTAGTGAAGGAGACCCCATTCTAGTTTATTATTGGACTAATCATCTGAGAAGCACTGAGTCTTTTTACAAATTCAACTTGGAATTCTTAGGGCCAACATTGAAAATAATGTATGGAGAATGCCCTAGGCTACCACCTCTAGCTAAGAAAATATTGAGAATAGAAGGTGCAGAGGAAGGAGATTGGTATCTCCTAATAGAGGGCACAGTCATTAGACTGTATGGCTTTATGGGTAAGCCTTTTCTACTACCTCATTTTGTTACAGATAGGTTATTCACCTTAGAATACTTGAGGTAAGTAGAATTTATAGATTTGAACTATGGCTCTGGGAGAAAGAGGAGATCTATGTTGACCTACCAAAGTGTTGATGATATAACTATTACTAAGAAGTGGTAGGGTGAACAAATTGACCAATACCTGGATAGGTTGGGTCTATTTTACATTCCTCAAAGATGGAGTTATGATCCAGATGATATATTCTATAAAAGGAATATAGCCTTAAATGGAGAAAAGGCCTATAAATTTGAGAAGAGATCCAGGCCCCATTTTGAACAAGGTAGAAATAACAAAGAAACTACTCTTTTGGAGTGGAATGTTTCTAATATGGATCAACTTCCTCCATGGTTAGAATTTTATGAATAAATTGTTGATTTTGATCCAGACAATAATGTAAAACATCGGTTGAAGGAGTCTACCATCAAATATATTGAGGAAAAAATAGAAAAGAAAGAGGACCCTCAGTCTCAAGAACCTACTGGTGATGAAGCAGAGAAAAAGGAGAAATGGAACGAAGCCAAGATATCAGACTGGTGGAGGATGAGAATTGAGATTGGTAAAGAAAAATCTAGGTTTGGGTTAAAAATTGATGGTGAATTTTCTAAAAGGTATGATGATAATGTCAAAACTTGGAAGCCCAAAGACCCAAGGAATATAGTGCTAATATACAAAAAGTCACAAAATGGGTCTGATTCCCCATCCCCACCTTCAGAAGAAGAAGTTCAAGAAGAGGAACCTGATACTCCATTGACTACTACCAAAATTTTAAAGACTTTTCAGCCTTCAACTGAGCAAATAGAGCAATTTCCAAAAGGAGCACAGTTGATGAGTAAGATGCACTATTCTGATGAGAGGGCTATCAATGCACCAGTAATAGAGATAGTAAATAGGCCTAAGCACCTAGCCCTAGGTGGACAACCTCTAGATACAGATATAGACTAGAATAAAAAGGATGAGAACTTTAGGTTTACACCTTTGAGTTTCACCACTATAGCAATAATGGAATTAAATCCTATTTTTGAATAGATATTACAGGAGGAAACAATACAAGAAGGGTTATCTAAAGAAGATACAGAAAGTGAGAAAGTCACCTTGCAAGTTTTTCAGAGAAAAGCCAAAAGGGCACCAGAAAGAGTTGAGAAAGATATTTCAAAGAAACAGAGGTTGGATAAAGAGGAAATTGTTAAAGAAACAACTATTTTAGCTATGGAAGAATTGATACAACAAGTACAATAGCAGATCATAGAGACAGCTCCTCAACACCCTACATCAGTAGGTGAAGGTATGGTCTCTAATCCCTCTTCTCCTCTTCCTCCTCCAAATTCCCCAAGGAAATCTCCCTCCCTTTTTGAGCAAGAAATTGTAACAAAGGTACCTTCTCCACCTCATAGTTCACCACCTATTTCATCAGTCACTACTGAGGTACAAACCAACCCATCTCCTCCAAGGTCACCTCAAATTCCACCTTCATCATCTGAGATTCCCCTTTCATCATCTCCCATAGTTCCATCCTCACCATTACAACCACCACCCTCATCTAAGAAGCAAACTATTTTAAGTACACCCACTCACCCATCTATGAGTCTCACTTCAATTTCCATGAGTCTACCAATTGCAACAATATAATGGTCATAGATTCCACTATGGTCACATATTCTAACTACTTCTACACAACTATTATCAACTATTGATTCTACTCTTGCATATCTTGTGTCCTCTTCTCCTCTTCCTACAAGTTACCCTACTCAAGCAATTTTAGAAGGAACAGGAAGCTCCACAAAAATTCAAGATTTTTGGGCAGAAAAGTTATCCAAGCCTTCCAATAGGATGGCCACAAAGAGGAGAAGCATATTTGTTGATCCAGTTTCAAGGCAAAGGACATCTAGATCCATGATTCCCCTTGTGAGCAAGCCTAAAACTGAGATGACTACCCAAGATTATCGTATAGAAGAGTATACAAAAGATATTGAGAAGTTACCTGAAGAAGATGAATTGGTCATAGCCAAAGCCCACTTAGAAAATTTTTATGTAAAAAATGATATATTCAAAGAAAAGGTGGGTAAGTTGGAAAAGCAAATAGAAAAGCTTCAAAAAACTATTAACAATCAGAAAGAAGTGGAGAAAGCTCTGAGAAAAGAAGCTAAGAGCTAGCAAGAGAAGTTTCAGGAAGCTAATAAGCTCAAGGAGCAGATTGAAGAGCACCAGAAAAAGAATGAAGAATAGGCTAAGGAGATACAAAGTTTGAAGCAACAACTTCAAATTGAAAAGGCTAAATCTTCTAGTTTTTCCAAGGTTAGACTAAAGAAAGTGAGAAAGGAATTGCTCTCTAAAGTTCTAGAGAAATGCTCAGGGCTACAACTTATTATTGATTATTTAGATGATGCCAACCACCTACTCCAAAGCATTCAGAAGGATCTAGATAATTTCACTAGAGAGCTACAACCTATGGTAATTCTAATTGAGCAAATTCACAAGTTGGTGGATAGTAGACTCAGTGATTCTGCTAAGCCAATCCCTAATAAGGAGTGGAACATTGCTAGAGTTGCTACCAGAATTGTAGTGAAGAAGCACAGAGCACTCCAAAAGGCTTGGCTATTATTTGAAAAAATTGAAGGAGTGATCAAGGATGTAGTGGATGTTAATAAGGAAATGATTCAGATTGGTTTCAGAGGGTTATGGATGGAAGACCACAACTTGTTATCAGTTGAAGAAATTAAGAAAAGTACTGGTGAGAGCTTACAAGATGAGTCTAAAATTGATGCTCTAGAAGAACCAATTGACCAAGAGCAAGCTTCACAAATGATTATTGATTTTACCAAGCTCAGAGACCTAATGGAAGACTTGGTAAACAAAGGAAGTGCTGCTAACTATGAAGATATTGGTGAACTACAATACATTTATAAGCAGTTGAAGGAGACTTCCAACCCCTCTAAAGCAACATGGAAACAAGCCCTGCAGATTTTGAAACTGATGGTGCAACTATTTGGTGATAATGCAGAAGAGGAAAATAAAGAGCAATCTTCTCCAAAGGAAGAAGCTAAGCAAGAGCTAGAGGATAATGTTGAGGAAGAGGCCCAACAAGAAGAAGATCTAGATAGAGCTGACGGACCCTAAAGGGGCACAAGCTTAGCAATTTTTGTTTTGTACATATGTAGTCATAAGTTTTATATTTTGTTTGATTCATTTTTACTCTGACATGGTCAGAAAGAAATAATAAAAGCATGAGTCTAGAGAGACACAGAAAATAATAAGTTTTGTGTGAAGGCATTCATATCAAGTATTGTAAGAAGGCTTTATAAGGAGAACATAGTTATGTTTTTTGAGCATTGAAGCAGTTTTGGAATGGCACAGATATTAATGTTTATGGCATAGTCTCCATGTGAACAATTATCCTCTAGGATGTATGAAGCATGGTCTCGATATGAACATTTATCCTCTAAGGTGTTCATTTTTAGAGGGTAGTGTTCATATGGAAATTATTCTTTAAAGCATTTTTCTTGAAGATAAGCATTTTTGACTCCTGATGCCCAATGGATAAGACTCTGAGTTCTATGGATTTGCGAGCAAATCCACTCGAGAGGCACCAGAATGTAGGCCCAAAATGGCCACATCCTTAGAAAGCATTGAAAATTTTATTCTAAGGTATGAAGTTTCCATTCCGCACATTTCCTAGTGTATTTTGGAGTGGATTCGCAACAAGAGTTTCCTAATCCGCTCAACACTTAGTGCATTTTTCACCTTGAGCAAGTTAATTCCATTCCACTCAGTTTATAGTGTATTTGGAAGTGGATTCTAGATGAGTCCCAATTCCACAAAATTTTTGGGTGATGATGATGTCAGTGCAAGAAGAAGTGTGGAATGGTGATCATGTGTAGTTTTTGCATGCTCCGAGTGACTAAGTGTCGGTAAGATCAATTCCATTGAGTCTCAAGAGTATTTTGGTGTGGATTGGTGACATAAAGGTAGAAAGCACTACATTGGGTATGAAATGGTGACAAGGAGTATTTTACACCAACTCTAAAGCGGAATGGTGATAAAGTCAATTTTACACTACAAAGGGTGCAGATTGGCGATGAAGTCTTATTTACACTAGCTTCGGTGTGGATTGGTGATTCCACATTTTGACCAAGGTGATGATGATGTCAGCATACTCTTTTGTGTGGATTACATTTTATTTGAAGCCAAAGGAAAGAAAAGGAAATATAATAAGTGGATTGATAGTGGAATGCATCCCGCTCACTCTTTAACACATTTTATGCCAAAATTTGATTCCATAGAATTGAAGCCACAAAAGATGATATCAACAATTAAAAGTGTGGAATGGTGCTTTGGTCTTTCCCCACCAATTTGTAGAGTTTTAATCATAGCCATTCATGATGAAGATCGACGGTCGAGAGTTTGCTAACATTATTGAAGTATTTAAAAGCAATTTCTCATCGGATCAGAGTGCAGTCAGTTGGAGGGTAGGAAGATGAAGCATCGAAGGGTTTCAAGAACAAGAACCAGAAGTAGTTGTAGATCGATGGTGGAGTGAGCTTCCAAGAATGATCCATGGATCAGATGTGGTCTCTAACGGCCTGAATACCAACTGCCATCAATGAACCAGCAAGTTGTAGAGAGCCAAGCTGCCATGGTGGATTACTCACAATGGATTTCCTGGAGGCCGTCAACCAGTAAGATAATGCCAGCAAAAACTCTCTGTTGAGTTGTAAATATGTAATATTTGTAATGTCTCCTTAATATTATTTCATTTACAAACTATAAATAGAGGTCGAACCCTCATTTTCTAGGGTCGGCTCTAGTGTGTTTGCTTGCCCTACTATAAATATTCTTGTGAGCTAATGGAAGGAGCATTACTCTGATTTTTGACTCAAATTTGTCATCTTCATCATCTTGTGCAAGAGGTTCGAAGCCTTGAGCTGCATTTTTGTTAATACTTGAATGGTTAGTTCATTCCAGCTTATTGGATTACTAGTTGTGAGAGTAGTTGAAATCTGTTCATGGTTAGATCTGTGTTGTTAGAAAGTTTATTTCTGTTAAATCTAACTATTGGTCTATTCTGCTAATTTGGATTATCAATATTAGATGTTGGAATTGCTTTCTGCAATATATCTCTGTTTATGTTTTAATGTATGAAGATTTCATGGGTTTGGGTGCTGCTAATCTTGAGTGATGGGACACTGGAAATAGCTTGTGGGAGCCTTTTGTTGTAGTTGCCTATGTTGTTAGCCTATCCGACCACTATTTTTCATAATACCTCTAACCCTAAACCTTTTCTAACCCTTATCTCAAAACCCTATTTGAGCTTTAATTGTGTCAACACCATTTTAAGTTGACAAGGAACCAACCTACTCTAGAGGTTGGATTGAAGTTGTCTTTGGTCCATCCAATGCTTGAGTGTCGAGCTGTGACTATCGGGTGCATGCCTGGATAGAAAATTGGAAGATAGATAGTTGTAGTGTCGAGTAAAACTTGATGTCAATTCGGTGCCCAATAGGGATGTACCCGCAAATATAAAGGTACACGTGCCAATATGTACAACTTCGCCCTTCTTATGAGGTAAAACCACAATCCTTGGTGAAGGTGGTCTATTGGAAAGATCTAGAAGAGGTGTTTGAATAAATGGATTAACTTGATCTTGTGATGAAACATTAATGAGATATTCCTCGCTCACTTTAATATTATCATGCTGCTTGGTTATGTGAGATGAGGAAATGGATGGGCAAAAATTAAGGTTATATTGAGCTTTCTCAACCATCGAACAATATTCATATGGGTGAGGATCATTCAGGATGGTGACCAACTGATCTTTATATTTAAACTTCAAACACTGATGAAAAGTATAAGGGACCTCCATCATTGCATGGATCAAAGAATATCTGAGAAGCAGATTAAAAGATGCAAGGCAAGACACCACATAGAACAAGGTATCTAAGATCTTGGGTCCGACCCTCAATGGGAGGGATATAACACTGAAAGCTTCTTGGGATTTGTTAATGAAAGCTTTGATGATGATATTGGACTTAGTTAAGTCTTTCTCTTTTAATCTAAAATTTTGGGAGAATTGATTAGTGCATTAGTTGAGAGAAGAATTTTTATCAATTATAATCCTCTTGATAAAATTTTCCCCAATAAATGTAGTAATGTAGAGGGAAGAATCCCCCCGTAAGTCTAAGGAAGGCTTATCATCGTTCGAGAATGTGATATGATGTATCCCAAGATAACTTACAACATTAGCTATAGCACTAGGGAAAATATCTTAAGGAACAAATTGTTGTCTTAGAAGTTTCAACAAATCTTCCCTATGAATAGGAGAAGTTTACAAAAGTTATAAGAGGGAGATCTTCATCGTGGTACTAGCTAACTGTTGTTGTATATCAAAGGAGACTTTAGGTTGTGGCTTCAACACTAAATATGGGTTTTTTATCCTTGTACTCCTTCTTTAGGTATTTTTCAAAACTAAGGTAGGTTTTAAAAATGGTTTGGATGAGGAACTCATCTCTTGCTAATAATATTGAGTCTATTGTTTCTACACTTATTGCCTTGTAGTTACTACTATCATACCAACCATATTAGTACAGGGAAGTGGCACATTCTGATATGACACTTTATTAGTTTCCTGTTGACCATGCTTAGGGAGAGTATCTTGAAATATTCCCATGTCTTGATTGGTTGTGGGTGCTTGTTGCATAGGAGGTTATTTGTTTTTTGGAGGACTAGGTTGAGAACCTTCTATGACAAGTCATCCTTCATCAATTAGGTCATGAACCACATGTTTCAACCTCTTACAAGAGTTTGTTTAGTGCCCCTCCACTGTATGATACTCACAATACTGACTAGGCTTATACTACTCAATAGTGGTATCAGGTTGCCTTATGGGAGGTAAATCAATCATGTTAGCTTCCAAAAGTTGCTTTAGGATCACATTCATAGGTGTGTTGAGTTTTGTGAAATTCCTTCATAGGGATTTTTGGATTTGGTTAAGCACCATATTTTGTAGGGTATTAAAAACACTTTTAATAGACCTACTATTCGTTACCCCATCATCAACCACATGCTTGTTCTTATACTGATTTTTAGTGGTCCTATCTTCTTTCACTTTAAGCTAACCTCTTCTTATAAGGGCTTGCTCTACCCTTCTTACCAAATCCATAGCTTGATCAAAATATGTGATAGTTGTAGTTTTAAATTCATAAGAGATTTATTCTTGCAAGTTTCCATTAAAGATATCAAGCATGTCTCGAGGAGGTAAGGTATATCTCAAACTAGACTCCTCCATAAAGACAAAAAGTCTGAAAAACTTGTATCCTTAGCTTTCTTTTACATATAAACATCTTTCATAGTAACATTATTTTCAACATAAGCACCAAATTGTTGAACAAACATTTCAGTTGTCTCTTCAAAATTTCCCAAAGAATGATTTGGCAATTGATAATACCACTCTAATTCCATACCACCAAGGCTCTTATGAAATGTCTTAAGTAACAATATATAATCATATATGATATCATGGCATGTCATTCTAAAAATTCTTAAATGCTCAATTGGATATTTTATTCCCTTATCGATAGGCAAAACTGACATCAAAAAATGCTTAGGGTAGGACCTAGAGGCAATGATAGGGTCTAAGGGTTGATTGCACATTTCCTTATAGTTGTAGGTGAAACTTGGAGGTTGAATCCTATCCACTCTTAAAACTAATTATTTTACCATATTTTTTAAACTCTACCCTTCAAGATTGTTTTTGTGCAATACCCCTAGGTTCCTTAAAGGAGGGGTATAGGTAGGCTATTGAAAGATAACTTGGCTTATGTTGGAGGTATTGACAATGTTATGGTATGGGTTATGATATGTGGTACCTTTATGGATAGGATAACTAACATTTGGTGGAATAGAAGCATGGATGTTGATATTAGCTGAATGAAAAGGAAATTGAACATAATCTTGAGATGCACTACTAGTTGGAGGAATTTGTAAAACCCTTCCAACATTGGTGGTTATAGTAGTAGCATATGTTGGTTGATGAGAAGGATTACCATTATGTGAGAATTCAAACAAGGGATTGTTATAAATATTCCTAGAATATATGGTACGAGGAGGAGGCACCTCACCTCTTTTGAGTTGAGCTTCCCATTTCATAACTCTAATTAAAGTCTCTTTGTGATGTTTTATGAAGCCCCATAAAGGATCAACTGATGAAAAAGTGAAACCACCATTGGGCCCCTCATAGGGATCATAGTTTGTATCAGTCTCAATATGTTCTTGCTCTTCTATCTCAATATTATGATTTTTCCTATCAGCCTAATCATCTTCTTGAGGAATTTGATTATATTCAAAACACCTTCACTGACTCCTAAGGAAAGGAGTCATTAGAAGAAGTGAAAGGATAGAGGATAAAACCAAGGGGAGACACACACAAGAATATTCTTAAGATATTTTTAGATGTTTTCTAATCTAATAAAATAGAATTAGTGGTCCTATTTAAATTTTTCAAATAAAAACAAATCCTTTGAGCAAGGGTCCAAAGGAAATGCATAAACAAGATTAAAACCCTATATGCACACTATATTATTTTACTCTTTCAAATTCCTATCTGTAGACACCAAAACAGCACCAATCCGATTACGTGACTGCAAACACTGATCGCTTTGACAAACACAGCCCCTAGGGCAGCCCTCAGAGGTCAAACAGTGGTCTTAACCACTTTCATAGCAATTTTTTAAGGTCAGGAAGCAATTTGGCACATTTGGACACTTTGCTCACTATTCGTCTCACCCAGGGACGAATACTAATTGGAATTCGTCTCACCCAGGGATGAATTCTGAATTCGTCCCTAGGTAGGACGAATTCTGAGTTTAACGGGCAAAAAGAAGAATGGTGCCAAGTGGCAGCCCAGGACAGTCAGTTGATGACTCCTACCTCGCATGCATGTGTGGGTGGACAGATAGGCCGTTAGAAGACTGTCACAAGGGCAGTTATGAAAGCCCAAGTCATGGAGGACTCCCCCTCCCTCATGAGAAGACAAGACTGCCACATGGCACCTATGACCAACACGTGGCGCCTATGCTTCCCTCTCAAAAGAGACCCCATGGGTCTATAAAAGGTGGGACTTTTCTCACCCAAAATATACAGGTTGAAGGAGATTTCAAGCAACGAAGTGCTGTCGAGTTGAAGACCCACTTGCATCCCTTTTGGTTCACCTTCTTGCATCCACCAATATATTTTGCAAGGGAGGTTGTTGGGTGGCTTTTGGAAGCTTGAACCTGACCCAAATCCAACACATGGACACCTGAACCAACCAATTCGCTGACCCCCCAATCCTAAGAGGTTTTGGGCCCATCCCTAGTGGATTGGCGTCGGAATCAAGTGCCAACGGTGGGAGGCCCACTTGGGCACCCCCGCACTTTCTAAGTTTTAGAGCATTCTAGATTACTTTTTCAGGTTGCATTTTGTGTTATCATGTTTGGCTAACTCATAGCTGCAAGTTCATAACTTTTGATCAGATTCTAGTATGTTTTGTGTCGCTTTGTTGTTTCACTAACTTGCAGGTGGCAAGATCAAATTCCCGAGGGTAGAGGCAAAATTGGGAGAATCCAACCATCTGGGTCGTCCCAAAATGGCCCCAATTACATAACCCCCTTGTTTTTAGGCATTTTGTAGGTCTCGAGAATCGACATTGGAGCAGCAGCAGGTCGGCTTCTTCAACACAGAAGAATTCGTCCCACCCAGGGACGAATTGCGATCGAGTTCGTCCTGCCCGGGGACGAATTCCGATTGAAGGCGGATTGGCTAGTTGTCTCGATGGCAATGACCTTCTGGTAACTTTTTATGTCTTCTCGTCAAGATTTCAAGCCATTTGGACTCACTGTATTTACTTGTTTCAGGCAAATGTTTACATGCATATTTTGTTAATTTTAGAGAACGAACACTTTCCATTTGCGATAGGTGCTACTGACATCTTGGTTGTTTCTTTGTTCGCAGGAGAAGTAGCAAAGGTGAAGAACTCATTGACATCAGCGACGGCATCATCTTGGCTCGTCCATTTCAATCGTGGGCACGCGAAAAGAGGAACATTAAGTGATTGTAATCAAATTCTTTTAGCGCTCCTAGCCCCTGAAAAGGGAGGAGGCGTCATTGTAACAGAGATCAAGAAATTTTAATGAAAGGGTTGTGTTTTATCCATTTGCTTGTATCTCGTTTTAATGCATCTCTTTCGTTTCATGCATTTTACATTTCTAGGACTTAAGCGCATTTGATTTTGGTTGCATTGCAATTAGTGTTTCCTTTGCCCGAAATCTCGTGCTTTCGTTTCTAAGAGCATTCTAGATTACTTTTTCAGGTTGCATTTTGTGTTATCATGTTTGGCTAACTCATAGCTGCAAGTTCATAACTTTTGATCAGATTCTAGTATGTTTTGTGTCGCTTTGTTGTTTCACTAACTTGCAGGTGGCGAGATCAAATTCCTGAGTGTATAGGCCAAATTGGGAGAATCCGACCATCTGGGTCGTCCCAAAATGGCCCCAATTACATAACCCCCTTGTTTGCAGGCATTTTTTAGGTCTCGGGAATCGACATTGGAGCAGCGAGCGGGTCGGCTTCTTCAACACGAAAGAATTCGTCCCACCCGGGGACGATTGCGATCGAAGTCGTCCCGCCCGGGGACGAATTCCGATTGAAAGCGAATTGGCCAGTGTCTCGGTGGCAATGGCCTTCGGTAACTTTTTCTATCTTTTGTCAAGATTTCAATCCATTTGGACTCACTGTATTTACTTGTTTCAGGCAAATGTTTACATGCATATTTCGTTAATTTTAGAGAACGAACACTTTCCATTTGCGGCAGGTGCTACTGACATCTTGGTTGTTTCTTTGTTCGTAGGAGAAGCAGCAGAGGTGAAGAACTCATCGACATCAACGGTGGCATCATCTTGGCCCGTCCATTTCAATCGTGGGCATGCGGAAAGAGGAACATTAAGTGATTGTAATCAAATTCTTTTAGCGCTCACTTTGCCCAGTAATCGTCTCACCCAGGGATGATTGCTAACTTGAAATCGTCTCACCCAGGGACGATTTCTGAAATCGTCTCCAGTAAGGACGATTTCCAAGTTTAACGGGAAAAAAGACAAATGAGGCCAAGTGGCAGCCCAGAATAGTCAGTTGATGACTCCTGCCTCGCACGCGTGTGTGGGTGGACAGATAGGCCGTTAGAGGACTATCACAAGGGCAGTTATGAAAGCCCAAGTCAAATAGAATTAGTGGTCCTATTTAAATTTTTCAAATAAAAACAAATCCTTTGAGCAAGGGTCCAAAGGAGATGCATAAACAAGATTAAAACCCTATATGCACACTATATTATTTTACTCTTTCAAATTCCTATCAATTCAATCAAATATTTTTCCTTTTTATTACGATCTAGGTTTTGAATAAAAATGAATAGAAATCAAACACCAAACAACCTGAAGATCTATTAGGTCACGTATCTAATATGATGGTTATTCCAAGGTTTATCTTACATCCAAAATATCCAATACCCTTTAAACCTACAAAATAACTTCACAACACCCTAGAAAATTTAATCAATGTTTGGGGGTCTACTTAGGCTGCTATAAGATTGAGCTTGGAGGTGCAATAGTCAAGCCCTCTTGGTCCTTTTAGTTGAAAATTTGAAATAAAATTTTATATTTGACCTTTGGAACATGCACAAACATATGGAAACAGATATGTAACAATAAAATAAAATACAAACAAGATGGCCATAATAGAAATGCTAAAATGCAAGATGTGAATTAGGATTTTGGGGTGCAAAATTTACCCCAAGCCTTAATTTACCAAATTCATGCCCTGTAAAGAGGGGGCATGAATCTAGTTAAAATAAATCATGCCCTATATGTATGGGGCACGAATTTGGTTCAGATGCCCTTTTTGGGCCTTAAAGTGATGAAAAACGAAGCACAAAATAGCGAAAAATAAATTTAAAAAGTGACTAACATGAATACCAAACCTGATGAGATAATGGAGAGATAAAGAATTAATGAAGAGGTGGATGAAGCACTCCAATAAGGTTGATCAATCCAGTCATCAATACTCCTCCACTCAATCCCTAATGCCAGCCACCATCAAAGTATAAAACAACAAAAATAAGAATTTGGAGAAAATTAGCACTTGTTGGCATGAACAATGAGCAAGCCAGGAATTAGAATATCAAAATAAATTGTTGATCAAGCTTAGGATAAAATTTGAAATCCAAACCCTTATTTATAAGAGGTTTGGAGGGCAAAATGAGCGAGAAAATTAAATTTCACCGTGGGCAAAGGCTGACCCCAAAACGGGCCAGCAAAGAGAGGGGTTTTAGTGAGAAAAACCTCTAAAATGCCAAATTCATGTCTCATTATTATAGGGCATGAATTTGATAAATCTAAGGAAACAAGGCCAAGGGGGAGTGCAAAAGGAACCCAAATTTGCACTTAGCAAGTTTGGGTGGCTAGATAGGGATCTAAGGAAGAATTGACTCATTTTGGTGGGTTAATTTTTTGTGTCTACAATGTGACACACCCTTTTCTTGGGTTTCTAAATTAATTATGATACTTTTATTAATCTTCATTTATATAGATAGCATGTTGTACAAATAATTATCTTATTAATATCGATATTGAATATAGTTTGTCATCAAGTGTGAAATATTTTACTCTAAATGTTATTCATCCATATTATAAAGTATACATCTATGTTGATACTAAAGTGATCATAGTTTATAATTAATTACAATCGATCATTCCCAATATTTAAGGATCATTATTTCATTTTCTCACATGATTGACATTTGAATCCCATCCAATAGTAGTTTCTTACTAAGTTGAACTTGATATGCCTTTACATAAGGTTGAGTTATAGTTCCCATAACATATCTTATAAAGTTATGTCAAATATGGAAGCATGATTTGTCTCATTTAGAATTTATACTCCATAAACAATCACAAATCTTTTTAAATGTATACACAAGACTATAACCAACCTTTAACATGGATGCATACTCGGATCAAAGTAAACTAAGCTAGCTTACTTTAAGAACATTCACATATAGGAAATAAGTCAATAAAACCCCAAGAAGGAGGAGTTCATATGCTTCTAAGATCAAGCATATTTCAAGTGTACATATTTTTACATTCTAAACTAAAGCATTGTATACACATTCCTTTCCTAGATGATGTACAATAGATAAGGTTACATATACAAATTTGTTATACAATGTATAAATTATCTTTTTTCATAGATTTGACATTCTATTATCAGGAATACAATATGTCTGTCTATTCTCACTCATAATAGTGGAAGTTATAACTCTTTGTAAAGTAGAATATCTGCTCAATATTAGATAATATATTGAAAACGATCTCATTTATAAAATGAAGTGTCAAGTGTGTTTGTTAAAGCAAAATAGTGAGTCTTGTAGAAGTAATGAATCTTTCCCTTAAGCATCACCAAGAGGTATCCTAAGTGTGCATATATTTGCAAGGATAGTTTACAAAATGCATCTTTGTATTTTATCTTTGATTTATTGAAAAGAGATATTAATATACAAGTTCATTCCATGCAAGTGAGACCACATTGACCTCATTTTGCTTTATCTTAATAAATACAAGGTCCATTACAAATGAGTACAAGACAGGAAAGTAACATGTGTGCAAGAATAATTAATAACTTTAAACCATATTGTCAAGGTACAAGAAATTTATTTTAAGATGCTCGAACCTTATCCACATAAAGTGGATCCCTTTCATATCAACAATCTACCTCAATCAAAAAAAGTTAAGAAGACACTGAATAAACTTCTTTCATATTGCTTATAAAACACAATAGATATCAAAGCATCTTATTGTTGTTGCAATATTTATTTGTTTGCTCAGTAGCATAAGTACAATGTTTATATTTAGAAGTAAAGTTTTCATACACCATAACTCTTATTATAGTAGTTGCTCATAACATTTTTCTTTATTTGGAAATCGTGTATGAGTTGATCACCCCTAGTGCATAATCCAATCTATAATGGCCAAATAAGGTAAATAATTTGGAACAGATACAAGGAGAGTTATAATTAAAGAAATTTACCACACAACCATGGAATTCGATAGAAATGTTCTCGACTCAACTTCCTACCCAGAAGTACCAACCCTCCTATGAAGGTACATAGGTAGGGTTAAAGAAAGAGTACATCATGGAAGTATTAATCTAAATACATGCAATCTACATAGAACATGTAGCTCAACACTCATGAACATAATTATTATTACAATAATAGCTTTGTATAAATCATTTTAGGTAGGTCATTTATTTGTACTAGAGGTGCAATTAGCTTTGCAATTTTTCAAATAATTCATCAATGCTTATATACACAAGTTAGTATGCAAATCAATAAATTTAACCATCAATGCCTATAAATAAGCCAACATGATTACCCCAATTTCCATACACTTAAGGGTGTGAATTACATCTATCCATGCATCCATCTATGCTCATCCCTCTCAATCTAAATATTTAGAAAAACGTATATAATTTTTGATAAAATAGGTTCAAACTAGGGTATTGCTTGCATTCTAGAACCAATTATCATATAAGTGAAGACTATATCCTCTCTTATAAATAATTTTATAAGCAAAGTAAACCTAGCAATCAAACAGTTTTCCTTGGCATTACTTTGTTCTATCAAAGAACAAAAATTTACAAATTTTGATGTGTCAGTAGAACACTCACAATTGGATTAGCTACTCCTTAGCAAAGAACAACTTCTTGTAGATTTTATAGGGTAGGAAATTTATGCATTTTTTCTACCTTAGAGTCAAGAAGATTATTGATATTGGTTTGAAATGTAGAATTTTTATTGTTCTAAAAATAAAAATTTTGAGTTAAGAAATATCAAGAAAGAATGTAATTAAAAATAATAATAGAGTATAACAAACACAAAAGTATATAAGCAAAATAGTTGAATGATTTTAATATTCAAAAATAGAGTACAATGCAATCAATCTTTGAGAAAATATATGAGGCTATAACATTACATCCTCTACCCATGCATTTTATAGTCAAGAGTGCATCTCTCTTTATACAATAATTGGTATGTTGGAAATCCATCGTATTTAATATGGAAGATCACCCATATGGAAATGTGGTGGTTCACCTTCCATGAGTTAGAAGGTTCACCCTTATGGAAATGTGGTGATTCACCTTACAAAGTGCATTTAATTGACATTACATATATGTGATTTGATTCATAGAGTTTTTGAATTACTTTATTGAATGTTTCACTATGATAGTCAATTGGATGTCCATGATATGTGAGAATAGCTCCCAATACATATTCTAAAGCATTAGTCATTACCTCAAAAGGTTGATGCAGATTAGGTAGGGAAGTGTAGGAGCTTAATACCTTCAACCTCTCAAATACCTTTGTTGTGTATCTCCCCAATGGAACTTGGACTTGGAACATCCTTTGGTAATTTAGTGTAGTGTCCAAGCAATGTGTGAGAACCCCAATACAAATATCTGATAAAAATTAGCAAGACAAAAAAGGTTGTAAAGCTCTGTTAGATTCTTTGGGGCAAGCATATATCTAATTACCTAAATCTTCTCATGATCAAGATGGACTTTCTCTTTGTCAACAATATACCCAAGGTACTAAATATTCATCATGCCAAATGAGCACTTATCCAAATTAGCATATATCTTGTGTCTTCAAAAAATTCTAGATATCCCTCCCATGTCTTACTATACATGAGACTGTCATCTAAGTAAACTATCACAAATGAGATGGTGTAGGGATGCAACATATTATCTATCATCCTTATGAATGTGATATGTGTATTGGTCAAGCCAGAAAGCATAACCAACCACTCAAATAAACCATTCTTAGAGTCGAATGTTGTCTTCCATATGTTAGTGAGATCTCTAGGTATTCGATGATAACCAAAATTGAGATTAATTTTGGTGAAGAAATTTACACCATGGAGCTAGTCCAACAAGTCATCTATCTAATGGATTGGATGGTAATTCTTCACAATGAATTTATTCAAAGCTCTATGGGCAATGCAGAGTCGCCATGTTCCATAATTCTTTAGATCCAATATAATTGGACTACTACATGGTGAACCACTCATTCTGATGTACCTCTTTTGATTCAATTCTTATATTTACCTCCTAATTTTATCATTTTCAAGGATAGATCTATGATAAATAGGTGCATTAGAAAAAGGATAACCATGAACTAAATTAATAGAGTGCTTTACCTCATAATGAAATGGAACCCTAATTAGTGACTTGAACAAGTTATCATATTCAGCTATAATTTGGTCCATCTGCTTCTATTGTAAAGGGTCTATAATTGATGTAACAATAGTCCTCCAACTTTGTAGCTTGATCATCAAAAAAATAAATTTTATTGTTTTAGCTATCATCTTTGTGCATTTTTTAGAACTTATAAAGGAAATATATCTAGAATGAGATACCTCTGGTATCTTGAAGTACTAACCTCTAACAATGATGATGGCATTTCAAGGCCTAGACTCAGATACACCATACCTCTTCCACATAAATGGTTGGTCTAAAATCACATCACGAGCATTCAAGGGTACATCACATAAAACTTCATCTTTGAAGGGTTGATGGAATAAGAGAGGAGACATTATTGGGTGACATGAATATCTCTACCCTATTGTAACCATCCAACATTATATGGTTGTGTGTGTGGTGTAATAGGTAGATTCACACCCTTCACCATCTAAACAAAAATCATATTTTTTGTTGGAATATATTACATTATTTGGTGCTTGCTAATGTACCATCATGGGTACATGTTTAGATTAGGAGTTTATCTTAGATTAGGATTTAAGTATTTGCTTAATGCAATGTAATAAATGCACAAGTATTATTAGAATGTGCAATGATGTAAATGTGCATGTAGTCCACATGTACATGAGTCCTAAGAATAGAATGATGAAGTGTCATAGGAATATGGAAGGCCAAGAGTCATGTCACACTATATATAGGCCTTCTTAGAGTAGAATAAGGATAGGATTTTGGAGTGCATAAGGTAGAGTAGTAGTAGGTACAATGTAGAGCATTTTTGCAATATGGAGTGTTAGAGACCTCCATTGCATAGCATTGTATAATTTTCATGAGCTTTCATTAATGGCTATTTCATGAGTATTTTTAGAAGTTTCTTATCATATTTACATGCTTATTAGTTAGCCATTATCATAGTTATAACATTGCTTGCTTATTTCATTACTTGTGGTTGCATTTCCTTTAAGTTTATAGCATCAAAAGCTAACAGTGGTATCAGAGCACTAGGTAGATTGATAGGAAATAGAGAGCCACAAGAGAGATTGAGAGGAGATAGCAAATCTCATTTTCAAAAATTTTGAAATTGCATTTGGCTAGAGTCTTTCCATAGAGTTGCAAAAAAACTCATGAAGACTAGGACTCAACATTGATTCCACTAGATTGACAAATCAACTAGTGAAGTTTATTTTCTTTAGATTCAAAGAAATTTCTAGTATCATTTCCTAATACTTTGTTGCAGAAAAAAGGAGATTCAAAGAAATTTGGGAAGCTTCCTACAAGAGCTAGGAAGAATATCTTCTTTGGAATCAATCCAATACCTGAAGCAACAAGTTGGAGATTGAAGATTTGAAGGCCTAAGGAAAAATGTCCCATTGCAGGATTTGTAGATTGAAGACTCCAAGTTGGAGATTGAGAAGAGATCTAGAGGCCAAAGAAGCCTCATTGAAGACTACAGATCAAGGAGGAGGTCCAAGAAGACCCCATTAAAGGTAGAAGATTGAGGAGACTCAAGAGAGAGATCTCCATTGAAGATTGAAGACTTCACCTTAAGAGAAGTGAGACCCAAGAGGTCCCATTGAAGAACTTCTAGTTTTGGAAGATTGAAGATAGAGAAGGACTAGAAAAGGTCCTATTGCAGATTTTAGAAGCAGCAGATTTTAGAGATCCAAGAAGAGATCTCATTGCAGAACTTCCATAGTTGGAAGATTGGAGAGATCAAGGAAAAGTCTCATTGAAGACTTAAGGAGATACAGAATTTGAAGGCCCTAGAAGAAGGCCTCAAGCTACTTGAAAAGAGAAAGAAGGAGAAGGCTAGGAAAGCCTCATTGAAGGAGACTTGAAGAAGTCCATTGGAGGAGGAGGATAAAGAAGAATTTGGGACAATTATTGCCATCCAACAACAAGCCCAAAAGGAAGAAATATTTGGCAAGAAGTTTGCCAAATTTTGGAGGAGATTAGTGAAGACCTCAAGACATTCAGATTCTTGAGAAGGAGGCCAAATTTGAAGTCAAATTTTGGCAAGGATATTGAAGGAGAAAGGAGCTAGAAGAAACCACAAAACTTGAGAGGTTTGAATATTACCTTTGAAGGATTTGAAGGTTGATTTGAAGGTAGGAGTTTGCTATTTTTTACAGCTGAAAATTGAAGGTCTCTAAAAGGTAAGTTTGATCCAAAACTTAGAGGAGTTTCCAAGAAGAATTGAGAGATTCAAGGATAGCAAATCGAAGGAGAAATTGGCTACATTAAAAGCTAGAAAAGTATAGTTTAAAGGACAACAAGGGGGAAGCAATTTAGACAGCATTAATAGCTGCTAAGTTTCAGATTTTCATAGTGCATCCTGAAGGAGAGTTGAAGCCACCAAACTACATTTTTGGGTAGCAAGTTAGAGGAGTTTCAAAGCTACAAATTGGTGAGTTAAAGAGCTATTTTGGATAGCAAGGAAGAGCTACAAATTCATCTAGCATAGGGTAGCATTTAGGTGATCCAAATCACCAAGAAATCCATCTACAAATAAAGTTCAAAAAGGTATGCAACTTTGGTGTAAAAGGTTCATTATTTGAACATTTATATTTATTTTATTATTAAGTTTATTAAGCACCAAATTCAAGGTTAAAGTTGCAAGAGAAGGTTTCTAGTTTAAGTCTTCAAGGAAGTGTAGAAGATAGTTTCTACAAGGTTTAAAACCTGCACAAAAGAAGAGGAGTTAGATATATTTCAAGTGAAAGAAAAATATCAACATCCTACTATCTAGTGAAAGCAAAGAAGACATTATTCTAAAGTATAGATTGCACATTCTATAGTGCAAAGCATTGTCATTCAAAAGGTATACTATTTACATGATTAAAAAGGCTTGGAATCATCATTGAAAGTTAACCAAGCTAGGAGAAATAGTAGAAAGTTTCCAAGGAGAAGAAGGCAACATTGAAACCCCTTTCGTGAAAGCAAGGGTGCTAGTTTAAAGTACAAGGGGGTAAGCATTTAAATCAATGCATATTAAGATTTCAAGAGCACCACATTAGAGCCATAAAATAGAGCTCTAAGGTTTAGTATCTCCAAGGTGAAAAGGAGACATCTTGGACATCATCAAACTTGCACATTTTCAATCAAGAAAATTAGATATTTCTTAGAGGAGTCATAAAAAAAGAGAAAGTAAAATATTGCTTTAGACTTCTCAAGATATATATACTTCTAAGGACTATTGAGCTAAAATAAGAGGACTCAATAGCAAAACCTAAAAACACCAAGAAGGTGCGTCAATATTTCAAGAGCCTTTGGTGAAGGTAAGGTAATGAGGCACAATAAGGACTACCTCAAGCAACACAATTAGAAGGTAACAACTTGCACTAAGAGAGCATCATTGGGTATTGATACATAGTCTCTAATCGGCCCATGTAACAACAATGACTTAGGAAAGCATCTCCATTCGGCCCATGTAACAACATTGAAGACTGTTACAAGTTACAAAGTTAACCTAGCAAGTTTGCACCACCAGCGAGAAGAGGAGACACATAAGATTGTAGGGCTGAGTCATCAAGATTGCACCAGTCATGTAAGGAGAATAAGGTGAGTTGTTCACTACTAGAATCCATCCTATAGGCCACAACATATACTTAGTTGGCACCTAAGAGAAGCATTGGAAAACAAGGGCTATTTGCATCCTTATAACACCATCAAGAAGCTGGAAGGATTACCACCAAACTAGTTGAAACCTCTACCATAGAAGGAGAAGAAGATATTCATGAGCATTAAGGAGTTACAAGTGAAGAAGTGCAGTGAGCATTGAGTAGCTTCGAATGACAAGGTAGGAACAATATTAGGGTGCGTGAAGAGAAGACCAAGTGTTTGAAGAGCATTCACCATATGGAGAAGATACCATATGCCATTGGAGAATGTGTCATAATTAGCTACATTAAGAATAACCTAATATCCTTGCACTCAAGCAATATAACACTCTCAGGAAGTGTTAGGCAAGGAGAGGTTGAAATAATACCTCAGAAGATGTTGAAGAAAGGAGTTAAGACCTTTGGTGCCACTTGGCACAAGTGTTGAGAAGAGAAAGGTGTTGCAGGAGACATTACCAAGGAGTGGAAGACCCTTAGTGCCACTTGGCACTAGCTACATTGCATGTCAGTTACAACAAAGAGGGAGAAGCACGTCTAAAGGGTGCTTATATAGTGCATGCCTAAAAAATACTACGTAGAGCAAAGGGAGCATGTGAAGTTCACTAAATAAAGAAAAGAGAGCATGCAAAGACACTGCATAGAGCAAAGAGGAGTCAAAGACTAGAGCGCATTGAAGAAGTTAATGCAGTCAAAGACCATTAAGTGCAAGAGACCATGTTGATTGCAAGTTTATTCAAGCACAAAATACAATGATATTGCACATAAATTTTGGTGCCTAGAAGGTAAGATTTATTCTCATAATATTTGCAAAGTATTAAGGAGAAATAAGGCATATATTAAAGTTGAAATCAATTAAGTTTTATGCTCTAGGGTTATTTAAATAGTAGGAGTAATAAGGTGATAAATAATACCCTAGAAAGTATATTGAATGCCTTAAGAAAGGAGTAGAAAATAGAAGCATTGAAACTATTACTCATATTGCATTAAATATTTGCAAATCATTAAACAAGGAGACATAAGGTTCTTTACAAATTGAAGTGAAATTTAAATTGCAAATACATGGTTTTTCTAAATTTCTAACTAGGGAGATATAAGGAGTCCTACACCAAATTTAAATTATAGAAATTTAGAAACTACATTATTCAAATATTGAAGGAAGCCAAATTCTAGAATTGCTTGAAAGTTGGAAGATTATTTTTATTAGTCTCATATACAAATTGGAGGGACATAGAGAATCCAACTTAAATACCTCAAAGATATTGAGAGTTTTATCCATTGAAATTACATCTTTAAGCTTTCTACAAGGGGAAATAAAATAATTGTTTTAAAGTGATAGGAGTTGAACATTATATTAAACTTGTCATCTAATCACTAGGGTTTCAACTCAAAGAAAAACCTAGAAAGCTTACTCTAATACCAAAAAGCTATATTCTAATATTTGGAAAAGATAAGGTATTCTACAAACTCTAAAATTGAAAATATATTATCAATACTAGGGAGTCATAAGGAATTCAACCTCAAGGGTTTAGAGTTTTTTAAATTCTACCAAAGTTTTTTAACAAGAATATTTTCCTCAAAAAACTATGGAAAGGCTTATTAAGTATACAGGATTCAAGGACTCAAAATGGTTTAGAGACATACTTTATTCTAAAAATGATCCTAAGGAAAATGCAATTAGAAGAGAAGAACCAATATGGCTAGAAAAGAGTTCTAAGAACTCACAAACTAATAGTTTGAAAAAAGTATAGATATCTTCCAATAATATGATGAAAGAAATTGATGACAACTATATTATCAAAAACTATTTTCAAAAGATATAAAATATTATTGACTAAAAGATGTCATACAGATTTATAAAATAAGTAAATATGGAATAGCTTCAATTGTACATAGATGGTTTGACTACTTCATCAAAGAAATAGATGAACATGATTCTCCTAAAACAAGTAATAAAGAAGTTGGGATACCATTACTATGCACTTATTGCAACAAATTTGGTCATGAGAAAGCAAATTGTTGGAGTTTCCATCCATGTAAATATTGTGGAGGAAAATCTCATTCATATTTCTTTTGTTGCTATGAATAAAAAATGATATTCATAATAGATTATTTCTTTCAAGTTCTTATTTCAAAAGCATCTACTAACAATGAATTCAAGTTTGAAACTTTTTAAGAACAAGGAGTTAGGTCTCTCAAGAAACAAAGGGAAAGAAAATGAAGCAATTTTGATCCACTTATGACCTGCAATATTATAAGATCTCGATTTCATAAAGGTTACCTAGAAGACTTCAAGGTCAAATATTCTACCAAATAGTTTTAAATACCGAAAAGTAGTGGAATGAAGAATACAAGGAAAGACTACATGAAAACTGAACCAAAAGAAGAAGAACCTAATAGAGCTAAAGAACATTTGAAATATGAAGACCCATATTGAATACTAAAGTCTTAAATACCCAAATAATGTAATAGAGGAGGGTGTTGGAATATATTACATTATTTGGTGCTTGCTAATGTACCATCATGGGTACATGTTTAGATTAGGAGTTTATCTTATATTAGGATTTAAGTATTTGCTTAATGCAATGTAATAAATGCACAAGTATTATTAGAATGTGCAATTATGTAAATGTGCATGTATTCCACATGTACATGAGTCCTAAGAATAGATTGATGAAGTTTCAAGGAATATGGAAGGCCAAGAGTCATGTCACACTATATATAGGTCTTCTTAGAGTAGAAAATGGAGAGGATTTTGGAGTGCATAAGGTAGAGTAGTAGGTACAATGTAGAGCATTTTGGAAATATGGAGTGTTAGTGACCTCCATTGCATAGCATTGTAAAAATTTTATGAGCTTTCATTAATGGCTATTTCATGAGTATTTTTTGAAGTTTCTTATCATATTTACATGCTTATTAGTTAGTCATTATCATAGTTATAACATTGCTTTCTTATTTCATTACTTGTGGTTGCATTTCCTTTAAGTTTATAGCATCAAAAGCTAACATATTTTGACTCCCACTATCAACAATAAAATGTAATGGATTACCCTTGATCCACGTTTGTGATTGAAACAAGTGTTTCTTCTCTTATGACTCCTTTGGTGCAACATGTGTAGTGGCAATGGTCAAATCTGGGTTGGATTTCATAGTTTGCTTGCCTCTATCCTTAGCTTGTAGATGTGGATATGATGGTGTAATGGATGTAGAGGGTTATGGCTCAAAAAATAATGATTTATTTGCTCAATACTCCTTCCTCAAATGTTGATTATTCTTATGATAATCACACCATTTGCCACCCTTGGCCTTTGAGGTATTTTTTTCTTATGAGTCTTTTTTGCTTCCAATTTTTATTTTTGGGGATGACCATTTTTATCCTAATTCTTTTGACTCATTCTTACATTTTTTGGCTTATACTTAGTGTTCTGGTTTTTGTTATTTTACCCTCCTTTTATACTTTTATTTTTGTGTTTATGCTCTAATTTGATTGTAAGTTTGTATGCCTTTCTCAATATCTTGAATTTGAAGAGGTCCATGTCCTCTCAAATGTAACATTATAGCCCACTATAATACTTGAGGATTAAATACCTTTCAATATCTTGAATACCTAGATTTTCTATCATGGAATGGAAAGTATTAGTATAACTTGAAAAAATTGGTCTTTACCTTGATACAATTGTTGCCATCACATATATTGGTCTTCATAGTCTCCCATAGGATAATATTCTTCCTTGATGGCATCCATGAACTTATCCCATTCATTATATTTTGGAAATCTATTAAAATATGCTTCCTACCAATTTTGAATATTTAATGAGGCGTTCAAGAGTGCAAAAGTATTTTTCACTATCCATGAATTTATTTACAAATAAGTATGAAGGTAATTGATCAAACCAATTTTCTACGGCATCAACACTAATTTTTCTTCAAAATTAGGAATACAAAAAATTTACCTCCATCTTAAAAGGTATGGAACACTAAATGGTGCTAGGGTAATGAGAGGTTCTGCGAAGGAGGTTGCAAAATTTGCAGTGGAAATTCATTGAAGAATTTAAAAAAATTGATCCATCATTTCATTCCTCTATTTCACATGAACTTCATTCAACATCTCCTTAAAAGGATCGAATTTCTAGGTGTTGTCCATTTTGGTTCTCACTTAGATCCTTTAGAAAAATAAGGGAGGTAATTAAAAGGATCTCATGTCGAATACCTAAACTTTCAATATCCTGATATCATTTTTATGGACATACACTCAAAAGGTAGACCACTCTAATACCATAAATATGAAACATATAATTTTGACTATTTTAAAACTCAAAATCTCAAGTTAAGGAGATCAAGAAAGAGTGCAATTCAAAAATTATAGAGTATAACAAACTAAAATACGAGTATATAAAGAAAATAGTTGCATGATTTTCTTGCTCAAAAAATAGAGTTCAATGCAAGTAGTATTTGAGAAGAGATGAGGCTATAACATCACATCAAATACGTAAGCTTTTTATGATCAATAGTGAATCGCTTTTTATACAATAAATATTTTGTTGTAAGTCCACCATATTGAATATGGAAGATCACCCATATGGAAATGTAGTGGTTCATCTTCTATGATTTAGAAGGTCACCCATATGGAAATGTGGTGATTCACCTTCCATGAGTTACAAAGTGCATTTAAAATTGCATACACGAATTGTACTTTTCTATTTTATCTTTTATTAATGTGTCAACGTGACTAGAGATGCATTTTGGTTATGAAAATATAAAAAATAGAAAAATAATATTTTAACTATTTTATTTTGTTTTTTTTAGGGCCTCCAAAGCATTTTTCCATGTACTTGGTCTAGGAAAGGCATGGATTTTCCTATCGAAATTTGTAGATATATCTCTAAGATTTCCAACATATTTTAAATGGATCAAAATGAAGTCTTAAGCATAAATTTGTTCCCCTAATAGTATGGTTAGGATAAATAATAGATTTTTGAGCATTTTTAGCATAAATCCATGCCATAAAAGGGTCACATGCTTGGATCAAATATTTTTATGACACATAAACACACTAAAACAAGCCTTATAAAGGGGTACAACAAAACCTATATATCCCATGACACCCCATAAACTAAATATATATCCATTTGTCAGAGCACTAAAGTCATTTATATAATCTAAGGTCATGACAACATTCCTAACCAATAACATCACCTTAGAAATTCAAGCACAAGTTTGTAATTGCACTCTTTATAATTCAATCAACCAAATACACTCTTAGGAAATGTTCAACACCTTCAATTTGCATTATAAATTTTTTATACATTAGACCCAAAGGATTAAGTTGAATTAATTGCAGGAGACAATGTGAAGTTCAAATGCTCAAATAAGAAGTTTTATTCTTACATGAAAGACACTAAATATAGGGTGAAATATTCCACCTTCATTAACTTCTACTGGATAAAATTTCATACAAACAAGATATTTAACATCCAACAACCATAAACAACACAATATAAAGTCGTCATCTCTATTCAAATAATGTAATTCATAATAGTTTTGAAAGAGCATATGAAGAACATGTACTTATACTAAGAGGGGGGGTGAACAGTATAAGATAAAACTTTTTGCTTTTTAATCCAAATGATAACATTAGCAATATTAAAGCAGTAAACATCACACAAAGCATCACACACATGAGAGACATGATTTAAAGTGGTTCACCCAATGTGGGCTACTCCACGAAAAAAATATTCCTTAAAAATTTTTCTCAAATAAATTATCTTGGGAATTCTTTCCCTACAATATTTATGGACCTCTATCCAAAGGAGACACCAATACCCTAATCAAGTTCATGGATATCTATCCATAGGAGAATTCTTTCTCCTTAGCTCTGATTGGTGATCTTCTAGAAGAACTGTTGTCCCCACTACTCTAGCTAATGGATCTCTATCCACTTAAGACACATGTTCTCACTCCCCTGGCTAATGGATCTCTATCCACTGGAGATTGTCATCTTATATACTCTGTCACCTTCAAATATTTATCTTAAATCTACACTAAACACAGTCCTTCGGTCTAACATAAATTTTCTCAATCTTTGTTTCTGGTCTGCCACAAACTTGTCCTCAAATATGCACCAAACTCTATCATCAAATCTATGTCCTCAATTCTATCCTCACATCTATTCTCAATCTATGTCCTCATATTTGTTCTCAAATCTATCCTCAATCTATGTAATGTAAGCTTCCACAAAATCTCACACAAATCTATCCACAAGTCTTCTCAAAGACTTACCTAATCTGCTCTCAAGTCTTCACTAAGACTTACCTCAAATATGCTCAACAAGTCCTCACTAGAACTTGTCCAAATCTGCTCAATAAGTCCTCACTAGAACTTATCCAAACTCATAGAAACATAAAGAGAATTGTTAGAGACTCAATATGCTTCACACTTATCACAATGCTTAATTAATTTCAATCACTCTTTTAGAAACATATAGAGAATTTTTAGAGACTCAATATGCTTCATATTCACAAACTCTCAATCACTTTCAATCTCTCTTTTATAACAAAAACATATATAGAATTGTTAGAGAATCAATATATTTCGTAGTCATCCAAACTCAACCTCTTTCTTAAATCAATTCAGAATATAGAACAATTTGTTTCATAGAACTTGAACTATCACATCAACACATCCACTTGACTAGGCTCAACAAATCACTCAGTGAATTATCCTTTGCTTACAAACCCTAGTCCAATAATATAAACACTTACTCAAATATTTCCAACAATGCTTATCAATCAATCTCTCATAACAATGATACTCATGATCTTTGCAAACCTAGTTCAAGTTCTTCACTCACTTACTCACTTCAAAATCAATGCTTATAAAATAAGGTTTTATCAACAACTCTCTATTCCATAAAATCTTGAAGCACTAATTCAAAACACATTCAACAATGCCTACCAAACAATCCTTTTCACTCCAACTTTGCATTCACAACATTCAAAAATCACTCACTAGGAAGATGTGCCTATACCTTTTATTTGATGTAGAAGTGCCCTTGGAAAACCTGTCTAAATCATAATTTCTTTCTTTCCAATTTCAATGGTTAGATGACAAAATCTCACTCTTAACACTCTCAAATATTCATGCACAAAAATAATTACTTGGATACACCTTATAATTTCCAACTTAAAATAATATCCAACACCACAAAACCTCAACCAATCTTCCTAAAACACCTTTATTTCCTTTTCAAACACTAAAGCAAATAACACCAAAAAATTATTTTGCATCAACCTTATAACTCCCCTAAAACCTTACATACCAAATAAAATATGCAAAAATTAATTTTAAATACCTCAACTAACTCCTTCAAAAAAATTTGTGCTCAAACTTAATGCATACCTTTAATATCTCCCAAAAGGGGTTTCAGCGTGATTCAAACTGTCGTCTCCCCAAGCGCCAAGCGCCTTAGTGCTTTGGTGCCCACCACGTGGGCTAAATAAGCCCACGTGAAGGAAGGAGGACTTCCTTCCCTTGCAACCCTATTTCGTTGTGTTTTCAACACAAAATAAAAATGATGCGTCACAGATTCGAACATGTGTCTGTCGCTACCCTCACATCTTGCTTCCGCCACGGTTGCCAACTGCGCTACCAGTGGTTGGTGACCAAGGCTCCCTCCTTTGTGGGTAAAATATGTTTGCCTCCTCTAAGCACCCTTTTAAACATTAAAAACTCTTTGTTGCACACCACGATTCGCATGAACTCGTATAGCATAGGATTTTAATTCAAAAGCATTGGGGTTTTGCTAAGGTGGGGTAATCCCCCTTTTATACGCATGGTAATTTTTCTTCCCACGTCGGCGCTAGAAATTCGAATTTGAAATTCAAATTAATAACCCACCTTAGGGTTATTTGAAATTAACATAAATTAATATATAATTAATATTAAAATTAATTAATAATTAATTTAAATAACATAAAGTTAAGTAAATTAATTTAATAAAATTATATTAATTAATTTATAATTAATTTAATCTTCCTTGTATAATATTATAAAGAATTATTATAATATCATTCACTTGGGCTTCTTGTTTTCACCTTGGACCTTATATTGACCTCCTGGAATTGGGTCTTGATCAACTGAGACTGGAGAACCTGAAACTGATGTTGCCCACTAAAAATGCCACTGACTGGTGCTGAAAACTTGACATCAATGACCACTCACTCTTGACATCAATGACAACTTATCTACTCAAAATGTCCAACAGCGTAATCTTAAGTCTAAATAAGATTTTTTCTAATAGATTTAACATTGTAGGTTAAAATTATACCAAGTGGTTATAGTCACCAGTAAGCCTAGAATAGAGACAAGGATATTTTCAATTTGAAGTGTTGCTACTATTGCAAGTAGACAACTCTCTTATGAACCAAAGATTAAAAAAACTTCAAGCAAGTTCCAAAACCATGATGATAGTTTTACTTCCCATGCATCAAGAAATGCTAGAAGGTTTAATATCATGATTAACATGCATGCGGGTTTTCAACCCTACTACCAAAAATGTAAATTTAAAAGGTTTACAATACCAAAGAGAATATTGGGGGTGTTTTAAGGAACTTCGAACAAAATAGAAAAATATCCTTATGTTCCATCTAATGTTAAATAAATAAAACCCCCAAATTCAATTGTAGCAAGAATATTATACATCATAATGCACAAGGTAATCAAATATATATATTTTTTAATGGCATGCATCCATGGAAATTATTTTTCTTTTCATTTATAAAAATGTAGAAGGAAAAATAAACCGCGTTTTTTAACTTCTAACAAAATACAAAAGATAAAACTTATATTTATTTTTCCAAAAATATTTTTCAAATTTTCTATATCATACAAAGTGAATCAACCATACACAATTATTTTCATCATAGAATGCAAGCTAAACAACAAAGTGTCCTTGGAATTGTTCATAGTTTTATTGATAGGGAAAACTTTATAAGTTTTTGGATGAAATCCCAAAGTATCCTCTAATGTCCTATATTCTTATGGTTTATTGTCCCCCCTTGAATCTCCTACAAGGTTACTCTTAACATATACCAAATTGATATGTTTCTAGCACAAATCCACCTCAAATAATGTATCTGCCTCATATTGACCTAAAGCCATAAATGGATTTTACAAAGAATAAAGGAAATAGCAATTTGAATGGGGTATGGCTACTTCCAGGCAACTTCACCATTGCCTTTCACCAGCAATGTTAGTAATGACTCAATCCTCCACTCCTTCCTCCAAAACCTAAGGTGCCAAATAAGGGTGTATGCAAATGAAATAAGTTTTATAACCTCTAGGTGAAGCTTTCCCTAATCATGGCATCTAAATAGAATAAAATTTTAATTTTTTTTAATTCTAAAATGACCTCATCTGATAAGTTGATCATGGGTTCTAATACCTTAGGAATTATAAGTCTTTTAAATCATTACTTATGCCACCATATTAATTCTCAAGGGATGTTTATCTAACCAACCCAACTCTTATGGTTTGGGTTCTTAATCCAATAAAGGAATCATTACTCTCAAGGTGAGGTCTCACTAAGCTTATGCAACTTGTAATAAAATAACTTCAAGAAATATAGTAATGGCAATAGCAATTTAATAATGCACAATAAAAATATCCATTGATAACAATAAATTTAGATCTAATATAATGCCAAATAATCAATTATATAAGAAATCACATTCCAAATTCAAATCAATACAAATCCTTAGCCACTTATAGAGGGCAAAGTCTCTTAGCCACTTGGAGAGGGAAAAGTCTTATATGCGCAATAAAGGTGATTAAGACTCGAATACAAAAGATGATTTCAACTTTAACCTAACTCTTCCTATTTTTAAACTAAATTAATATTAATCACAATGCTCAAGGACAACTATCTAAACCTAGGTCTTGAGCTAATAAAAATAAATATAATCGATGTGGCTATAGTGGAGCCATTACATAGCTCCCCCCTCTTAAATATTTGTCCTTAAAGCTAGGAAATACTAGAAAATACTCTTAGGTTTCCACGTAGCATATTCTTCTAGAATATCCTACCACTTGATCATGAGAAACTCCTAAATCGAGTGAGACCATAGAAAATGAACTCTAAACTATAATATGCTTTTGGATGGAGAGAGATTCAACCTTCTTCATTGAGTACAAGAAACTTCATATAGGACTGCACCTTTTGACCAATAACATATTTTAGACAAGACGTGTGAAAGACAATATGGATGTGGAAAGATGGTAAAAGCTCTAACTAATTGGATTGGAAGAACCTGATGCCTATCAATGGTAAACCCAATCTATCTGATCCTACCCATAAATTCAAGGAGTAAAATTTTAATTGGACCTAGTCTTCAAGGACAATTGATTATAGGGTTATAGGGACAAAAATACCATATCTCCAATGACAAATTTACTTTAAAAAATGTGTGAATTTTGTTGTTGCTCCATGCAATTCTAGGCCTAGATCAAATTCTTTAAGAAGTTGAAGCATAAGATTTTATGTTGTGAAAAATCATCTACTTGGTCCACCTTGGAGGATCTTGGAATACAATCTGCCATTGATGGAGGTTTTTGAACATACAACACCTTAAATAGGGATATCTTGAGGGAAGAATGGTAAGAATAATTGTACCACTAGTTATCAAACAAGAGCTCATGAACCTAGTGATAGTGCTTGCCTTAAGCAAAGCAATGAAGGTAAGTACCCAAATATTTATTTGCAATCTCCATCTAGCCATATGACTTAGACATTTTACTTGTTAAAGAGGGATACTACTATGCACAAAAATGAGTGTACTTTTAAAGGAAATATGCTACCATAAATATCATTGTTTGACCCTTAAATTTAAGAACACTCTTAATGAAATCTATGGATGCATGCTCCCAATGGAGGTTAGGGGTAGGTAAGGGTTACAACAATCCAAGAGATTTATATTTTCCCCCTTGTTACGCTAACACACCTCACATTTGACCATAAAGGTCTTTATATCTACTTTTAATCCTTTCCAAAAAATAATTGCTCCACATACTAATATATTTTCAAGAATATACAATGTCTTGCCAAAGGATATGCATTCAGTTCTTGGAGGACACTAGTCTTAAAAGCCAAAGATTGAGGAAGATAAATATGATCCTTTTTGGGGTGAAACCCATCAACATATAAGGAACAAGCAAGCAATGATGAGCAATCCTTCACTTCCTGAATTATCCAAGTAGTCTATGTGTTAGAAAGCTAGCCCTCTCTAAGTTGAGAAATACATTGTGGAAGAGGACTAGAGATGGCATTGACAACAACATCCTCATGTTTACGAAATAAAGCATCAACCACCACATTCTCCTTTTCTTGTATTTAATGATAAAATTGTACCCTAAGAGCTTGGTCAACCATTTATTCTACTTAAAATAAGAGAGATATTGTTCTAAGAAACACTTAAGGATGTTAGGGCTAGTCTTGATGATGAAGCATTGTACCAACAAATAAGGTCATTATTTTCTATGGCATGCAAAACAACTAACATTTAATTCTCATAGATGGATTTCCCTATAATTTTTCCATTAGCTACTTACTTTTAAAGGCCAATGTGTGTCCATATTATATTAAAATAGTTCCAATACCTATGTCATAATCATCACACTCAATGATAAAGGGTTTTCTAAAATTAGGGATGGCCAAAATAGGAGTGGTACACATATCCTTCTTCAAGACCTAAAAGGCTTGGGAAGTGGATTCTAACCAAAAAAAGGCATCATTCTTAGTGATATTAGTGAGAGGAGATGCAATCTTGACATAGTTGTAGATAAATTTCTTGTAGTAGCCAGTGAGACCTACAAATCTATAGAGTTTTTTAAGGGATTTGGTCAAGGGCTAGTCTTGCATGGATTTTATCATATGATGATCTAACTTGAATACTTCTTGAGATACCGTATCTCCCAAGTATTCTACTTCATGGATGCCAAAGGAACATTTTGACCTTCTGGAAAAGAATCTTGTGTAATAGGTGAATAACTTTGTCCACATGAACTAGATGATATTAATAGGACTTGTTATAAATTAAGATATCATAAAAGAAAACTAGGATAATCTTGTGAAGAAAAGGATGAAAGACAAACTTCATAAAACTTTAGAAAGTGGAAGGAGCATTAATGGATCAAAATTCATAACTAGATATTCATAATGATCCTCATGTGTGCAAAAAGTAGTCTTAGGGATATCCTCTTATCTAGCCCTAATTTGATGGAACCTAAAATGCAATTCTATTTTTGTAAAGTATCTCACGCCATGCAATTCATTCAACAAATCATCTATAATAAAGATAGGAAACTTATATTTGATGGTGATATTATAGAGAGGTCAAAGATCAAGACACATGCACCAAAAATTATTCTTTCATCATCCCATAACCACTAGAGAGAAATAAAAATTTATGCTTAGATGAATGATTCCTTACTCGAATATTTCTTGAACTAGCTTCTTAATTTTAGACTTCTAGGACTAGGGATAGCAATAACGATGCACATTAGGATGTTGGCTTCCTAGAATAAGGTAGATGGAATTATCATGTGTGATCTTAATAATGATCCATAATGTTCTACATCTAAATAAAGAGTTGGAGGAAGTGGCCCCAATGACTACACCTCCATGAAATTGAATTAGGCAAATAATATACAATCACCTTTCTTCAATATGTTTTCCATGCTATCAAAACTAACCACCTTTTAGGGAGGGGTTTGGATTCCTTGGATAAAAATGACCCTTCCATTCTTTGTCCACTTGACATATAATATTTGTAGGTCAGTAGTAACATCACCCAATCGAGATAGTTATTGTGCTTCCATGATGATATTTTCACTATCCAAATTCATAGAAAAGAGATTGTTCATCCAAGTATAATCCCCTATTTTGATGTAAACCTTAGTCATTCAACCCACACACTGAGTGGTATTCCCATTTGCAATTAATACTTTAAATTCATCGTGATTTGAAGAAATGATATACAAGCCCAAAAAATTTATCTTATTATCAATAAAGTTATGTGTGCTACCCAAATCAATCAACACATTGACACACTATTTTTTATGAATCCTTTGACCTTGATAGAATGGTGAGCTTGGTGCCTGATAAGGGCATGAGTAGAAATATTTATGGTGTCATCCTCATGTTCAACCTCATCTACTTCAACTAGTTGATCCTATTACAATGAATCTTTATCTTTTGATATTTTTGTTTCTTCACTTTCCACTTGAAAGTTGCACAACATTCTTCATAGGCTTTATCTTGGGGATGGTGAAAATGATATTAGAAAGAGAATAATCCTTGAGAGTGCTTCTTATTGAAATTATTGAAGTAAGGATTTCAAGTGTTTAAGTCACATCTAGGGTTGGGACTGGACTCTTAGAGTTTTTTTCTACCACCAAATCTATATGTTGAGCATCTAGAGGGTATAGGGGTTCAGCATGTCAATCTTCTTATGAATTTTATCCTTAAAACCATGGTGAAAATTTGAGACCATTGTTGTTGGATCCAAATGATATATGTAGGTCAAAAGAGTTTTGAACTATATGCAATACTCCTCAACCATTCTTATTTACTTTGTTTATGTTATATAAACCACATACGATGTGGAAGATCCTTTATCAAACCTTTGAAGAAATCATGCTTTGAAATTAGGCCACAAAATATGATCCTCTAGTTGGTGCAAATCCCATAACAAACATTGATGAGTAGCAGTTAATATGACACGACCTTGTTTAGGAACATATGGTGCAAATGAATAATGTTATCCAAATTTGCCAACCACCCACATGGATCAATACCCTCAAAGGTGAGGATGTCGATGTGTGAAACATGAACATCATAAAGTTAGTGAAGGAAATTAAAAGCACTACCTCCCAAGGAATCTAGATCAAAAGCAAAGCCTAATATTTAACCACCCATACCTAGAGGATAATCTATTGTAGCATAGGGAGCTAAGTGACTACCATAAGTAATTGGAGGACTATGATTTGATGATGACTGCTAAAGAATATTTGTGTCCCTTGGATTTGATACCTAGTGATTCAGTGAATATCCAGTGGTTGCATCTCAATAACTTGTTGAGACCCGTAATGTGAAGTAGAGAACATGTTGAGGAAGCTTTTGATGTTATTTATGGTATTTGTAATGGAATTAACCAATCTTTCTTGTTTCTCAAGATAGGTATGCAGACCAAAATAAATAATATCAAGAATAATATTATTACTTGGAGAGGTAACAAGAGTGAGAGGGTTATTAGGAGGAGGAAAGGAAGGAGTGATGTTGGGAGGAGGTGAAACCATGGTGTTTAAATAAGAAAGAATATGATGATCAAAACTATTGATATTTGGAGGAGTGTTGTGATTCTTACTAGGGTTTCTAGGTTAGCACTTCTTTATGCTCATACATACATCATCATAATGATCAATGTATTGCAATCAACCATTTATTCACAACCAACCAAAGGGAGTAGTAGGATTTTTCATACACAATGGGAAAATACAAAACCCAAAAAAATCCTTAGAGCACTACTAAAAAGTGTTTTGAGAAATACTTTATACTTTGATTAGCTTGAAGAGAGATCACAAAAATATAGGTCTTCTACAAGGGTCCCAACTTAATCAAGTTCCAAAAAAGTTTTGTTGGAAATACATCTTGTTTTTATCAACTTGAAGAGACGATCACAATGAGATAGGTCTCCCACTAGGGTCTAGCCACACTTGATCATGAAAAGAATGTAACAATAGTGTACTCACAATATTGTAGAAGAAAAATGTGCTAGAAGATGACCTAAAAAATTGATGAAATATTACCAAGTAACAAGAAGCAAAACTAATTGGAAGATATTCTAGAATGGTTCACTCGCATTTTTGCTGCAAATTTGCACTATCACAAGTAGTCAGGATCAATGTTATGATACCACTTATAATAAAACAACTTCAAGAAATACAGTAATGACAATAACAATTCAATAATGCACAATAAACAACATCCATTCATAACAATAGATTCATATCTGATGCAAATAATTAAATTGAGATGCAAATCAATACAAATCCTTAGCCATTTAGAGATGGTGAATTTTTTTAGCCACTTGGAGAAAGTGAAGTCTCATATGCGCATTGGAGGTGACTAATATTCAAATATGAAAGATGATTCAAACTACAACCTAACTCTTCCTATTTATAGACTAAATAAATATTAACCCTAACTCTAATGCTCAAAGGCTAACTATTTAAACTTAGGGCTTGTGCTAATAAAAATAAAGGTAGTCAACATGGTTATATTAGAGTTGTTATACAATTTTTATTTAAACATATTATTCCATATGATCAAATAAATTATCAATAATTCTTATATAACATTTGTTTAAACAAATTAAAACTCCAAGTTACATTGCATTTTATGAAAGCATAAATAGATTTAATGAAAATCATAAAACCATATTATCATTCACTCAAACCATTAGTGCATTAATAAGGCATGCTCATTATAAAATAGAGTATGCTACATTCATCTAAGTGAGATGTGTGTATTTACGATATTTTCTCTATCATGTCATTATTCAGCATCTACATTCTTCTTCCTAATGGCATCCTCCTTCACATGATAGTAAATCTTGTCAAACACTTAGACCATAAGATAGTATTGTTAGATTTTGAGGATATATGCAGTGGGAGAGATCTCACATAGGTCTTAATAAGATGCAAAAAATATAAGAGAGTGATTATGCAATATGACTGGAATATACTATAAATAGAAAGTGGTAAAAATAGAATGCAGTATGGAGGTGATGGTCACTCCATTAATATAAGCTAAAGAACTAAATTGTACTCCATACAAGAGTTCTACCACTATTTACTACTCTCTACTATAATGCACTTGATATTCTTGATGTGTGCTTGATCTCTCTATGAGACCATTTATATAGGAAGATAGATTCCTTGACCAACACTCTACCTAGTCGTACAAGGGGACACCTTGCACATTACAACTTATGCATTGACACTTATGCATTTTTTACATTGCTTGAAGTAACTAGCTAAATTTCCCCTAAAGTAATCTCCAACTCTATGTACCAAAGGTGGTACATTTACATGACCCAAATGATGTAATATACTCTAACTCTAGCACCCCTTGTATTACATTATTTGGGTATTGAAGATTTCAATCTTCAATATGGATTTTCTTCTTGGTCTTGGAGTTTGTATTCTCCTTCTCTGTTTTTTGTAACTTTTTCAAGTAAGTAGTTAGTGTCTTTAGAACCTATTGTTCTTGCTAAAATATCTTTGACTTCATAATCATTTGTGGTTCTTCTAGTTCTTTAATTTCTTCTATCCTTTAAGTTAGGTGTCCCTTCTAGTTCTCTTTTCGATACTCCAATTGGTGATAATTGGTTGGACACTAAAATTATTATTGATGAGGATAATTTTGATATTGTCATGGTTGAATCTGCTTTCATTGTTCATCTGATTTCCTTGATTTTGATTTTTGGGATTGAATATGCAATAGTTAGTACTATGACCTTTTATTTTGCATATATGACAATACCTGTTATACCATGGTCTTCATCCTTTTGATGATGAAGCAACATTTCCCTATGGATTGTCTTTTGATGCCAATGCAGTGCTAGTCATTTCATCTTTAACTGTATTCTCTACCTCATATTCTTGAAGAATATTGATTGGTCATCAAAAGAAGTATATTTACTTAGGACTTGTAAAGATGTAACCAAATGTTTGTAGCTGTCTAGAAGTGATCTCATGGTTACTTGAGTAGTAAATTCATCTTTAGTCTCTTCTCCTAGGATTAATAATTTCCCTTTAGTATCTACTACCTTCCTTATAAATAGTTCTATGCTCTCACCATTGTTCATTTTTAGGGAATGTAGTTGAGTTTTTTTTAAGTGAAAAACCCTTGCAGGGCCGCCTTGGTCTAAGATACCACGACCAGGGGGTTCTACACCATTAAAGTCACCCATGAGTCACACTCAACCCTACCTGCACCAACATTATCAATTGGATTTTAGATACCCAGTTCAAATTTTTGGTAGGGTGGATATTCGACCCTAGGACCTCCCTTGGAGGATAGCCCTTTCCTCTCCAAATCACTTGCAACACCTAGGTAGAATGTATTTGAGTTTGAAGATGAAGGATAGTGGCTTTATTTTTCCCTTCAAACATCTTCTCTAACCTTTTCCATGCTTCTGTAGATGTCTTTACTGAAATGATATAAGGTTGTATTTCATCAATGATAGCAAAGGTTTTTTTTTTTAAGCGAAAAACCCCTTGCAGGGCCGCCTTGATCTGAGAGACCATGAACAGGGGTTCTACACCATCAAAGTCACCTAGGAGTCACACCCGACCCTGCTCGCACCAACATTATCAATTGGATTTTGGATACCCAATTCAGCTTTTTGGTAGGGTGGAAATTTGAACCTGGGACCTCACTTGGAGGATTTCTCTCTCCTCTCCAACTCACCTACAACACCTGGGTGATAGCAAATGTTATAATCATTAGGGATTTTGCATCATTTTCTTCAAAATTCTAAATCGCAATATCATATGTGCTTGGAATTTTTGTTGTTCCTTGAGCTATCTCCCAAATATTTTCATATACTAAGATTACTTTTACCTTATTTTTCCAAGAGAAATAATTTGGACCTTTAATTAATTGGGATTCTATAAGAAAAAATTTATTTGATGCCATGATGATCCTTGTGATCCTCTTTTAAATTCCCTATGATTTATTTGATGATACCTTTGTGAAATTTATGTTTTGTAGAATATCTTATGTCACCCTAGTGATTTTGATATGCTAAATGATTGATTAAGTGCTTTTTGAGAATAGTAGTTCAATTTTGAGTTGATTTTTTACTGTTTTGTAATAGCAAAAATCAACTTTATTACATCTTATTACTCCTATTGAACTTAAGCACTTTCTAATTTGATGAGGTCCTAATGGTTGGATTTCTTTTATCCCTTTAATGTGGTTTTGAGACAAGTATACCAATTAATTTCTAACTCTTGATAATCCTTAATGAACCTCCTTTATAGCCTTTGATATTTGATAGTTTAGTGTTTCTAAATTCCAATAATTTATTTGGTGTAGTATTCCTTATGAATCCCTAATTTGAAATATTAGATAACAATAATATTTGCAATAATAGGGTTTTAATTTCCAAGTTGAAACCCTTATACCTCCTACTTTATTATTTGCAAATATAAATATTATTGAAATCTACTTGCTTATATTGAGAAAAAATAAGCATTAGTTTGAATTCATAATGAGCAAAAATATATATAGTACAACGAAGAGCAGAGTTGGTTGAATAACCAAATAATCTAACCAATTGCCCTAACCACCTTATAGAAACGTGCTTCTAACATAACACACTAAAATATAATGTAATAAGCTAACACTATGCTAACATCCCCCCCTTATTACATTATTTTGAAATACAAAGAGTTTTGCGAAACAACTCAAATTTGACACGTCCAAGTGCCTTAGTGAAAATATCCACAACCTATTCATTGGTGGGAATGTATTGGAGTTGTATCTTGTGTTTTGGAACTTCATCTTGAATAAAATGATATTGAGTGTCAATGTGTTTGGTGCATTCATGAAACATTGGATTCTTGACGAGCTTCAAAACACTTTGGTTGTCACAAAACAAGTGAATTGGAAGTTTCTTGGGAAGATCCATACTTGAAAGAATGCGACGTAACCATATCATCTCGCAAACTGCTCCATGTGTTGCACGATATTCTACCTCTGTAGATGATAAAGCAACCACCTGCTACTTTTTATTGTGCCAAGAGACATGACCGAAGCCAAGATGAAAAGTATATCCAGAAGTGGATTTCCTATCATCAAATGACCCGACATAATTTGAGTTCATGCAACCTTGCAATAAGAAGTTGTTATTCTTATTGTATTCTAGGACATATTCTGAACTACCATAGACATAATGAAGAACTCATTTTGTTGCTTTCCAATGACTAACCTTAGGTTCCTACATGAACCTCGAAAGATAACTCATAGCAAAACCGATGTTTGGCCTAGTGTTTGTCAGATATATGAGACTCCCAATAAATTGGTGATAGAGAGTACCATCTACCTATGGAGATTTATCATATCACAATAATTGTAACCCAGTTTCCATTGGAGTTGCTTTGGGCTTACAATCAATCATGCGATATTTCTTAATTAATGTCTTGGCATATTTCTTATGTGTCACTCTGATATGATTCTTCTTTTGTGCCACTTCTAAACCAATACAATAATGAAGAAGTCATAGATCTATCATCTCAAATGACTTTTTCAAGTCACCTTTCACTACATCTATCAATTTCTTTGAACTACCAGTGATAATAAAATTATCAACATAGAGTACTAAAATCACTATATCATAACCATTTTTCTTGATATAGATATTAGCATCCGAAGGACTTCTCTTGAATCCATGTTGCAATAGGTGATTTTCTATTTTTATGTACCAAGCTCGTGGAGCTTGTTTTAACCCATACAAATTTATAAACTTTTTGCTCTTGGCCTTCAACCATAAATCCTTCTGGCTAAGTCATCTACACTTGTTCCAACAAATCATCATTTAAGAAGGCACTTTTGACATTCATATAATGTAGCTTCCATCTAAACTGATCTGCCATAGCACAAAGTACATGAATGGTAGTCATTCTAGCAGTGGGTGCAAAAGTCTCTTCATAGTCAATACCTTCTTTCTGTGCATAGCTCTTTGCAAAAAGGCAAGCCTTATGCTTATCTATAGTTCCATCTGTCTTATACTTCACTTTGAATACCCATTTGCAGCCAATGGGCTTCTTTCTAGAAGGTAGATCAATTAGATTCCAAGTGTTATTTTTATGAGAGACATGTTTTGCATACATAGCAGCCTTCCATTGAGGCTTACTAAGTGCATCTTGAACTGAGGTAGGTTCATGTTGATCCAATGAAGTCATATAAACTCTTTCATCATCCACATCCATATCTTCTTCTCTATCTTCCTCTGCATCTACAAAAATTTCATCAAATTGTTGGTAAAGCTCGTAAACCTTTGAAGTTGATGCTTTTGCTCTCATCTGATGAGTCATACTATGTGTACAAGGTTTATCTATAGTTAGATCTAGAGGTGTAGTCAATTTTGAATCTCTCATTGTGCTAGTATACCATTTTGGAACCTTTTTCTATGGAGGTGGAGTCTCTTTCTTAGGCTCCTCTTCATAAAGGTATACAGTTGAAGATGTGTCATATGATGTGAAAGCTTCATAAAATACTACATATCTACTTATGTGATTTTTCTTGGTTTTAGGATCTATCAACCGATATCCCTTGAAATGCTCATCATAACCAAGAAAATAACACTGCAAGGTTTTCTCATCTATCTTATTTCTCTTATATTTTGTAATGTGCATGAATGCCTTACACCCAAAAATCCTTAGATGGGAAATGGATGGTTTTCTACCACTCCATGATTCTTGTGGATTCATTCCCTTAAGAGATTTTGTGGATGCTCTATTTAAGAGGTACATTGTTGTATTGATAGCTTTTGCCCAATACTTTTGCTCAAGATGTGCCCCTGTAAGCATACAACGAACCATTTTTATGATGGAACGATTCCTCCTCTCAACAACTCCATTTTGCTATGGAGTATAGGCTATTGTAATTTGCCTCTTAATCCCATGTGAATTAAGAAATGCAGAAAATTATTTTGAGGTGCATCCCCCCACCTCGATCTGAGAAAAGGGTCTTAATTAAACATCTTGCTTCCTTCTTAACAATTTTATTGAACTGCTAAAAATACATAAAAGCCTCTCACTTCACTTGCAAAAATAAAACCCACATCTTTCGTGAGTAGTCATCAACAAACAATTGAAAATACCTCTTTCTCCAATAACTGTTGGTATAGGATTGTACAGATCGGTGTGTACCACCTCCAAAGGTCTTTTGGCTCTTGAAGAGCTCAACTCAAAAGTACTTGGTGTTGCTTCCTTGCTAAGCAATCTGAGAAAACTAGTAAATTGGATGAAAGGTTGGTAAGACCTTTCACCATCTCATATTTACTTAACTCAAGTAAATATCCTGAAATTAGATGCCCATATCTCTTGTGCCAAAGAGAAGTGGCCTCCTTTGTGTTTACCGCCATGGCAACATGAGGCATAGAAATGGCATCTAAAGTAAATAAGCCATGCTTGTAGGAACCTGTTGCAACATGCTTTTCCTTCCTGGTGATGAAGCATCGCTTCTTTCCATCCTCAACTCTAAAATCAACAACCATATTTTTATCCAAGATCTGAGGGATTGACAAAAAATTATTTGCTAATATTGAAACATAGAGAACTTTTTTAATCTAATATTATCCATCTGGAAGAGTGATAGAAATATCTCCTTCACCCTGGACTCAGTAGGTCTTATCATCATCTATTGTAATTGGTTTGCCTTCCTTAGCCTCAAATATCTCAAACCATGATTTATCACCAATCATGTGTTTACTGGCGCCAAAATCAATATACCACATAGGATCCTTTTGCTGAGAAGTTGTGTGAGTCATGAGCACCTTGTGTGCCCTATTAGAATATGACTTTGATTCCTCATAAGCAACATGTCCCTTGGGTTGCTTATTCTTCTTTTGTGGTTTTTACTTGCCCTTTTTTTTACCTTGGTCTTGTGGTTGTTTATTTTTAAACCAACACCTGTTGGTGTCATGGTTGTCCATATCACAAATCTTGCAATATTTATTTTGTTTCTTTTGAGGTTCCTTTCCTTTGGAACCTTTGGAAGAAGATCCTCCCTTCTAAAATTTACCCTATCTTCTTGACCCTTATGTTAAGTAAAGTGCATTATTTGTCACTTCATCTCTTTGAATTTTATTTGCCTCCTCAGTTTGAAGCAAATTTACCAACTCCATAAAAGTAAATTGTCTCATGGAAACTTTAAGGGATGTGATCAACATCTTGTAGGAATCTAGAAAAGCTCTCAAAATGATTGAAGTCAAGAGCAGATACTCTACTTTTTCTCCCAAAGCATTCAACTTGATTTTCAATTCTGCCACTCTATATAGGAATAGTTCTACTAATTCACCAGACTTCATACTGAGAGTATGAAGTTCAAATTGAAGGTTAATAATGGTGGACTAATTCTTCCCTTAATATACGGTAACTAATGCATCCCAAGCATCTTTACCAGTTTTAGCATCACAAATATGAGGTTGTATCTCATCAGTAGTAGCAAGTATGATAAACATGAGGGACCTTTTATCCTTTTTATCATATTCATCCTGATTTGTACCTAGTGTACTAGGATGTTTTGTAGTGCCAATCACTACATCCCATAAATCTTCAACCTAAAGAATGGCTCTCATATTTGTTTTCCATGGAGTAAAATTGGAACCTTTGAGCAACTATGAATCTGAAAGATATTTGTGAATAGAGGCCATTGTGAAGGTTCCTTATATCACCAAAATGGTCCTCCTTTCTTTATACTTACAAAGAGTACGTGGATGGGAATTCACTCAAATTGATGGCACCTACCTCAAAATCCTTTCGAAAAAGGATGATGAGGTGGAGGAGTTTAAGCCAAGCAATAAGAATGAATTATGGTATATGATGGAGTGAATATCAATATACAATTGTCTTTCCTTATTTATTCCCAAATATTTATAGAGAACAATAGCTCAGACATCGTTGTTGCAACTATGTTAAGCGTTAGATACAGTAGCCCAAAGCACAATAGCTTTACTTGTAAGTGTGGGCCAGAGATACTGTATATACTGAACACTATGATACAATAAATTGCACAAATAGGTTTAAAATTTGGGGTCTTATTTGTTTCTAAATTTTAACTTATGATTGAAATGCAAAAAAATAGGAAATTAAATGCATTAAAAAATCACCATTGTCCACAAATTTTAAAGATAGGTGTCGGTATCTACCGAAAATGCACCTATTTACAATGCCAATTTTTTTAAGGTGTTGAATGCAATAAAAAATGCACCTTATTTTAAAATAATTTTTATAAGAGATTTGATTTTGTAATTGCTATTTACAATTCCACAATCTCCCCCCCTTGTATTAGAATTTTGTAAAAAAATAATGTTGTTTTGTCCCCCCTTTTTGGTTGTAAAATAAACAAGGTGTGAAAAGATCTTGATAACCCTTTTAGTTTGCAAAAGAAACAAAGTGCAAATATTGGTTTCTTATCCCTCCTTGTGAAAAAAATACACTAGGTTCTTGAAATTTTGCAATGAAAATAATGCTCCTATCTTGCTTGGTTTAATTTTAGTTGCAAAAGAAATGAATGTACAAAGTATATAAAAAATGTACCTTTCACTGCTCCTTTGTCTTTGGCAGAAAAAATGCTTTCTTTTATGGTTTCCTTTAGCAAGAAAGTCTCTCCCTGTCGCTTTCTTGAGCAAAAAAAATTGCTTTGTCAAGAAAACACAATTTTGCTTTGGCAACAAAAAAATTGCTTGGCACAAAAAAAAATGTCTTTGGCATGGGTGAAATTTGAACCCTCGACCACCGGATTGCCAATGCCTTGGTGCTGGTTCAACTAGCCAGTCGAGCTAGTGAGGTGAATCTAATAGAAGACAATAATAGTTCAACTTATTATCTCCTCTAGTACACGACAGGAAAAAAAAAGGAGTTGCTCATGGGATTCGACCGCGTGACCTCGCACATAGCAGCTTAGCTTCAACAACCCTACCATCCTAGCTATAGCGTTGAATGAAAATAAATACGTGCGACGAAAAATTTATTTCCATTTTTTACCATTAGTTTCTTTTAAAAAATGAGACATTTAGTCCCACATTTGTCCCATGGAGGTTTTTGTGAGCATTTAAAAACTCCAATGCTCATTTTTAACAATGATTGCCTACGAAAAATCAGGAGGGTCATGAACACCTTTTTTTGTGGAAACTAACGAATCACCACGCGACACATCAACTCATCGAAGTATGCCACATCACCGCTTTGTGGACCAATCAAAATTCACCACATTAGCACCATGCAAGATGCCATGTCACAGGTTGCGACATCAGTAGCCCGCTAGGTCAACATCCACATCAGTGCTCAGTTGTCTACCTTGATTCATGTGCCCACCATATCATCATTATGCTAGGTCAGTAATCACGTTAGTACCCAATTATCCACCTTGATCCGCATACTCATCACGTTAGTCATTAGGTTTTCGCTATGTGTTCACCCACTTCGAGGTTCATGCATAGACCAAGGGTTGAATAACTACCTGCACCTATGCACCCATATTAGCTCAAATTACTACCTCAAAATACATATTCATTACCGTGGCTCTGATACCATATTGAGCAAAAATGAGCATTTGTTTGAATTCATAATGAGCAAACATATATATAGTACAACGAAGAGCAGAGTTGGTTGAATAACCAATCAATCTAACCAATTGCCCGAACCACCTTATAGGAATCCACTTCTAACATAGCGCACTAAAATTTAATATAATAAGCTAAAACTATGCTAACAGCTTAATATATTACTAATGCTAAATGGATTATTGCAATAGTAAATATAATGTACCCTTATAACTCCAATATAACTTTAGTTATAGCAAGCAATAAATAAAATGAGATTTTAACTTAATAATTCTTCTAGATTATATTATCTTGTCTTGATGTTGTGAGGTGACGAATTTGAAACCTTCTGGAATATGGTGCTCATGGGCAGTCAATGCCTTCTTTGACCAGCATTGGTTTCTCCCTTGAGTAGCACTTCTCCGTAAATGGCACTGATATTCTCCTTAAGGAATGCTTGGTCTATGAAAACTTCTTAAATGTAGACTTACACATTTGAATGGTGCATAGGCTTGAATTAGTCTACTTCCTATGAATGTGCTTCACACCATTCAGTGCTTGACTTCATTTTACCTCGTTCTTTGCTCCTTCTCCAAAATGGGTGCCTTAAATAGGTTTGTTTCCTTGTAGATTACGGATAAGTGTCACTTGGACGATACTAAGTAGGTGATGATATTCCTCCAACGTACCTTTATGCAATGATGAGTTTGATGGTAACCTCCCAAAGATTTTTAACTCCTTTTTATATGAGCGTTGGATTATTTATGAATATTGGGGCACTTAAAACTCTTGTTCCAAGTGGCACTCAAGGCTTTCGCATGTAAGCCTTTCTTCTAACGCTCCAAGGATGAGTATTGTAACCCTATATTTGCCTATATCTTTGTATTGTATGTTGGCTTGCTATGTTTCTTGGAATGCAAGAGTTTTCTCTTCTCCTTTTGCACACTATCTTGATGAGGATAATTGGTGGCTCCAACTGTAATGCTCCAAGGTTTTATGGCACTCCTAATGGCAATCTTGTAGTAGTTTTTCTTGTGCTCCATTTTGATGGTCATTCTCTCCAAGTAATGGCCTTTGGGTATAACACTTTTCCCTTATACCTTGATGCTTGTAATATGATGTTTGTGTAGCTTTTGTAACCTATTCAAATGCTGATTTGTATCCTTTGTAGTAGCACCTTGTTCTTAAATTTATAGTGCTATTCCACATAGATAATCTCCTTCTGTATGTTGTCCTTTATCTACATAGACTTTAATGATAATAGCCTCTTGTAATGGCTCTAATATTGTAGGTGAAATGCTTGCTTCTAGGTTTGGATTAGACGTGAAGAAATGGTGTTTTTAAACACCTTGATTTTGAGAAGTGCAAGCTCTTTGGTGGCTCTTTCCTCTTGCTCGAACTCTAACCTAAAACCTGCTGAGATAATGGTCATGTTGTTTCCTACAATGAGAGATTATTTTATCCTTTTTTTAAGGAACAAAAGAGGTGCTTTATAATAGTTAGATTTGCACCAATATGGCAGACCTTTTTTCTAAAATCCTTTTTTATTTTGATGAGGCAGCTCATTGCTTTCACTAATCTTCTTCCTTAGATAATTTAATAAGAGTTAATCCAAGCTAATAAGATACTCTTAATAAGGATTTTTGCACTTTGCACTTAAATGAAACCCTTATATATTCCTTGAATCTTGAGACTCACCAAGTATCAATTTGAGGCTTCCTTCAAGGACTTTAATGGTAGTCTCCTTCTCCACCTTTTTACTTGTATTGGTGGCTTCTTTTGGCCATGAAATGTTGCAGATTTTGTACTAGTTTTATGTCTTTAACAATCAAAACATAAACTAATTTCTTAAGAGTAACTAGTTAAAGATTAACTAGTATAGTGCTAATGGATTAATAATGCACTTTAATGGTAACAATAATATCATATTATTGCTCTTGTAAATAAACTCTCAAAATAATTCCAAATGCACTTAATAATTTTTGCAACTTGTAAGAGTAATCTGTAAAGAACCCTTAATCAATAATCTACAATTTTCACTACAATCAATATCGTAGGATGTAGTCTTATTGCTTTCTAGATAGATAATAGGTAGGTGATAATTTTATTTCTTTCAAAAAATATCCAATTCCTATTTAATGTGCAAATATATCTTAAAATGAACCCTCCTTTTTGCACTTTCTTGAATACTATAATATGAGCCCTTCTCCTTGCAGATTTAATCTAAATATAGTGGTTAATGGAATTTGATAATAAACCCTAATTTGAAGGTCAACTAATTGCATCCTAGTTGCTTACCTTTAATGGTTTATGTCGTAGATGTAGATCTTGGTGTTTTGATTCACCAAGTTGTTGCCTTGTAATGGATGAATTTGTATCTTCTTGTTGGTTATCCAAAATAGCTTATTGCTTCACCAAATTGTGGTCTTGAACTTTCTATCTTGAGCCTAGGGTTTTGTGTCTTGATCCTTCTAGTGATCTTTATTTTTTTGTAGTAGGTTTAGAAATTCCTTGCTTCTTAAATGTGCCTTCTTGCTGTGAGAGGTAATCTTCAAATCTATTGGATTTGGTAGGATTCTTTTGTATGAATCTTCCTTCAATATTCTTGTTGAATTCTAACTTCAAATAGGATCTTCTTCTTCTCAAGATTCTAAATATCTTGAGGTCTTCATTGGATTATTCTTATGGATTTGGCACTCTTTGCCAAATTCTTCTTCTCTTGGGCTTGTTTTCGGATGGTGATAATTGTCCCAAGTCCTTCACTATCAAGAGCTTCTCCTTGGTAGTGGATTTCTTCAATGAGTTTTTATAGGAACTCTTTCTATGATGCTTCTACGAGATCTACAATAAGGCTCTTCAAGCCTTCTTCTTGTTTCTCATAAAGACCTCTCTAAGGTCTTCAATCTTGCAGTTTGTATGGTCTTCCAAATGAGACCTTTAACTAAACCTTCTACTTCTGGAAGTTTTAGTGATGAGATCTTCTTCTTGGATCTCTAAAATTTATTGCTTTTGGATTCTAGAATGGGACCTTGTTGGTTCTTTTCTTATGAAATTTGCAGGTTTTAATGGATACCACCAATCTCCTATTTCGTGGACTCTTCTCCACAGTCTTCTTCAGGAAATCTTCTCTAGAGTCTTCTTCAGAATTAAGGCTTATGTGGTCCTTTCTTTTGGATCAAGGCTTCTGGTTCTATGGCTTTTTCTGCTTCTGCACTCTACAAGTATTGATCTTGAATGGATATCACCAATCTCCTATCTCCTCCTTAACTCATCTTTTGGAGTATCTTCTTCCTTGAATCTGCTATAAGGCTATTGTGGTATTTTCTTCAATTTTACAATCTATAGGATTGTAGCTCTTGTAATGAGATCTTTTTTTGAGGTCTTTGAAATCTTCAATCTTCTCCTTATTACTGCAAGTGTTGGAATGATTCTAAGAAGATATTCTTCCTAGCTCTCTTGTAGGAAGCTTCCAAACCTTTTTCTGAATCTCCTTTTCCTTCAACAAGTTGTTAGAAACTAGAACAAAATAATTTATAATTTTGGAGATAATAATCTTCATTAGTTGATATGTCAATCTAGTGGTATGGATGTTGAGTCCTAGTCTTCACGAGTTTTTCTACAACTTATTGCAAAAAACTCTAGCCAAATGTAATCTCAGAATTTCTATTACTGAGATTTATTTCAGTCCTCTCAATCTTCCTATTCTTATTGACCTACTAGACTTCTCTTATGATGACTTTTGCAAGTGGTGGTGTACAAAGGTGAGTCTGGTTTGTAAAAATGCAAAAAGAAACTATGATGTATGTAGGCCATCCTATTCTCTATTCATCGTGGATGTGATGCCATTGTTAGCTTTTGAGGATATATGTAGTGGGAGATCTAACACAGGTCCTAATAATATGTAAAAAATATGAGAGAGTGATTTTGTAATATGACTGAAATATACTATAAATAGAAAGTGGTGAAAATACAATGCAGTATGGAGGTGATGGTCACTCCATTAATATAAGTTAAAGAACTACATTGTACTCCATACAGAAGTTCTACCACTATCTACTACTGTCTAATGTAATGCACTTGATATGCTTGATGTGTGCTTGATATCTCTATGAGACCTTTAATATAGGAAAATAGATTCCTTGACCAACACTCTACCTAATTGTACAAGGAGACACCTTGCACATTACAACTTGCACATTGATACTTGTGCATTCATTACATTGCTTGAAGTAAGTAGCTAACTTCCCCCTAAAGTAATCTCCTACTCTAACTATGTATCAAAGGTGGTACATTTACATGACCCAAATAATATAATATACTCTAACTCTAACAAGTATTTAGTCTTTTGCAATGTTAAAAAATTGTGTTCCCATTATTAGGATACCTCAATGGTAAAGACATTAGACTCTCCTTTGGGAGACCCAAGTTTGATACACAAAAAAGGTGATGGTAAATAAATTAGGGTCTTCTTTAGAATATCCAAGTTTGATTCACGGGAAAGGTGGCCCCAATATATCCCTTCTTGAATGCTTCGATTATTTATATATGTTTCCAACCTAAAAAAATAAAAAAATAATTTTTTTATTGATAGAAGTGTTTTGAAAGGACCCAAAACCTTATACAAAAAGAAACAGGGTGAAACCAATAGTAATCACCACAACAAGATAAGGATTACAAAAAAGATATAGAGAAAACACAAATAATATAACAAAGTAGACAAAGGAAATTCCAATAGATCCCACAAAAAATCCATTAGTAATTCAATTAAAACCACCAGAAAAAACTCATACAATCCAATCAAAAGGATATTAGGGGAATCCCATCGAATCCTAGAAACCCAAAAAACTTACAGAGATGAACAAGCACATAATACTCTAACAAACCAAGACATTAATCCAACCAGTAGGATTCAAGCTACTTGAGTTGTTCAAAATCCTTCTTTCTTGTTTGGTTCACTCTTTTTGATCTGGCTAGCATCAATGGCTTTGGACACACGAATAACATTTTTGAAGATTATTTGGATTTTGGTAAAGGCCAAATAACCACTTTCCAACATCTTAATCAAGATGGTCGTGGGATTGCGCTTTGCTCTTGCCAGAAGTTCCACATCATTTAGGAGATCAAATGTACCCCTAACGTTTCTCTTACTATCCACCTTATCACAATTCACATTAGTTGTATCATCATCCTTAGAAGACTCTTTGATGTCTACAACCTTCTTTCTCGAATACCTGGAGGAACGCTGGTGAGGAGTGGACTTCGCTTGCTTCGATGCCCTAACAACTTTGGCCCTCTTAGATTTTCTTGAGACTACCTTCTCATCTTCATCGCTTTTTGTAATATTTTGGAGACTGGCTTGGCTGGACCTTGGCCCTAAAAATCCAAAGGTAAATAACATCACATTTTGGACCTCTTGCTGCAACTTATATCTAAAAATGACTGAATGGAGACCTTTGTGAAAGTGCCTTTCCTTAAACCATCCATGGAAATTGTGATTGATCTAACAAGGTAGTCATGAACATTTATTTCCTTAACATATTTTAGATGATTAAGGAATACCAAATGAAAGCTTTGCAATGACTCATCAATCCCATCTTTGGTGAAGAATTGCATAATGGGAATTATGACTCTATTCCATGGTTCATGTAAATTTCTCCTTACAATTTCCCTTTCATCTCTTTCCATATTTCTACCATTGTTAGGAAAATGTTTTAGTTCCTTCATCATTGAATGTTTATCTCTTCATATGACATCACCATCATCAAGAAGCCCAGATATCTCAGTAAGAAGCTGACTATTCACCTTGAAATTTAATCCCTTAATTTGAACACACCCATTATCTCAATATTCAATGAATTCCTTAGACTTCCTCATTATGGCTATTGAATTTCTCTAATAAGTGCAAGAAACCATGATTCTTAAGAATTATTTTGACATCCACATCCATAGAGAGGCAAATGGGCTCCAACAAAGCCATCTCAAATTGGGGATTATTGCCAGAGAAATGCAGAAGGAAACTCTGAAACTATTTCCAATTGGTAAGTTTAAATAAATTTGGGAAGTATGATAGACAAGCATGCAGCAATGACGCATGCCAATGCTCTCAAGACTACAATGGGAAGACACAAGAAAAACTAGGTGAGACCTTTGCTTCTTGGCCTGAGTGTTGAAGATATCAATATTATCCATAACTTGAAGTTTGGGATTGTTATGGTTGAAGTTATCCATAAGGGATCAAGATTGCATAATTTCTTTGATAGTGCAAAGTTTTATGATTGTAATCCTACCAAAGAACATGTTATGACAAATGTGGCTCCAAAAAAACCTGAGATGGGAAAATCTCGAAACAAATGTGTTCATGCCACCTTTGAAAAGCTTTGGGGTTAGATTGCAAGAATCACAATGTTGACAATTGATGGACCCGAGAGTGACTTGGAAATAGGACTTGCCTGAATTTGATTGGATTTCCAACTTAGAATTTGGCCTACTATTGACAATAATATTTTTTGTCGATGGATTGATAATGCCACCTAGCTTGCTGATTGGGATTGCCCTTTAAGTTGACAGAGGCTTGCATCTCAAAAATTTTGCAAAGGATTAAATCATCATAGGGAAAGTGATTACTCCTAGGAAGGATGTAGGGGAATATCTTTTGAGAGTTATTTTGATCACTTGGACTGTCGTGCTTGCTAGAGAAGACAAATTCCATTGTCATAGTTTACCTCTACGAGTCCCAATGGGAAATTAAACCACCAAAAACAAAGGGATTCCTCCATAACCCCTCTATTAGCAAGTAAATATGTCGTTTTATTTTCTTCTCTATACACATGTTGGACAATGATGTTTGAATGCCTGCCCAATAAGCTTCTACATTCATTAATCATATTATGAACATTCCAAGGTGGATTTTGGTTTCCTTTGAGCCAATTTATGGTAAGCAAAGAATCACCTTCAACAATGGTGTGGTCATAATCAAAGTCCTGCATAATTATCAAGCCTTGGTAAATAGTTCCAACTTCGGTTAGGTTATTGGATTGGATCCCAATATTGTTCACTTAAGAAATGATAATTTTACCACTATCATCTCTGATAATACCTCCAACGCCAATGATCCAAGGATTATCTTTTGTCACACCATCAAAATTGAGTTTGAACCAACCAACTAGAGGAGAGTTCCACCTTATAATAGCTCTATCAATTTGGAATTGTGAGGGCTCGGGATGATTGGACTTAAACTTGAATAGGTTAAACAAGTGAGTTTCAAGGTCGGGTTTAAAGTACCTTCGAAGAAGACACCAGTTGAGCATTCTCCAAGGCAAGAGTGATAACACGATGGAAGACAGATCGATGGTCTTTTCTTAACCCATTGAACACTCTATTTTTGTGCTCCAACAAAACTTGTCACAAGTAATGATGAAGACAAGTAGACTAGAGGAACTTGAGCTGGGGATGTGAAAAATATTTTGGCCATTCCTCTATCAGCTGGCATAGGGATAACGGATGAACCCACACAATGTTAAAGAGATCAAAGAGGGAGTTTAAGATGCCAAGGAAAAATAGGCATTCCAAAAATAAGTGAAAGGCTTATTCTCAATTAGACTTATTGAGCATACAACAGTTTGTAATGTACATGCCTCTGCTAATGAGATTATCAATAGTTAGAATTTTATTCAGAGAGGTAATCGAAGAGAAGAAATTCACCTTTGGAATTAGGTGTTTAATCCAGATAAACTTTGCAAAGATCCATGGGTCTGATGGAGGGTTAAATATGATAGGTAAACTTGACTAAGAATTGACCATTATTGTAGAGTTTCCAAATATGAGTGTCGTTGGACTAAGTGCTTGGAATGACATAAATCCTTAGAAAATTTGATAGGTCTTTTGCAATATTTTTAAGTTCGTTGCTAAGATTATTAGTAGGAATAATTTTCCATTGTCGACTTGTTGGGGTTTATAAAATTGGTCACTTTGTCTCCAAACATCTTATTTGTGATAGGCTTCAAACTAGCCATACTTAGGTCATTTATTAGCGAATAGTCCTTCAGCCAAGCGTCTTCCCAAAATCAAATATTCCTACCAGATCCAAATTACCACCTTTGAACTTTTTTAACAATATCTCTGGATTGGATGATCGAGTTCCAGAAGTATGTTCCACTGGGAATGGGAAATTCATCCAGGATTGAGTTTTTTTGGAGATATTTACCTTTAATTATATCCATCCAAGAGGTTTGAGCATCCTTAAAAATTCTCCACCCCTGTTTGGCCATGAGGGCCAAATTCATTTTGTGCACTTTCCTGAAGCCTAGTCTGCCTTTATCCTTCTTAGAACATATCTTATCCCAAGCCACTAGCGGGAACCTGTTACGATTTTTCAGTGCCAGACCAAAGGAATTTCCTTTGTATTTGGTTTGAATTTTGGAAAATTGAGGTCGAGACTTTGAAGATGGAAATGAAGAAGATCGGGATACTCTAAAGACACACTTGGACCAAGGTTGTTTTAGCTGCTTGACTCAACAAAGCTCTTTTCCAGCTAGTTAATTTTTGGATAATTCTATCAATAACATTGTTCCACATCACATTTGTCATGTTACCATGAAACAAGGGCATGCCAAGGTAAATAGAAGGAAAATTTGAAATGTTGCATCCCAAGACTCTTGTTATGATTTGTTACCTTCAAAAAGAAAATTCTGCTTTTATTAGAATTGACCTTTTGACCAGCTCTCTCATAAAAAATTAGAATGGTTATGATTATTTTTGCTTTAAGAACAAAGGAGATGACAACCAAAATAGTGTCATTAACAAATTGTTGGTGGGTGATAGCCCTAGATCTTGAAGATGGCTTGATGCTAAAAAGAAGTCCAAGGAAACTTGATTGAAGGATCTTCCTAGGAACTAAATCATAATGATGAACAGGAAGGGGGAGAGCGGATTTCCCTATCTTAAATCTTCGAAGCTTTTAAAATATCTTGCAGCAAAACCATTAACAATAATAAAAAACCAAACAAAAATTAAACAATGTAATTCAATCCTTATAAAAACTAAATTTAACTAAGCCAACCAAAAAAAACTCTATCAAAATTTTTGTTCATATCAAGCCAGCGATTAAGTTCATGAATTGTAATTATAAGTTCTTGACAAATGAAAAATAAATAAAAAGAACATAGCGTTAATTTTAATCTTACATTTGTAAAGCCTTTGTATTAATGAAAAAGAAATAATCGACTTTCGAAGTCAAATCAAGGTATATTCAACTTTTAACATCTAACTTCAAGGTTTAAAATAATCGAGTTTAACCCAAAATACGCATCAGTTTGAAAATTTGAGAATAATCCAAAATATATGTTATCGGTGAATACGCATCAGTTTGAAAAATTGAGAATAATCCAAAATATATGTCATCGAGGTGAAAATACCGACTTGACGTACCTGTTAACTCAGCTTACCCTAAAATTTTATGATTAAAATTATGTTAATTTTTTTATTAGCAAGCCGAATATTCAACCTTACAAATTTGAATTTTAGATTTATAAGAATATTTGTAGTCAACCAATTCGAATTATTTAATAATTTTGAATTGAAAAACATATTAAAAAAAACTTGACCCGAAAGTAAAAAACATTTTAAAAACAAATTAGCCAAGTAGGAAGCTTTTTCCTTTTCCACAATGGAAAAAAATATAATGCTTTTATCAAAGCTTAACAGATTCGATTCATGTTTTAATTTTTTCAAAACAATACTTAAATATTTTATTGTAATATTATTATGTATTTGATAATAATTTAATATAAATAAAATCTATTTTATTTTAAATAATTAATTTTTAAAAAAATTATTATATAATTTTATCATTTTACAAAATAAAGACTATTAAAAATAAATAAATAAAAGTTTTATATCTAATTTTTTTTTTAATTTATAATTTATAATTTCCAACAGATCCTAAGGGTTAGGTGGATGGGCATTTACCAAGAAGAAATCTAGGTTCAAACCTTAGGGTTAGGGAAGAAAGGTAGTAGTCTCATTGAAATCCTCTGAATGTGTGCTAGAATGGTATGAACCCCGAGCAACAAGGTTCTCATCTCATTCCGGGTTACCCAAAAACAAGAGGGTGGGTTTGTTGGTGCAGTCTATATGGTTTGAACCTGAGCTGTCCAGATACTAAAAATAGTGGCTATTGTCAACTCTTCTATGTATCCAAAAAAAAAATTGGTATGAACCCTGAGCACTCCGAGTCTCCATCTCATGCCAAATTACCCAAAAAAACAAGACCGTGGGTTTATTGGTCCAGTCCCTATGGTTTGAACCCTACCCGTTACTAAAAATAGTGACAGTTATAACTCTTCTATATACTAAAAAAATTATAATGATTTAAACCCTAAGCTATCCAACTACTAAAAGTAGCTGTAGCTATATACGTTGTGTCCGGAATTTACGTTGGCAAGTTGAGGAATAGATTACAGCCTAAGTTACGATTAGTAGAGCACAAGGACTTTTGACGGTGGATTCTCCTAACCACTTTCTGAGCCTGTAAATTACAGAGTTCGGTCAAGGAAACAGTCCATACAACTATTGATGAATAGGACTGAATAGGATCAAAATGGATCTCCAACAACACTCATGGCGAATAGTTTTTATGGCACTTTTTGTTTTTTTAACAGCCGGCCATGCTTCCATTCACTCTAAGAAACATATAGTTTCTTCCCAAGGCAAGAACTTTAAAGTTAATGAAAATGGCAATCACCCACAAGTGTTTTTTGAGGTTACAAGACCAATTGCTATGAAGAACTCATCATGCTCTGTAATGGTTCTGCAGCATGATTTTGGATATACTCTGGGCAAGCCCCCTGTTACAGTTGCATACACACCACCTAAGGATTGCATTGCCAAATGGAGGAAAGTTGTTATGGAATGGAAGGCAACCTGCAGGGGAAGGCAGTTTGACAGGATTGCTGCAGTGTGGTTGAGTGGTGTTGAGATCCTCAGGACGTGCACTGCAGAGCCCACACGCACTGGCATTGAGTGGACTGTAAGCAAGGACATCACCAAGTATTCTGCATTATTGAAAACCGATCAGACCTTGGTTGTTGAGCTTGGCAATCTGCTTGACAGTACTTACACTGGGATATTCCATGTTAACATCACTATCCATTTCTGGAATGAAAACCCACAACAGCAAGCGCATGTGATGCCACCATATTCAGTTCCAGCAGATATCATCTTGCCAATCTCAAATCCATCTTCTGAGAATGGTGGGCATTGGTTTCAGATACAGAATTCATCAGATCTCCAGTCAAGGGAGCTGCAGCTGCCCTTGAATGTCTATAGGGCAGTCCTTGAAGTGTTTGTGTCTTTCCATTCAAATGATGAGGCGTGGTATTCAAATCCACCCAATGATTACATTAAGGCAAACAATCTGACCGATATGCCAGGCAATGGAGCCTTCAGAGAGGTGGTGGCCCTCATAGATGGTATACAGGTTGGTGCTGTGTGGCCTTTTCCTGTGTTATATACGGGAGGGCTGAACCCTTTGTTCTGGAGACCTGCTGTGGCTATTGGGGCATTTGATCTTCCTACATATGACATTGAAATCACCCCTTTTCTAGGGAAGTTGCTAGATGGAAAAGATCACACATTTGACCTCCTAGTGACAAATGCTCTCGATGTGTGGCTTGTAGATGCAAATCTGCACCTTTGGGTGGACGATAAGAAACGAGTGACAAAGGGAGGACTGATCAAATATGATGTTCCATCATACCAGCGCAGTTTGAGTTCTGATTTCAAAGGTTTAGATGGGTTCTTCAAAACACGTGCTAAAAGACACATCTCTTACACAGGTTGGGTGGAATCATCTGATGGAAATTTCACTACCCAATTCGTTCAGAAGTTCAACTATGTTAACAAAATGAATTTTCATAGCAGTGGCGATGTACAGATTGTAGACCAAAATATAGGAACCGATACCCGGATTATTGTGCAGACAAGCTCAAATGTGGTGCTCTCTTCCCAAGTTTCAAGTTCGTTTCCTTTGTATATATATTTTGAATCCCTAGACAAGGGAAATGGCACATCTCTGGAGACAGCAAATATTTCCATGGCACTCAAAAGGGACATTTTCACCGTTACACCTTCTGCAAGCTCCTTCAGTTCTCTCAATAATACTCAAGATGCACATGGCTATATATATGTTCAGAAGAACCTAGTGCTGAGTGGACTGGGAAGCACTCAACAGACATACAGTTACAAGAGCACTAAAGGCTGCTATTTTCGGACTCTGAGTGTAAGCAACTACACCTTTCTTAGAGACAGCACGGACACCTTATGTAAGACTAACAAAAGTATCTCAGAAAAGGGCCACATTTAATAGGCACATTGAATGTTTGACGTGAAGTTCTCATACGTGGTGCCTCTTACTTGGAAAATCAAAAGTAATATTTCTCTGCAGCTACTATTCAAATAAGAATCAAGTACCACATATAAAAATATTTATTCTGTCTTATAAAGCATATTATATTTCAAATTCTCAGAGTTGTCCCTGCAGAAAAGGAATTAGAAGTCTGCACAGCAAATAATATCATTTTATATATCTTTCTCCATTTATTTACTATAAGGAATTCTTGTCATGCTTTGAGATTTGCCATATTAATTTCTTCTCTTCCCTTCCAAGATTAGGCATCATGACATTGTATGTTAGATCTGAATATGAAAGAGCTTGAGATAAGAATCTCCAGTATTTGAAAAATCAAGAACATGAGTTCATAGATTCTATGGGATCTTCTCTCCCGCTTTTGCACTTCCAACACTAGCATTCTAAGAAACCAGTATCTCAGTGAATGCTTTTATATGCATTTCAGAGAACACTAGCATTCTAAGAAACCAGTATCTCAGTGAATGCTTTTATATGCATTTCAGAGAAGAGAAAAGTACGCGCAGATCTGCTATTGTCATTTAAATATGATATTTAAGTTTGTAGGACATATAATCAATTTTTTTATTCCCTCTGTCTTCTTCATTTGCCGTAGGTAAATCATTTTTCTTTTTGACATGCTATAAAGCAAATTGGAATATTATTTTTATTTGAATATGAGGGATCTTTAGAGGCAGACACAAAATTTCTCTTTCTTCACATTGTTCATTGTAATAGTGGGTAGCCAATGTTTGCTTGATGTCTACAGATATGAAAAGATTTTTCTGTCATATTTATGATTGAGAAGAAAGTGATTAAAACTCCCTATATGGTAAAGTTTCAGATTCTTCTTTCATTCACCAAAAACATCATCACATTACTAGTTAGAAAAATGAACTCTTTTATGCAATTTCGTATTTAACTATGATATTTCACTGAAGTAGTTTTATTGTAATTTTAATTGAAAATAAGGCCATTGCTGGAATGTGGAATAGGACAGTTACTATCCATCATAGAACTCCCCAGCCTAATACCCAAGGACATTGTCAGAAAACATATGTTTGTTACTCTTCAGCCTGATACCAAAAGAGATTCAGAAAACAGATGTTGTTTAGACATTATTGGAAGAAAAATGGCCACATTAATTAGAAGAAATATTTAGACTTCTATGTGAGGACATTGGAGACAATTGAAATAAGACTAACAAAAGGAGGCCATCCTTTTGTTACAGTAAGTAGTGACAAGTCAGACGTTGCAAAGAAGTCAACATATAGACCAACCCATACTCATAGTTGCATCAGAGCTTCCTGCCATTAGAAAGCTTGATCTAGGCTTTTCCCTCCTCAACTTGTACGTTTTTCTTACTGTTTAGCTTTTCATGTACCTACAATATCTGCTTATTTTTTGTTGGAAAAGAAAGCATAAATTCCCAAAGCTAGAGGACATATCATATCCATATCAATGAGCCTGCCTTAGCAAAAGTCAACCAACTGTCAATTACCAAATGCAGAATCAATGAACAAGTTACAAGAACAGGGTTGAGGCTGCATGGAGTCAAAAAGGCACATGATCCATAATAAAGATCAAATTTACAGATCTATGAGCAGTTTGAATGTTCAATAAAGCTAATACCTATCCACCGCTGTAGAGGTTCCCTCAAAATACTATCCTTCAGTCCTCGACAAAAGGAAAGAAAAATTGATTCAGACCATTAGGAACAATACATTAAATGGTTTCTGAAGGAACCTAGAAATCACTATACCTTTCCTTACCAATAAAGGCCTGATCAAATATTGAAGGCAATCACCAACTGCTCACCTTTATCTTACATATTTTGAAAGAGTCTGGATATTCTAATGAATTTCAATCTTCAAAGTGAGACTGAAGCAAAATCAACCCAAGTTCATGCTGCTTATTTGTTGGAAACAGCATATAGACTTATGTGCTGAAACAACAAATAAAAAATCCAGCTGGTTGAGAAACTAAGCTCAATAGAAAGTTTATCCTGGTAGTGTTCTGACCTATTTTGTTTTGCAAATATGAAATCTTTGGAAATTGAACTTGAGGATATCAAAGATTCAAACCAATAAAACCAATTTTCTCAGATTTGAACTGTAAAAAATAAAATATTGTAAACAGTGAACATCTTCAGTTGAAAACTCAAGTTTACCACAAACTGCTAAAAAAAGCCATAATTACTGCATGCATCTAAAGTTTCACCTTTTTCCTGTAAGTGAAAAGCCAAAGTAATTGCTTCTTTATCCACACTTTCTTTTAGGTCTGGATCCCTTTTTTTGTCCTCTGAAATGATGCGAAAATCATACAAGTGTCTTCTTCTATTCTACCTATTTCCTTCCCCAACCGAATGATTAGAATTCTCCTCTTCCCCCTTAGGGAAAAACACCATCATTGAAGAATCCTTTGGTTTTATCCTCAGCCGCAACTCCTGTTCCAGCTTCTTCCAAATTCCTCCAGAGTACTAACCTTTGCTATAATTTCTTATACATCTATTATCCTTCTTAGGGAAAAGCTGTGTGTTCTTTCAAACTAAACCAACACTATGAAAGCCTCCAGCATACAAAGCCCCCGCCCATTCTTCAAAGATCTTTTATCCTTTTCTTGGCCAACATTATGCCGGATGGTCATGGTCATGCCATGTCCTATATTTGAATGCCACATTTTCAGAGTCTACAGTTTGCCTCCAAGTTTTCCCCGGAGTGCGCATCATCTCTAGTTTTCCCCGCAGTGCACATTTCCCAAATTTATCTCTATGTAGATTGACACATAAGAAAATTGACACAAATAGAGGATAGAATGCAGAAATATGCGGGTCCTTTCAATAATAATAATGCCTTGTTATATAATTATAAAATGTTCTAACTGGCCATATAATTAACAGTCATGAAATTTGACAATGTAAATAATCACAACTAGTATGTACGTTGTTGTTTCTCAGAAATTCCCACTCAATTTGCATTTACAAAACAATGTATACATAAACCCTCCCACTCAATTGGATATTACCAACAATTTAGAAACTTCTCCTGAAACAAACTACAACGAACTCTTGGAACTGCGTGCATTGTTCTCTTTAAGAAGAACTGCGTTGTTTGCTTCTTTGCTTATTAGCACCAAACATTGGACAAATGCCAACTGCTCTCATCAACCAAAGTCTGCTTTCTCCTTGGTCGAAGAGTTCTCGATATTCTTAGCACTGTAGACATCCCTACTCTCAAGAACTAGAGGCGCACTGTGGATGGTACTACTCATCATGGATCTGCTAGAGACCACACTCATCAAGCATGACCACTGATGACAATATAGCTGCAATGAGAAAAATCTTAGAGCAATGAATCAGGGAAAGGTTACCATCACTGTTCTGGATTTCAGGCTCACCACCTGCTTTAATGCCAGTTATGAAAGAAGACACAAAGAAAAGTTACTGTGTAGAAACGATGTCCTTCTATTAAGAATAATGCATTCTTACATAATTACCAATTGTTGTAAGTTTAATGTAAAAAAATAACATTATTGAAACTAAACCTCCTTTGGCTCCTCTTCTTTTCATATTTGATTTTCATTATTTATTTGGTATGCCTTAGCAAATTCTAATTTCCACAACATAATAAATATATTTATATTTAATTGTTGGATCCATCACACACATTTTTTTTTTTGTTTTGTTTTTAAGATGGGTGAAGATTCTCACTTAAGACATCAAAATAAATGAATTTTACATAGTAGAGTATAGAAAAACTCCGCACAGCACTGTACTAAAGTCCTTTTTTTAATCAAAACTTATGAATGCAGGTTGTTTCTCCAACAAAGTTGCTCCTTGAAATTCTCAATAGTCTCTCAAAAAAATGCAGAAATAGGTTTTTATAGCCTATCCCGCACAGTTATAGATGATAAGATCATTGTCACTAGATTAAAATCAAGCAACAAAGACTTCATGAAGTACCCTGTTTTCCTCTAAAACTTGGTCTTTCAACTCCAGAATTATGTCACCAATGCTGTTCCCATTTCTGATCTTGTATTCATTTTCAAGTTTCAGGTAACTTAGGTTCGAAGGGAAAATTTGGCACAAAAAACAAAGTTATGCAGAAACATGGATTTTGGATTCTATTCATCTCATGTCTATCCCCTTTCCCACTAATGCATAGCAATAACTAGTGGAATAGGAAAGGTATGATACTGATCCTTCAATAGAATTAAAGGACTTCAGTCTTCCTACTGAGGCACATGAAGAAGGACCTGTTGAATCTTGTATAAAAACCATCAGAAGGATTCAAACAAGTTAGATGAAAAAGGAAAAAGAACTGTGAATGCAGCAAAGTTTTGAATTCAGGGATAGATCAAGAAGAATCATCTCTACTTCATGGCCATGGAAAATTCCTGATCCAAATGGACAGTATCACCTCTTCAATTTCTCTTCACTTTCAAAATATATCCAAAAAGTAAAGAACATAGACGCCAAAACTAATGATTCTAAGAAACAGTGGAAGAATTTGCTGCTGCAAAGGAACCAAAAGCAGAATCCCCTAAGGAGGATTAACCACAAGAAACTTGGTCACTATGACATATAAGGAACAAGAGGCATTTGAAAATTACATAATCTTAGAGTGGTGCAAATTAGTCCCAATTAGAGAAACTGAACTACTAGAACTTAAACATTTCAGTTTAACCTCTTCCTTTCTACTAGAACTTAAACATTTCAGTTTAACCTCTTCCTCTCTTAGTTCTCTTGGCCTTTTGGCTTTGGCCTTCTTTCCATACCTATATTCCCAACACAAAGTAAATGATTTCAACATGTATCATGTGCTTCTATCGTTTTTTTACTTGTTAGAGGATTTTAGTTTTACGATATTGGCTTTAGATTCACCTTGTAAGGCTTTGCAATGTAAAGGTTATTATAGGTTCTTATTTTCAATAGCCGGTGAAGGTTTAATGGCTAATAATATTCTAGCGTTGCACCTCTACACACCAAACTTCTATCTCCATTTAATTTGTTTTTTTTTAATATTTACTTTATTCTTAATGGAACATAACTATTGCTTGTTATTCTTAAAAAGTTTTTTTTAAATACCTTAAAATTAGCTAAAACAAGATTAGATTTATCAAATTAAAGTTTGGTAAACCCTAAGTGATCCATATGAGATACATTTTACTTCAGAGCATTATAAAAAAACAACAAAATGATGGTTGACTTTTAAAGTCGTAAAGTTGTCATAAACTACTTTCCGTTATCTTTTAGTCATAAGTTTTTCCAACAAAGTCAAAATTGAATGAAACTTCCAAAGGATGTTTTGACAGCAAGAGTAACATTCAAAATTAAATTAACCTCAAACTAAGCCTTGTATCTTTTAGTCATAAGTTTTTCCAACAAAGTCAAAATTGAATGAAACTTCCAAAGGATGTTTTGACAGCAAGAGTAACATTCAAAATTAAATTAACCTCAAACTACGCCTTGTATCTTTTAGTCATAAGTTTTTCCAACAAAGTCAAAATTGAATGAAACTTCAAAAGGATGTTTTGACACGAAGAGCAACATTCAAAATTACTTATATATATTATTATATAAAAATATTTAATAAATCTAATAGCAATATAGATATAAACAAATTTTCTCTTTCTGTTGAGGAAATACGGGCAAAATTTTTTTCCATAGATACCATGCCCTTTCTACTGAGGGTTTTCTGATTAAAAAATTAGGGTTTTTCTGATTATCAATATGGGTTCGAAGGTCAAGACTAGAATCCAAAATTTTGACTTGTAGGAACGGTTGGATCTGCTCGAACAAGGGTTTCAGTCTAAGCTCGATCTTCTTGAGAAGCGTTTTTTAGAGATCTCCCTTCAAGCTTCTAAACAGAAAATTATTATCCATGCACAAACTAAGTGCATTTTCCAGCTAGAAGATATAGTAGCTAAGCTTCAGGACGTTTCTCCTGGCATCAAAGAAGAGATTACCGGACTGTGCACCATACTCAATGCAAGCTGCGAAGATTAGAAAAACATGGCTTCTAAATTCAACACTGTTAATACGGAGGATATCACAAATCTCCACACTGAGCTCTTTGCAAATCGAGAAGACCAGAAAAATCTAGCAACCAAGCTAGAGACAGCAGGTGTGGAATCATGGGCTCAGATGGTAAAAGGTAATAAATTCAACAAACCTCCCCCTCTAGTAGATGCAGTTATTCAAGCTAAGTTTGCTGAGGAACGTCAGAGGCAATTTAAATCATTGAACCTTCGAGTGAGAGGTTTGAAATATCAAGATCAAAGGGACCCAATGAAAACGGCCACTGAATTTTTGCACAACACCTTAAGCCAGAAGGAAATTCTACCAGAAAGGGCATGGTATACACAGGACAACTCTCTGATCATGCACTTTTGCACCCTATAGGATAGGCTAGAGACCCTTAAGTCTAAGAAAACTTTTTTGAATATGACTGATAAGATTTATCTTGATGAAGATTTGACCAGATTGTAGTATGAAGAATTTAAAGACGATAGAAACAGAATGATAGAAGCAAGGAAACAAGGTAAATGGGTTGTTCTTTGAAATGGAAAATATTGGATTAGAGATACCCCTCCCACAGGCTGGACCAAGCCTTGGCCAATCCGCTCAACATGACGTCAGGCTCTGAGTCTTCGGACTGAATTATCAATCGTTGTTTGGAATTGTGGTGGTTCTCTCTTCTTTTCCCTAGGTTCAGCAGATGATGTGATTCAGAATAGAGATATTATATTCCTCATAGAAACACATGAGACTAGCACAAAGTCGCTCCCCTCATATATAGGCTACTCATGGTTGTCCGCACAAAGACCGAAGACTCAGCATGGTGCTAAGGGTTCAGGAGGTGTTGCTTGTTTGTTCCAGGATCGTCTTGCCTCTTCTATACATTTGGAATGCTCAAATTCTCATGCCAAATTTATGTGGATATCTTGGATAGAAATCCACCACTCAATCAGCTCTATATATCAGTGTGCTATTTTCCTCCAACCTACTCTTCATATGCAATGACATCAGATGGAGATTCACCATATTCAGATATTTTTCCAAAAATTTCTAAATTCTCCTCCCTCGGTGATATTTTGCTAGTGGGTGATTTCAATGCACGTACAAGCATTGCACAATGCTCTATATATGACGTTTCTTCAGATCCACTGTGTCTAAAGGAGCTTGATCACGACAATTTGGGCATTTCTCGCCACTCAACCGATGCGGACACTACCATCACACCCTATGGTAAGCACCTAATTAACCTTGGCGAGTCTCATGATTTAATCATTCTAAATGGCATCAAGTAGTTCTCTCTTTCCAGTAAGTTTACATGTTTTTCCACATGCTGGTGGAGCTAGTGTAGCTGACTATGTGATGGCTAACCCACATTTTGCCTTAACCATATCTGATCTGTGCATCTCAAGTATACCTCCTTTAGCAGATCATGACTTCCTCACCTTTAACCTTCCATTTGTTCCCAAACCTGCCCCTGCCCCTCCACCCCCTCCCAAAATAATTAACAAAATCCACTTTAACCACAGCTATGATGATGTGTACACTGAAAAACTTAAAACCTACCTTACCCATATTCACACAATTCAAGATCCCATTGAGAAAGTGAATTGTTTTTCTAAAGCATTATGGTTGGCAGCTGTTGATTCTTTTCCCCATACCACCCGCTCTTTTCATCAGTCTCGTGGCCATTGCCCTCGTAACTCGTGGTTTGACACATAATGTAAATCTTTACATAGGCTCACCCGGTCAGTAGGTCGTCTTGATCCCTTGAATTACAAGCTAGCCCAAAACCACTACCGTTCTTTTCTTAGGAAGAAAAAGCGTCAATTCTTATCAAGAAAAAAACAAGAAATTATAGTCATGCTCAAACTTAATCCCAAAAACTTTTGGCGTATTTTTCTACCCAAAAAGAAAACATGTCTCATTTTTTACCCTCACACTTGGTACACCTATGCTGGCTCACTCTATGATATTCCAAATCATGTCCCAAGTATCCCTAACCCACGACCATCACATTGTAACTTTTTTACTAATGAAATGATTTTTCATGCTATTTGTAAACTACAGACTGGTAAAGCAACTGATATTGAAAATTTGAAGGTAGAATTTCTTAATCATAGCCCTAGAGTCTTGGCGGTCCATATTTCCAAACTCTTCAATCATATAGTTACTCATGGGTTCCCACCCTCTTAGTCTTCAAATATCATACATCCCATCCATAAATTCGGAGATCCGCTAAATCCAAACAATTACAGAACTATTATGGTAGGAATTCCAGAGGAGGTTACTTTGTTGGTTATGACCTTATACGAAAAAGTCATTGGACAGGTTAAAATTGGATCTCTCAGAACAAAAGATGTTCATAGTACTATTAGGGTTAAACATGGCTGCCCACTTTCACCTACTCTTTGGATTGTATATTGATGAATTGGAGGTGCTCATTATGGACTCTCTGGCTAAGAGTACAGGTTGCTTACTTTTTGGTAGTGTTATTGCCATTTTGCTATTTGCTGATGACATTACCTAATGTCACATACAGCAGGAGGACTTCAACAACAATTGGATATACTTGGCACATACTTTGATATGCATGGATTAGAAGTTAATCTCCAAAAAACAAAAATCATGACATTCAACCTACCCAAGAAAGATCTCTCTTCTGTTCACATCACATATAAAGGGAAGGTTGTTGAGATTGTCACATCGTACACATACTTGGGAGTTCTTTTCACAGGACCTACCTTCAACTTGATCCCTGCATCTCAAGCAAGGTTAAACAAAGGTTATGTTGCCTTAGCCTCTTTGGATAAGCAATGCTTTCAGCTCCAGTTTTAGGACATCAATACGAAGATCAGACTCTTCCACACTCTTGTTACCCCTACACTGCTCTATGGTTGTGAAGTTTGGGGCCCTAGCCTCAGATAGTTGGGTTGGTCTCGTATTGAAAGGGTCCTCATCTCAATGTTGTCCAAGTTCATTCGTTCCAAAAGAATTGTTCCACATCCCATCATTCTAGCTGAGTTTGGTGCTCGTCCATTGCTTACAACAACAATATTTCTTATTGTCTCTTTACTGCGTAGAGTTCATTGTATGTCAGACATGAGAAGATATCCATATTTAACACTACAATCCTCAAGATAGTTGGCAAATCAAGGGGTCAGGAATTGTTGGTATGCTCAGACTACTACTCTACTTCAATCTCTTGGCCTAGACATCATGAGACCTCCTACTAAAGCATCAATCAATGCACCATTCTCCAATAAGGATATTCGAGATGAGATTTACTCAACATATATAAAAATTACTTGGACTGATCCAAAGGAACCTCTTTCACCAAAACTGCTCCATTACTCTCACTTTTATCTCCAACTAGAGAATGGATTGATCACTACTCCAAAATATAAATTGATACAGATGTCACACAACCTCAAGTTTCCTCTAGCTCAACTATGAGTTTGCTCCCACTAGCTACGTATTGAGGCATATCATCACCTCCCCAAAGATCAACGTATTTGCAGATTGTGCAGTCTTGATGTGGAATCCGAGGAGCATTTCATTTTTACCTGTCGTGTCTACTGCGAGATACAAGGTAGATATTATTGCTTATTCGGAGACACCCATACACTAAAATCTTGGATTAATTATGAATATCAAAGATGCATTGCCCTTTTCATCCGGAAATTATTCAACCCCAGGAAAGAACTACTTAGTAACAGTTTGCAGAAGATAACAGGATCCCAAATTATCACTTCATTCTTCCAGCCTCCAGAGGCCACAACCAGGAAGCGCCAGGGTGATCACAGAGATACAACAAGATCAACTCGTCATCGACTCCAACAAAGAACATCTACGACGACATCCAACTCTTATATCACTCACTTCTCTTCAACCTTGAATGTTGGGAGTAATCCTTGATCCATAGATCTTGTATATCATATGTCATTTTGTTTATTGTTTTTCTTACTTTATTTTCTCTAGAGTTGCATTAGGCACTCTCGTTGCTTTATATATGTCTTACTTTACAGTCCTATTGACCTCTTTTGGTCATCGATGGACATTAATACAAATTCAAATTCTTTGTATGATTTTTTTTCAAGAAAAAATCGTAAATTCTATTTCGAGAAGGAGAAAAAATTACATATTGTAGATGCCTAAGACATTCGACATCGATCTTGGGGAAAAAACCCCAGCAAGAAAAAAAGGAGAAAAGAAAAATACCCCCTATTCAAAAAACCAGGGAAAAAACAAAAGGCATAAAACCAGCCAACCAAAAAATATATATGTGTAACCACCGAAAAACAAATAGTCAAGAGGAAAAAACAACAGATAATGGAGAAGAAAGGAAATTTCCCACTGTCCTCCCAAAAAAATGGAAAGAGGCTCAAAAAACTTAATGGTATTAAGTTATGGGTCGTAGATAGAGCTGGTAATAGTGCCCAGCAGTATACCATCTTTCCTTTCCATCTTTAAACATTTGCCTTGCTCCATGTGAATACCATATTTTGATAGAGAGTCTGCTACCATATTCAATTCTCGGTAAATATGTGAGTAGTTGATATCTTGGAAAGCCCCTTCCACTCCTTTCAGTTGTTCATAAATTGGGTTTAAAAGTAGAACATTCATCCTTTGTAAACCCCTCATACAATTAATAACAAACAAAGAGTCCCCAAAAACTTTGATCTGTTCAACCTATTTTTCAATGGCTATTCTGATGAGCAATTTTAAAGCAAGTAATTCAACATAATTATTTGAGCCATGCCCCAAACCTGCTTTAAATTTTATGTGATGGTTATCCGATAAATATAGAATACCCCCAACCCCACATAAAGTTGAGGTATCGTTTTGAGCACCATCAAAATAATCCCATGCACCAGATTTGTCAATATGGATTTTAGAAAACTGTCTATTCCTTTGGCACTTAAAATTCCTCTTGAGGCCTTCAAATAAGGACCGGATCTGTTGAGAGCATTGGAAGGAAGGAATAGAGTAATTATTAAAAATGTCGGCATTCCTTGAGAGCCATATTCCCCATATTGTGACTAGAGGCAAAGCTCTAAAGACCTTCAACTCTTTTCTTTCAAACCAACTTTTGAAACATTCCTCTAGGGACTGCCCTTTCCATACATCTTTGCATCCGGTTAAGATTTCAATTTCTGACCAAATATTTTTGGTGTATTTGCAAACCATAAGTAAATGCTCACTAGTTTCCTCAACCTCTCTGCACAAAGTACATATGTTGGGTCCGTGCCAATTTATTTTCATGAGAATATCCCATGTCAAAGCCTTTCTACTTAAGACCAACCACATAAAGGTGCAGGTTTTCATTGGAGACTTTATTTTCCATATTTGGTTCCACCACCATTTCCGCTCAGCATGATCCCCACTATCAAAAAAACTTTGTATCCAAGCTTTGGAGTGTAGTTACCTGTAAGTGGATTTTTGGTCCATATTAATTCATCAGACCTTTCATTTATCCTGACATTACTACTGATAAGTTTTGCCACAAAGGCATTCCACTGATTTGCATGATCATTTTCCAAACCTAGCTGATTTGCCCTCTTCCATCCTTGTTGCCAATAGGTAGAAGCATCATTTTCAGCCACATGTGCAACTGTATAAATACCAAGCCCATGGAGTAGGTCTATGATTTCATTAGAAAGTTTATATTGATCTTCGTTGCCAACCCTTGGATCAACACCTAACCTGACTTATGTTCCATTGCCTATCTTCCATGCTAACCAGTTGCCTATTAAGGGAAAAGCAAGACACAAAGCTTTCCATATAATTGATACCTTGTTTGTGGACTTATTTGGGCTTATGATCCATTCCACCAGGGTAAGTGGTTCAATATATTTTTGTATTATAATTTATTTCCAAATATTTTTGTGAGTAATAATTCTCCACAAACTTTTGGCAGCCAAAGCTTTCCCAAAATTAAAAATATTTTTCAGACCCCATCCACCTTCCCTTTTTGGTTTTGCAATATGCTTCCATTGAACTAAATGAATACCTTCTTTGACTTTGTTTCCTGACCATAAGAAACTAAAACATTTCCTTTTGATGTTGTCAAGGACCCCATTAGGAATGTATGCCAGTCCATGCCAAAAAATTGGGATAGCTTCCAAGACTGTTTTTACCAGGGTTAATCTTCCACCAAGGGACAACCATCTATTACACCACAAATTTATTCTTTTATCTATTTTTTCAATAAGCCAGCTCCAATATTTTTTCCCATAACCATTTGGTTTCAAATAGAAACCAAGATATTTAAAACCTGACTGAAAATCACATTTTGGATAATGAAAAAGATGCTGGAAATGATTTTCTTCCTCTTCTTTCAGATCATTGAAGGATGTCATAGACTTTGTTATGTTTATTATCATTCCTGTAGCATTAAAAATATTTTCAAGGATACCTTTAAGACTTGTGGCTTCCCTCAAATGATCCTCACATAATAACAAAATGTCATCCACAAATTAAAGATGAGTAAGGAAAATAGATTTGCCCACCCTTATGCCTTTTATAACTCCTGTACGCTTCGCTTCTCTGAGAGCCCTACTTAATACTTCAACAATCAAAAGGAAAAGGATTGGGGATAGAGGGCAACCTTTTCTTAATCCATGCGAAGAGGTGAAAAAATTTGTAGTTGAACCATTGATCAAAACAACAAAAGAAACATTGGTCATACATGCCATTATCCAATTTACAACTTTAAGATTAAACCTAATGTGTAAAAGCATAATCCTAAGATACAACCAATTTTCTCTATCATAGGCCTTTGAAAGGTCCAATTTTATGACCACTTCCTTCATCTTCTTTGTCTTAATTGAGTGTAAACCTTCCTGTGCCACACCTATAGCATCATGAATCTGCCTACCATTCAAAAAACCAAACTGTTCGAGTGAGATAGTATTCGAAAAAACATTCTTTAACCTGGAGGAAATTAATTTTGCTATAATTTTATAGAGGCAGTTGCATAGTGAAATAGGCCTGAAATCATCAAAGGATGTGGGAGAATCCCTCTTGGGGATAAGAACTATAAAGGTAGAGTTTATATCCATCGAAATAAAACCTGTATTTTTTGTCTCCTCCACTACCCTTAATAAATCCTCTTCAATCATCTCATAGAAACCAATAAAAAATTTTGTTGTCCAACCATTAGGTCCAGGACTTTTGTCCTTTTGCATAGAGTTTAAAATTATTTTTAATTCATCCTTTGACACTTCAACAAGTAACATCTCATTTGTCTCTGCTTCAACAAACCTTGGAAAGAAAGAAGTTAGCTTTAAAATGTCAGCTAAATTGGCCTTTTCGGGATCTTTGAACATATTTTGAAAGTGTGAGACCCCAATATTGGCTATCTCTTTGAAATTCCTTGCTATACTACCATATTCTCTCGAAATTTCCCAAATGGTGTTTATGTTCTTCCTATGATTTGCATAGTTGTGAAAAAATTGGTATTTTCATCCCCCTTTTCTAGCCAAATGGCTCTACTTTTAAGTCTCCAAGTTGCCTCTTTGCTGGCCAATAAATTTCTTCTTTTTGTCTCTAGATTCTTGATTTGTTGTTTGGAAGCCTCAGAAAAATCCCCTTCCATATTTGTGTCATAGAAGTCAGAAATTTGTTTTCCCACTGTAATAATATCCTTTTCTTAAGATTTATATTTTTGATAAGCCCATTTCGAAACTACAATTTTAACCTTATTCAAATTAGCTATAAATTCTGAGCAAGTGGAATATGAAAGAGAGCCATCAAATTTCCTCCATTCATACCTAACTAAATCTTGAAGCTCTTGTTCCTCTAGCCAGGAAGAGTTGAATTTGAAGGGACTAGGAGGTTTTTCATCCTTAAGTCCAATTTGTAACATAATGGGGGAATGATCAGAATCACCTCCAATTCCCACCCAAGTTTTGATATTTTCACCTCTGTAAGAAACCTATCCAACCTTTTAGCAACCAAAGCTCTTCCAAAACTATTATTTTTCCAAGTTGGAACAAGTTTAATTGGTTTCATATCAACTAAACCCGCTTCCTTTATTTTATGAAGGAAAAAATCAGCATTTGAATCCGCCCTCACCGAAAAACCCCAAAACTATATTGTTCAATACGAAGCACAAGTATCCAATACACCTAGCTACTACATAGATGACCACAACATTTTGAACGCACAACAATTCATTTATTAATCCTTTTATTTTATGGACAAAAGGACATCATTGCCAAGACTATAAATTTCAAAGCTATGCAATATTTAAAAAAAGCTATGTGATATATTATCAAATCTTTTATTTTTTTTTGACATTTACATATAATATTAAAAAATTTTATTTTTAAACCACAATTATATGTTTTAGTATATTATCAAATCTTTTAATTGTATGTTTGAATGCTTGGGTGTTGGATTGAGACCATGTTCAATTTCTAGCTGTTAGTAAATGATATATGTTTATTTAGTCCAATATGCATAGAAGGATCCTTAGATCTTGACACATCATCTCTTTAGCTTAGGTTTTATTTTTTGCAAATCTCTCTTTCTTTTTCTTGACGAATGCAAGTAACGTAGCGTAGAAGCAATGCGCTAAAATTACATCTAACGAGGATTCGACCTTAACAAAATCCTAGCAATCCTTCGCTCAAAAAGCTTCAAAACTATATTGTTCAATACGAAGCACAAGTATCCAATACACCTAGCTACTACATAGATGACCACAACATTTTGAACGCACAACAATTCTTTTATTAATCCTTTTATTCTATGGACAAAAGGACACCATCACCAAGACTACAAATTTCAAAGCTATGCAATATTTAAAAAAAGCTATGTGATATATTATCAAATCTTTTAATTTTTTTTTGACATTTACATATAATATTAAAAATTTATATTTTTAAACCACAATTATATGTTTTAGTATGTTATTTAAAAAAGTGTATTTTTTATAACAATTATATGTTCTATATGTTAGAACTTTATTGATAATTTTACTTCCAAAAAATATATAAAATATATAAAGCATGCATACATATACGAAACATGTTACCACAAAACTGAGAGTGGGTGACTACGGTTTAAATCATATAGATTGTTTCCATCAATTTTATTCTTCCCGCTTAAAGGGGATTGTTCCCACCAAACCTATTCCAGCACAGCGTGAATGGGCTGCTTTCACTAAACCTATTCTAACACAACGTGAAGGGGACCACCGGTGGGTCGAAATTCATACCATTATTGTCGGTTTAGGCTGCTTCTACCAAACTTATTCTAGCACAACGTCAAGGGGACCACCGGTGGGTCGAAATTCATACCATTATTGTCCGTCTAACACACTCAAAAGATTTAGATCAGATTACTCTTGATGGTTTTTCGCTCGAGATGTTAAATACCATAGGTAGACTTTTAAAGTAAAGCTAAGTCCAAAGAGGGGGCCATTCCCCATACACACACTCAGAGGATTCAGATCAGACTACTTTAGATGGTTTTTTGTTCGAGATGTTAAATACCATAGATAGACTTTTAAAGTAAAGTAAAACCTAAAGAGGGGACGGGGATTCATACCATTATCATCAATCTAACCCACACTCAAAAAATTTAGATTAAATTACTTTTAATAATTTTTTACTCAAAAAATTAAATATCATAGGTAAACTTTTAAAGTAAAGCTCAAAGAAGGGGGCCATTCCCCATGTTTAAAAGGGCCTTTAAAATAGAGAGGAGAGGGCTCTTAAAAGCTTATCTAAAATGGCGGAGTATACTTTTATTCGATGCAGGTCCTCTCTTATATACGGTTCGAAATGGATCTGGCCGATATGACATATAATTACAAGTCAAGTTGATGTTTATTCTACTACCTTTAATAGATTGATGTTTATTTTACTGATGTTTATTATGTTTAATAAGTTTTTTTTAAGCGAAAAATTTCCTGGGAGCCGTTTTGTTCTCAGAGACCACGATCAGGGGTTCTACACTGTCAAAGTCAGGGGTTCTACACTGTCAAAGTCACCCGCGGGTCGCACCCTGCTCTACTAACATTATCAATTGGATTTTAGATACTCAATTCAGCTTTTTGGTAGGGTGGAGATTTGAACCTGGGACCTCCTTTGGAGGATTGCCCTCTCCTCTCCAACTCACTTGCAACACATAGATTATATTTAATAAATTTAAAATTAAGTATTTATTTAATAAATATTTGATAAAACAAACACTTACCTGGACACAAAGATAAACGGGCTACAATATTTCTTTAGGCTCGTATTGTAAAAATATTGGAACTTCCGTTCTAATTTAAACACCCAAAACGAAGTCATCGTGTACGTCAAAGAAATTAATTTTATTCATTGCTTGCGATAAGATTCCGTTCAACGTAAGCTTAGCGTAAAAGTGGAAAACGTCCTTTGGCACATGGAATCTTGCGGCCTACAAACTTGTAGTCGAGGAAAGAAACATCCACGGGAAACAAATGATGCCATCATAACTCTCAGATAGCCATGGAATGAAAGTTGGGCCAAATTTTGTGGTTTTATATAACACTGCAATGGTAAGCCAAGCTGGAATGAACTGATTACATCAAAATGAGCTTGAATCCTATCATTTCCCTACATTTCCTACTGTTCCTGCTCTTTCAGCCTGCACTTAGCCGGGGAAAAATCAACTTTGAGCATCTGGTGACACACACATTTAGTTCCTCTCCACAGGAATTCATTGAAGTCAGCAAGCCCATCATCCAATACCCTCACAAGAAGCCCTGCTCTGTACTAGCCCTAAAACATGACTTTGCCTACACCTATGGCAAACCACCTGTTAAAGTCCCTTACAACCCACCTGCAAACTGTCCCCAAAACTGGGACAAAGTGGTCCTTGAATGGAGGGCTACCTGCAAAGGTGAACAATATGACAGAATTGCTGGGGTTTGGCTAAGTGGTGTGGAGATCCTCAGGACAAGCACAGCTGAGCCCACTGAAGCAGGGATTGTCTGGGAGGTTAACAAAGATGTCACCAGGTATTCTTCATTGCTTAAAAAGCCCCAGTCTCTTGCAGTCATGTTAGAAAATCTGGTTGACAGCACTTTCACTGGTATTTACCATGTCAGCATTAGATTCCATTTTTATCAAATTGGTGATACCCAGATGCCATCACCCCCTAGACCAGGAGATCTGATTCTGCCAATTTCAGATCCATCTGGCAAACATGGGCTCTGGTTCAGGCTACAGAAAACCTCTGATGTCCAGTCAAAGGAACTGCAGATACCAAGGAATGCTTACAGGGCTGTCATTGAAATCTATGTGTCATCGCATGTGAATGATGAGTTTTGGTACTCAAATCCCCCATATTCTTACATTGAGGCCAACAATCTGACAACCAAGCGTGGCAATGGGGCATTTAGGGAAATTGTTGGTTTTATAGATGGGGTTGTTGCGGGTGCTGTGTGGCCCTTTCCTGTTGTGTTTACAGGGGGCATCAACCCGCTGTTCTGGGCACCTGTTGTGGGCATTGGGGCTTTTAATCTTCCAACATATGACCTTGTGGTGACCCCATTTCTAGGGAAGTTGTTGGATGGGAAGCATCACACTTTTGGCCTTGGAGTAACTGATGCCATTGAGGCTTGGTATGTGGATGCAAACTTGCATCTGTGGTTGGATGAGGAGAGCACTCAGACAAAAGGGATGTTGGTGGATTATGCAGCACCTGCATTTCGGCCTTCTAGAGTATACGATTTTGAGGGTTTGGATGGGTCATTTCAGACGTATGGTGAAAGAAAGATTGATTTTTCTGGGTGGGTAGAATCCTCAAAGGGGAACCTTTCAACCCATGTCTTCCAAAGTTTCAAATATTCTAATCTGTTAACTTTTGAGAACAAGGGGGATACCAAAAAGGCAAAATTAAAAATACAGACAAACAGGAAGCTGACCATAGAGACATCCTCAGAGTTAGTTCTGTCTAATACGATTTCAAGCGCCTATCCTCTGTTCATGTATTCTGCTTCTGTGGACAAAGAGAACGGTACCTCTCTTTTGACAACAAACATGTCTCATGCATTCAATAAGGAAATTGTCAATGGTTTCCCCGGTGGTAACTCATTCAGCTCTTTAAAGAATTCTCAGGATTCACAAGGCTATATGCTTGTGAAGGATCACTCTGTACTCGAGGGGACGGCTAGCACTCAGCAAACATACAAGTACAGGGGAAGAGATGGATGCTATTTCCGGACTCTCAGCGTAAAAGATTCTAAATTTATCAAAGACTATTCTGATACGTTTTGCAAAAACTATTCATAGTCTTGTAATTTACTCTTTGCTGCTGTAAAATTGGTATAAGACTATGTTTGCTTAGATTTTTCATTTGTGCTTAGTGATTACTCCATGTTTTTGAAGGTATTAGAGTTTTTTTAATATAATATGCTTTAGTTTCCCTGCTAAAGGAAGAAAATAGGGAAAGTGACTATTCTTCCATCCTTTCCCTCTGATTTTAACTTTAATTATATTATTTCTTTCATGTTTCTGATAATAGATTGTAGTGTGCTGTGCATACCGCAAACCAGGGGCTACTAGCAGACAAACTGTTTGTTTTAATTTTTTCTCTCTCTAGGTAAATCTGTAGCCGAAAAGATCCTTACTGCAGAAAAAGGAAACTAATGGACTTCAAATTGCTTGCCAGCCAGGGACTTGTTTTAACTTACAGTGTTAGTTCTTACCCAAAGTTCCATAAAACACGAATCTCATTGATAGATAGGATGTGATGTCCTTCAAATGCAAATATGGGGACAATATGGCTCTCTAGTATCCATATTTACCTTTTTCTTACATTAATGCCTTTAAATTGTATCCTCAAATGCAAATATGGGGACAATATGGCTCTCTAGTATCCATCTTTACCTTTTTCTTACATTAATGCCTTTAAATTGTATCCTCAAATGCAAATATGGGGACAATATGGCTCTCTAGTATCCATCTTTACCTTTTTCTTACATTAATGCCTTTAAATTGTATCCTCAAATGCAAATATGGGGACAATATGGCTCTCTAGTAGCCATCTTTACCTTTTTCTTACATTAATGCCTTTAAATTGTATCCTCATTTTGTCTTTTGAGAAGCTGGTCCAACTTTTACCATCCTGTTTGAAACTATGAAAGTTAAGTTTACATTTGCAAACTATTTAGGCAGTGATTCAGGAAGACAAAACACACAAGTCAGAGATGGTAATAGGTACCTTGTGCAAATAATAGATGATCCCTTCTGGAAAATTATTGGGTAAAAAGTCAAAATTTCAGATCTTCCAATTAAAGCACTTTCTGATCAAAGTGTATGTGGGTCTTTCTTCTGAATTGCAAGATCCCTTTGAATTGAACAATGAAAACAATCAAGCTGCTGTAGTTGGGGGAACAAAAATCGAAACTGATGTGATAGTACTCAAGGTAGGTGATTGAACTTGTTTAATTCGGACACCCACTTGCAAATCCGTGTCCGAGGAATTTCTGGGTGATTTTGATGTCGTAGAAATGCCATTTGTATCATGACTGCATAGCCGGTTCCATGCCTTTTGGCATTAATGACTCCAGATCCAAAGAGGCAATCAGCCTTGAATGCGGAATAGTCTCTTGTCCAATTTTAGACATAAATTTTATTTTTTATTTTTATTTATTTATTTATTTATTTTTTAGAGTTTTGAGGCAAAGAGGCCATAAATTATAGGGTTTTCATTTTCATTGTAGGCATAAAAAAAACTGCCTGTTCGTGCCTAATATCTAGCCTTTCAAACATTTCCTTTCACCTCCTTTTGTATAAATGTTGGACTCCAGCGTTAAGTCATTTTGCTAGCAGTACAAACCTCTTTTGGTCTGACATCTTTGTAATCTTACGATATATACGAACTTGTGACTAATTTTGTTTTGTCATATTTTTTATGTATGTTTGAATGCTTGGGTGTTGGATTGAGACTGTATTCAATTTCTAGCTGTTAGTGAATGATATGTGTTTATTTAGTCTAATATGCATAGAAGGATCCTTAGATCTTGGCGCATCATCTCGATATGTGTTTATTTAGTCCAATATGCATAAAAGGATCCTTAGATCTTGACGCATCATCTCTTTAACTTAAGTTTTTTTTTGCAAATCTCTTTTTCTTAAAAACAATGTACTAAAAATCACATTCGACAAGAAATCAACCTTAACAAAATCCTGGAGATCGTTTTATGAGTAAGCCCTTCGCTCAAATAAAACTTCAAGACTCTATTACTCAACACAAGGTAGAAGTGTCCAATACACCTAGCTACTACATGGATGATCGCAATATTTTGAGCACACAATTCTTTTATTATGGGCCTTGTGTCCAATACACCTAGCTACTACAAGGATGATCGCAATATTTTGAGCACACAATTCTTTTATTATGGGCAAGAGGACATCATTATCAAGACTATTAATTTCAAGGCCATGCAATATTTTTAAAAAGACTATGCGATGTATTATCGGATCTTTTAATCTTTTTGACATCTAGATGTAATTTTAAAAATCTTTTTGACATCCAGATGTAATATTAAAAAATTATATTTTTCACACCACAATTATATGTTTTAATATGTTATTTAAAAAGTGCATTTTTATCACAATTACATGTTCTCTATATTACAACTTTATTTATTTTTTATTTTGAGTAATATATTACAACTTTATTGATAATGTTACCTCATAAAAAAATATAAAGCATACATACATATACAAATCATGTCACCTGAGTAAATATATCATATATATAAAATTAATTTGACAGTGGAATAATATATCATGTATAAAAATGGAATTTTTTTTTGTTATATAGAAGAGTTGGTTATAATCATATTATTTTTAATAATTGAGAAGTGCAGAGTTTAAATCATAGGGGCTGCTCCCACCAAACCTATTCTGTCCGCTTGAAGGGGATTGCTCCCACCAAACCTATTCTAGCACGCTGTTAAGGGGACCAGGGGACTGCTCCCACCAAACCTATTCCAGCACCCTGTGAAGGGGACCACCGGTGGATCGTGTTTTGTACCATCATCGTCTGTCTAACCTGCTTTTAAAGGATTTAGATCAGATTATTACCTTTGCAAATAGACTACCCTGAAATTTAAACTTAGGTGTCTTCTTGATAAATACTTAATCCGAAAATAACTGGCTATAAATTATAGGTTGTAAAAACATTGGAACTTCCGTTCTAATTTTAACACCGAAAACGAAGTCATCGTGTACGTCAAAGAAATTAATTTTATTCATTGCTTGCGATAAGATTCCGTTCAACGTAAGCTTAGCCTAGAACTAGAAAACGTCCTTTGGCACATGGAATCTTACGGCCTACAGACTTGTAGTCGAGGAAAGAAACATCCACGGGAAACAAATGATGCTATCATAACTCAGATAGCCATTGGGCCAATTTTTGTGGTTTTATATAACGCTGCAATTATAAGCCAAGCTGGAATGATCTGATTAAATCAAAATGAGCTTGAATCCTATCACTTCCCTACATTTCCTACTGTTCCTGCTCTTTCAGCCTGCACATAACTGGGGAAAAATCAACTTTGAGCATCTGGTGACACACACATTCAGTGCCTCTCCACAGGAATTCATTGAAGTCAGCAATCCAATACCCTCACAAGAAGCCCTGCTCTGTACTAGCCCTAAAACATGACTTTGCCTACACCTATGGCAAACCACCTGTTAAAGTCCCTTACAACCCACCTGTAAACTGTCCCCAAAACTGGGACAAAGTGGTCCTTGAATGGAGGGCTACCTGCAAAGGTGAACAATATGACAGAATTGCTGGGGTAAGCACAGCTGAGCCCACTGAAGCAGGGATTGTCTGGGAGGTTAACAAAGATGTCACCAGGTATTCTTCATTGCTTAAAAAACCCCAGTCTCTTGCAGTCATGTTAGAAAATCTGATTGACAGCACTTTCACTGGTATTTACCGTGTCAGCATTAGATTCCATTTTTATCAAATTGGTGATACACAGATGCCATCACCCCCTAGACCAGCAGATCTGATTCTGCCAATTTCAGATCCATCTGGCAAACATGGGCTCTGGTTCAGGCTACAGAAAACCTCTGATGTCCAGTCAAAGGAACTGCAGATACCAAGGAATGCTTACAGGGCTGTCGTTGAAATCTATGTGTCATCCCATGTGAATGATGAGTTTTGGTACTCAAATCCCCCAGATTTTTACATTGAGGCCAACAATCTGACTACCAAGCGTGGCAATGGGGCATTTAGGGAAGTTGTTGGTTTTATGGATGGGGTTGTTGCGGGTGCTGTGTGGCCCTTTCCTGTTGTGTTTACAGGAGGCATCAACCTGCTGTTCTGGGCACCTGTTGTGGGCATTGGGGCTTTTAATCTTCCAACATATGACCTTGTGGTGACCCCATTTCTAGGGGAGTTGTTGGATGGGAAGCATCACACTTTTGGCCTTGGAGTAACTGATGCCATTGAGGCTTGGTTTGTGGATGCAAACTTGCATCTGTGGTTGGCTGAGGAGAGCACTCAGAGACAAAAGGAATGTTGGTGGATTATGCAGCACCTGCATTTCGGCCTTCTAGAGTATACGATTTTGAGGGTTTGGATGGGTCATTTCAGACGTATGGTGAAAGAAAGATTGATTTTTCTGGGTGGGTGGAATCCTCAAAGGGGAACTTTTCAACCTATGTCTTCCAAAGATTCAAATATTCTAATCTGTTAACTTTTGACAACAAGGGGGATAACAAAAAGGCAAAATTAAAAATACAGACAAACAGGAAGCTGACCATAGAGACACCCTCAGAATTCAAGCTCCTATCCTCTGTTCATGTATTCTGCTTCTGTGGACAAAGAGAACGGTACCTCTCTTGTGACAACAAATATGTCTCATGCATTCAATAAGGAAATTGTCAATGGTTTCCCCGGTGGTATTCATTCAGCTCTTTAAAGAATTCTCAGGATTCACAAGGCTATATGCTTGTGAAGGATCACTCTGTACTCAAGGGGACGGCTAGCACTCAGCAAACATACAAGTACAGGGGAAGAGATGGATGCTATTTCCGGACTCTCAGCGTAAAAGATTCTAAAGTTATCAAAGACTAATACGTTTTGCAAAAGCTATTCATAGTCTTGTAATTTACTCTTTGCTGCTGTAAAATTGGTATAAGACCATGTTTGCTTAGATTTTTCATTTGTGCTTAGTGATTACTCCTGCATAGTCCAATGTTTTTGAAGGTATTAGAGTTTTTTTTAATATAATATGCTTTAGTTTCCCTGCTAAAGGAAGAAAATAGGGAAAGTGACTATTCTTCAATCCTTTTCCTCTGATTTTAACTTTAATTATATTATTTCTTTCATGTTTCTGATAATAGATTGTAGTGTGCTGTGCATACCGCAAACCAGGGGCTACTAGCAGACAAACTGTTTGTTTTAAATTTTTCTCTCTCTAGGTAAATCTGTAGCCGAAAGGATCCTTACTGCAGAAAAAGGAAACTAATGGACTTCAAATTGCTTGCCAGCCAGGGACTTGTTTTAACTTACAGTGTTAGTTCTTACCCAAAGTTCCATAAAACACGAATCTCATTGATAGATAGGATGTGATGTCCTTCAAATGCAAATATGGGGACAATATGGCTCTTTAGTATCCATCTTTACCTTTTTCTTACATTAATGCCTTTAAATTGTATCCTCATTTTGTCTTTTGAGAAGCTGTTCCAACTTTTACCATCCTGTTTGAAACTATGAAAGTTAAGTTTACATTTGCAAACTATTTAGGCAGTGATGCAGGAAGACAAAACACACAAGTCAGACACGGTAATAGGTACCTTGTGCAAATAATAGATGATCCCTTTTAAAAATTATTGGAGAAAAAGTCAAAATTTCAGATCTTCTTCCAATTAAAGGATTTTCTGATCAAAGTGGATGCGGGTCTTTCTTCTGAATTGCAATATCCCTTTGAATTGAACAATGAAAACATTCAAGCTGCTGTAGTTGGGACTACAAAAATGGGAACTGATGTGATAGTACTCAAGGTAGGTGATTGAACTTGTTTAATTCAGACACCCACTTTCAAACCCCTGTCCGAGGAATTTCTGGGTGATTTTGATGTCGTAGAAATGCCATTTGTATCATGACTGCATAGCCCGAGGATAGGTGGTATATAAGTAGCATTCCACACCAAGGAAAGGGAAAAAGAAAAACTCAGGGTAGAGGTTGATTTATACTGAATTCTGGCCAAAGCTGGCCACCTCTTTGACCAAGGAACACCAAATTGGATCTACTTCAAATAGGTTAATGCCAATATGCGTAGATTAGAATGCAGTCTACAGTATTAAACACAAAAATATTTGTCATTTGCACTCCACTCATAAGGCTTTGTTTTGCTTTTTTTAATATATATTGTAAATCCCAAAGAGAAGTATATAAAGATTAGTCCAAAATCAGCTGGGCCTGCTCACAAAAAGATCATAGAGAACTGATTACAAGGTTTTGTCTACATAGGATAAAATCACATTCCACACAAAGGAAAGGGAAAAAGAAAAACTCTCGGTAGATGTTGATTTATACTGAATTCTGGCCAAAGCTGGCCACCTCTTTGACCAAGGAACACCAAATTGCATCTACTTCAAATAGGTTAATGCCAATATGCTTAGATTAGAATGCAGTCCACGGTATTAAACACAAAAATATTTGTCATTTGCACTCCACTCATAAGGCTCTGTTTTGCCTTTTTTAATATATATTGTAAATCCCAAAGAGAAGTATATAAAGATTAGTCCAAAATCAGCTGGGCCTGCTCACAAAAAGATTATAGAGAACTGATTACAAGGTTTTGTCTACGTAGGATAAAGTCACATTCCACACCAAGGAAAGGGAAAAAGAAAAACTCAGGGTAGAGGTTGATTTATACTGAATTCTGGCCAAAGCTGGCCACCTCTTTGACCAAGGAACACCAAATTGCATCTACGTCAAATAGGTTAATGCCAGTATGCTTAGATTAGAATGCATTCCACAGTATTAAACACAAAAATATTTGTCATACTCCACTCATAAGGCTTTGTTTTGCCTTTTTTAATATATATTGTAAATACCAAAGAGAAGTATATAAAGATTAGTCCAAAATCAGCTGGGCCTGCTCACAAAAAGATTATAGAGAACTGATTACAAGGTTTTGTCTACATAGGATAAAATCACATTCCACACCAAGGAAAGGGAAAAAGAAAAACTCAGGGTAGAGGTTGATTTATACTGAATTCTGGCCAAAGCTGGCCACCTCTTTGACCAAGGAACACCAAATTGCATCTACTTCAAATAGGTTAATGTCAATATGCTTAGATTAGAATGCAGTCCACAGTATTAAACACAAAAATATTTGTCATTTGCACTCCACTCATAAGGCTTTGTTTTGCCTTTTTTAATATATATTGTAAATACCAAAGAGAAGTATATAAAGATAAGTCCAAAATCAGCTGGGCTTGCTCACAAAAAGATTATAGAGAACTGATTACGAGGTTTTGTCTACATAGAATAAAATCACATTCGTATCAAAGGACAAAGTCAGAGATTAAATACAGTTCTTTTTATGTGGGTCAGAATCTTGTCTTGCCCTCCTGACAATTTTGATGGCAAATTTCCTTTGCCAATAGGTTAATCTTGATTGTCAAATAAAATAATCACTTGAGATCCACCTTAGACTCGAGCCAGATCCACCTTGGACTTGTGCCAATGCATCAACATTGATTGCCCCTTTCAATGCTTTCTTATCTTAGGGCTTTCCCTCTCCAAACTCGTGGGATTAGACAGAATGGCAATGCTTAATTTACTATGAACTTTCTCATATGGCGGGAAACCAATAAGATACGAAACTTAAAAATTTCGTTGTCCCCCGCACAAGGGATCTCACAAGTCAATATGGCATGCTGGCTAGGCTGGATCTCAAAAATTTAAATCAACCTGTTTTTTTGTTTATAACTTTATACTGAATATTCGTTGAATTTTTTTAATTGGGTTATACGGGATTGAAATGGGTTTTACTTGTATTACATCATCACCATTTAATATTATCCATGTATCTCTTGCCAAGATATCACCTATTATCCATCTCTTGACAAAATTCGAACTGAAGTCTTCTCTTTGAAAAATCTAATTAATTGAACTACTACCGATATTTTTCTTTATTTAAAGTTAAATTCAAAGTAGATTCTTCCTAATGGAGCAATCTGCTCCTATACAGAATTGCAAGTATCATTTTCAGAAAGTTAAAAAAGGTCATTCAGTTGACAAGATCTTGTGTGCTACTGTGATGGATTCCCAACTTTTTGAACCTGGGATCCAAAGGTTAGTTATAGGTTTCCAAACATAGTATTTCCTTATCTTCTTTTCGTATTTCGCTTCACTTGGTAATGGAGATTGATCGGTCACCTGAATTATTAATTATTAGAATAGTTGGTAGAATCAGTTTATGCAAATATGCCTATAATCTAATTTGCAATGATTTAAACAATAAGTAGGTTTAAACCTTTGGTTATAACTTATGTCTATAAAAAATAGTGACACCATCATGTTACTGTGCATGAGTGAGATAGTGATTTTATAATTATATTTTTATAAAATTTAAATTTAAAATTTCATATTAAAAATGTATATTTTTAATTATTTAAATTTATAATATTTAATAAAATGTATAATTTATCGTAAAACTAAAAATCTAATTTATAATATAAAAAATTTCGCTCCCAATCACGTGTCTCACATCCCCTAAACACCGTTATGTAGAAGGTTTTTATTCTTTATGTTATTCTCACTAAAAAGAAAAACTAAAGCTAAAATCTAAGTCTAAAGTTTGACAGCAAAACACAAAATAAATAACTTATGTTTTTATTTTTACCAACTGTAACAAATCAAGTTTATTTCACTTGGTTGTACTATTTTTTAAGAAAAATTTTCAAACAATTTCAATAGTTATACCAATACAAGGTATGAGCAATCTTCTCAAGTATCCTTTTCATTGCAGACGAAAAACTCAAGAGATCAAGACTGGCCAGGTCTCTTTATCTGTTACCTTTAATGAACTTCACTCTCACCCCGAGATCCCGAGCTCAGGTAGGGGTTTCTCCTCTAAGACCCATTTCACCTAGAGGTTGGACGCTTATTTTCCTCAATAACGTGTGCATGTCTGAGCTAAACAAATATCCACCTACCCTGGAGTTTGTCTAGGATCTACCAATACCTTGGTATCTACCCTGTGTCTTGTCTTGTATGTCAATATAATGTCCCATTCCATTATGTTGGTGGATTTCTTTCCACGATTCAAGCACAAGATTCACCACTCCGGACCAGCAGTCTTGTATGCCAATATAATGTCCCATTCCATTATGTTGGTGGATTTCCTTCCACGATTCAAGCACAAGATTCATCACTCCGTACCAACAGAAGATTAACCTAAGAGAGATGCCTATTTCGTTCTCCATTACCTCCGGTTCTGACCCTTCTTGTTAAGAGTGTGGTTGTCCCTGACAACTGACCTTCCCTCAATCACCATTTTAAGCTTAACTTTATTTTTCCTTCTATCTTTCCGAATATATATATTTTTTCTCTCACAGATTAAAACCTTGTATATTGATCTAAGAATCTAACTAATTCAAAATATCCAATCCACTAATTAAAATTAAACTAACTAATGTAAATAATTATTTAAAAATAAAGATATTCACACATGAATAAAGTTTCTAACTAATCATAAGTTTAATTCTTATATGTATATACAAAACATCTTCGGATATTACTCTGGCACAGCTATTAGATAACCTATACTAAAATTCTATACCCACCAATCTTCTCCGGGTTAATAGTTTGAAGGCTTAAGATCATACGAGAGGTTTTCTACTTTACCAATAATTTAAAAAGATTTAAATAACATACAATCCAAGCACGTTGGATTGAATATCATAATATTATGTTTTTTAAGTGGTGGTTAAAGATGGTGGTTGTTTTTTTAAGTAGTTTTGTGTTCAAACTTTTTAAAAGTAGTTGTTGATATAATTTGTAAACGTCCTCTAAAAAAGATATCATAATATTATATTTGCACAATAATACAATATCCAATTTATATTATTTGTTAACCAAATTAATTAACTAACTTATAAACTTCTTCCACCTATTTAAGATATTAAAACTATAAAGAACAAAGCATCTAATTTGGCAAGGTCACTAAATATTAAAATTACAAAAAGTGTATATAATTACTCATATTTAATAACTAAAAATATATGAACAAATGCAAAAACAGTACTTCAAACCATATGTTTAATGATCTAATAAAATTGTTTATCCAGTTAAGCCAAAATATTTTCCTACCTATTAAAGGTGGAATCTTAAATCATGCAGGTGGGGTTTAATCACATAGTTTTTGTAACTCAATAATACTCTTTTAACAGCTCACCATTATACCACTCTTGCTACATTTATTAAGCACGATTTCCAAATATTTTACTTAAAGCAATGTTATAAGTAGCATGATTTATTATAAAATTAAGCTAATATTTAAACTTAATTTCCATAATATTTAATTAATCGGAAGATAACAGGATAGAATTATGATTTAAATCCTCTCAAATCACCAAGCTTAATGTTTTACTTCTATACAGAAAACCTTAGTCAAATTATAATATAGGTTAATATTAATTATAATTACATGTTAATATAGTTATCTGCAATAATATAGAAATAGCATCAGAGACATTAACACTAATCAAATTCTTATAATTGAGGATCTATTATAATAGGTTTGAGATAGATATACTAATTTATAAATTATAAGATCTATTATTATATTAACTAGTAATGAATTAATAACTTTAAACTTAATATAAATTAATTATATTTAGGTTTAATAAAAATTCATTTAAAAATTAAAATAAAAATTATAATTCCTTACCAAAATTATATATATATTTTAAATTAAGTAATTATTTTTTTAATAAACAATTTTTTTTTTTGATGAGGAACTTTTTATATACAACATATCCGCAACATGTGAGGGTTGAACTTGGGCCTCTCGATAACTGGAGAGTTTTAACTATCACTTGCTCTCCAACTCCTTTACATGAGCGGATATAAACAACTTTTTTTTATCATTACATCTAATTTACCACTATTTTATAATATTTTAAACAACGCAAATTATATTATGATCTAATGAATAACAATCAGGCTTTTTATTCTATTTAGTCAAATAAGTAAATCTTTCGTCAATATCAATTTTGTATATATAAAACATTTTGCACATCAACCATAAATCTTACATTTTTATTTAAAATTTAAATATTTAATTTAAAATTAATTATATATATTAATATATTAGTTAAACAGACTTTTTTAACTATATTTTTCTTGTTTATATTCTGTTTTTAAAGTTAATATATTCCATAAATCAAAATTTATATTTATATTTTTAAATAATATTAAAATATAATTAATAATATGTGAACTATACTTTTAAAGATATAATAACAAGGAACTTCTCTTCCTTCTTCCTTGTGATGACCCTACAGAAACAAAATTTTAATTTATATTTCATTCATAACTTAAAAATTTGAATTATTGAACAACATAACTTTCATGAAAGTTATGTTGTGCCACAACTAAAATTTGCTCAATTATTATTTTAAATTAAATATTTAAATTTTTATTTTTAGTAGTTTAAAGATACAATTTTGAAATTTTATATAGAGATTTAAAATCTTGTAGCCTATACAATATGCTTGCTTAACTGAAATATGGTTAATAATTATTCAGTAAATAATCTCTTATAATCTTTAACTTCACAAACATTAAAAACTATTTTATTTTTATTTTTAATTAAACTTTTAAATAATTTTTCATATATATTTGAAGATTTATGGGTCTTAATACCTATGATTATAGTGGGGAAGTTGAACTAACACTCTCTTTTGGTTTTGATTTTATAAATAAAAAAGTGAGCGTTCTTGTATACTAGAGGAATTGGTAACCTGTTGCATTTTTCATCACTTTTTCGTGGGTTTAAATCTTGTTCGTTGCTGCTACTATAACTTCTAGTTGTATCGGTTAAATTTTTTAATATACGGGCGGTATTAGCATTGGCACAATACGCCAATTTTATGAGATGAATGGATCTTTAATATTTTATTTGAAATGCATATTAAATATATACAAATTCAACCCCACAAGAGGGATGGATGCTCAAGATTCAAATTTTGGGCCTCGTTGGACCCTAAAATGCATATTAAATATATACAAATTCAATCCTCAAGGGGATGGATGCTCAGGGTTCAAGGGTCTCGTTGGATTAAATGCTTGTACTTTTCTTGGTGCTTTCAACAATGTAAAAGGTTTAAAATGATTGCGACATGGTGGTTATAGGGACGGACTACACAAAGTACTGTGTGGTAGCTTGTGGTACAAACAACCTGTCTAGACCATCGTGATGGCTACCGATTCCACCATGTAAAATCATATACACAATTTCATATCTTAGTAAACTTAAAACAAAGAGATGTTAATGTTTGACACAATTTAGTTTCAACAAGTTTATCTTGCTTTATAATAAGGTTTGGACAATTGTTTGGCTTCAATTTTTTTTCTAAAATTGACTTAGAGATATAATTTAAAAAATAGTTGTATTTTAATTGATGTTAAAATTTAATATTAAAAGAAATAATAAAATTTTACCTTATTTTTGGAGTGGATTATTATTTTATTTTTATTCTATTTTTTCTTGTAATATTTATTATTTAAATTATATAATATTTTTGACTTTTATATATATAACATAATAAAAAAGTGAGTGCTAGCGCGAGCACAAGCCAGGAGTGAGTGTAGCTAGAAGTGAGCCAGGAGTGAGTGTAGTGCGAGCGCGAGCTGGGAGTGCATGCAACCAGAAGCAAGTGTGAGTGCGAGTGCAAGTCCAACCGAAAGCAAGTGCGAGTACAGTCGAAAGCGAGTGCGGGTGTAGTCGGGAGTAAGTGCAATCGAAAGCGAGTGTGAGCAACAACCAAGAGTGAGTGCAGCAAAAAATGCGTACGCCAAGAGTGAGGAGGAAGTGTGAGTAGGGAAGAAGATAGTAGAAAGCAAAGTGTGATCAAGGAACAAACACCACTTCCTTGTTCCAGATCTTAGGAGAATTTAAAAGATTTATTTGAAGAAAATCTAGGTAACATGGAAAGAAAGTCATTTGTGAAAGTCCTTACTGAAAGTATGAATGACCAAGTTGGAAGTATGGATGCCCTAGCTAGCAATAAGAGGAAGAGCAAATCTATGGCAAACCCATTCCAGGTAGCAGATTAACAGAAGTGATTATCAAGGATGAGATGATTGAGCATGATGTAATGGTTCTTAAAACTAGAGGGTTAATATGTAAGTTTCATGGATATTGGCTAGGTTTTTCTGAGATTCAAAATGGGATCAAGTGAAATTGAGGATTGAATTCAAATTACTCCATGACATTTCTTCCAAAAGGATTTTTCCTCGTTATTTTCCTCGGTTCAAAAATAAGCGACAAAATAATGGATGGAGGCCCGTGGTTTAGGGGAAAAGATGCATTATATTTAAGACTTTGGAGTGAGAATTTTTTTGTGGACACAAAAATTAGTAAAAGGCTTTCGGTATGGCAAAGGCTTTTTGGACTTCCTTATCAACTCATCGATAAGGAGGTTTTGAAGAATATTGGTAATACTTTAGGTGAACTCATCTAAGAGGGACCAACTACTAAGGAGAGAAGCCATGCTGTATACACTTGAATATGTGTTGCCATGGATATTTCTAAACCTTTTACCACAATTGATTCAGATTAAATTCGAATCAAGAGAATGGGATCAAGAAGTGGATTATGAAAACAATGCATTTCGATGTCGCAAATATCATGAAACTAGGCACATGGCAAGAGATTACAAAGTGAAAATGGAGGAAGAGATGAAATTTTGTAGGCATGAGGGTAGATTCAATTTGAAACAAGGAGACCATATCAAAGGAGAAGCTAGGTCAAATCAAAGATTTTCCACTCCTAAGAAAGTGGCTAGAAAAATCCCTCTACATCATCAGATGACAAAGGCCATTACAATTCACTCGAATCAACCATTAGAAGAAAAAAATGATATGGGGGATGAGGAAGTACAATTTGCAAGTTCAAATATAGGAGCTAAAGGTGTGAAGGAAGAGGGGAAGACAAATTTTAAAACAAAGGAAGATGGGGAGATGAATTTTAAAGCAAATGAGGTGAATTAGGTCAAGCTTAATCTAGGTAAATCACCTTTATTATCCTCAAGTAGCTTAAAATATTTTCCTTACAATAAAAAGAAAGTGATACAAAGTGTATTCCTCGCACTTTAGGATTCAATAACAGTATAGTAAATAAAATCTTATGAAGGATATCTAAGAAAATTTAGGGTTTTCAAGCCAACATAAGAAAGTGGTGACTATGGAGGATCATCTATGCAGTTTAGAGTTTTCAAGGCAACATAAAGAAGAAAATGCTAATGAGGCTATTCCTTGCAATTTCGACTCTTTAGGGCAACATAAATATTTAGAAGATAAGTCTCATTTTGAACAATATACAAAAATAAGAGATTTATTAAGATGAGAGTGTTAGCGAGAATGGAAGAAGGAGAGGAAGGCCATCAAATCAGGAACAAAGAGAAAAATTAACTCAAACATATATTGATATGGGAAGCCAAATAAAAATATAATAGGTGTTAACAATAAGTGGGGCTAAGCCCACTAATAAACATAAAAGGTGTTGATGATGAAAATGTTATCATGGAATATTAGGGGTATGAATAAAACCCCTAAAAAAAGAGTTATTAAGGAATTAATAGGTTGTTATAGCCTTGAGTTTATTTTAATACAAGAAACAAAATTAAGCAATGAGGAATGTAAGGATGCTTTTAAGAAGATTTGGAAGATAGGTGATTGTTTAGTAGTTTCTTCTACAGGAGCTTCAAGTGGTATCACAATAATATGGAACAAATACAAATGGGATGGACAACTACTAGAAGCAAAAAGTATATGGGTTGTTGGATTATTTTGTAGGAAAGAGGAAAACATCAAAGTTGTGGTTTTAAATATATATGCTTCAACTATAGTTACTCCTCATGAAAGATGTTGGAAGGACCTTAGCATATTTTTTTCAAATACAATAATGATTCATTGTGATCTATGGATTATTGGGGGTGATTTTAATCTATCTCATTTGTATAAGAAGGGTGTAGCAAATACCTAGCCAAGTGATAAATTAACAAATTATGGTGTTAATCTTCATCCGAGTGAAATTCAAATGTTAGAAGGTAACTAGCCAAGTGAGGTTTTATGTCTTAATCAAAATGATGTCAAGGAGTTGATTGTAGAAACATAGCTATTCGAGGAAGTTGAAGAATTTATTTAAGAGAAAAAAGAAATCTAAAAAATATGATAAAAAGGTATGCTGTAGCAAATGTAATATTTTAGTATTTTGATGGGTGTGGCCCCTAATAAAAGCCACATATAACCTATTAAAAAAAACATAATAAAATTCTAAGAATTACTATTATATGATATATTATTGTTTATCATTTGATAAGGTTAAATGGATTGAATTTCTTCATCAAAATTCAAAAGCTCTTAATAAATTCTTATCTTTAAAAAAGGAACGATGCGATTTGGACAATGTTTAAGAGAGTTACGTCCATATAATTGTCTTGTTGGTCAAAAATACTCCCTAACAAAAAGGTTTGCTTACCTTGTGAACCTCAAAAAATATTCAATGGTCGCAAATCCAGAGGCCTCGCGATCGATCTCCGGAGAAGGTCAGCTCCTGGGAGTCCTAGCTAACAACGATGAAGGAAAAGGGGTGCTAAAAGAAAGTAAATGGAGCTGGAGCTAGAACTTAAAAGGGGACGAATTCAGTCGTATCAAAACACATGCACAAAAAACGCAAATAATGTAAGATCCAGGAATTTCATACACTAAAAATTATTGTTTAACTCAATCATACATTGCTTGATTTCCCATGTGAATGTTAGTTTTGGCATACATATAAAATGCACTTCAAGATTATTCACTCCTGCAGCTAGTGTCTCAAGTGCTCGAAATTGGCCAGGTCCCATAGGCCGCCTTATTGGATTCGGCTCATCACTCGAGACTTTTAGGAATCTGGTAGAGGGTTATCTGTTCAGGGCCCATATCACCTGAACGGGGTACGCTATGCCCTTTGTCCAAGGTTGTAAGGTTTACAACTTATTAAGAGATCTTAGCTCAATATCTTGGAACCAACATTTGTATGTCGATGCTAGCCATTGACCATCTATGAAGGTTTGGCTAGAGTTCGCCTTCGCAAGGATGAGGGACTAGATAAATATAACCCTTCTCGAACTGACGACAATGCTGCTCATAATCATCTGCCACTGGAAAACCATTAGCACAAGTAGCATCCTAGTCATGCATTATGTAGGCATTTCCCCAGTTCGAGTGGATTGATGAATATCACCACCACTAACTGACTGACCACCTAGAGTGATGCCCCATCCCATCACTCGTTACACTTCGCAGCTCGAACACTCTGTCCCCTTTAGAGCTGGAGTACGATAGTGCAGTCCCCACTAAGTCACCGTGTGACTGAGTGGCATGGGTAGAGAAAGTCTCCTTGACTTTCTCTAAAGCTAATACCCAATTAAGACACCGCATGCCTTAATGGTATGTGTGCTTGACATTATCTTGTCAAGTAAAGTTGATTTCCACTTAAGACACCGTATGCATTAATGGTATGAGTACTTGAATTTATCATGTCAAGTAAGGTTGATTTCCACCTAAGACATCGCGTGCCTTAATGGTATGAGTGGAGACAGCCTCCCTCGATTTTCTTCAAGCTAGTTTAGAATTTAAGTCTAAGTTTGAAGGTACCTAAGATCATTATCTAATGGCTTTTTGATGCTTAATTCAAGATACTGACACAACGTAAGAGGGTTTTAATACTTCTATTATCTTGAAGGATTTCAAACACTTATATTTTAAATATCGGTTAAACCCCCTCCCTAAGTATTCTTTTATCTTCTATAAAAGAGTCCCTTCAAATAAAACATGGATTCCTAATCACAAATCTATCTTTATACTCTCTATAAAAATAGAGGTCATATACAATTAAATTATAGCATAAATATCATATCAAAGAAAACAAGATATTCTATCTCTTCAAAAATAACATATCACAACTCACAACCTGCATCTATAACCCATATAATCTTTTGAAAATTCTTAAGTATGACAAGTATTATATATACACGTAATTCATAAATATCTCCTTTGACAATCATCTTTCAAGGTTGTTTAGTATATCTTCAATTTCCACTTTTCTTAAGCAAATACTTATAGAATAAGTACCTTATTGCATAACCCAAGAGTATAATTGTTGTCATACTCATATACACTTCACAAATCAACCAAGAAGTCTGGATTCCAATAAACAAGCGTAGTATGTTCAACTAATATATCAACACCCTATAGTTTTTAACATAGTCCAAGTTTTAGTTTTAATAAACTTCAGTTTCTAGTTGTGGGGGGACGACGGGCGATAAAATGAGCTCTGGCGATTTTTTCCTCTGATCTAGGGTTTCTAGAACTTCAAATTTTTTTGGGCATCAGGCGGATTGCTGTAGTGATTTTCTGGTTACTATGGATCTGAAGGCAGGTCAGCTGTCCCAGGAGGGTCCAATGGGGACTTCTCTGGATCCTCTCACAAGGAGAAAGAGCTCTTTTGCAGAGCTTCTAAAAGATAAGTCTCCATCCTCTAGTGATGAAGCTCAGAGAAATGTTTTGCATTCGCTCTTCAAGAACACGGGAAAGAGATCGCCAGGCCAACGTGTTAATGGATGCCTTCCGTAGGCCGAAACAAGGCCCAAGATTGTCATCGAGCCGAAGATGGTCGAAGACACAATATTATACAGAACCGACCATGACTTGATCTGCAAATTCATGGGTATTCGCCCTACCCTGAATTTCTTGCATACCTGGATTAGGCAAAATTGGGAACCCCATGGTGAGTACTCCTTATGGTCCATTAGCAATGGGTATTTCATTGTTAGTTTTTCTTCTCTAGGTGATAGAAATAAGGCTTTTGAATCGAAAAAGAGGAACCATGGTCCGGCAGGGTTATTTGTTCAACCCTGGAGAATGGGTTTCGATCCTCGTATTGAACCCACGGCTGTCCCAGTTTAGATCCGGTTGTATGCTCTCCTAATGGAGTTCTGGGGTGAGCAAGTTCTGGAAATGATCGGCAACTCCCTTGGAAGACATTTGGGTGTCTCCAAAGACACCATAGAGGGTAACACAACTGTTTTTGCAAGGATTTGTGTGGAAATGGATATTAGCCAGCCTCTACCGACAGAGGTGGAACTTGAACTAGCAGGACTATCTTGGATCCAGCAGCTAGACTATGAGGCTCTGCCCTTCAGATGCAAAGTTTGCCACAAACATGGACATCTGGCCCGATTTTGTCCAAATAATCTGAACACAAAAGTGGAGTCCCCGCTTGGAATGCCAAATCGTCCCAGGGAGGGTAAGTAAACCCTACCTAAGGAACCACTCAATACTCCTCAGGGTAAAGAGGTTCAGCAAGATGGCTTTGAACAACCTAAAAGAAGGAGAAGGCAAAAGAAAAATGGTAAGGAGCAAGCACAACCCAAGCCAGCCAACAGGTATGAAATTTTTAAGACACTAGTGGATCAAGAGGATCAAGTTATGGAAGGAGTGGATGTGAATATTGAGGACAATAATATCCACGCTCAAGCTTCTCCTTCATCTCCCATTGTTATAGAACAGGTATTGAGTATACTGAGTTACCACAGCCAGAGAATGCAGGGGCATTGATAGTGCATTCCCAAGCGCAACCAATGAGCAAGGAGGTCAGCATGGGAATAGCAAAAAAGAATAGAGAAAGGCCTACCCTAGGGATAACTCAGGTGGAAAAGCAACCAAAAAATAGCAGCTCTCAAGGTAGGGGTAGAAAATCAAACAAGGACCTGCTAGCAGTTCAAGGAGACAAACTGATCACTGGAGGATCGGTGAGGACAATTGATTCTTACTGCTCTCAAGGTTTTCAATGATTATACAATCATGGAATATTAGGGGTTTAAACAGTAGAACCTATCAATATGCTATTCAAATACTCTTAGGAAAATGCAAAACAGATTTTTTGCTTATCCAGGAGACAAAAATGTCATTAGATCTTATGTGTAAAACAATTAATAGAATCTGGAGGGGCGGTCATATGGCTGTGGCTGCCCAAGGTGCCTCAGGGGGGATTTTTACTCTGTGGAACTCTCTGGAATGGACTGCAATAGAACATATAGCTTGGAGGGGTTTTCTCACATCTCATTTTCAGAATAATGTCACAGCTGAACATGTTTTAATCACAAATTTCTATGGGGCTCAAAACCTTGATGGCCAGCGACTCCAATGGAATGCTGTACATAACATGAGGACCTCAAGGGAAGATTTCGACTGGATTATTGCTGGGGATTTTAATGCTAAATTATCTTCTAGAGATCAGGGAGGGGGTGCCCCAATTTTGGACCCAGGGGATCATCTTCTGATTGCCCAAGTCCAGGCTTTTCACTTAGTGGATATTAAAGGCCCCAGAACCAATTTCACTTGGACTAACAAAAGGAGGGAGCCACATAGCAGGAAGGTAAAGCTTGACCATTTTCTGGTTTCAGAGGAGGCATTTGTCAAATGGAATACGAAATTCAGTATTTTGGAGGGTCCAGTTTCGGATCACTTTCCCATTTTGTTGGAGGGAGGGATTATGTCAGGGCAACATCACAAACCTTTTAAATTTGAGAATTTTTGGTTACAAAAAGAGGATCTTCGAAAGAAAATTCCATAGTGGTGGGAAGAAGGTCGTCTACCTTTTGGGACTGCAATGTTTAGATTCCACAAACAACTTCATTATGTCAAATCTCAACTGAAACAATGGAGGCAAGCTAACAAGTCAGACTTCCAGCTCCAAAGAGCTCCTTTGGTGGCTAGATGGGATGAGGTTCAAAAACACTTTAGGGAAGGAACAATTACATAGCAGCTCAAAGCCGAGGATGATGCCTTGCGTAAAGCGGTTGAGGACATTGATAACCAAGAGGAGACCTTCTGGAAACAGAGAGCAAGAACCACTTGGTTATTAGAGGGAGATAGAAATACCAAGTTTTTCCATCGGTCTGCCTGTGCTAGGAGACAGATGAATAACATTGAAACTCTTCAAGATGAGAATGGTCATTCCTTTGATACTCTTCCTGGTATGCATTCCCATTTTATCGATTATTTTTCTAAACTCTTTAAGGAAAGTATGGACCAAGATGTAGAGGCTCAGAACAAAGTTATTGATGTCATACCCTCTGTTATTTATGAGGAAGAAAACCAGACCCTTCTTAAACCCATTGATAAAGCAGAACTGAAGAATGTGGTCTTTGGAATGAGCACTGGCAAAACTCCGGGACCGGATGGCTTTCCAATTGAGTTTTTTCGGGCCTTTTGGGATACTCGTGGAAGAGGATGTTTTGGTTGTCATTGAGGAGTCCAGAGGTAATAAAAGAATGCTTAAGGCATTAAATCATACCTTCATCACTTTAATTCCAAAAGGCGAGGAGGGGGTTCATATTTCTGATTATAAACCTATTGCCTTATGTAATGTGATTTATAAAAAAATCACAAAGGTAATGGCTGAGTAGTTAAAACCCCTTTTACATAAAATTATCTCCTCTGAGCAAGGGGGTTTTGTAGAGGGTAGGCAGATCTTGGATGGGGTGGTTCTTGCTCAGGAGGCAATCCACTCAATGAAAAAATCTAGTAATAAAGGAATGTTCATTAAACTAGATATTTCAAAGGCCTATGATAGGGTGGAGTGGAGTTTCTTGTCAAAGCTGATGGCGACCTTTGGTTTCTCTCGAGAATGGATAGATTGGGTCATGAGTTGTGTTTCTACACCCTCTTATTCGATTTTAATCAAGGGTATTCCCTCGCAAGCATTTTGGAGCCTCTCGTGGTCTTCGTCAAGGGGACCCTTGCTCTCCCTATCTTTTCCTCATTTTGGGTGAAGGATTAGGTAGACTTTTCTTGAGGAAAAGACATCAAGGTTCTGTTGACGGTATCAAGGTGGGTGAGGAATTTTTGACTCACTTACAGTTTGTGGATGATACAAGATTGATTGGAGTGGCCAGCTTCAAGGAAGCAAGAGTGATCAGAGATACTCTTAATGTCTACCTTAGGGCTTCAAACCAAGTCATCAATGATAAAAAATCCAAAGTGGTTTTTCTCAATCTTGATCAAAGGCTACAGGACATAATTTTAGAGATATTGGGATTCACAAGGACTTCTCTTCCATTGGTTTACTTGGGGGTCCCTTTGCATTTCAAAAAACTAAAAATGGATATCTGGAAGGATCTTTTGGAAGGTATCAAAGATAGAATGAATCATTGGTCTCACAAATGGTTAAGCTATGGGGGTAGATTAACTTTTTTACGAGTCAGTCATTCAGAGCCATGCCAATTTATAAATTCTCTATCCTGGCTGCCCCACACTCTATATGGAAAGAGTCTGGACAATATGGCTAGAAGATTTTTATGGGAAGGAGTGAAAGGAGAGAGGAAATGGGCCCTTTTTGGTTGGGATAAAGTAACTCGACCCAAGGAAAAAGGAGGGTCGGGCCTAAGAAGATCCAAGTTAAATAATATAGCTCCAGGTCGGAAAGTCTGATCTTGGAGATGGATTTCCCAACCAACATCCTTATTCGACATAATCCTATCTAGTAAATATTTGGGTCATGTTAACCCCAATGAGGTGGCCCGTTTTCCTTTGGATGGCCCCTGGGTCCCTAGTGTGGCGGAGCTCTCAAGATAGGTTCTCGAGTGGTTAAAGAATGATTGTTTTGGAAAGTGGGGAGAGGGGAGAAGGCATGTTTCTAGACTGATTCATGGGATCAATACCCACCCATCATTGTTGAATTTCCTGAATTGCAACCAATTAAAACTGCCATTGAAACCAAGGGATGGGTCCTCATCGAAAGTTATTTCAACACTAGGCAGCTAGGGGAGTATAAGTTTAAGCAGCTTAAGAAGTTGGAGGAGTGGCCAATTCCAATCCCTCCGGCGTTGGTACCCATCATGACTAAAATCTTATCAGACAGATTCCTTTTTGGTAGAGATGAGGAGGATGAATTAGCTTTGGGCTATGGGAGCCTTGGTGTCTATATAGTGAAGGACGGTTATGAGAAGATCCTCCCTGAGCCTCCCCCCCATTCATTCTCGGTTGAGGCTTGGAAAAATATTTGGCACTCCAAGGGCTGGCCGAAAGTAAAATTTTTTGCCTGGCATTTTATGCACAACAGAGTTCTCTCTTTTGACAATCTTAGATGTAGAGGAATCATCAGTCCATCTCGATGTGTTTTATGCTACAAGAACGAGGAAACAACTGACCACCTGATGTTTGAGTGCCCTTTCACGTCGTAGATTTGGAAACCTTGGCTTTCTTGCTATAAAATTCAAGTTAATGGTGACTTGAATCAGACTAATATCTGGGACAGGTGGAAGAGTGGTCGATTTAAATCTAAAGCTCTTCAAATTGGCTGGGAGCTTGGATTAAATTTCATTTGGTGGCAAGTGTGGTTGGAGAGAAATGCTAGAATCTTTAGAGAAGTTTTTTCCTCGTTAGATGGAGTTTGGCAGGTCATCTGGAGTAAAGTCATAGAAACTATAGCTCTCTATGCTATAGAAGAAACTTAGGCTATTTCTGGGCCAATGGAAGTAGGAGTTGAAGACCAAGAGCGACAGGTCAGAGCTAGTTGGAAACCACCACCAGAAGGCTAGATTAAAATTAACACTGATGGAGCTGCAAAGGGTAATCCAGGTAATGCCAGAATTGGAGTGGTTTGCCGGACTCATGATGGATCAGTGCTCTATTGGGAACTCGCAAGGCTTGGGAAGAGCCACAAATAATGAAGCTGAAGCCGTTGCTATCAAATTCGCTTCTATGTGGGCTGTGCAACAGGGCCAGAGGAGGATCATTATTGAATTTGATTCTCAAGTAATGGTTGGAGCTCTTGATTGCATGATGAACTTTGCTTTGAAAGCTTGGCAGTTAAGGATTTTGGTCTCTCAAATCAAGGAATTATGGAAGGAACTAGATGATGTGATTCCAGTTTATGTGAGCAGAAATTTAAACAAAGGGGCAAATTTCCTGGCTAAGATGGGTGCTGAGAAAGAGGTAGGGGTGCAGCTGCATAGTGACATGCCTATTGAGGATGAGGTGATTCGAAAGGGTCTTGCACGAGCCTTGAGCCAATGATCAAAGAAAAAGCTAAGGGTGGTTTTTGTCGCGATATCGCGACCTATTTTTGTCACGATATCGCGACATGTTGGGACGTCATGGGCGCTGGAGGTAAGCTGTCATGATATTGCGACATGCTACGCCGTTGCGACCGCTGGAGGAAAGCTGTCGCGATATCGCGACATGTTGCAAGGTCATGGGTGCTGGAGGATAGCTGTCACGATATCGCGACATGTTGCGTCATCGCGGCCAACGGAGGTAAGCTGTCGTGATATCATGACATGTTGCGATGTCGCGGGCGCTGGAGGAAAGTTGTCATGATATTGTGACATGTTGCACCGTCACGGTCGCCGTTGGATAGTTGTCGCGATTTCGCAACATGTTGCGCCGTCGCGGCCCTTGGTGTAAAGTTGTCGCGATATCGCGACATGTTGCGCCGTTGCGGCCGCTGTTGGAAAGTTGTCACGATATCGTGACTTGTTGCGCCATCGCGGTCTTCGGAGGAAAGTTGTCACGATATCGCGACATGTTGCGTAGTCATGGCCATGGGAGAAAAGTTGTCGTGATATCGCGACATGTTGCGCCGCCGCGGCTACTAGAGGAAAGTTGTCGTGATATCGCGACATGTTGCGCCACCGTGGCCAGGGGAGGAAAGTTGTCACAATTTCGTAACATGTTGCTCTGTCGCGCCCAAGGAAGGTTTGTTGTCGCGATATCACGATATGTTGCTTCGTCACGGCAAAGGCTGGTTAGTTGTCGTGATTTCGTGACATGTTGCTCTGGTGCAGCCAAGGATGGATTGTTGTAGCGATATCGTGACATGTTGCTCTGTCGCAACCACTGATGGTTAGCTATCGTGATTTTGTGACATGTCGCGTTTTCGCGACTTGTTGCTCTGGCACGGCCAAGGATGGATTATGGTAGCGAAATCGTGACATGTCATGATTTGAAATCGTGATTTCGTGGCATGTTGAATTTTTGAGGTCTGAGGTGTTATGTGTCACGTTTTTGCGCCTTGTAATCTTGTGCCCTCTTTGTTTTCAGCTGGGATGTGTCTACTCCCATTTTTAACTGATCTTTGTTTTAATACAAGTTTTTTCAATTTTTTCAAAAAAAAAAAACTTCAGTTTCTTCACCAATTACCTAAGAGATTTGATTAGTAATCATGGGAAATCCTTAATATTAATAGCATTTATCCGTAAAACCCTAAGCTACATCAATTACCTTATAGTAAAGTAATGAAATCCTAACTTTATTTCTTCTATTTACCATAACAAAAGTATTTGAAAACCCTAATAATTTTTTTTTTTATTTTTATTAAACCCATGATTCTATCGACAAGTACCAACATATTAATGACATTGAAAAACTAACACTTTCAAAGGCGATTAAATAAAACACTCGTCAACTTGTGAAACCAAGTCATAATATAAATTTTTCTTTATACATAAGGTTTCAGTTTATATTCATTCAACCAAACATCAAAATTTCAAGCATAGTCTTTTATATCAAAACGGGTGAGCTACAACAAAGTTGCCAATACTTCAATTGAAAACTATAATAATACAAAGCCATGCACCCTTAATATCAATTCAACTATGATATTTCTTTTCCAACACAGATGAACTACAACAATGTACCATTTTATCTCATATATCATTTCAGACTATAGTTATTCTTTTACAAGCACAGGTGGGATACGACAAATTAGAAGCAATGCATCATGATTAAATTTAAATATTACAACATGGTAAAAGCATTGCATCAACTCGTGATATAGTCTTTTCTTTTACAAGGCTGAGAAAAGATCTTACCTTTAATCTCATGCGTCTACGGAAAATAAACATATTAAACTGTATAATTTCACAACATAACTACATAAATACCAAAAATAACCAATCACGATTAGGCAAAGTATTCCAAGCGATTCTCTATTAATCAACTATACATGATGCAAATGAGAAAACATGAATTTAGGGTTCCTCTATATAATAGTCTTATCTCATAGCTTTTTGGTGTTACTTTTCTCAATTTAAATAATGTATTTTCCCTTCTATTTATTTGATTTATTATAACATAATCATGATGGTATTTACTTTATCAAGAAATAAAGTATAACATAGAACTTTTATTTCAACTCCTACAAAGTAAATATATAAACATTTTTAACACATAACTTTCCAATTCTCATAAAATACAATAACACTTTTCAATTTGAGACTTTCAAACTTCCAACGTAAAAATGTAATCAGATTCATAGCTTGCACCAGAACCCAAAAATTATTTAAAAATAGAAATATAAGAATTTACTCTATACTTAGCACACTTTTCAATACAATATATGGCGTTTGATAAAAAAACAATCCTTTTCTAGAACGCAACATACAAAATTTAGGAATATTCTATTTGTTCTTCCAATGCATTTGCTTTAAACACAATTTCCAGGTCTTCATAAAGTTTGATTACACTCAACGATTTAGACTATCCTTTATATATTAGAATAGATAGAAGAACACAACACTACAATTGTTTAGCTATTCAAATTCCAATCTTCTTCGAATTAAAAGAAAGAACTATACAAGCATACATAACACCGGATGTCGTAGAAACTTCACGGTACAACATCAAATGGTTTTCTAAACCCTCCATGGTCTTTGTTAGGGTTTTCACGCTCGACCACCATTCTGAAAAATCCGTTCACTTCCGTGAAAGAACATAAGCGCCTCAACGCCCACCCTCACCAACCGGCGAGAACAAAATGCAAAGTATGGCTCAGACTTGGCCCTCATCTATATGACACACATACTCAAGTCTCATGCAAGCATAACGACACCATACAACTAACCAAATTCAAAATTATTTTCCAAGTATCATTCTATTTTCAACAGGCAATCGTGCAATGCGGCAACAGTCCACAACTAAACATATTTCTCCATAATCAATCAATACTCCGAAGACATGAAGTAAATTTTACAACATACAGCCAGCAGGACGATATTAAAACAATTTTCATCTTTTTCAATCAATACTCTGAAGACATGAAGAAATTTTCAGCCGGCATGACAATTTTAAAAATAATTTTCTTCACTGTCAATCAATACTTTGAAGACATGAAGTAATTTTCCAGCCAACATGACGATTTTATAACAAACACAACCAATAACTTATAATTTTCATTCATCGGACTATTACTTTTGGTTCCTCTGATTTATCCGAGAGTATACACATTTTTTTTTTTTAAATGTTACCATCTATAAACACTTTAACTTAACTAACACTGCTACAGAACATTAGTATAAGAATCCCGATTACTCTTATGTTCTGTAATATGTTTTCTTTTAAAGAAATATTATGGGAAAACAGAGTTAGATTCTTTCCATTCAACAGAATTGCCCAACACTTCCCAATAATAATATTAAAGTAGCCAAAACAACAAATTACATGTCTAGGTAACCACGTGAATAGAGCCATTCACCAATCAATCCATTATTTTAAAACAACATAATTTCTAGTAAACCCTTTCCCTTATTAACGCAGAAAAAATCTGACCTTTTTACTCGGAGACTCAATCCTCCTCACGCTGCAATTCTTTCTTCCGGCGTATCCCGTCCTTGGCTTCCTCTCAAACGAACATGAAGTTTTTCCCCAAATTTTTCCATACCACCTTGGGCCATCCCATTTTATTTTATAAGCAAGTGAGCTTTATGGGAAAGAGACACATCACCGTCTTTGCCAGACAAGACGCATTTTCTTCCTCCACGTATGACTTCCTTAGATTTTTTTTAAAATATTTAAATATCTTTATTTAAATTAAGTTCCGCCAAGTCTTTCATATTAACCAATTAAAGCTTGAGCTTATAGTTTCTTAAGTCTTGTCTTAGACTTATCACCACATTACGTAAAGCCTATGAGTTTAATCTCTTTATTATAGAATTGAGACTTACTATAACATTTAACATTCTATTATATGTATTTTTAATTTAATTATTATATGTATTTTATTATTTGTTTTTACACATATCATTATTTTTATTACTTAAATAATTAGTCCCCATGTTTATGGTTTAATAATTAATTCTCTTTCTTTTGATTTGCTTCAAAGCTGGTATGCCTATGTATTGGTATTAACTTTTTATATATATTTAAAATTATCATTTTAATGTCAGTAGTTAAATAGCAACAAACCAGCGAATGCACACACACAGTCAACATGATAGGTAGAATGCAAATGCAGTGCAACCCTATGGTGGGCTTCCATGTACCCATGGACCAAGTGTGCTCGGGGTACAACATCATAACCACTTACCCGACAATCCCGTTCCGCTGCTCGGTTGATGGGGTGGGTGCTTTCTTCGCCATCTGCCTTGAGACCTGCACCTGCACCACAAACACTGGCCGCAGAATCACATTCTTCAAGGAAAATTAATCATTATTGGTGGGGATGTGACATACTTCCCCCCTTAGAATTAACATAGTCCCTGTGTTAGCTATCAACAAAATACAATCATATAAATTAAATATATATATACAAATTATCGCAATGTTCCTATTTTCATTTCTCTTCAGCATAAATGGTACAACAACCAAATCAACATGCATAATGGTATCGTAAAAGAAATAGTCCACAACATTATCATGTTTCAAACAAAACATCAGACATGTATATGCAACAAGTTTTTCAATACATCATTATAAAAATTTCCAACTTTTCAATAGTTTGCTTTCAGTTTTCAATTCTCAAACAAGCAGGGAAACTGATTTTTCATGCTAGAAATATCTTCCCAGGTGGCATTCCTTTCGGAATACTGATCCCATTGTACTCTGTATTGGTCCATACTAAGCTGCTTGGACCTAAATCCCAAAAATTTTGACTGGTCGTCCCTTAATGAGTTGCAGGTCTGGCAAATCTAGGGCTCAATTAGGTGGTTCTAATGAAACTTTTATCACCAATGGTAAATTCTTGGGGTGTTTGCTTTAAAGTCAGCATAGCTCTTTGGCTTCACAAGCCATTAGCGGATTGAATTCTCATCATCATGACCGATCTCTTACTGGTCATTGAAATTTTCCCAAGATAATGGTGCCATGCACCTAAGTCCCTTTATAGGACCTCAAAAGGGGCCATGCCCAATGCAATATATTTCATTTAGTAAGTGATAATATTTGACTTACTTTGGTAGTGCATATCCGCCAATACCAGATTGTCCTTCTCAATCTGTCCATCTATCTCAAGATGATAGGTTGTGCTAAACCCTGTGTCCTATTTTTGGTGTAGGGCCTACTAGTATTTATAGAGAAATCTCGAATCTCTATTCGAGATGATTCCTCAAGCATATTTTTGTGTTTTTCTATCTTACTTGCCTGCAACTATAAGATGTGCATTTCATTGGAAACAAATCTTGGGAAGACCAACTTTGCATTTAATTTCAGATTAGACTTAACCTTATAATCAGGGTATGTCGTGGTATACTCACAACTACCTTTCTTCTTCTAAAGATAATGCATTAGATAGAGCAATCTAATAGTAAGAGCAATAATATAGTTGCTATGATCACTTTTACTCACAAAACCAAAATATCTTCATTATACTTGTAACATTGTATACAAATTACTATTCTCCTGAGTTTAGTAGGAAAATTATTAAAAGGGGCTTTCGTGCCCTTTCGGTGTCCTGATAACTTTCATTCCCTTAGATCTTCCTGAAAGGGCATTCATATGTATGGTGTGGTTCTCCACATGTGCAACATCTTAGCTTTGGTGCCCGAGGGTTTACACTCGAGGTTTCACTTTCAAGTTTTTTGATGTTCCTTTCCTTGTCTTGTTCGATAAAAGCTTCCATTGTCCTTTGTTGCTATTCTATTTGCTCTGTTAATATCTTAATTACTGACACCAGTTGCTCCATCTATCCTTGGAATGATTTAATTATTGATACGAGCTCATCCATTCCTCCTGAAAACATATCAGTTTGTAAGTTAATGAAATCTTGAGTTCTAAAGCTTTCATCATATCCTGAAGAATAGATCATGATGCACGGAATTATTCTCTTTACTCCTTCCTCTTCAGGTTCTTATCAAATCTTGTTTGACATACTTGAGAATTCATGAACATAACTTACCTCATTCCTAATTTGCCATATCATTTCAAGTGGGAGTCCTATCAGGGTAATGATCCTATTGGGCTTTAGGTTGGTTAACTCTTTTTTTTTTTAAATAGGTAAAATATAACTTAGCAATTTTTTTTTTAATATATATTCAAAAATATAGGACATGAAACATGTTTCTTTCAAAAATAGTATCATTTGTCCTAATATTGCTTACATCACTTATCTTCCTAGTATGTTTAACAAAAATCTCATTATAACTCGCTCCTACTTATAGTAGAACTATCTTGAGATTTGTTTCTTCATTCTTATCTCCAATTTTGACCTGTTTATCTTGGTGCAGATCTTCAGCTAACATTTGCAGTTGAGTGTCAGGTGCTTGCTCATAATTTGCTCTTAATGGGCAATTTTTGGCATAGTGTGCTCCTTCATATGTGAAGCAACCTATTTTCTTTCTATTTACTCTTAATGGGCACCTTCTAGCATAGTGGGCTTCACCGCAGGTGAAGCATCCCGACATTGGTGCTCTAGTTTCCCTTTCCTTTACTTGTATACATTTTTCCTTGGTGCACTTGTGGCCCTTTTTTGCAGTTTTCTCCTTTCTAGAGGATTTCATATTTATCCTTCGCTTGGTTCTCTTATTTCATTTCCTTATGAAGAGTTCCATGATTTCTTTCTGAATTCCCATTCTATCCACAAGTAGTTTCATCAATGATGATATCTGGTCCATCTAATATTGAAATACTTCCAACTTTGATGCAAGATCCTCCATCTATTTGTATCAAAGGAAATGATATTAATTTTTCTTGAGAAAACTTGTCAAAAATATAAAAGAGCTATGCCATATTTAATCATGAGACCTAGGGTTTCGCAACCTAGGCTATGATACCTCTACAATATCCTCTTGCAGATTCAGGTTAGTCCTCCTCGAGGTACTTGCCATAGCTAACAGTACAATATTGGCCAGGGTTTCGCAAACCTAGGCTTTGATACCAACTGTAAGATCCAGGAATTTCATACACTAAATTTTTTTGTTTAACTCAATCATACATTGCTTGATTTCCCATGTGAATGTTAGTTTTGGCATACATATAAAATGCACTTCAAGATTATTCACTCCTGCAACTAGTGTCTTAAGTGCTCGAAATTGGCCAGGTCCCGTGGGTCGCCTTATTGGATTCGACTCATCACTCGAGACTTTTAGGAATCTAGTGGAGGGTTATCCATTCAGGGCCCATATCACCTGAACGGGGTACGCTATGCCCCTTGTCCAAGGTTGTAAGGTTCATAACTTATTAAGAGATCTCAGCTCAATGCCTTGGAACCAACATTTGTATGTCGATGCTAGCCATTGACCATCTACGAAGGTTTGGCTAGAGTCCGCCTTCGCAAGGCTGAGGGACTAGATAAACATAACCCTTCCCGAACTGACGACAATGCTGCCCATAACCATCTACCGTTGGAAAGCCATTAGCACAAGTAGCATCCTAGTCATGCATTATGTAGGCATTTCCCTAGTCCGAGTGGATTGATGAATATCACCACCACTAACTGACTGACCACCTAGAGTGATGCCCCATCCCATCACTCATTACACTCCATAGCTCGGACACTCTATCCCCTTTAGAGTTGGAGTACGATAGTGCAGTCCCCACTAAGTCATCGCGTGACTGAGTGGCATGGGTAGAGAAAGTCTCCTTGACTTTCTCTAAAGCTAATACCCACTTAAGACACCGCGTGCCTTAATGGTATGTGTGCTTGACTTTCTCTTGTCAAGTAAAGTTGATTTCCACTTAAGACATCGCGTGCCTTAATGGTATGAGTACTTGAATTTCTCATGTCAAGTAAGGTTGATTTCCACCTAAGACATCGCGTGCCTTAATGGTATGAGTGGAGACAACCTCCCTCGATTTTCTTCAAGCTAGTTTAGAATTTAAGTCTAAGTTTGAAGGTACCTAAGATCATTATCTAATGGCTTTTTGATGCTTAATTCAAGATACTAACACATAGACGTAAGAGGGTTTTAATACTTCTATTATCTTGAAGGATTTCAAACACTTATATTTTAAATATCGGTTAAACCCCCTCCCTAAGTCTTCTTTTATCTTCTATAAAAGAGTCCCTTCAAATAAAACATGGATTCCTAATCACAAATCTATCTTTATACTCTCTATAAAAATACAGGTCATATACAATTAAATTATAGCGTAAATCTCATATCAAAGAAAACAAGATATTCTATCTCTTCAAAAATAACATATCACAACTCACAACCTGCATCTATAACCCAGATAATATTTTGAAAATTCTTAAGTACGACAAGTATTATATCTACACGTAATTCATAAATATCTCCTCTGACAATCATCTTTCAAGGTTGTTTAGTATATCTTCAATTTCCACTTTTCTTAAGCAAATACTTATAGAATAAGTACCTTATTGCATAACCCAAGAGTATAATTGTTGTCATACTCATATACACTTCACAAATCAACCAAGAAGTTTGGCTTCCAATAAACAAGCATAGTATGTTCAACTAATATATCAACACCCTATAGTTTTTAACATAGTCCAAGTTTTAGTTTTAATAGACTTCAGTTTCTTCACCAATTACCTAAGAGATTTGATTAGTAATCATGGGAAATCCTTAATATTAATAGCATTTATCCGTAAAACCCTAAGCTACATCAATTACCTTATAGTAAAGTAATGAAATCCTAACTTTATTTCTTCTATTTACCATAACAAAAGTATTTGAAAACCCTAATAATTTTTTTTGTTTTTATTAAACCCATGATTCTATCGGCAAGTACCAACATATTAATGACATTGAAAAACTAACACTTTCAAAGGTGATTAAATAAAACACTCGTCAACTTGTGAAACCAAGTCATAATATAAATTTTTCTTTATACATAAGGTTTCAGTTTATATTCATTCAACCAAACATCAAAATTTCAAGCATAGTCTTTTATATCAAAACGGGTGAGCTACAACAAAGTTGCCAATACTTCAATTGAAAACTATAATAATACAAAGCCATGCACCCTTAATATCAATTCAACTATGATATTTCTTTTCCAACACAGATGAACTACAACAATGTACCATTTTATCTCATATATCATTTCAGACTATAGTTATTCTTTTACAAGCGTAGGTGGGCTACGACAAATTAGAAGCAATGCATCATGATTAAATTTAAATATTACAACATGGTAAAAGCATTGCATCAACTCGTGATATAGTCTTTTCATTTACAAGGCTGAGAAAATATCTTACCTTTAATCTCATGCGTCTACGACAAATAAACATATTAAACTGTATAATTTCACAACATAACTACATAAATACCGAAAATAACCAATCACGATTAGGCAAAGTATTCCAAGCGATTCTCTATTAATCAACTATACATGATGCAAATGAGAAAACACGAATTTAGGGTTCCTCTATATAATAGTCTTATCTCATAGCTTTATGGTGTTACTTTTCTCAATTTAAATAATGTATTTTCCCTTCTATATATTTGATTTATTATAACATAATCATGATGGTATTTACTTTATCAAGAAATAAAGTATAACATAGAACTTTTATTTCAACTCCTACAAAGTAAATATATAAACATTTTTAACACATAACTTTCCAATTCTCATAAAATACAGTAACACTTATCAATTTGAGACTTTCAAACTTCCAACGTAAAAATGTAATCAGATTCATAGCTTGCACCAGAACCCAAAAATTATTTAAAAATAGAAATATAAGAATTTACTCTATACTTAGCACACTTTTCAATACAATATATGGCATTTGATAAAAAAAACAATCCTTTTCTAGAACGCAACATACAAAATTTAGGAATATTCTATTTGTTCTTCCAATGCATTTGCTTTAAACACAATTTCTAGGTCTTCATAAAGTTTGATTACACTCAACGATTTAGACTATCCTTTATATATTAGAACAGATAGAAGAACACAACACTACAATTGTTTAACTGTTCAAATTCCAATCTTCTTTGAATTAAAAGAAAGAACTATACAAGCATACATAACACCGGATGCCGTAGAAACTTCACGGTACAACATCAAATGGTTTTCTAAACCCTCCATGGTCTTTGTTAGGGTTTTCACGCTCGGCCACCATTCTGAAAAAGTCGTTCACTTCCGTGAAAGAACATAAGCGCCTCAACGCCCACCCTCACCAACCGACGAGAACAAAATGCAAAGTATGGCTCAGACTTGGCCCTCATCTATATGACACACATACTCAAGTCTCATGCAAGCATAACGACACCATACAACTAACCAAATTCAAAATTATTTTCCAAGTATCATTCTGTTTTCAACAGGCAATCGTGCAATGCGGCAACAGTCCACAACTAAACATATTTCTCCATAATCAATCAATACTCTGAAGACATGAAGTAAATTTTACAACATACAGCCAACAGGACGATATTAAAACAATTTTCATCTTTTTCAATCAATACTCTGAAGACATGAAGAAATTTTCAGCCGGCATGACAATTTTAAAAATAATTTTCTTCACTGTCAATCAATACTTTGAAGACATGAAGTAATTTTCCAGCCAGACATGACGATTTTATAACAAACACAACCAATAACTTATAATTTTCATTCATCGGACTATTACTTTTGGTTCCTCTGATTTATCCGAGAGTATACACATTTTTAAAAAAATGTTACCATCTATAAACACTTTAACTTAACTAACACTGCTACAAAACATTAGTATAAGAATCCCGATTACTCTTATGTTCTGTAATATGTTTTCTTTTAAAGAAATATTATGGGAAAACAGAGTTAGATTCTTTCCATTCAACAGAATTGCCCAACACTTCCCAATAATAATATTAAAGTAGCCAAAACAACAAATTACATGTCTAGGTAACCACGTGAATAGAGCCATTCACCAATCAATCCATTATTTTAAAACAACATAATTTCTAGTAAACCCTTTCCCTTATTAACAAGAAAAAATCTGACCTTTTTACTCGGAGACTCAATCCTCCTCACGCTGCAATTCCTTCTTCCGGCGTATCCCGTCCTTGGCTTCCTCTCAAACGAACATGAAGTTTTTCCCCAAATTTTTCCATACCACCTTGGGCCATCCCATTTTATTTTATAAGCAAGTGAGCTTTATGGGAAAGAGACACATCACCGTCTTTGCCAGACAAGACGCGTTTTCTTCCTCCACGTATGGCTTCCTTAGAATTTTTTTAAAATATTTAAATATCTTTATTTAAATTAAGTTCCGCCAAGTCTTTCGTATTAACCAATTAAAGCTTGAGCTTATAGTTTCTTAAGTCTTGTCTTAGACTTATCACCACATTACGTAAAGCCTATGAGTTTAATCTCTTTATTATAGAATTGAGACTTACTATAACATTTAACATTCTATTATATGTATTTTTAATTTAATTATTATATGTATTTTATTATTTGTTTTTACACATATCATTATTTTTATTACTTAAATAATTAGTCCCCATGTTTATGGTTTAATAATTAATTCTCTTTCTTTTGATTTGCTTCAAAGCTGGTATGCCTATGTATTGGTATTAACTTTTTATATATATTTAAAATTATCATTTTAATGTCAGCAGTTAAATAGCAACAAACCAACGAATGCACACACACACAGTCAACATGACAGGCAGAATGCAAATGCAGTGCAACCCTATGGTGGGCTTCCATGTACCCACGGACCAAGTGTGCTCGGGGTACAACATCATAACCACTTACCCGACAATCCCGTTTCGTTGCTCGGTTGATGGGGTGGGTGCTTTCTTCACCATCTGCCTTGAGACCTGCACTTGCACCACAAACACTGGCCGTAGAATCACATTCTTCAAGGAAAATTAATCATTATTGGTGGGGATGTGACAAACCATTTCAAGAAGCACAAGAAAACTACATAACAGATTAGCCAACCCTACTTTTGTTTAGCATCTAACATACATGATTGAATGTAAAATCCATAACTACCAAATGAAAATGCATGAAATCTAGATTGTAGAATTAGAGCACATCCATCCAACTAGCTTTAGCAAAAATAAGCACTCAATACTTCACACATTCAAGAGCTTGATTGGAGATCAAATAATAATAAACTTGTATTTCTTGAATAGAAAGAGTTTTACATATGAGTTGTAATGGTTAAAGAGCCACCCTTTTGGAATGACCTACATTCTAGAATATATAGACCTTACAATAAATGTTGCATTCAATATGGTGGGTGGCAGACGAGACAATGCATCTGCACCAATAGGGTTGACCATGCTGCAAATATCTTCAAATATTTTGCATTTGGTAGAAGGTGGCTACCAGAAGGAGGCAGGTAGTACAACTTGAATCTAGACCCTTGATTAGTTTGACTTCATCTGACAATACTATTGGGCAATAAATTCCATCCATATTCTCTTGGAAGAAGATAGTTATTAAATGCTATGTCATACTTCCTAAAACTAACTGCCTTGATGGATTCGAGACTCAACCTACTGTTGCCCACTAGTCGGGCATAAAACCTCTTAATTGCCAACTTATCATCGTGCATCCTCATAAATGGGGGTGCTACTCCCTTCCTGCAGGAGTCATTTGCTATAGCAAGATTTCCAAGATGGGTGAACATTTGGGATGTGCTTTCTGCTAACTATCGACCCGAAACTTCACCCACTATGCTTTATCTTCTCTAGGGTAAGTTTTTGGGTTTCACATTATTTTCCATCTTGGGCATAATTTTGGGATCCTTCAGGGGAATGAAGGGTGCTCAAACCTTCTCCCAATCCTGCACGTAGGTGGCCTATGTCAAATTTTTGTGATGGGGATTTGGGGACTACCCTAGGTTTGTTTGCATCCCATTTCTTTGTCAGGCTCTAAAATTGGATGACCATCTACCTTGCCTTAGGGCAACACTTCGAGAGTTGGCTAGGATCAATCATTCTCCCATTTATTCATCCACTTCATCCATGGTGTTCGCTTGGGATTCCATTTCTTCTACCTTATTATGGGATCGAGTTTCGATATTTTCTTGGAATTTGTGAACACTCAACTCTCCGCCCGCCTTATCACCTAGCCAATTTTGTGCTTAAACAATGGAGCCTTAGGATTAATTCATGGTTATTAATACTCTACCCTTGTTGGTAACCTATCATTGGATGAACCTTTGGGGTTGCTCGATGTATTAAGAATATCGATTCGTCCTCCCTCCTTGGTACTACAAAATATTTAACTGTCCTTACTGTAACTTACTCCAGCATCTCCCATCGCATATATAAGGCTTGCTCCTAGAAATAATCACCCAATGCTCAAGGGTTTGGATTCTAGTACTTTACCATTTATAAAGGTAATCATCTTGCTTAAAAATGGAAAGAGTGGGTGATAGAATATAAAATTTCACCCACACTCTTGGTGAATCACAAGGGATTTCCACTTTGTGGAAAAGGAAACCTAGGTAAACACTTATAAATAGGGAAGAGAAGAAGAATAAAACGATAGAAAATGCACAAAGAAAAATAGCCAAGGGAGGCTACAAGACAAAGGAGGATGGAAGGCGATGGGTTGGGAACTACACATATAAAAAGGCAAAACATTATGGAGAAATAAAAAATCAAGGGGACCAAAGGGGATAAAAAAGAACAAAAGGAGGGGGCAGGGTGGGAAAAAAGAACAAGAATATACAAAGGGGAAGGAAAGGAGGAAATAGGCATCTGTAGGAAGATAAATAGTGCCACTAACTGAAGGATTTAGTGACAACAAGCATGAGGGGAAGACAAGAGAAGAAGAAGAATGTAGAAAAGTAATGAAACAAAAGGGAATGCAATCTTGAGGCTATCTCATGACAATGTCAATATGAATTGCCCAATCTATGGGTACCCCCATAAATTGAATTCCCATTAACATACTTTGATGTAGCCCAAGGCTACTTCAAGAATGGATAGAATGCCAAGGGCATTTATCCATCTTGTTATAAAATTTCTTCTTCACGTGATCCAACAATAATCTACTCAACTCCTCTGAATACATTATGAAAACCATAAACTATGCTCTTAGACTCATCTTTCAGTGAACCACCACGTTGCATATGAAGCATCTTATATAGAGCAATTATCCTAGCTAACTAAGATATGCGCACTGCTTGTGAAATATTTGGTTTGAGATGAATTATCTAGAAATACATCCAAATCTCATCCTTTGGGCACCCTTATGATTTCATGCTTACGTTGGGGTGATGAGTTTTCCTGCTTGCACGATTCTTGACATACTTGCTTCATGTGACCGTGGATTTTTAAGAGCACTTTCATGAAAACCAACACACATGAAAGAAAGAAAGAATGGAAACATGTGGAAGTGCTTGTAATAAAGACACCACCTAGAGGTCCCTCAGTTGGGGCAGCTTGGAGAAAATAAACTCCCTACAAACTTAACTCAAGATGATGCTATCTATTGTGTGGCTACATACTTACCACACCTTTTATTTATTTTTTGAATATTTACACAAAATTACGATGTGGTTCACATGCCTAGGTAGAGAGCAGTTGAGTTATCTTGTAAACATGTAATGTTTGAACCATAAGGTATCGAACTTGAGCTCTTATTCATGTTCAACTTAGCACTGTCCACAATCATCATCAACTACATTGATATTATAGTTGATTCTTATGTCTTGCCTCAAAGCTCTCATACTTTGGTCATGAATGATTGGCATGTAAGCCATTCTTGTTGCGTCATTTATTTCTTCAAGTACCAACTCCTCCAAAGATGGATAGTGATGACCTATCCCAAAACCCATCTAATCAACAATCCATATCTGACTCTTCTTCGTTGGTACAATATTTTGAACTATTACCCAACCACATGAACTATCACTCCTTAAATCTAATCAAACCTAAAAATCATCTGGTAGGTTGCCATGAGGAATTTGGGCAAAGGAATCATGATGGAATTTAAGCTGGGATGAACATGCCATTGGGATATCATCTACATTTGTCTCAAGTTGACTTATGACCCCTTGGACATGTCTCACTTCTAGTTTACCATGGTTTTCAATGCAGAAAGGGTGCAAACCCTGATTCTGTATAGAAATAATTTTTCCAACCAATGGGATGAAAATTTGGTCATGCTACTAAGTTATACATCCTCCCATTTTCTTGAGAAAATCTAGAGCTAAGAATAAGCCAAATAATGGAGGGATATATACCACCTCTATATCTTGGATGATAGCCAAGTCTAGGTGTTTGCATATCAATATAGGGACTCTGCATAGAGTCCCTACCTTCTTCACATACTCTCCTCTAAAAGTAAAATCTTTTGGCTCCTACGAATTTGGGTTGAGTCCCAAACTTCTGTAGATTTCCACTGATATTATTGAGACCTTAGCCCTTGGATCTACCACACAATTATGTAGCAGGTACTTTTCCAATGAGAGGGATAGATAAAAGTGGGGGAAGTGGTGCACTGGAGGATTAAGGAGAATTTTGCTGGCAAGTTCGTGCAAATATTTAACCAATGTTGCTTCACTCACACCAATGCCTATCATGTCGATCTTCTCAGAAGTCAACAATTTTTTTCTTGATCTTGCTAACATAGGGACAAAGCTCCCAAATAAAGTGCGAAACTACTTTGTCATTTTTGCTCTCTGTTCGACATTGATATCAAGGATATAAAACTTCCTATAGACCTATTGCCTCTTTTGGCATAGTGATGGTCTCTCTAAAGGGAAGTTTTGCAAAGGTATTCGATCCCTTGCATCAACATATTGTACCGATGAATAGGAAGCATGATTACCCATGCGTCTATTCGTACTTTCTTGATAATAATACCTTTTCACTGAGTTGAAAAATATCAGGTTGTTCATCCTAGAATATTTCCTTCTTTCCTCATGATGGCTGCTGGCTCCTTCCTCTTGAAATCCATCATGGAAGCGAATTTTTCTTGAACTAGGAACCCAGTCATATTCTCTTTTTCTACCACAGTCTATCTAGACCACCCCATCCAAACTTATCCTCAATTTTGCTATTTTTTGAAAGTGGGGAGGTAGCCAAGGCTATTGCATGTCTGACCTCAAACTACCAAGGTCTATGCTCCTATTCTATAGGAATTGTACTTCCATCTCCCTAACTTCTTTAACCATCCTTTGGAGACTGAAATTTATCTATTGCCCCTTCTGGGGGTTGATCATGATATCATATTTCATCATATGGTACGGGTACCACTTGGAATCCTTAGGGGGTGGAGCAAAAAATGTGCCTATGAAGAAGTGCAATAGATAGGCAACCTCCATTGGAGGTAACTTTTCTAATTGGATCAATATGCTTTTGGCCCTAATGGCTTCCTTGAAAATATGGGGGAATATTTTATCCCTGGACTACTAAATAATAAGGCTTATTTAGGGCTAAAAGCCTTGGTATAGTATAAGTATGCTTGAGCTGGGAATTGTTGGAATTCTTGAGGAATCCTTCTCCACGTCCTTTTGAAATAGACATTGAAATCAATAATATTTTCTTGAGGACCATGTTTGATGAATGAAAATTGATTAAGCATTGAGAAGGAATTCTCATAATCATCAAAAGTGCTGATGAGCACTTTTGCTAGATCGTCACATGAGCTAATTCTCCTATCCTACAATGATTTTTACTAGAGTAATACCCTTTCCTTAAGATAAAGGGAAAGCAACTTGACCATCACATCCTCAAATATGATATTATAGATTGTAGCTAGGGATGCCACATCCTAACAATGCTTGAATGCAATTTTCATCATGCTATAAAAGCTTGGTAGAGTCTTAAAATTTATATTGGGGATGCTATGTAGATTAGAGATATTCAAGGGGACTATATCATTCCATGGAGGATAATGGAACTGAACCATTGGACCTACTGAGGCACTTTTGTACTGGTACTTCAAATTTCTTGAGTCCTCCATTCAGGTTGGAGTTGCTAGATGAGCATAATTTCTTTGCTAGTGAGGTCAAGGCTGCTCATCAAACCTTGATTCCTCCATGAAAGTAAGATTTTAGAACAATATAAAAGGACAACCGATCATGGGATTCGGTTGGTCCTGAGTAGAGTCACTAGGTGAATTTAGGGGAAATGTTACAAAATAGAGTATCACTAGACTTTGTTAAACAAAAATGGTGGGAACTTCGAGTCCCACTGGGCATGCCAAAAATTGTTGGATGGAAATCCACCCTAATGAAAATGTTTGCACATCCTATAAACCTCAACCAACATTGAACGACTCCAAAGTTGGAGGCTTCGTGATCGATCTTCGAAGAAGGCTGGTTCTTGGGAGTCCTAGCTAACAATGATGAAGGAAAAGGGGTGCTGAAAGAAAGAAAATGAAGTTAAAGCTAGAACTTAAAATAGGATGGATTCAACCACATCAAAAAACATGCACAACAAACCTAAACCATTTCAAGAAGCACAAGCAAACTATCGAATAGATCAGTCAACCCTACTCTCATTTAGCATCTAACATACATGATTTAATGCAACTTCCAGAACTACTGAATGAAAATGCATGAAATCTAAATTGTAGAATTAGAGCACATCCATCCAACTAGCTTTAGCAGAAATAAGCACTTAATACTTCATACATTCAAGATCCTAATTGGAGACCAAACAATAATAAATTTGTATTTCTTAAATAGAAAGAGTTTTACACATGAGTTATAATGGCTAAAGAGCTTCCCTTTTGGAATGACCTACATTCCAGAATATATAGACCTTATAATAAATTTTGCACTCAAGACAATGGGTGGTGGAAAAAATAATACGACTGCACTAGCAAGGGCATCCATGCTACAAATCTCTTCAAATATTCTACATTTTGTCGAAGGCAACTACTAGAAGGAGGCAGGAAATACAACTTGAATCTAGACCCTTGATTAGTATGACTTCATCTGGAAACATTGTCGGGCAATAAATTCCATCTAGCTACTCTTGGAAGAAGATAGTTATTAAATGTTCTATCAGACTTCTTGAAATTGACCACCTTGATGGATTCGAGCCTCAACCTATTGCCACCCATTGATCGGGCACCAAACCTCTTAATTAACAACTTATCATCATGCATCCTCATAAATGGGGGTGATACTCCCTTCCTGTAGGAGTCATTTGCTATAGCAAAAAAATATGGGCAAACATTTGGGATGTGCTCATTGCTAACTATTGACCCTAAACTTTGCTTGCTATGTTTTATCTTCTCCAAGGTGGGTTTTCAAGATCCACACCATTTTCCATATTGGGCATAATTTTGGGATCCTTCGAGAGAATGAAGGATGCTCAAACCTCTGTTCAACCCTGCACTTAGATGACCTATGTCAAATTTTCATAATGGGGATTTGGGGACTACCCTAGGTCCGTTTGCATCCCATTTATTTACCAAGCTCTAAACTTGGATGACCCTCTACTTTGCTTTAGGGTAGCACTTTGAGAGTTGGCTAGGATCAATCATTCTCCCATTTATCTACCCAATGCATCCATGGTGGCCGCGTAGGATCTTGTTTCTCTACCCTTAATATGGGACATGATTTTGGGACCTGCATGGAATTTCTAAACACCCAACTCTTCGTCTTCCTTACGACCTAGCCAATTTTGTGATTAAATTATGAAGCCTTGGGATTAGTTCATGGTTATTAATACTCCACCCTTGTTGATCACCTATCATCGAGCAAACCTTTGGGGTTGCTTGATGTATTAAGCGGACTGATTCCTCTACCCTCCCTTGTACTACAAAAATTTTTAATTGCCCTTACTATAACTTACTCTAGCATCCCGCTGTATCCATAAGGCTTGCTCCTAGAAATCAACACCCAATGCTCAAGGGTATGACTCCCAAAACTTAACCATTTTTAAAGAAAATCATCTTTCTTAAAAAGGGAAAGAGCAAGTGAAAGGATGCAAAATTTTACCCACATGTCTTTAGGTCTAAATTGTTATATATTGTGTTTTAGGGTTTTAAGCAGATGAATTTTGATCCCAAAATCTTTGGAGACTCCATTTTAATATTAAGAATGTCCTTTCAAATGTTTGTCAAGTTTTGATTTATGTGATTTGAATAGTATTTTGGAAGCACCTAGCATCAATCATCAGAGACTTTTACCAACCACTATAGCACCACAATCACAAACAAACACTAATGCTAGAATGCTCTTGCCACCATATTCCATTACATGCGAGCTCCAAATACTAACAATAAATGCACCAACACGCACCAAAGGAATACGAACCATTAACTATGCCATCATCGTCACATTGTTTCTTATAATAATTGAAATACAAACTACTTCATCTTCTTCCACTACCCTAAACATTCCTTACAAATATGCACTCGCTATAAATTTATTCATTTAAAATAAGGTTAGCAAGTAGGTATGACAAAACATAACAAGCATATATATTCATGTACATCTCTCATATCTTCACCTAGAGAGCATTGAAGAAATTAATATACTTAATAAAGTATTTAATTTTCTTCATTTTGTCTCTTCTTGTTCTTTTGATCACTAATGTAGTAAGATTTGATTCATTCTAACTACTCAAATAACTAATATTAAAATATATGTTAATTTTATATACTAACCTACATGAGGTTAGACTATTAGATGAGTAGTCTCACACTAGATGACACCCTTGCATTTACATACCTTCCTTGCTATTGCAAATGACCTAAGATGACAAGTGATATTGAGTGGTCCAAGACAAAGCTTAGCTAAACAACAATGAATACATTCAATCACTTTGCATATATTATTTAACATATTTTTATGACAACTCAACCTCATATAAATAAATGAAACTTCTAAAGTTTTAAACACTTCATAGTCTAGGTAAATTTTAACATTACTACTTTTGAAGGTCATATTTATGTTGACGCTATAGAAACTAGGTAAACCAATTACAATGTCACTTTTAAAATGACAAGAAGACCATACTTGCCATCTTCAAAGATACATTTTACAACTAGTGGGAAGCATATGTCGCTTAGGTCAAAAGAGAGGATGTTGAAATCAACATGCTCAACTCCATGCTTACCTAGGTAGAGTTCATTAACATCATCAAGAACAAGTACTACCTAATATATAACTATGACACAACATACCTCACATGGTGACAACTACACTAAGGGAAAAAATCAATTTGTCAAATACCACTAAGTTATTACATAAGTTATTTGTAAAACTAGGCATATAAGATGTAGAACAATACAAGATTATCAAGTACCACGATGGCTTGCACAAGTACATAAAAAATAGTTCTCAACATCACTATACTAGGAAAGTATATAAACATACTATAAAGGAAAGTTTATAAAAAAACCAAAATTTATTATCTAAAAAGGACAAAGTAGTGCCAGATCGATAGTGGATTTATCCACTACCTTAGATAATGATTTTGGATTGATATCATTAACATGACATAGAGTGATTTGGAAATCTAATAAAGCTTAATACCAAACAAATTAAATGCAGAATAGACATCCCCAAGCAATAAATCCTGTAGAGACATATGCTAAATCAATTAGATAATTAAATAACTTTTATAACTTGAACAAAAAAGTGCTTACTATTTGCTCTACTAAGTAACTAGTCCATTCATTATGAATCATGATTATCAATATGTTGAAGCAGTGACCAACATGACGTCAATGACCAATAAAGAGCAAGGATTATCATTTTGAGGATAATGGAGCAAAATTGAATTTCCAAATTTTTGATGCATTAGTTTGATGATGATGTCACCATTACATGACACACTATTAAGTAGTAGAAGTAATATTTTGAAGGATTTTTGAGGAAAAATGTTGTCTATCAATGGTATTTCAAGGCTAAAATGGTTGATCCATAGAATTTCATGCATCAAATAGTGATATTTTATATGCTATAGTTATTTTGATAAATACCAATCTATTTCAAGGTGACCACACATACTATTCAAGAAAAATCATATAAGAAACAACTAATTTTATGAAATCAATCTTTCAACTAAAAAACATAGCCACAAAGGGATCTCAAATTGAAGATCCACCACTTAAGTAGATATTATCACCAATCATTTGAAAAATTATATTGTACTTGAATTATTTTTCCATAAATAGGACTGCTTTTTGAAGCTAATTTTAGCATTGTTAGCATTATAGAAAAGTGCAATTGGACATTATACAGATCCTTTTCATAATCCATATATGATATATTCTACTCTTTTATAACTAATTATTATTATTTTAAAGTGGAACATAACAAGGTCACTCACACCCACCCTGTGGTTTGAACTTGGGTCTCCTGTATGAGATCCCAAAGATATACCAATTCAATGTCCCCACAATGACATAATCCATTTATTAATGAAACATAGCATTTTATTTTAAATAAAATTGCATGATTTTGCATTCTAATTCAATTATTCTTGTGTATTTCTCATACCTTATGGACATGGATTGGAAGTATGAATTAGACTTAATCCATCTTCTACCTTTTTATTGTCTACTAGTCCTTTCTAATGAGATCTATGTACTAAATGTAATTGTGCATGATGCATTAATTTATTACTTCAAAATTATGGTTATTATAATGAACATTTTCTGATTAATGAATTGTGATGTAGTCTAGATGATGGGGTCTAATGAAATACATTATCTTATAACAACTCGAATATCTCACAACAAGTTCACAAACTAGAAAATAAACAATAACAAATTACTTGCATTAAAAATATTCTAGGAGATGTCACAACCAACACATCTACAAAGAGCTCTTCATTTTGCTTGGAGATGATCTCAAATGATTACAAGGGTATCCTTACACAAACTCATTTTTCCTCAACTTGTGAAAATAAAATTAGATCAGGGTAAAATATTATAAAAATTAGATTTGGATATAATATTTTGACTTGCATTGTAATCTTTATAAAATATTATAAAATCATATTGGATAAAATATTATGAAATCAAATTTGGATAATATATTGTAACATCAAATCTAGATAAAATATTATTTTTTGATATGCACTATAATTCAAATAAAATACAAAATTATTGTAATGCACAGATAATGTGGTTTACTAAGAGACTTTACATGGTTTGAAAACCGAGCAATTATGAATCCGTAGAGCTAGGACATTTTTTTCCCAAAAATGACTCATCTTTTAGAAGCCATATCTTTGAAAAGAGTTATCTATTTCAGAGGATTCTTGTGCCATTTCATACGAAATTTGAAAGGATTTGAAATGAGTGGTCATATGAAAGAATCCAAGTAGTATTGAAGGATATACAATTGTGTGAATATAGTCAATTAAAACAAGGGTAGTGATAGGACAAAGTTTTTAAGAAATTGTATCATCTTTTAGGAGCCATATCTTTGTGAAAGGTTGTCCAATTGAAATGATTCTTAGATCAATGTATGTGAAATTTTATGAGATTTAAAATGAGTGGTCATATGAAGGAATCCAAGAAGTATTGAGGGAGATACAACCTTATGAAGTCATCCATTCGAAATAAGGGTAGGGATAATTTTTCAAGTCATGGAAAATAAAATTGTAGATATTTGTCAGCTAGGGTTCAAATGATGGAAGGAGTAATGGAGGGCTAGGACATCAGCAAGGCATGGCAATCTGTTTGAGCATAGATTTTTTTAGAAAGTTTCATTTATCCCTTCATTATCATAGTAGTTTTGCATGTAGATTATTGTAGGTTTATTTTCAAATAATATAATCACTATAGGATATACTGATAAATTTTAATAGATATTGGGTTATATTTTCCTTCCCATGGACTAATTTATATCTAAATTATTAGAATCATATCTAATAGTAGAGGTTAGGGAGGACCTCATAGATAGGATCCTCATTGCTCAAATATAAGGTAGTCATTGGTAAATTTAATAGGTTTTGGCCGACTTTAAGAAAATGGACTGATAGGAGATGGAAATCTCTAAGAGTGAGTCTATCCTAAGAGTGATTCTATCCTTTATTCCTAAATGTTTCTTCGTAGACATTTTATATTCTATGGAGGAAAAGGGATCCTTATTTTATGGGAAAATTAGAACTCTTCCTTATCCTATGGTGTGAAGGCTTTGCAGCTAAAAATGTAAATCTATCCCTAGTAGCAATTTGGATCAAGATGTATGGGATTCTCATTGAATTATGGGAAATAGATACCTTAAAGACAATAGGAAACACTTTGGAAGAATTCCTTGAGATTTTAGAAACTGCAAAAGATAGACTCTTGGCTAATTATGTCTAGATATTGGCCATGCATGATATCAATAAACCTTTACAAAAAATAATCATTTATGGGGTAAGTTATGGACCCAAACCATATATTATGAAAATATATATTTTAGATGTAGAATATGTCATGAGGTTGGGCATATTAAGAGATTATGCCCTAAGAAGATTCCAACAAAAACATATGTAAAAACTTGCAAGAGAAACCTACAAATGGATATGGATGAGGATGGTTTTCAACTTTGAAAAAAGATCTAGATAGATGAAAGTAGATAAACATTGGATATTGTGGATCAATATAATAGCCCACATATGTAGCATTTATATAGGAGAATGTTTTAGCTATAAGTAGTCGATGTACACTAGGTCGAATGATAATAAGGTGATTGAATGCATAGGATAACTTGTCGGGGCTAAAATTTGGCTAAGACAAGAAAGTCTAGCATTCTGCTACAACACCATATTCAAAAAATGACTAATTTTAAGGAAAGAGGAGGGACGGAAGTTTAAAAGCATTGATGTCACCTCAAGGAGAAAAAAATCCAACAAGGAAGAAGATAGGATTTAAAATTCTGTCTAAGTATAAACAGAAGAAGGTCAAAATTCTAAGATGTTGATGTAATCATGGGGGCAAAAAAAATCTGGCATCCAATATAGTAAAATATAAAATTACACTAAGGCAAAAACCAGGCTATATTTTCAAAGTGCTTGTATCATCATGAGGGAAATAAAAAACCAGCATCAAGCATTGCACCACCATTTTCCATGTGTCTAGAATTGGCTAAGTATGAAGAGAAGGTTAGATTTTTGAGGGAGATGATGTAACTACAAGAGCAAGAAAAGTTTGGTATTTTCACAAAAGGTCAGACCTTAAAACTGGCTAAGACAAAGTCCAATATAAAATTTTAAAATATTGACATATTCATAGGAGGAAGAAAAGTCTGGCGTCCAACCTTGCTAGATGTAAAATGTGGCTAAGTCAAAAAACTAAACAAAAGAAGGATAATTTTTTTAAGTTTATGATATCATATAAAGGGATTAAAAAGTATGACATAGAAGAAATTTGAAACCAATTTTTTCTAAGGCATGAAGAATGCCAAACTTCTGAGAAGTTGAAGCTAGTTAGCATGGAAGATACTTTGACCTAAATGTCTGAAGCCCGACCAAAGGATACAAGCTTGATAAAGCATATGGATCCTGGTAGTGAAAATATCCTAGACTTATCTCTTTTAGGTATAATTAGCCCTGCCAAAGATCCTAATGGTCTAAGCTCTTCTCCATCACATGCTTATCCCCAAACAACTAGCCTAATAATTGAGTGAGGTGGTAAAAAGTGAATCTTCAGAGGACACCAAGATCTATGAGAGACACGTGGACTCCAAGATCATGGAGAAGATCAAAACTAATTACATTAGGATAACTAAATTAAAATAGTAAAGCTAGACTAGGCTAGAAAGTGACACCCATGCTCTACACTCACCCTTGTTAGGCCTACAAACAGTCTTTGTATGATCATTAGAGCCAACTAAAGCAATGTAATCTTATAAATAGCTCAATGTACCTTAGAAAGAGGGTTGAGTCTTTAGTGTTTTCTTGTTGTATATAATATGTGATAATTATTGCTTATTGATATAATTTTAGTGCTCTTTGACCTCTTTTAATGGAGTTTTTGTAGAAGCTATGAATGTGAGTTATATTTTTACACATTTTTGTTAAGAATATTCTACTTATTTGGATAGCTATTTGGATTGCTTTCATTAAGTACTTGGAATGGTTAAAAGGATTTGAATGAAGTTACATTTTGTAATAATACATTTTCTAGATAGTCTGTGAGGCCTAGTTTTAGATTGTATGAATAAGAATCTTACATAGTGTATCTCTTTACTATTAGTTGAATCTCGACTGCATTTAGTTTAATATCTAACCCTCTACTCTTTTGTACCCTCACATCCCTCACTTTAGTCTTAAAATCCACTCCATTTAGTTTATTTTATAAGGAGTCAACCTTATTCAAAGGTCTTATCAAAAGAAGTTTTTTATTCTCCCAATATTGGCTAAGACCTAGGGCACATCTAATCCACTTAGGCATATTTTGGACCAAGATTTTTTGGCATGCCTAGTGGGACACAAATATCACCTCCCTAATTGAGTAGGATCCTAGTGAAATTATGCTCTACTTAATCAAATTTTCAATCACCTAGTGACTCCACTAAGAAATAGCTTATGCAAAATCCAACTGCAATTTAGTCCAAAGATTTTTTATCACAAGATTAGTAGCAAAAAATCTAGATAAACATTTGAATTTTTTGAACTACCACCATTTACATCTAGGAGACATAGATCTGCATCTTCTTCATCTCCTTCACCATATTCTCTTGTAAAAAATATAAACTCCATAGTCTTTGGTTCTCAATATTTATCCAATTCCACTAGCTCAAAAGATATGGCTCAAAAAACCTTTCTTGGTTGGAACAATACGAGACTGCCTAATTTAGCAAATGTTAATGATATTCCACAAGTGGTACTCAAATATCTACCTACCTAAAATGGCAATGGAAAGATAATGTATGAACACTATCAATATGTGGTAATTTTAGCCACTATTCATGATATTTGAAATGATGATGTCATGGTAAGACTCATTGTGTTATCATTTAATGGAAAGGTACTTCATTGGTACCAAACTCTTGAGGACATAAGCATTCATTCTTGGGATAAACTTGCTGAAACATTCATCCAAGAATTAAATGAATTAGCAAACCCATTCTCACTACTCACATAGTTCATTACTATTCAAAGACATACCCAAGAGGCGATTACTAAATTCAATATTAGATTCAACAAAACATGGAAAATAATCCCTTGGGAGATTAGACCCTCGAATGCTCAAACACTCATTTACTATATTTTCACTTTTAATCCAGATTTAGGTTTATAAATATAATTATCAAACATAGTGATATTCCCACAAGTGTTTTAGGCTATAGTAGTTGTTGAGAATACCTTAATTTCACTAGGGAAGCTTCTACCTAGGGTTTTCATGTCATACTTTCCAAAAATTACTCAACCCCTATAGGAAACACAAAATATGGTAATGATCATGCTCATGTTTACATAGCCCCAACCCCCACACTGAAGGCTTAACCTTTACCTCCAACACCCATTTACCTACATTGGATTTTCTACCTACCATGCCTACATATTATTGGCCTCTAAGGCTCAATAATCCCCAATTATGCAAGAAGTTCTAATAGCATTGAAACCTAAGTAATAATGTACCTACTATATAAATATGAGATGCTAAAAGAAATTACCATCCCATGAGATTCTCCTATGCTGCAAAAGACCAAGTGACATCCACAAGTAATGTTGGAAAATCCAACATTGTATACAAGAACTAGAAAGAACGTTTATGTCTCCATCTGAAGAGAACTATTGGTTCTTGACCTACAGTGAACTACATGGTACATACACTTGTATGATATATCAATATTAGGTCCAATTAGCAACTACAAAGAAAGTCAATAAAGCATAGAAAGGTCAAGTGAACATGTTATGAGAGACAAATCAGATTATGCTTATGCAAGATCCCTTGGAAGAAGAATGCTTATTTATTTTGACAAGATCTAATAAGAAACCCTTGTAGGTAGATCCATAGAAATTGGATCCTTTCAAAGTATCATCTCAACCATCGAAGAAGCCAAAAAAATAATTGCCTTAGCCTACTCAAAGAAGAGAACAACCTCAAACAAATATTCCAAAAGAGCAACAGAGACCAAAGTAAGTGAAATAAGCCAAAGGGACTCAAGAGGACTCCAAAGAATAGGTTTAAAACAAATTCTAGTACCCATATTTGATAAAGTGGTAAAGACTGGAAGTGACATAGGATTACCAGAGGAGATTTTATGAGCTAAAGAAGAATGAAATTAAGCAACCTGAGTCATTAGGGCTCAACATCATAGAAGAATTGAAGAAAAATATTTCAAAAGCAAGTATGTATGATTTTTTTATGGTTTCAAGACAATTTGACCTTCTCCAAGCCTCATTGAAGTCTATGCATCCTAAAGGTATGTCATACCCAAATCTTAAATTAGCTTAGGGTCAACCTATATTGGAAATGGGAAAAAATAGACCACCCCCATTCTACATGCCTTTGTGCATGGAGGGGTGGATTGTACACAATTTCATGGTGGATTCTATAGCAACAACCATAGTAATGCTTAAAACAATTTGTGAGGCCATGGGAATGGAATACACTCGGTCCAATATTGGATTTTTTTAGCTAGATGGTACCTTGATCAAAATTATTGGGGTGATAAAAGATATATCAATAGTATTACACAAAGCATTGGAGGTGACAATAATATAAGAGGTATCAGTAGTTGATTTGGATCTATACTTTGGAATTTGCCTATCCTAGGAGTTCACAACAAAGTTGGGTGGCTACCTAACTCTGGATTATTCGCATATGGTGATCCCACACAAGGGAAAGAAACTAAAAATTTATTTAGAAAAGCTAATTCCCCGTTACATAGAGTGAATAGAAGAAGACTATATCAATTTGATTAGTGATGAGACAAATCCCTGGGAGATAATTATAGAAGAGTTGCAAATAAATGATGAATTATCTCTCAAATTTTTCAATGCCATGATTGAAACTATAATAGACACTTAATCTATAATGAAGCCAAAGGATTAAAATATTTCTACCTTGTCAAATCAAGAGCTCTAAAAAACATACATTTGGAAGATCTACTTTGATGGAGCTCGACGTTAGAATGGTTTTAGAGCAAGAATGGTGTTGACATCTCCTTTTGAGAGAAACAATAAATTCTCCTATCAATTGACATGGATCTACACTAATAATGAAACTAAATATGAAGCCTTATGCCTAGACTGGCTCAAGCAAAAAATATGGAAATTAAGTTGCTATTCATTGTTGGTGACTTTGAAATAGTGGATAATCAGGTAAAAAATAAATTCAATAAATAATTACTATTTGTAATCATACCAGAATAGAGTATGGGACCTGATGGAGAGTTTCAAAGAATTGAGCATGAAAGTGATGCCTAAAAATTAGAATGAAATACCATATGCATTGGCCTCTCAAGGAGTGAAATTTGAATTGACTATCGAATTTGGAAAATGGCCAAATATATTTAAGAAGGTTTTCATACCATCCATCCTAGATAAATATAACTCCTAGCAAGCATATGAAAGTGACCTACAAATTGTTGATTTCCTAACCAAAGAAGCTATCTATGCAACATATCCATAAGAGATACAATGTCATGTTGACTAAGAGGAGGTAATTTAGCTAGAAAACAATAATATACCTAAAGTATTGATTACCTTAGAAATACTATTTGATAACAATGACTGATCAATAGGAAAAAATATGAAGATAGATGAATTTTTTTTTAAAGAAGTTTAGCTTGAGCTTGGAAAGACTCTAAAGGTTAGAGTGTGCTGCTTTGAAGAAGAAATAAATGAGCTCAAGATTTTATGCATAAAATATTAGGACATAATAGCATGGAATTATGATGACCCTCAGGTATATAGCAAAGATGACATCCAACACACTATAGAATTAATACCTAATTTTAAGTCATTCAGGTAGAAACAAAGACCAATAAATCCTACGATTAAGTCCATAATGAAGTAAAAAATATTTAAGCTACATCAAACACTCCATGTAGGTGGCCAATCTAGTTTTAGTGAGGAATAAAAATAGATACATATTTCTCTACATTGATTTTTGAAATCTGAATAAGGTATATTTGAAATATTATTATTCTTTGTCTTAGATTGATCAAATTCTACAAGTAATAGCCAAAGCAGAAAGATTCTTGCTTATTTATGACTTCTCTAGTTATAATTAAATTTGGATAAAATATAAAGATCAACACAAGACAACTTTCACCGCCAAATGAGGCACCTTCGCATATCAAAGAATTCATTTTGGATTATCTAATGTTGGTGCAACCTTTCAATGAGCTATGGAATTTTATTTTGGTAATCTAATCAATAAGATAATCCTCATCTACATAGATGACATGAAATTTTTTCCAATAATAAGAAACAATGCTTAGAACACCTAAAGATGGTCTTTTAGAAATATCAAGAGTCCGAGATTTCACTCAACCCTAAGAAATCAATATTCTCCATCCATGAGGGCAAGCTACTAGGGAACATAGTTTCAAAATAAGATATATCTATTGATCTAGATTGGGTTAAAGCTATTCTAGCACTACCTCTCCCCCTTAGTAAAAAGACTCTATAATCCTTCTTTGGGAAAATTAACTTTTCTCAAATAATCAAGCCAATGATAGAGCTACCAAAGAAGAACATAATATTTACTTGGAATGAGGTAAGAAAAGAAGCATTCAAGGAAATCAAACAAGCCATAACTAGATATCCATTGCTATCCACCCTAGAATATTTGAAAGACTTCATATTATACGTATATGGTGTTGAGGAAAGCTTTGCTACTGTATTGACTGAAGGAAAAAAATCCTAATGAAAGAACAATGGCATTTCTAAGTCATATATTGCACAACTATGAGGAGCATTACAAATTCATTGAAAAAGTATTCACTCATAAAATATTTGAAAAAGCTTCGACACTATATTTCACAAAATAATACTATAGTGTATGTTGTGCATATGGATGTCTAAAATTTTATTATCCAAGGAGAACTTGGTGAGCAAAGAGTTGGTTGAATTACTAATATTTAAATAGACTTTTGTTAGCATCTTATTAATTTTACAATGTCAGAGACAAACATGCTAGTTGAGGGGATTGAAGAATTGTAATCAACAGACAACTAAAATGAACAAAGTAACTGGATTACTCAATCTATTTTCTTCAAACTAGAAAGTATCCATATGGTCTTACTACCTCGCAAAGATGGAGATATAGGCTGCAATTTATAAATTATGCCATGGTGGATGGAAAACTATATCTAAATAATGGAGTTCTCCTACATTGCATACATCCAAAGAGAGCAAATAGGGTTTAAAGGAATTCCATTTAGGATTATCTAGCTAGAACTATTTTGGATAAACAACAACTACTAAGATCATCTATGCTAGATATTATTGGTCCACATTATTTACAGATGCCTTCAAGGTGGCTAAGGAATGTGATAAATGCTAGAGGTTTATGGAAAGAAGAATTATGGCACTTCCCCTACAGTCAATAATTGTTGAGGAACCTTTTCAGTAATGGAGGCTTGACTTTATTGGTGTGATCAATACAAATTCATCCATCGGGTATAAATTCATCCTAAATACAATAGATTAATTTATTAGGTGGTTTAAAGCATAAGCTACCAAGTAGGTGGATCAATAAATAGTTAAGTTTTTGGAAATATTGATTACTATATTTGGCATTCTAACAACTATAGTTTTAGACAATAGGTTCACTTTCCTAGGTGTTAAAGTCATAGAATTTGCTATCAAATATGGTATATATTGGAAATCCTCTTCTAATTATTACCCATAAGGTAATGGATTAGCAGAATCCACTAATAAAAATTTTCTAAGGATCATCAAAAGAACAATTAGAGACAATCAGAGGAGTTGGCATTTGAAGTTAAATCAAGCTTTATGGACAAAGAATATTATAGTTAAGAAATCATTGAGAGCCTCTCCTTATTCATTGGTTTATGGTAAGGAAGCCATATTACCACTACATATAGAATTATTAGTTATGAAGCTGAGAGGTAAAGCAAAATTATTGGATGTAGAGCCGATTAAAATCCAAATGGTACAATTGCTTCTATTGGAAGAGAAAAGAGAGAAGGTGTACAACAATTTATGGCACAATCAAGCAATAGTTAAGCAATGGTTTTATAGGAAAAATTCTCCTCAAAAGTTTGAAATTGGTGACTTGGTATTAAAATAGGATGAAAATAGGGCCAATTCAAGAAAACATGAAAAACTAGAGTCTTTATGGTTTGACCCTTACCAAAATTTTGGTAAGTATGAGTCTAAATAATTTGAGTTGATAGACATGAATGGTTGTATTTTTTTAATTCTAGTAAATGGTCAATATTTAAAGTATTATGCGTAGGGAGGAGTGCCCTAAGCTATATTAAATTATATAGTAACATGTATAAATATACGAGAATAAGTGGTCATGATAATTTTGAGTTGATAAAAGTTGATTAGCCAAAATAACAGCTGGCAATTGCAAAATTTTGAAATTCAATCAATCCTATTGGCAAAAAATCACACCAATATTTAAATTGGCATGCATATCAAGGAACTTGCATGTAATGGAATTTTCAAGAAAAAAATTTGGTAACAAAGCAAAGCATGTGAGATATTTGGAATTAAATGCACCAACAATTAAGCTTCTCATTATAAAATTAGGTCCTATGAATGTAATTTACACACTTGAGAATTTGAAAATTTGGGGAGCAAGGTATTATCATGAGCAAGAGTAGAGAAAATTTGTGTAAGGGTAATTGGTGGCATCATTTCCTAAAGAATAGTAGCTATGGCACATGTAAGAGGGGCCAAAGGATTCAAAATACCACCAAGGAGTTCCAAAACTGTATGAGTGGAATCCATGACCTATTGCTCACTGTTAAAGCAAAACTCAAAGATTTAAAAGACACAACAAAGGCAAAAGGAGAAAATTTCTCAGCTAATAGGGTAGAAGTAACCACATGGAATTCATTCTTGTCATTGTACATGATTAGGTTTGTGCACCTATGCTGAGAGCTCATCCAAGCAATGGTATAAAATAATAAACCAAGGTCCAAGACAATGTGTATCACAACAGGATAGGGGTTGTTCATAGTCACCCCTAAAGCCATCACAACCACCTTTGTAGTTGGTACTCACCTTCGTATGATTCCTAAAATTTTTTTATGCAAAAACCCAAGCAGGCTATTATAAAGTTGATTTGGTTAAATATTAGCTTGGTAACCAATTACAAAACTTCCTTGATAGTATCCCTAAATAACCAATTAAGCTTCTTGTTTTTAGAAACCATCATGAAATATTTTATATGTTGTGATATTTGGGATAGAAATAGATGAATATATATATGATTACCAAGTGACCATTGCATATGTTGTTAATAACATCCACAACTATGATGGAACTAGTAAAAAAAAACTTTCCTTTTCTTTGATTAGGCCCAATTTTTAAGTTCTAAAATTCATATCCAATTAATTGACACAAAGCAAATGAAGATTGAGAAATTTTGCTATCCATCGTATTTGGCCTGGTTATTCTTGTATTTCATGTCAAGTAGCATGTCAGGATTACCAATTAGAACATACACTAAAAATGGGATGATTCTTCCCATAGTGGAATGGACTCTAGTTCTCAAAGAGACAAACTCTTATATGGAGTTAAATAGGCTATTTTTAGAGCTCATGCTAGCTTGCATATATGGATAGATATCATGGCTATATCTATATGCAATAGATAAGCTCCATGGTGATAAGCATGAACTAGGGGACTAGAATTTCTTGAAGAATGACACTATCATTAGGGTTTATGGCTTAAGGCCAAATTCCATTATATCTTGAAGCCAAAGTTGAATCCTAGATGATAAGAATTTTAGCCTTTAGTTGTCTATAGTACCTCACATGTGGAGCTATAAACCAAAAGAAAATTTTAAGATCAATTTGAAATACGTAAATACTAAGGATCCAAAATTTGGGTATTTTCTCTGAATGGAAATAAAGGCAATAAGGAATAATTTAGAAGAGCAATCACCTGATTTGGATGTAAGTAGATTTTAGAGGCAACCTCTATGGAGATAATGCTATGCTTTTGTGTGGTTGTATGATCTAACTAAAAATAAATATTAGAGAATAAGTAATAATCTTACATAATAGGTTGAAGATGAGAAATATCAGCCTATAAAAAATATTCAGGAATGGACACACAAAAGGCCTTCCCCAACATTACAGATATCTAGTTTGAAAATAAATTTGATAGAAAATATGACAAATGGATGGTTTCATGTAAAGGAGAATAATTCCTTGGCCTGATTAAAGAAAATTGTGAAGAAGAAGAAGCTCAAGAATACACTTTTGAAGAGGAAGAGGTTGTAAAATGGAGCCCTAACCAAGGCTAACACCTATAGTGAACTTATAATTAGAGGGAGACTTAGATTATGAAGAAATGATAGGATATATATTTTGAAAGATAAGTTTAGAGGATGCAAGTCCAATTGAATGCCATATGATAGTAGAAAGCCCTTGATTGCAAATCAAGGAGTGCAAGTGAGACATGCAATGGGATTAGAAATAACACAAGAAGTAGACTACATCAAAGAAGGCATTGGTATAGTTGCACCCAATGTAAATAAACCTTAGTCTGGTATAAGTGAACATATCCATCATAAAAAAACTATGGAGAAGATCAAAAGTAAGTAATATCCATCAAACTAGAAAGAGATGATTACAAAGAAGGCCAAGATTCAACAACTAACTCTAGGAGTTCAAAGAACAAACACAAAAGTTAAAAAAATTGCTATGACAATTCACAAGAAAACTCTAGAAGAACAAGGATTAGGTATGACATTTACCCCTACTTCTTTCTCCATCAATCCTTCTCCACCTATATATTTCACTCTACAACAACCACCTCCATCACACTCTCCTCCATGAGAAATTCTACCTTCATAAATTCCTTCACCAATAAAAAGCATAACCTTTGCTGCTCTCATGTCCAAAAATCAATAAAATCCTAGAGACTCACAGTCTCATGCTATTGTAGATACCTATATCTTACCTCTAAAGTCTTCTTTATTATCTTTCAGCATTGTTTGGTCAACTTTAGCTGCATCCCCTATTTCCAGTCATCCATTATCGAATGTTTTTAGTCTCTTCTAGGAGTATGAAGCCAATGTCCAAAAATGGATAGAAGAATGACAACCTATAAAAGATAAGAAGAAGGCATCACCCTAGATGTTTGATGTAGTAGATCCAATTATCAATAAATGGATAAAAGTGCTCGTCATTCCAAAGGTCAATAATACTGCTTCAGAGATGATGACAACTAATTATGATATCAAGGTGCAAGAAGTTGACATTTCCTAGATCTAAATGTAAAACATAATGCAATCCATCCAAACTAATGTGGGTATATTGTATTGCCAAAAGAATAAATTGGAGTCAAAATACAAAATAACAAAATATAGGGTTGATTGCTTGTCTAAAATATTGGATCAAGAGGATGTGGAAAAGAATACCTTCAAAAATGAAGTCAAGCATCTACAACAATAGTTAAGAAAAGCTTAAACTCTAGAGTAACTAAAATAGCAGTTAAGAAAAGCTTTGACTCTAGAGTAACTAAAAAAAAGGATGAGAGGATTCATGCTCTAGAATAATAAGAGCAGTAGCTATAGAAACTAGAATCAACACTTAAGTCTTGGGAAGAACAATTGATGTTAGTGCAATTAGAGCTAGAAGAGGAAAAGGGGAAAACACAAACCCCCAACTTTTCTCGAGAAGCATTAGTACAAATCAAAAGAGGAAAACAAGAGCAAAATCCTGGATGCAACCTGTTGGTCCAAAATTTGCCTATGGTTGGTTATTGCACCCAAGACATGGCCAACATTGAATGAACGGTCAAAATATAAGGGATAACCAATTCAATATCAAAATAAGGTTGGTTCCTTTGAAAATTTTTAACTAGATAAAAGTAATGGGAGGAAGAAAAGAGTATTTTAAAGAGATGTAAATGTAGCCAAGGCTAGAAATTGATATGGTGCAGGTTAAGCAATATCAATAAATGAAAGAAAACCATGAAATGAAGCAATTATTACAACCTCATAATAGACCAACTAGTTATTTTTCATATATGGAACAATATTCAGTCAGTATTTAGCTCCACAGATTAGTAGTTCTAGAACTAAGAAACAAACATGAACATAAATACAAAAAGTAGAATTAATTTTATGTAGGTTCACTCAGCTTAATTAGAAACACTCATCCATTCATACATACTTGTTTTAAAAGCTATTTGAACCAAAGGTTAAATGAATATATTTATTGTATTGCTCATTCCACAAGTCTTAATCCATACAACTTGTAAATGCCTAAGAGCCAACCCTTTGATAAGAGGTCGATACTATTATTTATAATCCTTTTGGTTCAAATATCTAAAAGATCTCAAATTAAATATGTTACAATAAACTACCAGATGGATAAATTGAAAAGACATACATCGTGCAGCAGTGTTAATATAAAACATAATAAGGCATGCGATAGATATCCAACCGCTAATTTGAGTGACTCATGCATGCCACAAAATCATGGTAAAAAGCTTGAAATCACAAATGCTCTTCATTCTTGAGCCTGTTTGGTATCCCTCGATCTGTAACAGCTATAGCCAATGAAATATTGGTCAAAATTTTGATTTTCCTCAAAGCATGACGATCGCAACCTGATGCTTGGTCACGATTTCTTGACACTTTGATTGCACTAGAGTCTTATTTTCTTCATTCCTGGTGAATTCCTATTTGGTTGTGATTTCATGACACTTTGTTTGCACTAGAGTCTTCTTTTCTTCATCTCTCGTAGATTCCTGTTTGGTCACAATTTTGTGATACTTTGCTTGCACTTGAGCCTTCTTTTCTTCATCCCGGGTGGATTCCTATTTGGTCATGGTTTCATGACTCTTTGCTTGCACTTAAGCCTTCTTGTCTTCATTCTTGGTGGATTCCTATTTGGTCGTGGTTCCATGATACTTTGCTTACATAGAGTCCTTTTGTCTTCATCCCTAGTGGATTCCTATTTGGTTTTGTGACACTTTGCTTGCACTTGAATTTTATTTTCTTCATCCCTGGAACATTCTTATTTGGTTGTAATTCCACGATACTTTGCTTGCACTGAAGTCTTATTTTTTTTCATACTTGGTAGATTCCTATTTGGTTGTGGTTCCACGATACTTTGCTTGCACTTGAGCCTTCTTGTATTCATCCTTGGAAGATTTCTATTTGGTCACGATTCCATGACACTTTGCTTGCACTTGAGCTTTCTTGTATTTATCCCTAGAAGATTCTTGTTTGGTCACGGTTCTGTGATACTTTGCTTGCACTTGAGCCTTCTTATCTTCTTTTGGTTATAGTTTACAAAAAATAAACTAAGTGGGTGGGGGGAACACAAAAAATACCCATATTCTGGTGACTCACAAGGGGACCTTTGCTTGGAAAGTCTGTTGAACCCATATAGTCTTACCCAGGCCAACACTTTCTAAAGTCATTGACATATCAATATAACAAAATAGGACAAAATGGTAAGTTGAGCGAAGGGGAAGCCAATTCTAGATAAAGTAGGACGTCTATTATTTCCAAAATATTTGTGAATAAGAAATAAAGGATATACAAAGAGACATATTAGGAGCTCAAGATAATGTACAAAAATCCACAAAAAGGAGCTACGGGGGAGGAATACCAAATATAGCCTGATATTATCACTCAAAATGGTGTAGGATGGTGATAGAAATACTATTTACCGAGTATGGGGCTCCATTGAAAATAAAGGAGGATACCAAAAAATAAAAAGGATGGAGATTTTGTATAGGAGAGTGGCAAAAAATAGTATTATAATGTTAAAGACAAGGAAATGAAGAACAAAAAATACAAGAATTGGAGGTACACAAAATCAGAAAGCCTCCAATAACCACATATCCTTATAAATATATTTTGTTGGTGTGCCAAGCCTTCCCAAAAAGAACTTACCTACATAAATATATTCCATTGATGTGTAGATCTCTTCCAGGATCAAGGAGATTGCCATGAAGTGGAACCTGGTGGCAATTATCTATCTTTTCTATGTCTCTTTTTTTGCCTGACACAAATGATCCAAAACCTCCTCCACTACTTATACTTATTGTAATCTTCCATATGCATGATCAGAATCATTTTCATTACTAAAAGCTTCATCCTATTGTTTCTTTAGACTATTTCCTCTTTATATAGGATAGGTCTGGGGCGAGCATCAGGTCAGTGAATGATTACGAAGACACACCTCATAAATTATGAGCAGTCTCCTACACATTTAAAAGGTATTCATATGTCAGATAAACTATTTGCTCACAATGCTTTAGGTATTCATATGTTAGCTAAACTCTTTGCTCACAATGCTTTGCTCACCTCTACATTAACCAAGATTTCCTCACAGACCCCTTTTGTTCTAGTATGCCATCATATTATACGATGTGTAACTTCATATTTTTCTTGCACGTGCTTTGGTGGATTTATATTTATTGTGTTACACTATCAAGATCTCTAAGTGTAATTTCAAAAGTTGCCTGCCTTCATCCATTGGGTTACAAAGTCACGAAAATGATGCACCTTGTCGAAGCCATAACTTGTGAACCGTATTCCCGTTTGCCTTGAAATTTAATAGGTGGTTCTACGTGCATGTTCTGCATTAGTATGATCTTTGATCCTCCTGACCCTCCAAAAATCATTTTTTTGGTACCTAACTCCGACATCTAGTGCCCCAAAATTAGCTTTTAGAATAGGTTCCCAATTTTTTTGGGTTTTTTGGCTGTTAGAAATTTATTATCTTTTGTTATACCTTAAGTTGAGACCTAATATTTTAAATTAAGGTTCATTATTGTAAGAGGGATGTGTGCACCAAATTTGGTGCACACATCCCTCTTACAATAATGAACCTTAATTTAAAATATTAGGTCTCAACTTAAGGTATAACAAAAGATAATAAACTTCTAACAACAAAAAAAACCCAAAAAACTCGGGAACCTATTCTAAAAGCTAATTTTGGGGTACTAGATGTCGGAGTTAGGTCTTGAAAACATGATTTTTGGAGGGTCAAGAGGATCAGAGATCATATTGATGTAGAACATGCACACGGAACCACCTGTTAAATTTCAAGGAAAACGAACGTATGGTTCACAAGTTATGGCTCCAGCAAGGTGCATCAGAAAACTTCACAAAAAGAGATGTGAGAGAGGAACATGCATTAGCAATAATATGCTTTACACATCAACGGCTGCATTGGGTGAATTGTTTTATTTTTTTAGAGATTCTAATCCCTTGAAGTATTATATTCTTGATCGATCTCTTGCTCATCTGAGATGAATGTGCAAAATACTGTAGGACATATTCTTTGATCTAGAATAACAATACTTATTCATAATGACTATAGTCAGTCACTTCATATATATATGTCGAATATATTCATAAAAAGTGACATGTATGATCAAGTCTAGCTTTTGGAGATTTTTCTTAACCCACCCCATGAATCTGCAATGTTTACACCACATGGTGCCAAATTTTAGTTGCTCTTGATATTTTGTTTACACTAACGTCAAGTTGTTATCAGTGGAATCCTCTTCTACTTTTGGGATAATTGTATCTTGAGTGTAAGAGGTAAAATAGTAATTTGATATTACTCTATCAGTCATGGGAAAACATGCCCACTATTCATGTAGCATATGCAAAATTACATCTCCCTAAGATCCTGCACCATCCACTGCTTGTATATTTGTTCTTCTAACCAAATTTTCATCACAAATTATTGTTCCTTGGAAAAGATAATTGTGATTCCTAGTATTTATTGGGCATTGAGAAATTCTTATGAAGTAACCATAAAAATTTTGACTAGCCAATAGGAAACTTGACTCAAGCTGAATAATTTGTCCTAGATGTGTCATCGAGGTTAATACCTTTCCTCTTACATTTGGTTTCTTTGATGTGGTACATCGTCGACCTATTGTAACCTTCAAAGCAAAAAGGTTACAGTCCTTGGTTAGAAATTGTGATGATATATTTGGTTAATGAGATGAATAATTGATGTTGTTCCTGAGTTATATGTCCTTTCAATTATCCAAGCAAACTTTGGGATAAACACACTATGAAAAATGGAGGGACATCGACAACCTCCACATATTGAATTATGGCTAGGTCTGGGTATCCACATATCATCATCGATATTCTGTGTAAGGTCCATACCCATTTTAAATTTTCTTATGGAACTGCAGTACATTAGGCCTCTATACATCTGGACTTAGATCCAAGCTTCTACAAACTTGTACTGGCATAATTGTGACTTGAGCTCTTGGGTTCATCACATAGTTATGAAATACCTCCTTTTCCAAAAATAGATATAGATAGAAGGGTGAAGGATGGTTATTTTGAATGACAAGGGGAGGATTTTGTGTAAAAATATTACCAATGGTGATGTCAATAAAGTCTACCTAATTGGATGCCAAAAACTCTTCTTCTAGTCCTTTGGGTAGTATGGTTGAATTTTTTACAAGACTGTGCAATTGTTTCATCGTCTCCATTATTTTCTCAAATGTAGCGAGAGGGAAATACAATTTCTTATATATCCTAAACCTCTTTTGGCTTAATGTTTGATTTTCTAGGGAAGAAATTACAAGAAGTTCCTGAGTGATAGTGCCATTACTTTGAGTTTGTATAGATAAATGGGTGATTACTTTATGATCTCCACATTGTAATACCAAAGGTTCTACACCTCTTTGTATAGTATTACATGCTATTATGTTCCCCATTAGAGTAATAGGATCCTTTCACTATGAGCATTTTTTTCCCTTTTCAAAATGATTCTCATTATGTGATAGGGGTTTAATTGGTGCTTGATTGTTTTTATTACCTCTCTGGTGATCTTGTTGTTCTCTTGTTTTAGAAGTTTTCTTATTTTCTGTAAAGAAAAAATGTGGCTAATGTGCTACACGTTTACGACCATTGAAAACCTATTTCCCTTCACTTGAAACTAGTTTACCCATAGCTTCCATATCCATGGTGAGATTTGGAATCTCCATACTTAACTCTTGATCTGTGTGGGGCTTGTATTTTTGATATTCGAAAAAGAGATAGCTTGATGTAACTTGGCATAAGTACAAACCAATTTCTCTTGAGGAAGATACGCAGGCCAAATTATAAAAAAGGAAACTTTCAGGGTGGTATTTTTCCTGTTTGGATCAAAATATTCTCAGCACATGTAACTTCTTTAAAAATTTATAGGAAATATTTTACTCTGGATTACTGGATAATGATAATTATATTGGGGTGGAAGGCACAAATATAAAAGAGATATGCCTAGGCAAAGGATGGCCAGAATTCAAGAGGAATTCCTCTCCACATCCTTTGGAATCTGATGTTGAAGTAAAAAATGGCTTCATGGACTGCCCTTTTAATGAATGAGAGTTGAGTGAGTAGTTGGAAAGGATCTCCATAGTTGTCAAAATTATTAATGAGAGCTTCTATGATATCTACCCATGTATAGATACTCTGATCCTGTAGAGTTCTATGCCACATTAATGCTTTCCCATTGAGAGAGAGGGCAAGTAGTTTTAGCATTATATCTTCAAAGGAGATATTATGCATAATAGCTAATGAAGCTACATCTTGGCAATGTTCACTAGGTGATATTATCTATATCATCAAAACTTTGCAGGGTCTTTAGAGTAGCCTTGGGGATATTGTGCATATACTGAACATTGAGAGGGCCTGGATCATCCCATATAGGACAACATTATTGAACCATTGATCCTCGATGTTATATCTATATTTCAAAATCATGAGATATATTTTTTGGAGGGGAGTGATCACATAATGATAATTTTTTATTTCCAACCCTTCATAAGATCTAGGGAATTTTAAGAAAATGGGAGCTACTAAGGAGTTTAAGAGGTAAAAATTAAGGGGTAACCAATCATAATAATTAATCTGGATTTCTATGCAGAGTCACCAAGTGATTTAAAAAATCTTATTAAGTTAGAATAGGGTATCACCAGACCCTATAATGTCCTAAAAGTGGGACGTGGATCATCCCACTGGGTGTGCCAAAAATTGTAGGTCCAAAATCTGTCTATTTTTGGTTATTGAACCCAAGACATGGCCAACAATGAATGAACGATCAAACTATAAGGGATAACCAGTTAAATATCCAAGGAAGGTTGGTTCCTTCAAAAAGTTCAAACTAGCTGAAAGTAATGGGAGGAAGAAAAGAGTACTTGAAAGAGATGCAAATGTAGCTGAGTCTATAACTTGATATGGTGCAGATTAAGCAACAACAATAAAAAAAAAGAAAACCATACGAAGCAATCCTTACAACTTCCTAACAAACCAACTAGGTATTTTCCATACATAGAACAATATTCAGTCAGTATTTAGCTCCATAAATTAGTAGTTCCAAAACTAAAAAGTAAACATGAACATAAATCCAAAAAGCAAAATTAATGTTATGTAGGTTCATTCAGCTTAATTAGAAATATTCATACATACTTTTTCTACAAGATATTTGAACCAGAGGTTAAACAAAGATCTTTATTGTATTGCTCCTTCCAAAAGTCTTAATCAATACAACTTGTAAATGCCTAAGAGCCTACCCTTTCACAATAGGTTGATACTTAACCCTTTTGGTTCAAATATCTAAAATATCTCATATTAAAGCTATTACAACATACTGCTAGATGGCTAAACTGATAAGACATACGTTATGCAACAATGTTAATATTAAATAAAACAAGGCGTGTGATAGATAACCAATCACTAATTTGAGTGACTCATGCATTCCATAGAGTGATGGAAAAAATCTTGAAATCATGGTTGCTCCTCATTCTTGAGCCTACTTGGTAATCCTCAATCTGTAATAACTATAGTCAATGGTATCTTGGCCAAATATTTGATTTACCTTAGAGCATGATTGTTGCAACCTGATGTTTGGTTGTGGTTTTGTGACACTTTTCTTGCACTAGAGTCTTCTTTTCTTCATCCCTAGTGGATTCTTGTTTGGTCGCAATTCTACGACACTGTTCTTGCACTGGAGTCTTATTTTATTCATCCCTAGAGAATTCTTGTTTGGTCATGATTTCATGATACTTTGCTTGTACTTGAGCCTTCTTGTCTTCATCCCTAGCAGATTACTATTTGGTCGTAGTTTCATGATACTTTGCTTACACTTGAGCCTTCTTGTCTTCATCCCTAGTGGATTCCTATTTGATTGCGATTTCACTACACTTTGCTTACACTAGAGTCTTCTTGTCTTTATACCTGGAATATTCCTATTTGGTTAGGGTTCCATGTCACTTTTCTTGCACTTGAGTCTTATTTTCTTCATCCCTGGTAGATTCCTATTTGGTCACAATTTTGTGACACTTTGCTTGCACTGGAGTCTTCTTATCTTCATCCCTGTAAGATTCCTATTTGGTCATGGTCCCATGACACTTTACTTACACTTGAGACTTCTTGTCTTCATCCTTGGCAGATTCCTGTTTGGTCATGGTTCTGGGACACTTTACTTGCACTTGATCCTTCTTGTATTCATCCCTAGCGAATTTCTATTTAGTCGTGGTTACATGACACTTGGCTTGCACTTGAGCCTTCTCATCTTCTTTTGGTCATAGTTTACTAAAAAGGAAACTAAGTGGATGGGGAGAACACACAAAATACCCACACAACCATATAGGTTTTTCCAATCATATACCATATAATATATAACATGAATATGATCAAGGAGGCTCATATTGAATTAAATAAAATTAGGGAAGCTACAACTAGCAAGAGAAAGCAAGTAGAAGTAGTGATCAAAATATCAAGGAATAGAAAAAAAAACCATCATTTTTTAGGATTCTTAGATAGGTTCCTTGATGAAGCAAAATACTAGACAAATCAAATAATATGCAACCATAAATTGTTGCTACAAGGAAGAGAATTTATTATACATTAGCTCAGTAGTAGCTTCTACACAAGCTTGGAAAAATTTAGCCAAGATATTTGAAGGAAAGAATAAAGCCACTATCTTGAATCTTCAAAATCAATTGCATTCTCTAAAAGTTAATAGTGATGAGAGTATAGAACTATTTATAATAAAAGTAGTAGATATAAAAGGAAAATTGTTAACCTTAGGAGAAAAGGTAGAAGACAAGTTTCTTGTCCAAGTAATCCTAAGAGCACTTCCAAAAAGCTACAAGCATTTAGTCACATCTTTACAAATTCTAAGTAAAGATACATCATTTGATGAGTTATTCAATATACTACAAGAATATGAGGTAGAAAATTCAATAAAATATGAAATGACTAACAATGCCTTAGTCTCAAAAGATAATCCACAAGAAAATATTACTTAATTCTCAAAGGGTAGATCAATATGGAATAATATATATTGTCAAGTATGCAGAAAGAAAGGATATAGTACCATTTATTGTAGATTCAATCCAAGAAATTAATATCAAGGGAATCAAACAAATTTTGGAAGTAAAAAAAATAGGGTATTCCAACCAAGACAATATTAGAATCAATATAATTTGCATCAGGAACAATTTCAGTGTCTATATACTTATCATAATCAATACAATCATCCTCAACTATGATATAGATAAGGAAAACAAAAAGAACACTTAGTTCAAGAGATTCAAGAAATTCAAGAACTGGAAGAACCTACAGATGAACATGAAGTTAAAGCTCTTTCAACAAAAATAGTATTTTATGAAGATACTAATTATTTACTTGATCAAGATACAAACAAGAAGCAAAATGAAGAAAGCAAAAAATAAGAGCTCAAGTTCCAGAACCAAGATGAAGATCCATATTGAAGACTAAAGTCTTCAATAAACAAATAATGTAATATAGGGGGTGTTGGAATATATTATATTTTTTGGTACATGCTAATGTATCACCTTGGGTACATCTTATATTAGAAGTGTGTCTTAAATTAGGGTTTGAGTATTTACTTTATGCAATGTAATAAATGCACAAGTATTGTTATAATGTGCAAAGTACTTGATATAAATGTGCATGTTGTCCATGTGTACATGATTCCATAGAATAGGAAGATGAAGAGTCATAGGTAGGTGGAAGGCCAAGATTCACATCTCAATATATATATGCCTTTGATATATTAGATGTATAAACACGTGAGATAAGGTAGATAGCATCAGGTAGAGGAGTAGTAGATGATATGATAGATACAATGTAGAATATGTAAGAAATATGAAGAGTTTGAGACCTCCATTTTTATCATTGTACTATTTTCATGAGCCTTCATTAATAAGAGTTTTATGAGTAATTACAGAAGTTTCTTATGAGTTTTACATGCTTAGTATATTGCCATTATTATATATTTAATTATAAGGCAAAAATCAACAACACCAATACAACAATAATAAAATCAACACACAAAATATATATTGCACAATGAAGAATGAATATTGTATTAATGTGGGGGAAGTGTTGATCTCCAATGTTACAATATAGTGTATATTGATACAATAGTTACAATACAAGGGTTTTAAAACCCTTGTTCACAAAGAATATTAGGTGTCTTCTGCATCATCTTTTGCTCCAAACAAGTTGTAGGTGGGCTTGAGTATCCCTATGGGACCACCTAAGATTCAAAAATCATACAGAATGTACTTCCTACACTTGTAAACATATCAACAACACCAAGAGCTCAATAGCATATGTGAGGGCTCCACCGTATGAGGCCCTTTATGAAACATATCTATAAACCCTAGTACTATAAATGATGAAATGCAAGCAAATACAAAAATGGAAAATGTAAAACAATAAAATATCTTACCTTATTGTAGAATATCTGATCCACACTTCTGTTTCTATGATATGAAGGCATACAAACACCTAGAAGTATTTGAGGGTATATCAATAGTAAACTAGAAGGCTATAAAATGCCTGAAAGCATTCGATAATGGTTATGGATACCCAATAGCATTCTTGGAATATTCAGTAGCATTTGAGGAATGCTCGATAGTGTTCAAGGGTTTCTGTGGAAGGTACTATGGTTTACAGAGGCTGTGGTGGCATAAATGGGGGTACAAAGGCATAGAAATGAAAAAGGATGATAGCGAGGTGCCAGGATTTTAGATGAGGATGGATGCAAGGGCTTAACCACTTTATAAAAGTGCTTAAACTCATTCACAAGAGTGAATGATCTCTTATAACTTGCCTTCCATATGCTAGGGTTTTGATGACACCAACGTGTGGTTAAGATTAAAACATAATGGATGGCTAAGATTATATCTTTGAAATGTGGCACGGATCAAGTCAAGTGGATGGTTGAGATTAAGTCGTGATGAATGGCTATGATTTATTCATATATAAATATATAAATTTATAAATTTATATAAATATAATATATAAAATATTTATATTTAAATATAAATATAAATAAATACATATATAAATAAATAATGAATATATGTGATTGGATGATGTGTGGATGACAAGTGGCTAGGATTTGGTGTCTACATTAATATTGCATGCTCATTTTATATCTTGTGGTTGATTTCTCATTAAGTATCTAGAATCAAAAGCTAATGATATTTTCTCAAAATAGGTCTCTAGTTTGAGACTCAATAACCTTTATTTTGTAGGATCTTCAAAAAATTGGACATTGAAGGAGTGTTTTACATCCATTGAAATTTATGTCAGTTAACATGGCATAATGGTTGGAAAGGTGGCTTATTGAAGTGAGGTGCCAATTTTAAAACAAAATGTTGATATTTTTCTTGCTTTTGTGTAAGTTTATCCTCTATGCATCACTCAAAATTAAATTTATTTTTTATTATATTCAAGGTAGTGTGTGTAGCGTGATTGGTCCACCCTTTCTCTTTTAGGTGGATAGTCTAGGGTTCACTTCCCTTTCACTCTAACTCATCATATTATATATATGATAATCCATGATAAATCTAGCCAATCACATCAATCAAATTGCCAAAATTTGATTTGCTAGTTGAAAGTGCAACATCCAATCTGGTGGTGCCTAGTGGTAGTTTTTGATTCAACAAGTTTTTTATGGTTTAGCATTTGATTTTTTCCAATTTGAGTTTTAATATACCAAATATTCCAAAGGCCATAAATTATGCATACAAAGGCATTTGGATACCTTTAATTACATTGCATTGTTTTTTGAGTTCTACTTAGTGATTACATTAGTTTACAAACCTATTATAATTTTGCATAGGATTTTTGTGCAAAATGGGTTCCTTAGAGTATGCTACTCATCTTAGTGGATAAAATTATAGCATTTGGTCAGTTTAAATTATAATATTACTTAGAAGTAGGAATATTTGGTTCATCTTCAATAATAAATTATAAGGTCTCAATGGTCATGAACTTGGTAAGAGAAAGGAGGAAGCTCTTGGACTCTTCTTCATGTTAGTGGAACTAGATGTACTTTTCCACATCAGAGAAAAAAATGATCCTATTGAGGTATGGTCTACTTTGAAATATATCTATAGAAAATGAAGTGCTAGTGAAGTTAACAAAATGGATATAGAGCTTTCCAATATCAAAAATTCATTTTTAATGATGTTGAAGACTACATATCTCACTTCAAAACTATAAAAGTTGATCTAACTATGGTAGGAGGTAAGGTAAAGTGTGTTGCAAGATATATCAAATTTATTGCTTCCAATATTTTTCCCTCCTTTAATATATATGGATTAGTTCTTTATGTGAATACTATGAGTATCTAAGAACCACTAACCCATCTCTCTTAAAGAATTTTTCAATATTTTAATCCATTATGAGGTTGCAATGAGGAATTATGGATCTCTTTCTCATACAAAAGCTCATTCAAAATAATTCAAATCAAATGAATCTAAGGCTCAATTACCCAAGGTTAATTCTAATATTTTAAAGAAGTCAAATACTTGTGATTATTATAAAAGGGAGGGGCACTCCATCAAAAAATGCATTACAAGATTGAGATAGAAATATTGAGGGCTAGATACATTATTTTTTATGATAAGAATGAAGATGGTACATCAAAGACCCACTAGAGCATCCATTATGGGGAAATTGTTACCTCTAGTGCCTTTTCTCCTTGGACCCCTCATCTCATATTAAGTGAGTTGTTGAAATATGTGTAATTTAATCTTGTTTAGACCAAGGTCAAAAGTGAGAAGTGCTTATGAGCACTATTAATGTAGCCTGCATGCATTCACTATTTATGTAATCCTATGGGCATGTTCATGTAAGCCTAAGTCCCCTTTCATATTTCACCCTTAGTGGTATTGGTTAATCCATATTTATGAATAACCTTGCTTAAAGGGTAATTTATTATTATTTTACTATAAGGTTAACCTCAAGGTTAAGTTAATGTTAGCCTAAGGTTAACTTCTCATTGTGTTTTTGGTATTACTATAAATACCCCTCAATGAGGATCCATTTGTATCATAAGTGAATAAAATATGATATATTTGAGTGCTTATGAGCATCCACTTTCTACTTCCTCTTGTTTTCTCCCTTCGTCTCTTTACTTCTTTTACTATTGCTATATTTTAATCACTTCTACTTCATTTTTACATACAATTATGGTGAATGCATGTTTTGGAATGCTTCTAGAAAATATTGAGAATTCGAATAGGTTTGGTATTTAGATAAAGTTGAGGTCCAAGCATCTTACTATTACCATACACTTTGTAATAATAGTTGTCATGTGTTCCCAAACACAATATAGTTTATGATGTATTGTGATGATTTATTTTGATATAAAGCACATATTCATGATTGTATATTATGTTATTGAGTTCATTGTGTATATTCTTAGTTTAGTGACTTATAGCGGAAACCATTTGTTGGAATGGTATAGTTAATAATATAAGTTGAAAACCATTCTATATACTACCATGCATAAAATACCACCATGGATTTGATTTATATTTGTATATGCATAGGTGATCCATATTTCATTTTGTAATTAAATCATATTCATGTTATTATAACATGTAGCACATCTTTAAGAGAAAAGTAGTTTCTCATCCAGTGCTTACAAGAATAAGTGTAACTCATTTTTTAGGTATATAGATGCCTCCATTCTTCATTTTCTTTTATATAATTATGTCTCATTTAAATATAGTCATGTCGTAGATGGTATTGGGTTATAGAAGTTTTGATAATTAAAAATTTATTACTAAGAAGGCATAACTTTATGCTAAAATGTCACAAACTATTTCTTGTTGGAAACTAGAGTCCAAAGGATTTAACAAGTATAATTTTATCATTTTTAGAAATCTAAAGAGGGATATATTCTTATCATAATTTTTTTATAACAAGCCCAAAAATACAATCATTTACGTACCTTTACTTCAATAGAACATATATTTCAATTGAATCTTTAGGTTGAGGTGCCAATTTTATTTTTCAAAATATATTTAAATGGATCTCAAACGAGCTAATGTTTGAAATTTTTTTATGAAGTATTGCTAGAGAAACATGATTTGGAATTTTATACTATTTCTAATATAGAAAACTCTCATACAAATAAATATATATAACCCACTAGAATTTTCACTAATTGGTAACAAAATTGTCTATAAAATGAGTACTTTACCAAGTCTAATAAATCTGATAAATCTTCTATGTGACACTATAATCAAGATAAATAAATGTATCTTGAATATAAGAGAAGAAAACACACAAGAGGTGAGAAATTTGTGTAAAACATAAATAGTATTACAAGAGGTTTCTCTAGGACACTAATATGAAGAAATAATCACTAAATGGGATATAGGATGAAGTCCCCTATGCATATGAGGAACCACATAGGTCGTATGGGATTAACATCTCTATGATGATTAAAATACTTATAATGGTATGGCATGAGGATTCGAATCAAGATCAAAAAAACATATAAACATAATAGAAGATAAGGATATTCATGAAGAAAATGAATATGTAATATGAATGGATAAGGATACATATGGAGGAAATAAATATTTAAAAATAGAGTAACATTACGAATATTTGACAAAGCATACAATGAATTATGTACTTAAAATGATTTATATATTTATAATAGGGTTATAAGAAACAATTTCACATATAATAGGAATACATAATTTATTAACCAAACTGACTTTTATAAGGAATATGCATACTTTATTTAGTGCAAATGCAACACCTCATATTTAAATATTATGAGGGATGTATCAAGAAGTAAAACAATTCCAAGAAGAAGACATGTGATAGGGCATCTATTTGGTCCTTGGGCTTAGTAGATAAAATTTTCCACATGTGAGGGCATGATGTGTTGTTAATTACAATATAGTTTATGATATAATGTAATGAGCTATTTTGATTGAAAGTGAATTATGTTACTATTATTAGTTATTAGCTTACAATGGAAGCAATCTTCAAAAATGTTTTATTTAGTGATGATAGGAAGAAACTATTGTTTACATAATTCTATGGATAAAATGCACATTGGTTTTAAGCCTATGTTTAGCTATATCCCTTGGAGATAGGCCAATTTATTGTGGTTAAGCGATTTCCACTATGCAACCTCAATTTGATTTCCTTAGGGGATGGTGATACAGTTCATACCACTTATTTGCTAAGAGTGGGGAATGTTTATAGGGACAACGTTCCAAAATCAAACCCATGACCTATTAGTATATGACTTGGAAATATTTCAAAATCCTATTATTAGCTATATATAGGATCATTCTTCATTTTATTTTAAATCAATTTTCACATCAATTTAATATGTGTTCTACTCATTTTTGGATAAAATATAGTTTGTCACCTTGGGTTTAAATGTCTAAGCATGCTCCATTAATTATTTGCATGTACCCCATTCCTCTTTTGTATATGTAGAATTTAACTTCAAATAATAAGAACTGAATATTTAGATTAATGTGTTTATGTGCTTCAAGAAGACATGTCTTTTAATTTATGAGTAGAGTGATGATATATGACTTCATCATACAAAATCTTTGATTATTTATAAATATGTCAAAGTAATAGATAATTTTTAAATATTCAAGGTTAGTTCAATATCTCTTATAGCTAAAACAATTCAATAATGTGAGTAAATAATTTATAGGATTTATTTCATTCAAAATTGGTGACAAGAAAGTGATAATAATACAAAAAATAGGATTACGTATAATTAATATCTTGTTGGCTCATGAGAATTAGTTCTTCATAAAATTATTCTAGTTTTTATATACATTAGCATGACCTCATTAAATCTATGATATCTTATATAACTAATTAATTAAGAGTAGATAATGAATCCAAATAACCTACATGATGATATATTAACAACATTGTTAATGCTTTGTGAACTTGGTACATTGACAATTGAATTTATCCCAATTTACAACTTGATTGGATCCTAGTTCATCAAATTATAATATCAGTAACCTAGTAAACTATCTTATAAATTAGAGTGAGATAAAAAGTAGAAATAAGAACAAAATAGAAAACTTTGACAGGAACTTGCATTTACATCCAATGAGTTTGGCATGCAGATTTTCCTTAGTGGATATGGTCTCAAAATTAAGTGCTACAAAATTGATACCACCCTTATTGCATAATCTGAGATGGATTAAAATACCATCATCCAAGTCATTACTTCAAATTTGAAAATGACGAGTGTTTTTATGCCTTGGACGTTTGATGCAAAAATGAAAGAGAGGACACTACATTATAGTTAAATAACTATTATTCTCATATTTGTTTAAGAAAATATATGTAGTAGAATATAGAACAAGGGCTTCATACCACACATGCTTAACCATAAATACACTATTGATCCTCTTTACTAAGGACTAGAGAGGATGCTTGGGATCTTGAAGCTAGCAAGAGTTATTAAAATAGAATTACCATATTGATAGAGAATAGTTTATGCATTAAGGATAATTCAAGAGGAAATAAAGGATTTTCCCAAGCTTATAATGAAGTGTTGAAGATGGATTCATGGAATAAATTGGGGTTGAACACATTAGATAAGGCAAATATCGAATGGGAGTGAAACTCACAATATTTTGTATGCATGTGAACAAAGAAAGTTGGAATTTAGAGGGCTTGATTACTTATTTTTTTTAAAGGGTTTTGAAAGGGTTGCCTTTTCCCTTTTTACATCGATTGAGTCACATTGATCTATTTGGTTCCATCGAGACTTGAACCTTGTTGTGGGCTACATCAACTATTTGTCCCAACCATTGAACCAAGGACCCATTGGCATAGAGGGCTTGATTACTAATAAGACAAGTGCTTTACATATTTTCTTTGGTATAAATTTCATGAAAAGAATTCCCTATTTATATTTCTATATTTTTTCACATCTTTCAATTGCTTAAAAACTATTAAAAATTATTACTTCATAAATATTTTTTTGACAACACTTCTAAAATAAAAATAAAAACACAATCAAAATATTAATTGAAATAAAATCCGGACAACCTTCTCGGATTTGTGGTGGCTACTGATTCCACCATGTAAATTTATATATATAGATTGAATTTATGTTTAAATTATGTTTGTAGCTCTTTTGAAAAGAAAACTAAAACTATTGAAAAAATCCAAAACCATATAAGCTATCCTTAAAATACCCAAAATCCTACAACTTATAAAGTAAAACATTTTATAAATTTATAATTATAAAACAAAAAATTAGATAATTCTTCCTTTCTAGTGTGATAAACCCTTTTTTTGGGTTTCTAAATTTTGTATGATCATTTTATTAATATTCATTTATATAGATAGCATGTCACACAAATCATTATCTTCTTAATATCAACATTGAATATAGTTTTTCATTGAGTTTAAAATATTTTACTCTAAATTTCATTCATCCATACTTAAAAGTATACATCTATGTTGATACTAAAGTGATCGTAGTTTGTAATTTGTTGCAATTGATCATTCCCAATATTTAAGGATCATTATTTAATTTTCTCACATGATTGGCATTTGAATCCCATCCACTAGTATTTTCTTACTAAGTTGAACTTGATATGCCTTTACATAAGGTTGAGTTATAGTTCCCACAATATATCTTAGAGTGGTATGCCAAAAATGGAAGCATGATTTATCTCAATTAAAATTTATACTCCATAAACAATCACAAGTCTCTTTAAATGTATAAACAAGACTATAACCAACATTTTCCATGGATGCATAGTACTTTAGTATACTCATATCAAAGTAAAATAAGCTAGCTTACTTTAAGAACATTCACATATAGGTAATAAGTCAACAAAACCCCAAGAAGGAGAAGTCCATATGCTTCTAAGATCATGCATAAGTCAAGTGTACCTCATTTTGCATTCTAAACTAAAGCATTGTATATGCATTCCTTTCCTAGATGGTGTACAATAGATAAGGTTGATTATACAACTTTCTTATACAATGTATAAATTATATTTTTTCATAGGTTTGATATTATATTATAAAGGATACAATAGATTCATTTATTCTCACTAAAAATGGTGTAAGTTATAACTCTTTGTAAAGTAGAATATCCTACTCAATATCAATTAACATATTGAAAATAATCTCATTTATAAAAGGAAGTGTCAAGTGTGCTTGTTAAAGTAAAATAGTGAGAGTATCATAGAAGTAATAAATCTTTTCCTTAAGAATCACCAAGGGGTATCCTAAGTGTGAATATATTTGCAAGTATAGTTTACAAAATGTATATTTGCATTTATCTTTGATTTATTGAAAAGAGATAGTAAGATACAAGTTCATTTTATGCAAGTGAGACCACATTGACCTCTATTTTCTTTATTATAATAAATACAAGGTCCATTGCAAATGAGTACAAGACAAGAAAGTAACATATGTGCAATAATAATTAATATCTTTAAACCATATTGCCAAGGTACAAGAAATTTATCTCAAGATGTCAGAACCTCCACATAAAGTGTATCCCTTACATGTCAACAATATACCTCAATCAAAACAAGTTTAAAAGACACTAAATAAAATTCTTCCATATTGCTTATAAAACACAATAGATATCAAAGCATCTTACTATTATTACATTATTTATTTGTTTGTTCAGTAGTATAAGTACAATGTTTATATTTAGAAGTACAATTTTCATACATCATAACTCTTAATATAGTAGTTTCTCATAGAATTTTCCTTTATTTGGCAATCATGTATGATTTGGTCACCCCTACTGTGTAATCCAATCTATAATAGCAAAATAAGACAAGTACTTTAGAACTGATACAAGGGAAGGAGAGTTATCATAGAAGCAATTTACCAAACAACCAAGGAAAATGATAGAAATTTTCTTGACTCAAATTCCTACCTAGAAGTACCAACCCTCCTATGAAGGTACATATGTAGGGTTAATGAAAGAGTACATCATAGAAATATTAATCTACCTACATGCAATCTACATACAACATGTAGCTCAACACTCGTGAACATAATTATTATTACAATCATAGCTTTGTATAAAGTATTTTAGGTAGAGTCAATTATTTTTACTAGACATACAATTAGTTATGCAATTTTTCAAAGAATTCATCAATGCTTATATACACAAGTTAGTATGCAAATCAATAAATATAACCATAAATGCCCATATATAAGCCAACAATATTAACTCAATTTCTATACACTTAAGGGTATGAAATACATCGACCCATACATCCATTTATGCTCATCCTCCTCAATCCAAATATTTAGCAGAATGTATATATATTTTAGTTTTGATCAAATAGGTTCAAACTAGGGTATTGCTTGCATTATAGAAAAAAATATCACATAAGGGAAGATTATATCCCCTCTTATAAATAATTTCATAAGCAAAGGATACCTAGTAATCAAAAAATTTCCTTCATTTTACTTTATTCTATCAAACAACAAGAAATTATAAATTTTGATGCATCAATAGAAAACTCACAGTGGAATTAGCTACTCCTCAGCAAAGAATAATTGCTTGTAGATTTTATAGGGTAGGACATTTATGCATTATTTCTACCTTAGATTCAAGAAGAGAATTGATATTTATCTAAAATGTAGAATTTTTACTATTCTAAGAATCAAAATTTTGAGTTAGGAAAAATCAAGAAAGAATGAAATTCTAAAATAATAGAGTACAACAAACACAAGAGTATATAAGCAAAATAGTTGAATGATTTTATTGATAAAAAATAGAGTACAATGCAATCAATCTTTGAGAAAACATACGAGGCTATAAAATTACATCCTTTACCCATGAATTTTATCAAGGGTGAATCTCTCTTTAAACAAGAATTGGTATGTTGTAAATCCATCGTATTGAATATAGGTCACCCATAAGGAAATGTGGTGGTCCACCTTCCATGAGTTAGAAGGTTCACCCTTATGGAAATGTGGTGGTCCACCTTCCATGAGTTAGAAGGTTCACCCTTATGGAAATGTGGTGAATCTTTATATTTTTATATCTTATCTTTTACTAATGTGTCAACATGGCTAGAGATACATTTTGATTAAAAAAATATAAAATAGAAAATTAGTATTTTTAGTAACCACTTTGTTTTACATTTTTGAAGAACACAAGCTTATACTGAGAGGGGGGTGAACAGTATAAAACCCTTTTTAATTTTTCTTTCAATTCAATAATATGCAATGTATAGATAGTAGTATCAATAGCACTAATCAAAGCAATGCACAAAACACCATACACAATAGGGACACCACAATTTACGTGGTTCACCCAATGTGGGCTACTCCACGGAGGAAATATTTTACTAAAATTTTCTCAATTAATCTCTTTGGAAATCCTTACCAATTACAATGTTTATGGACCTTTGTCCAAAGGAGATGCTGATCCCCTAATGTCAAGTTCATGGATATCTTCCACATGATAACTCTTTCCCCTTATGCTCTATCTAGTGATCTTCTAGAAGACTATCTCTCTGTTGCACTGACTACTGGATCTCTCTCCCCTTGAAGACTCCTCACTCAAATCTGTCTTCAATTGTCCTAGCTACTAGATCTCTATCCACTGAGACTCTATCCTATATACTTTATCACCTCCAAAGCTCTGTATCAATAGGTTCACTTAGAACCTTCTCAAATCTGCTCAAAAAGCTCACTCAAAACTTGTCCAAATCTACTCAACAAGATCACTCAGAACTTGTCCAAATATGCTCAATAGGTCCACACAGAACCTGCTCAAATCTGCTCAACAACTCCACATAGAACCTATCCAAATCTGCTCAGCAAGTCCACATAGAACTTGTCCAAATATGCTCAACAAGTCCTCTCTAGGAATTGTTCAAATCTGCTCAATACGTCCTCTCTAGGACTTGCTCAAATCTACATAGCAAGATTCCACAAAAGCTTACTCAAAATTAGTCCACAAGCTTTCTCAAAGACTTATCTCAAATCTGCTTAACAAGCTCACACAGAACTTGTCCAATCTCATAGAATCATAAAGAGAATTTTTAGAGACTCAATATGTTCTATACTTAATGCTCAATCAATATCTCAACTCAATATCATAGAAGCATAAAGAGAATTTTTAGAGACTCAATATGTTCTATACTCAAATCCCAATCTCAATTCAAATCAATATCATAGAAGCATAAAGAGAATTGTTAGAGACTCAGTATGTTCTATTCTCAAGTCTCAATCTCAACTCAAATCAATCTCATAGAAGCATAAAGAGAATTTTTAGAGACTCAATATGTTCTATACTCAAATCCCAATCTCAACTCAAATCAATCTCATAGAAGCATAAAGAGAATTGTTAGAGACTATATGTTCTATACTCAAATCCCAATCTCAAATCAAATCAATCTCATAGAAGCATAAAGAGAATTGTTAGAGAATATATATGTTCTATTCTCAAATATCAATCTCAACTCAAATCAATCTCATAGAATCATAAAGAGAATTGTTAGAGACTCTATATGTTCTATTCTCAAATCTCAATCTCAACTCAAATCAAGAATATAGAATATTTTGTTTTATGGAACTTGAAAAACCACATGCATCCACTTGACTAGGCTCAATCAACTCAAATAAACCAATCACCTCAATGAACAACCCTTTCTCACAAACCCTATTCCAAGCATGTATCAATCAACTCAAAATATTTCCAACAATGCTCAACAATAAATCTCACATAACAATGATACTCATGTTCTCTTCTAACTCAAGTTCAAGTTCTTTGCACAACCAATGGGCTTCAACAACAATGCTTATAAAATAAGGTTTAATCACAACTCTCAATCCAGAAAATCTTGAAGCATTAAACCAATCACTTTCGAAAAGGAAACCACAATAAATCCTTTTCACTCCAAAGATATTTTTAGAAATAAACCACCATAATAAATCAATAGGAGAATGTGCCCATACCTTTAATGAAGATGAAGAATCCTCTTTGGAAATATGCCACAATCACAATATTCTTTTGCCAATCTTCACAACGGTTAGAAGATCACAAAATAATCAACATTACTCCACTTCACAATTATATTCACCAAGGATTTTAATTAGAAAACCTTCTTAAGAATTAATTCACAACTTCCTTATCACTCTTAAAACCACTTGTACCATAAAATAAAATAAATCAAATTATTGTATAACCTTGTCACTCCACAAACCACTTATACCATAAAATAAATCAAGTATTTTATATCCTTCCTTTCAACACTTTTGCACATCACAAAGCTTTAACCTTATTAAAATATTAAAGCTTGCTCAACCTTATATCTCCCACAAAAATCATAATCAAACCTTAATAAAATATTAAAGCTTGCTCAACCTTATATCTCCCACAAAAATCATAATCAAACCTTAATAAAATATTAAAGCTTGCTCAACCTTATATCTCCCACAAAAATCATAATCAAACCTTAGCAATAAAATATTTTAATTAAAATATTTACCCCCACAAATATTAGAGTCGGAGTGCATACCTCAAAGGAGCCCTCGAAGGGCCTTGGCATTTCGACCCTCTACCCACCATATTGCCTTGCGGCAATTAAACCACGTGAGCTAACACTACCCACGTGAATGCCTTGGGCACTATCTTCCTTAAGCTGCATGCGCTTTTCTGACAAGGTGCTAAAACTTTGACTGTCCATGAATTGAATACCCACATCACACTCCACGAAATCTGTTGCGCAATATTCAAATGACAAGTACATTAGGTTTTCAAAAATCATGCGACACACCTTAGGTTTATTAAATGGAAAACCTTTGTATTATTTATATAAGACATCCTTCAATGCGAATACGTTGGCCCTTTTTCATATTGTCCTCGTGACGTTGGTAGTACCAATAAGAAAGGAGGAAAAAACCTTTTATTTAATTTAAAAATTTAAACTTAACCTTTAAAATTAAAATTTTCCATCATCGGGGCACCTTTTTTGATGAAACAAAAAGCCAACTTGGGTTTTAATAAAAACCCATTTCAAATCTGCCATCCATTAGTTTTAAATAAAATCTTTCCTTGCCTTCCTTGGTTTTCATAAAAACCTTTTGCTAAGATTTTCTTGAAGCTCCTTTTGGAACCAAATGCCATGCATCCCTTCTAGAACCTTTGATCAAAACCTTTTCTTCTCATGAAGCTCTTTGTGGAGAAAAATTATAGTGCTTACTTAAAAAGGTCCTTTTGAAATCAATGACAACTTTTAGCTTAGGGACTCAAAATGTCCAACAATATCCCCCTTTGTCATTGATGGCAACCCATATTCATTTTATTGCAACTTGACCTTATTTTCTGCTCCCCCTGGGACTTTGCTTCCCCTAGATAAATGCTCTCTAAAATATCAAATCTCATATCAAATCTCTCCCTAATACACAAATTTATCCTCCTTTGACATCAATGGCAAAGGGTCACCTTTGGGGCTCAAGGATAAGAATGAGCCTCTTAGCTTAGCCCCCCCCCACCTCCACATGAGGTGGTTAATTATGGGGTGGGAGTATTTTTACTCCCCAAAAGCACAAATATGTACCTTTATATTTCTCTCTTCTTCTGTGAGTCTTCTGAATCTGCTCACTATTTCTTTCCAAGTCATCATCCATGTTCCTATCATCATATCTGTTCCTGTTCCTATTCATATTCCTATCCCTGATCATATTCCTATTCATATTCATGTTCCTATTCATGCCTATTTTTGGAGTATTTTCTCTACACCATATTGCTATGTGACCATAATTATTGCACTTATAACACTTAATGTTATTATTCCTTGGATGTGCAATTGTCTTAGTATTTCTCCTAATGAAGCCATATCTTCTTCTATCATGAACCCTACAATTCATTGCCTTGTGACCAAAACCATTGCATGAGTAGCAATAACCTTGGAAAATTTGTTCTTTTCCATATACCTTTCTTTCATGAGTCTTGAACAGTGAAGCCATATGTCGAAACCTTTGACATGAAAAGCATCTTCCATTGAATCCTCCTTGTCTTGACCTTATTGGTCTCCTTTTTTGATTGTTGTTCCATCTGTATCTTCTTTGTGCATTTTTCCTCTCTTTGTTGAACTCTTTGTTGTCCAACTCATCCTTTGATGTCCCACTTTCACTTAAAATATCTTCTTCTAATGTATCTTCTTCTGAAGTTTCTTCTTCATCAAGACTTGAAGTAGATTCTTTTTCCTATTTGTTTTGAACCTTTCCAAGGCCAAGATCTGTTGAACATGATGTTCATTGTTGTCCACAAATGAACTTATCCAAGTTCTTAGAGCTATTTGTGAAACTCTTCATCTTGATCTTGGAGTCCTTTAAGTCTTCTTTTAGAGTAGCCACTTCTTGTGCTAACTTCTCACATTCCAAAATATTTGCTTCTAACTTATCATTGAACTTGCTTGCCTTAGCCTTTGACTTCTCTAAATCCTCTATGAGCAATAATATTTCTTCATCACATTATTGAAACTAACTTTCAATATTTGAGTATTGCTTTCTAACCTTATTTACCGTGTCAAGGGCATAGATAAGTTCTCCCTTGAGATCATAACCATTCTCCACTGAATAATCTTCTATTTTTTTATCTTTGTCTTTATCATTACTTAATTTTGGCTTGTATTCTATAGGATCACTTTCTTTGTCTTCCAAAGCCATTAGAAGATTCTCATATGGTCTTTCAAGTGCATCTTCAAAATCATCATCATTGAAACTATACCCATCCCTAGTGTAATCATCTTCAAGATATTGATGCAGGAGCATCCGAGGGCAGCAAAGCAATCGAGCATCAACCAAACTTTTTGTTGTTATTTTTTTTTCTAAGTGTTGCAAAGAAAAATATGTGTCGCGATATCGCGACCAAAACAGGAGATAGAGAAACGACGGACAAAAGGTCACGATTTCGCGACATGTCGCGAAATCGTGACCAAAGCAGGGGAAACAAAGGTGCGGAGGACCAAAGGTCGTGAAATCGTGACCAAAGTAGGGGAACAAAGGCGCGGAGGATCAAAGGTCACGAAATCGTGACATGTCACGATTTCGCGACATGTCGCGAAATCACGACCAAAGCAGGGAGCAAAGGCGCGGAAGACAAAAGGTCGCGAAATCGCGACATGTCACGATTTCACGACCAAAGCAGGGAGCAAAGGCGTGGAGGGCCGAAGGTCACGAAATCGTGACATGTCACGATTTCATGACCAAAACGGGAGAACGGAGGCCGACAGGAAAAATGGCGCGATATCGCGATAGGTCGCGATATCGCGGCCAAAACGGAGAGAGAAGGCTTGAAGGAGGAAATGTCACGATATCACGACATGCGGGAGCAGGAGAGAGAAGGCACAGAAAGGAAATGGTCACGATATCGTGACATGTCGCGATATCGTGACCAAATAGAAAAACACGCACTCCCAGCTTTCTTAAAGGCGTCCCTTCGTGCGCGGCAAGTTAGCGGCAGTGAAGCAGCAGTTTCAAAGGAGGATTTCAACAGGCATGTTGGCCACTCGCGTAGGATATCTAGAGACGCATTTATAGCAACTAACAGCAAGCAGCAGATCGAGAAGAAGATTTCGTTGGGTATGGCAGCCAGTCACGCACCTCACCTAGAGTCTCATCAATGCGACTTTCCAGTATTGTTCCAGGTGGCAATTGTAGATCGTGGGAAGTTTGAAAACGTAGAGGATCGGGACCTCGATAAAAACCCATGGATTGTAATGAGAGGGGGTTGGCAAACGGCAGATTGCTGTATATTCTTGTAAAATTCTTTCGAAGTATTGAATAAGAAATTTTGGGCTCTTGTTATTCTGGTTTTCCTGTCTTGTGTTAGAACTGTTCTCCACCAAGTGGTATCAGAGCCAGAAGTTCCTGAGTGTGTAACAGATCGCCGGAGGAGAGGCAGTTACACTAGGATCTATGGAAGGGCTTGGAATTGGGTGAGCAGAATGCCTCCAAGAAGAAACCCTGTTGGTGGGAGAGGCATGGCAGCAGCGAAAGATGTCCGAGCTTTGCAACGGCAAATGCAAGCCCTGCAAGAAGAAATGCGTAGAAGATTGGAGCCAAGAAGAGACGAAGGTAGTGAAGAGGAAGATGACGAAGAAGAAGACCAACCTGAGGAAGAAGAAGAAGTAGTAGATCCTACTCAAGCCAGACTATACAAAGCCATATCCCAGATTGGGAAGAGGCCGAAGATGGAGGTTTCCACATATTTCGGGAACCTTGATCCAGAGGAATTGATCGACCGGATCAACGATCTGGAAGAGTACTTTGAGTACGAAGAGGTTGAGGATCCTGATAGGGTCAGATTCGCTAAGACCAAACTGAAAGGTCATGCTAGCATTTGGTGGAAGGGAGTGCAGCTGGAGCGAAATAAGAGAGGAAAAGAGAGAATAACAAAATGGGAACGGATGGCAGAAAAGCTAAAGAGGCAGTTCATCCCTGGTGATTATGAGTTAGACCTGCTAAAGAAAATGCAAGGGCTGAGGCAAGCAAGTAAGTCTGTAAAGGAATACACAGAGGAGTTTCATAAAATTATGATCAGAACAGGTCACTCAGAGGCCAACAAGGAGAAGGTAGCCCGTTACATTAATGGGTTACGAGCAAGTATTCAAGAAGAATTAAGTCTAGTCCGGATGACCACCATAGAGGACGCTTACCAATTTGCCTTAAAGGTTGAAGAAAATCTCAATAGGAGGTTTGAAAACAAGCAAAGAGGAAGAGGTCGTGGCGAAAGAACCGACGGAAGGAACAGTGGAAGAAGAAATGAAGATTCTTAGAAGAATGGAGAAGGTAGCAGTAATCAAGAACAAAGGAGAGAAAATACCGACCGCCCCCGTAATCAGAATAATGGTTACCGAGGGGGAAGGGGCAGAGCTGGACGTGGCCAGGGAAGAGGAAGATTTCGTGGGACTTGCTTCCAATGTGGGGAAGAGGGACATCACCAATATGAGTGCCCACAGCAACGAGAAAGGAATAATCGGAGGCCGAAAGGAAATGCCAGAGTCGTAGTCGCTGATGAAGATGCTGGATCTGAGCATTCTGAAGAAGCTAAGAGAGGAGAAGTAATGATTGCAAGGAGAGTCCTACTGAATGAAGAGGGAGCTACAGATCAGAGGAAAAGCTTATTCCGCACAAGGTGTAAATGCGCGGGTAAGATTTGCAACATTATCATTGACAACGGTAGCACAGATAACCTAGTTTTAGAGGGAATGGTTACAAAGCTACAACTAGAGAGAAAGAAACACCCACATCCATATCGGATCACGTGGTTGCAGAAAGACCATAAGGTTTTGGTCAATGAACAGTGCCTGGTAAAATTTAGTATTGGGAATTACCGTGATGAGGTTCTGTGCGACATTCTGCCCATGGATGCGTGCCATTTGTTGTTGGGAAGGCCATGGCAGTTTGATAGGTGTGCGGTTCATGATGGCCATGCCAACACCTATTTCGTGACCAAGAATGGAATGCGTCATAAGTTGAAACCCCTGAAGGAGGTGGAAGAAAAGGTATGTGGCAGTGCAAGAATTTGCTTGGTTGACGGAAGAAAATTTTTAGATGATTTAAAGCATGAACATATGTGTTATGCATTAATTCCTAGAGTCAGGGATACAGAATGCAAAGATGCCCCAATAGAAGTCCAAGATCTATTGAAGGAATTTCTAGATATCATATCTGATAATGTGCCTGAGGGTTTACCCCCAGTAAGGAAGATCAGTCACCATATTGATTTGGTGCCAGGATCAAGCTTGCCCAATAAAGCTGCACATAGAATGACGCCTGTAGAAACTGAAGAACTAAACAGGCAGGTCCAGGAGTTGCTGGAGAAGGGGCTGATTCGGGAGAGCTTAAGTCCATGCACAGTACCTATAGTGCTAGCACCAAAGAAGGATGGAGAGTGGAGAATGTGCACAGACTCTCGAGCCATCAACAAGATCACAATAAAATACAGATTTCCATTGCCAAGGATGGATGACATAATGGACTGTTTGAGTGGAGCCAAGTACTTCACCAAAATTGACCTCAAGAGTGGTTACCACCAGATCCGTGTCAGGGAAGGAGATGAGTGGAAGACAGCCTTCAAGACCAGAGAGGGCTTGTATGAGTGGTTGGTCATGCCATTTGGGCTATCCAATGCACCAAGTACCTTCATGCGGTTGATGAATGAGGTACTGAAAGAGTTTTTAGGAAAATTTGTCATTGTCTATTTAGATGACATATTAATATTTAGCAGAACCCTCGGAGGAACACCTGATGCATATCAGAAGGGTTTTTGAGAAGCTGCGGGAGGAGCAGTTATTAATAAATCTGAAAAAGTGTAATTTTGTAAAGGAGTTAGTATACCTGGGATTTGTAATCTCAGCAGAAGGTCTGAAAATGGACCCAGAGAAGGTGAGAGCTATCATGGAATGGCCTACCCCGAGAAGCACAACAGAGGTAAGATCATTTCATGGTCTAGCCAACTTTTACAGAAAGTTCATAAGAAACTTCAGCAGCATTTGTGCACCCCTCACAGAAACAATGAGAGGGGATAAGAAAGAATTCAAGTGGACCTTAGGGGCTGAAAGGAGCTTTGATGCATTAAAGAAAAAGGTCACGGAACAGCCTATTTTGGCACTTCCAGACTTTAACAAAGTATTTCGGTAGACTGTGATGCCAGTGGCAGTGCAATAGGGGCTGTGTTGAGTCAGGAAGGCAGACCTGTTGCTTATTTTAGTGAGAAGCTCAATGATGCTCAAAAAAAGTATTCAGTTTATGACCAAGAATTTTATGCTATAGTTCAGGCTCTAAAGAAGTGGAGGCATTATTTGTTGCCAAAAGAGTTTGTTCTATTCACTGATCATCAGGCATTATAGTACATTAACAGCCAAACAAAACTGAATCAAAGGCACATGAAGTGGGTTGAGTTTCTCCAAAGCTATACCTTTGTGTTAAAGCATAGAAGCGGAAAATCAAACAGAGTTGCAGATGCCTTAAGTAGAAGGCAGAATCTTCTGATTGAAATGACAGTGGAAGTGGTAGGATTCGAAGAACTGAAGGGTCTTTATCCTGAAGATCCTGATTTTGCAGAAGCCTGGATGGCTTGCTTGGCACCTGTTATTGTGGACAGGACAAAATGGTTGGATTTTCTAATCCAAGATGGAATGTTGTTCAGGGGAAGTAAATTATGCATTCCAAGGAGTTCCATGCGGGAGAACTTAATCAAGGAAAAGCACAACAGGGGACTGGCTGGACATTTTGGTCGGGATAAGACCATTGCCCTGGTGAATGAAAATTACTACTGGCCGCAACTTCAACAAGATGTGAAAAGGTTTGTGCAAAGTTGTAGAATATGCCAGATGGCAAAAGGCATGAGGTAGAACACAGGATTATACCAGTCGTTACCTATACCTGAGAGGCCATGGGAGGACATCAGCATGGATTTTATTCTTGGGTTGCCGAGAACACAGAGGGGAAATGACTCTGTATTTGTGGTGGTTGACAGATTCTCCAAGATGGCACATTTTATTCCCTCGCCAGAAAACAAGTGATGCGGTTCACATTGCAGGGTTATTTTTCAAAGAAGTGGTACGACTTCACGGTCTACCAAAAAGCATAGTTTCTGATAGAGATACAAAGTTTGTTGGGTATTTCTGGAGAACATTGTGGAAGAAGATGAAGACAGATCTAAAGTTCAGTTTTGCATACCACCCACAAACTGATGGACAGACAGAGGTGGTAAATAGAAGTCCTGGGTAATTTATTAAGATGCTTGATAGCAGATAAACCCAAGGGATGGGATTTGGTTTTGCCGCAGGCAGAATTTGCATACAACAATTCTGTCAATAAGAGTACAAACAAATCTCCATTCCAAATCATATATGGAAACAGTCCAAGAAATGTTTTTGAGCTGAGGAAATTAGATAAAGGAGAAAAGTGCAGTGCAGAGGCTGAGGAATTTGCGAAACAGATGAAAAGCCTGCATGAAGAAGTGAAGAAACAAATTACAAAAATGAATACTCAAGTATAAAGCAAGAGCAGACCAAAAGCGGCGGTTCAAAGAGTTCGAAGTGGGAGATGAAGTCATGGTCCATCTCAGAAAAGAAATATTTCCAGCCAAAACTTATAACAAGTTGAAGATGAAGAAGTTTGGGCCATGCAGAATACTGGAAAACGGGATTCAAGCAATGCATATGAAGTGGAATTGCCAAGTGGGCTTGACATTTCACCTATTTTTAACATATCAGATTTAGTGGAATACCATGAGGGAAACAATACAGAGGCACCAAGTATAGAATTGTGGAGCATTCCAAAGTCTAACCCGACCACAGAAGAGATCGAAGAAATATTAGATACTCGTGAAGGCAGAAGCACAAGGAACAAACAATATTCTGAATATTTGATCAAGTGGAAGGGCAGACCGATAGAAGATGCAACTTGGGTGTCAAAAATAGAGGTTGACCGCCTGGGTCTTCCTCCCAAAGATCAGAAGTGAGGATCACTTCTCGATCCACCCCGGGTGTCTGATGCAGGAGCATCCGAGGGCAGCAAAGCAATCGAGCATCAACCAAATTTTTTTGTGTTATTTTATTTTCTAAGTGTTGCAAAGAAAAATATGTGTCGCGATATCGCGACCAAAATAGGAGATAGAGAAACGACGGACAAAAGGTCGCGATTTCGTGACATGTCACGAAATCGCGACCAAAGCAGGGGAACAAAGGTGCGGAGGAACAAAGGTCACGAAATACATGTCACGAAATCGTGACCAAAGCAAGGGAAACAAAGGTGCGGAGGAACAAAGGTCACGAAATCATGACCAAAGCAGGGGAACAAAGGCGCGGAGGAACAAAGGTCATGAAATCACGACCAAAGCAGGGAGCAAAGGCGCGGAAGACAAAAGGTCGCGAAATCGTGACATGTCGCGATTTCGCGACCAAAGTAGGGAGCAAAGGCGCGGAGGGCCGAAGGTCACGAAATCGTGACATGTCATGATTTCGCGACCGAAATGGGAGAACGGAGGCCGACAGAAAAATGGCACGATATCGCGACAGGTCGCGATATCGCGGCCAAAACGGAGAGAGAAGGCTTGAAGGAGGAAATGTCACGATATCGCGACGGGAGCAGGAGAGAGAAGGCATAGAAAGGAAATGGTCGCGATATCACGACCAAATAGAAAAACACGCACTCCCAGCTTTCTTAAAGGCGTCCCTTCGTGCGCGGCAAGTTAGCGGCAGTGAAGCAACAGTTTCAAAGGAGGATTTCAACAGGCATGTTGGCCACTCACGCAGGATATCTAGAGACGCGTTTATAGCAACTAACAGCAAGCAGCAGATCGAGAAGAAGATTCCGTTGGGTATGGCAGCCAGTCGCGCACCTCACCTAGAGTCTCATCAATGCAACTTTCCAATATTGTTCCAGGTGGCAATTGTAGATCGTGGGAAGTTTGAAAACATAGAGGATCGGGACCTCGATAAAAACCCATGGATTGTAATGAGAGGGGGTTGGCAAACGATAGATTGTTGTATATTCTTGTAAAATTCTTCCGAAGTATTGAATAAGAAATTTTGGGCTCTTGTTATTCTGGTTTTCCTGTCTTGTGTTAGAACTGTTCTCCACTAGATATCCAAATTTACCACATCTATAACACTTGAGAATAACTAGAGTCCTTTTCTTAACTGGATCTTTCTCTTTAACCATAAATAGGACTTCATCTCTATCATTATCTAAAATACTAGCATCACTATCAATTGAGTACTTACTTGCATTTTCTACATAGTAGCTTCTCTTTTGTCTTTGCAATAACTTATTTCCTTGTTTTTTTTGTCCATCCTTGCTTTTCTTCTGGTACCTATGTATTTCTTATTCCCTGTATCTATGATCCTATTTTTCTTCATAATTGTTGCCTTTTGGCTCTTTGCATTCTATTGCATAGTTTCCATACCATCCACAATTGAAATATTTGATAGATCTTAGATCTATGGATCTTCTGTAACCTCTATCTCTTCTACCATAATTTGCTTCTTCATCACTGGATGACTCACTGCTCGATTCTATCTTCTTTCCCTTTTTATTTTTATCTACTTTGAAAGTAGCTTCTTTCGGAGGAATAGGATATTTTGTTCTTATATCAAAAGTAGTAAGCATGCCAAGCAAAGAATTCCTTGTCAAATAATCACTATTAATTGATGTTTCTATAGCATAAACCTTTTCACTATACCTTTTTGGAAGAGTCCACAAGATCTTATCACACACATCAGATTCATCAACCTTCCTTCCAAGACCTTTCATCTCATGTACAATTTCATCAACCTTGTTGAGATAGTCATGAATGTTTTCATCATCCCTCATTCTTAGGTTCTCAAATTCTCCTTTGATATTTTTGATCTTAGCCATTCTGAATCCTTTATCTCCTTCATATATTTCATGCAGAAGTTCCCACATTTCTTTTGTTGTTTTACATTCCATAACCTTCATAGATTCTGATCTATGTAGCCCTTTTATAATTGCATTCATAGCTCTTGAATTTGCATGCATTAGAAGCTTACCTTCCTTATCTGTAGGAGGATTGGCTATTGAATCATATCCAAGTTCCACTGCATCCCAAACTTGATTGCCAAGTGCCATCAAGTAAAATCTCATCAGCATACACCAATATAAGAAGTCACTTCCATCAAATACTGGTACTACATTATTTAAGGGTACGTCTCTTTGATCCTTTTGATCCATTGTGTTCTTAGACCACTTTTCCTTCAAGCTATCAAACTCTTCTGAAGTAACCCACTCTGATACCAATTGAAAAACACAAGCTTATACTGAGAGGGAGGGTGAACAGTATAAGACCCATTTTTAATTTTTCTTTCAATTCAATAATATGCAATGTATAGATAGCAGTATCAATAGCAGTAATCAAATCAATGCACAAAACACCATACACAATAGAGACACCACAATTTACATGGTTCACCTAATGTGGGCTACTCCACAAAGAAAATATTTTACTAAAATTTTCTCAATCAATCTCTTTGGAAATCCTTTCCAATTACAATGTTTATGGACCTCTGTCCAAAGGAGATGTTGATACCCTAATATCAAGTGCATGGATCTCTTTCACAGGAGAACTCTTTCCCCTTATGCTCTAGCTAGTGATCTTCTATAAGACTTTGTATCTCTGGTGTACTAACTGGTGGATCTCTCTCCACTTGAAGACTCCTCACTCAGATCTATATTCAATTGTCCTGTTTGTTGGATCTCTATCCATTGAGACTCTATCCTCAATACTCTGTCACCTCCAAATATCTATCTCAATAGGTTCACTCAGAACCTTCTCAAATTTTCTCAACAAGCTCACTTAGAACTTGTCCAAATTTTCTCAACAAGCTCACTTAGAACTTGTCCAAATTTTCTCAACAAGCTCACTCAGAACTTGTCCAAATATGCTCAACAGGTCCACATAGAACCTGCTCAAATATGCTCAACATGTCCACATAGAACCTATCCAAATTTGCTCAACAAGTCCACACAGAACTTGTCCAAATCTGCTCAACAAGTCCTCTCTAGGACTTGCTCAAATTTTCTCAATAATTCCTCTCTAGGACTTGCTCAAATCTGCATAACAAGCTTCCACAAAAGCTTACTCAAAATTAGTCCACACGCCTTCTCAAATACTTGTCTCAAATCTCCTTAATAAGCTCACACGGAACTTGTCCAATCTCATAGAATCATAAAGAGAATTGTTAGAGACTCAATATGTTCTATACTTAATGCTCAATCAATATCTCAACTCAATCTCATAGAAGCATAAAGAGAATTGTTAGAGACTCAATATGTTCTATACTCAAATCCCAATCTCAATTCAAATCAATCTCATAGAATCATAAAGAGAATTGTTAGAGACTCTATATGTTCTATTCTCAAATCTCAATATCAAATTAAATCAATCTCATAGAAGCATAAAGATAATTTTTAGAGACTCCATATATTATATACTCAAATCCCAATCTCAACTCAAAACAATCTCATAGAAGCATAAAGAGAATTGTTAGACTCTATATGTTCTATACTCAAATCCCAATCTCAACTCAAATAAATCTCATAGAAGCATAAATAGAATTGTTAGAGACTATATATGTTCTATTCTCAAATCTCAATTTCAACTCAAATCAATCTCATAGAAGCATAAAGAGAATTGTTAGAGACTTTATATGTTCTATTTTCAAATATCAATCTCAACTCAAATAAAGAATATAGAATAGTTTGTTCTATGGAACTTGAACAACCACATGCATCCACTTGACTAGGCTCAATCAACTCAACTCAACCAATCACCTTAATGAACAACCATTTATCACAAACCCTAGTCCAAGAATGTATCAATCAACTCAAAATATTTCCAACAATACTCAACAACAAATCTCACATAACAATGATACTCATATTCTCTTCTAACTCAAGTTCAAGTTCTTTGCACAACCAATGGGCTTCAACAAAAATGCTTATAAAACAATGTTTAATAACAACTCTCAATCCAAAAAACCTTGAAGCATTAAACCAATCACTTTCAAAAAGGAAACCACAATCAATCATTTTCACTCCAAAGATATTTTAGAAATCAACCACCATAATCAATCAATAGGAAAATGTGCCCATACCTTTAGTGAAGATGAAGAAGCCTCTTTGGAAATATGCCACAATCACAATATTCTTTTGCCAATCTTCACAAGGGTTAGAAGATCATAAAATAATCAACATTACTCCACTTCATAATTATATTCACCAAGGCTTTTAATTAGAAAACCTTCTTAAGAATTAATGCACAACTTCCTTATCACTCCTAAAACCACTTGCACCATAAAATAAAATAAATCAAATCATTGCATAACCTTGTCACTCCACAAACCACTTATACCATAAAATAAATCAAAGATTCTATATCCTTCCTTTCAACACTTTTGCACTAAAAAATAATCACAAATCTTTCTTAGGCAATATCTCACATTAATCAAATATCAAACCTTATTAAAATATTAAATCTTGCTCAACCTTATATCTCCCAAAAAAATCATAATCAAACCTTAATAAAATATTAAAGCTTGCTCAACCTTTTATCTCCCAAAAAAATCATAATCAAGCCTTAGAAAGCAAATATTTTAATTAAAATATTTACCCCCACAAATATCGGAGTCGGAGTGCATACCTCAAAGGAGCCCTCAAAGGGCCTTGGCATTTCGAACCTTTGCCCACCGTGCTGCCAAGCGACAACTAAGCCACGTGAGCTAACACTACCCACGTGAGTGCCTTGGGCACTCTCTTAATTCGTGTGTGCTTTCCTCACAAGGCACCAAAACTTTGATTGTCCACAACTTGACTGCCCATGTCACACTCCACAAAATTCGCTATGCAATATTCAGATGCCAAGCACTTTAGGTTTTTGAAAATCATGCAACACTCCTTAGGTTTATTAAATGGAAAACCTTTGGCTTATTTATATAAGCCATCCTTCAATGCGAATACATCGGCCCTTTTAACATTGCCCTCATGATGTCAGAGGCACCAATAAGAAAGGAGGGAAAACATTTTATTTAATTTTAAAATTTAAATTTAAATTTTAAATAAACCTTTAAAATTAAATTTTTCCATCATCGGGGCACCTTTTTCGATGAAACGAAAAGCCAACTTGGGTTCTAAGAAAAACCCATTTCAAATCTGCCATCCATTGGTTTAAATAAAACCTTTCTTTGCCTTCCTTGGTTTTCATAAAAACCTTTTGCTAAGCTTCCCTTGAAGCTCCTTTTGGAACCAAATGCCATGCATCCCTTCTAGAACCTTTGATCAAAACCTTTGCTTTTCATGAAGCTCTTTGTGGATAAAAATTATAGTGTTTACTTACATAGGTACTTTTGACAGCAATGATAAATTTTAGCTTAGGGACTCAAAATGTCCAACAATGTTTAGGCCTTTGGAGAATTTTCCCATGTAATTAATCTAGGATAAATATGGATTTATTTTCAAAACTTCTAGATATTTCTCTAAGCTTTCCAACATATTTTGAACAGATCAAAATAGATTCTCAAGCACAAATTTATGCCCCTAATAGTGTAGTTAGGATTAAACAATAAATTTTAAAAAAGATCACATGTCTAGATCATTCACTCCCTTGAAATTAAATTGTCCCCATTGCATTAAATTTTGATAGCAAGTGCAGAAATTATTTCTTTATCTAAGATTTTGTGAGCCATTCCCCTTGGTTACTAGTTGACTTACCTTGACCACTCTGTAAATCTGAGTGGAGTGTCTTCTAGTGGTATTAGTCCATGTGACAATAATCTAATCCTCATCCACTAGTGCTAAACTATTTGGATTGAGTTTTTTAATGTCCAATTATTTTGCTACTACATAAGTGTCCAATAAATATGGATAATAGGGCCTAAGTTCAACATTGAATATTGAATGCAAACCAAGATAAGATGAAATATTCAATTCAAAGGTATTTTCTCCCATCTTCTTGGTGATGGTATAAGGTCCATAGTGAATAAGCGTTGATGGCACAAGAGAGGAGATACTATTGGGTGACATGAATGTCTCTACCCTATTGTAACCATCCACCATTATATGGTTGTGTGTGTGGTGTAATAGGTAGATTCAAACCCTTGAACATCTAAAAAAAAATCATGTTTATTTGACTCCCACTATCCATGGATTACCCTTGACCTACATTTGTGTGAAATAAGTGTTTCTTCTCTTATGAATCCTTTGGTGTAGAATGTGTAGTGACAATGGTCAAATTTGGTTCAACATTCATAATTTGCTTCCTTTTATCCTAAGATTGTGGATGTGGATGTGATGGTGCAATGGATGTAGAGGGTTATGACTTAGAAAATAATTATTTATTTTCTCAACACTCATTTCTCAAATGTTGATTAGTTTTATGATAATCACACCATTTGCCACTCTTGGCCTTTGAGGGATTCTTTTTTAGGATCCTTTTATTCCTTTTAATTTTGATTTTTTGGAATGATCACTTTTATCCTGATTTTTTGGAGTCACTTTTGCATTTCTTTGGCCTATACTTAGTGTTATAGTTTTTGTTATCCCTCCTTTTATATTTTTGTTTATGTGATTATGCTCTAATTTGACTACAAGTTTGAATACATATCCCAATATATTGAATTTGAAGAGGTCCATGTCCTCTCAAATGTAACACTATAACTCACTATAATACTTGAGGATTCAATACCTTTTAATATATTCAATACCTAGATTTTCTATCATTGAGTGGAAAATATTAGTATAATCTTGAATAAATTGGTCTTTACCTTGACACAATTGTTGCCATCACATATATTGATCTTCATAGTCTCCCACAGGATAATATATATATTTTAAATAAAGGGGTAAAAATTTATTGATAAAAAGTTTGGATTACAAAGTACAGCTGAGCCCCCAACCAGGACTCAAATAAGCAACAAGACAGGCTAAATCACCAGACAAGGTCAACTCCCAAAGAAAACCAAAAAAAACAAACCACATTAAGTCTGAACATCCTTATGGATCAACTCCCATAGGTGTTGATAATCCCCAGACGAGAGACTCTCCCAGTTATCAATACTCTGAGTATCCAATAGCTTAGAATCCCTTTTGGCCAGGTAATCAGCAACCCCATTCCATTCCCTTGGAATGTGCACAAAGGATATAAATTCGAACTCTTCACTCATTCTGAGAATCTAAATGGTCACAGAGGCCAACTGCCAATTAACATCCTCCACTCTTTTTTTGTTTAAAAGATTAACCAAAATTTGAGAGTCAGACTCGCAAATAATCCTGCGCTAGCCAAGAGAAAACCCCCTTTGCAAGGCCTCAAATATCGCCAGAGCTTCCATAAGATTGTTGGATTGAAAACCTTTATAAATGGAAAAGAAAAAACTGACCACGCCAGCAGAATCTCTCCCAACACCACCAATTCCAAAGATGTCCAAGATTACCCCCGGACGACCCATCAGTATTAATTTTTAAAACTTCTCTAGGGGGTAGTCTCCATCTACCCTCTCTCCTAACCTTCTTGCTAAGCTGAGGAATCCTACTAGGGCTAGAAGAATTCACACCAACCCCAAACAAACCAAGGGCCTGTCATACCTTCTCCTCCCTACAGTCCAAATGGGGGTCCACATCACATTTAATATGGATAGTTTCTTGAACCATACACAGGATCATTTTACAAATCTATTGAATAGCCAAATGACTTCCCTCAAAAATGCGATGGTTTCGTTCGAGCCAAATTTGCCAGATGATGCAGGAAGGGCCCAAATTCCAAGCCACTTGGAGGAAGGGGGCCTTGGTTGGAGGTCTACCCAGACTACTCCAAAACTCCACCAGGGAGAGCACATGAAAACAAGGATGGTTCCGGGAACTCCACCAACAAGTGCCAAATGTCTCTGGCAAGGGAGCATTGGAAAAATAAATGAGAAGAGTCATCCTTATTCTTACCACAAAGGACACATAAAGAGGGACCCTGAAATTCCCTCTTCCTCAAGTTATCCCAAGTGAGGCATTTATTACAAGCTACCAACCAGAGAAAAAAGTTACATTTCGGCCAAGAAAATCTATTCCACACATTTTTCCACCATGTGACAGGGAGACTTCCAAACTTTTGCTTATCAAGAACTTGATAACCATAGGCTACAGAGTAGGTTCCCTTGGGATTAGGGTTCCAAGCCATAATGTCTTTATCCCTCAATGAAGAATAATACCTCCCCGCAAGAATAAGAGCAAGCACATCTCTATCCTTGGCCAATCCCCCTTGGGGCCATTCTTGCGGATCTTTCCATCTATACATCTCCATATTTCCAAAATACTGGATTTTTTTAAAGTCCTCCACATGAGACCAACCTGCTTCCAAGAAAAAAATGCTTAGGTAATGTAACCTGGGATATTGAGTCAATATAGTAGGGTGGCCATCCCAAGAATCCTCCCAAAAAATAACATATGATCCCTGATTGCAAATCCAGAACAAACCCTGCTTAATTAAATTAGCTCCTCTTTTTAGAGTGTCCCAGATAATAGAACCTTTCCCAACCAAACTGTCTCTAGGGATATCTGCCTTAGAAATACCTCTCAAGTATTTATAAGATAAAATTTTAGCCCAGATCTGATCTTGAGAGGTACACCATCTCCAATAAAGTTTCGCAGCCAAAGCCTTCCCAGAAAGAGTTGCCTGTCGCAACCCAAGGCCTCCCTCTTGAACTGGCCTACAAATGGAATCCCATCTAACCAAAATCCATTTAGATTGATCAAGTTTGCCAGACCACAAAAACTATCTTGACAAAGCATCCATATCCTTGATGAAACGAGGAGTTGTTTGCACAAAACATCTATAAATGGGTAAGGCTTGAATAACAGATTTTAAAAGCAATACTCTACCTGCAGAGGATAGCCATCTGACAGTCCAGTGATTTACTTTCCTTCTAAACTTATCAAGTATAGATTGCCAAGAAGATCTAGACAGAGGATGAGATGAAATCGGAATCCCAAGATAAATGAAGGGGGGAGTCCCGACCTGGAATCTTAGAATGCGAGCAATCCTGGCTTGAATAAGAGGGGGGGTATTGAAGAAGAAAATAAAGGACTTGTCCTCATTAATCACCTGTACAAAAGCACCAAGATATATGTCAAGAGACTGTCTAATGTTTCCATCTTCCTTGATAGTGGCAACTCCCAACAAAGCAAAGATCATCAACAAATTGAAGGTGGGAAAGAGGTGGCAAACTGTTATCCCACTTCCACCCCTGAATGAGACCATGCCTAACCTGATACTTGAGTAATTTTCCCAACCCTTCTGCCATAATGATAAACAAATAAGGAGATAGAGGATATCCTTGCCTCAATCCCCTTGAGTCCTCAAACAGCTCCGATGTCTCGTTATTAACAAGAACAGAGAATGAGGAAGAAGAAATACAGCTCATCACCCATCAAATCCATTCCTCCTCAAAGCCAAAAGCAGCAAGAACTTTTTGAAGAAAGGACCATCTAACTCTGTCATAGGCTTTTGCCATGTCCAACTTAATGAACATAGTTTTATCCTTAGAAGTTTCCATTGAGTGAATAGCTTCTGTAGCAATAACAACCCCATCCATGATTTTTCGACCAGCAACAAACCCACCTTGCTCCTCAGAGATGATTTTGCTCAACCATATCTTCAGCCTCTCAACAATAATTTTTGTGATGATCTTATATACAACATTACAGAGAGCAATAGGCCTGAACATATCCAGGGAATTCGCTCCCTCTTTCTTGGGAATAAGCACCACAAAGGTAGCATTTAGGGCCCTTAGCATCTGTTTGTTATTTTGGGACTCACGGACCACCTCCAAAAGGTCAAATTTTATTAACTCCCAAAACTCTTGATAAAACTCAATCGAGAATCCATCCAGACCTGGGGATTTTCCCTTTTTCATCTTGAATACAACACTTTTTAGCTCCTCAAGGGAAATTGGACCCATCAAGTGCTCATTCATCTCTCTAGAAACAATCAAGGGAATACAATTTAGAATAAGTTTTTCTTCCTCATCATCTGAGAGGGCATCCTCCTTGAAGAGAGAGGAAAAATACCTCTTAGTCTCTTCTAAAATATCCCTGAAAGAAGAAAGCAGGGCACCCTGAGAATTAACAAGAGAGGTAATCAGGTTACCATTATGACAAGCCTTAATAGAGTTATAAAAGAAGGTTGTGTTCCTATCCCCTTCCTGAAGCCAATCTACTCGAGCTTTTTGTTTCCAAAAAAATTCTTCCCTCAGTTCCCATTCAGCAAGATCTTTTACAGCCTCAGATTCCTCAACAAGAAGCTCCTCCGTGAGTCCCTGATCTCTAATCTTCCTTGAAGCTTCTTCCACCCTCCTAAGAGCTGCCAGCTTAGCCAAGGAAAGGTTCCCAAATTTTAGTCTATTCCATCTCTTCAATTTATGCTTAACAAATTGTAGCCGCTTCATGAAGGAGTACATATCGATGCCATGAGGAGGTTTGCCATTAGTCCACCAGCCTCTCATGAAATCATGAACCTTAGGATCTCGCAGCCACATAAGTTGAAACTTAAATGAGGGATTCTTTTTTAGCCCTAACTCCAGAGCAGAGAGTTTGATAGGCCAATGATCAGATCCTTTACCCTCCAGAATCATAGAACTAGTGCTTCTATTATTGCCAATCCAAAAACTAGAGATCAAAAACCTATCCAGTCTCTCTAAAATGGAATATTCCCCACATCTTCTATTATGCTAGGTAAATATCCCATTATCCGACTTGATGTCAACCAAGTTCAAGGCCCGAATATGAGCATTGAAGACAGAAGAAAAAGGCTCAAGACGATCAATCCCACCATGTTTTTCCTCCAGACAAGTGATAGAATTGAAGTCTCCAACCAAAATCCATGGGTACAGGGGAGCCAGACTTCTCACAAAGCCAATGTGCTCCCATAAATTCACTTTACCATTGTAATCAGTAGGAGCATACATGTTTATAAGTAGGATGGTCTCACCAGATTCATTATCATGCCCGATCATCAAAATAGACCACCTACTGGAAATCCAGGTAAGAGGAGAGATCTTAACTGGATCCCATAAACAAGCAAGGCCACCAACATATCCACATGCACCAATACACTGACATTACCCCTTTCTCCACAACTTGGGAGCAATATTGAACAAACTATCAATAGCTAATTTAGTCTCCTGAATAAAAACCACATCCGAAGAATGAACACGAATCAAATCACGAACAAATTTTTGTCTGGGGATGCTGTTCAACCCCCTTACATTCCATGAAAGTATAATTATTTTTGGGGGTTATAAAAATAGGAGTCCAATGTTCTCACCAAACCTGACTCTACCAAAGTCTCCCCTATTAACTTAATTTTATCCTGGTATTTCTTCTGACCCACCTTCATATTATTATCTGAAGCATTTATTATTATTATTTTATGCTGCAATCCCAGCACCGTAGGAGTTTTACAGTCCATGGATGATCGCATCGTTGCTCGGGTAGGAGAGGGCATATCTAAACCTGTGCCATTTTCTAATATAACTTCACTTCCAAGGCTAGGGCCAACCATATCACCTATACTCGGAACCAAAGCCCTCTGTTCTTCATTTAAACCCCCTATATCTGATTCCCTTGGTTCCACCTCATGAAGAGACAACTGATTTGGTCCTATTATATCTATAACAGGTAGTGATGTTTTAGGTATCTCCACGCACTGATCAAGGTTCTCTAGAATTTCAAAATGGTTGAGTCGAGCATCCGGTCGAGTTATCCTTAATGTCTCTTTTTGCCTTTCTTCCTTTGTTTCGAGGTTTTACCATAACAAAGCCTTCCTTATCCCGATCCCCCTCATTTATCGGGGCTTTTCCTTTATCCATATTTTGTACAACTCAATAGGGCCCAGGATTTGAAGCCACGGGTAGGACAAACTTAGGGCATTTTCTTTGTAAGTGGCCATATTCATGGCAAATCCGACAATGAAATGGAAGAGCTTCATAGTCAAGTTTTTGAACCCATGTGGTTGATCCAAACTGTATTTCAATAGAATCTGGAATAGGATTGTTTAAATCAATTTCAACACAAATACGGGCAACAGAGATTACCTTTTTATCCAAGTCTGTTATGACGGTCCAACCGGCTTCCCAAGTAGAAGGGCAATCATATGCAAGATGTCATTTCTCCAAAATTCCAATGGGAGCCACGAAAGCCGAACCCACACCAGAACCCATGATGGTCGCTCCTCTGATGGGTTGAAACCCACATGCCAGGGTTTAAGAAAGAGTCTCGCTTGGTTATAGAAATAGGGACCTCATTCAAATGCTTTGTTACGATCCACGAGACAAGAAAAAACCACCATAAAATAGCTGTTTGCACTCAACATCACCTCCACATCACCTTCAGGGTTCCAAGTCTTCCTAACCCAAGCCTCCACAAAGGGAAGAGAAATTCGGATGCCCATAAATTTACCAATAAGCGCATGTTTGGTTAAATACTCCACATCTTCCGGCACCGAGTCTGGTTGAACCACTAGAACCGACCTGGCTTCACATCGTTCCAAACATCCATTGTTCTTTAACAAGCGATTCCTAGCATGCAATGGGAAATCCTGTTCCTTCCAATCATTTTTAAATGAAATACCAGCACTAGCATGCACGCTCTGTGATGGACCTGATGCCATCACTACATTCCTCCAGTTTTTCATACCTCCTCTAGAAACTGTTGCCATCCCCGCAGAGCCCCCTTTCAAAAAAATAAACCCTTATTATTATCAGCAATTATCCCACAGGATAATATTATTCCTTTATGGAATCCTTGAAGTTATCCCATTCATTATATTTTGTAACCCTATTACAATATGCTTCACACCAATTTCAAATAGGTAATGAAGCTTTCAACATTGCAAAAGTATTTTTATCACTATCGATGAATTTATTTACAAATAAGTATGAAGATAATTAATCCAACCAATTTTATAAAGCATCAACATTAATTTTTCTTCAAAAGTAGGAATACAAAAAAATTACCTCCACCTTAAAAGGTATGGAACACTGAATGGTGCTAGGGTAGTGAGAGTTTGTGCGAAGGAGGTTGTAAAATTTGTAGCGGAGAGTCATTGAAGAATTCGAGAAAATTGATCACCATATCATTCCTCTATTTCACAAGAACTTCATTCAACATCTCCTTAACTATCTAGGTGTTATCCAATTTTGTTCTCACCTTAGATCCTTTGGAACAACAAGGAAGGTGATTAAATGGATCTCATGTCTGATACCCAAACTTTCAATATCTTGATCTTGTGTTCATGAACATACAATCAAATATAGACCACTCTAATACCATCGATATGAAATATAGAATTTTGACTATTTCAAAACTCAGAATCTCAAGTTAAGGAGATCAAGAAAGAGTACAATTCAAAAACTATAGAGTATAAAAAACTAACACGAGTATATAAGAAAAATAGTTGAATTATTTTATTGCTCAAAAAATAGATTACAAGGCAAGCAATATCTAATAAGACATCTAAGACTCTAACATTACATATATTACTCATGGTTTTTATAGTCAAGAGTGCATCTCTCTTTATACAATAATTAGTTTTTTGTAAGTCCACCATATTGAATATGGAAGGTCACCCATATGGAAATGTGGTCATTCACCTTCCATGAATTACAAAGTGCATTTAAAATTATATACTTGACTTGTACTTTTATATTTTATCTTTTATTTATGTGTCAACATGACTAGAGATGCATTTTGGTTATGAAAATATAAAAAATAGAAAAATACTATTTTAACTATTTTATTTTGTATTTTTGAGGGCCTTCGAAGCATTTTTCCATGCAGTTGATCTAGGAAAAGCATGTATTTTCCTATTTAAACTTTTATATCTTTCTCTAAGCCTTACAACATATTTTAAACATATCAAAATAAATTCTTAAGCATAAATTTGTGCCCCTAATAGTGTGATTAGGATAAAAAATAGATTTTTGAGCATTTTTAGCATAAATCCATGCCACAAAAGGGTCACATGCTTGGATCAGATATTTTTATAACACATACACACACTAAAAAAAGTCTTATAAATGGGTACAACAAACCTATAGAACTCATGACACCCCATTAACTAAAGAGATATCCATTTGTCAATTCACTAAAGTTATTTAAATTATCAAAAGTCATGATAACATTCCTTATAACATCACCTTAGAAATGCACGCACAAGTTTGAAATTGCACTCTTTATATTTAAATAAACCAAATACAAACTTAGGAAATGTTCAACAACTTCAATTTGCATTAGATATTATCTATACATTAGACCCAAAGAATTAAGTTGAATCAAATTTAGGAGATAATGTGATGTTCAAATGCTCAGGAATGAGTCTTATTCTTACATGAAAGACACAAAATATATGGTGAAAGATTCCACCTTCATCAAATTCTACTAGACAAAATTTCATACAACCAAGATCTTTAACATCCAACAACCATAAACAACACAATACAAAGCCATAATCTCTATTCAAGTAACGAAATTCATAATAGTATTGAAAGAACATAATCTTAAATCTAGATAGGAGGTTTTCTAATAGATTTAGCATTGTAGGTTTGTTAAAGTTATACCAAGCGGTTGTAGTCACCAATAAACCTAGAATAGATATGAGGATATTTTTAATTTGGAGTGTTGCTATTATTGAGAGTACACAAATCTCTTTTGAACTGAAGATAAACAAATTTCAAGTTAATTTTAACCATGATGATATTCACTTCCCATGCATCAAGAAATTCTAGAAGATTTAGTATCATGATTAATGTGCACACGATTTTTAACCCCTATTACCAAAAATGTAAATTTAAAAGGTTTACAATGCCACTGAGAATATCATTGTATTGGGGTGTTTCAAGGAAATTTAAACAAAATACATAAATACCCTTGTGTTCCATCTAATGTTAAATAAAGGAAACCCCCAAATTTAATTGTAGAAATATGTTTATACATCATAATGAACAAGGTAGTAAAATAATGTATTCTCTTTAATAGCATGAATCCATGGAAATCCTTTTTTATTTTTATTAGAAAATGTAGAAGGAAAAATACACCAATTCTTTAATTTCTAACAAAATGCAAAAGATAGAACTTAAATTATTTTTTCTTTAGTGAAATGAGGAGCCACTCAAAAAGGATTTTTAATTATTCCAAAAAAAAAAATCAATTTTTACATATCATACAAAGTGCATCAATCATACACAATGATTTTCATCATCGAATGTAAGCTAAACAACAAAGTGTCCTTAGGATTGTTCCTAGTTTGATTGATAGGGAGAACTTTATAAATTTTTGGATGAAATCCCTAGGTATCCTCTAGTGTCTTAGGTTCTTATGGTTTCTTGTCTCCCCCTTGAATATCCAACAAGGTTACTCTTATAAGATACCAAAATGGCATATTTCTAGCATAAATCCACTGCAAATAATGTATCCCCCTCATGTTTATCTAAAACTATAAATGGGTTTTACAAGGAATAAAGGAAAAAAAAATTGAATGGGGTATATGGCTACTTCTAGGTGGTTTCATCATCCCCTTTCACTAGCAATGGTAGTAATGAGTTAGACCTCCACTCCTTCCTCCAAAATATAAGGTGCTAAATAAGGGTGTATGCAAATGAAATGAGTTTTATAACCTCTAGGTGAAGCTTTCTCTAATAATGAAATCTAACAAAAATAAAATTTTAACCTTTTTATTTTCAAAATGACCTCATATAATAAATTGACCGTGGGTTCTAATTCCTTAGGACTTATAAGTCTTTTAAATCATTTCTTATGCCACCATCTTAATGCTCAAGGGAGGGTTATCCAACCAGCACAACTCTTATGGTTTGGGCTCTTAATCCAAGAGAGGACTCTCCACTCTCAAGGTGAGGTCTCACTAAACTTATGCAAATTGTAATTAAATAACTTCAAAAAATATAGTAATGGTAGTAGCAATTCAATAATGTACAATAAACAATATCCACTGATAACAATAAATTTAGATCTAATCAAATGCCAAATAATCAAATATGTAAGAAATAACTTTCCAAATTCAAATAAACACTTAGATATGGAAAAGTCTCTTAGCCACTTGGAAAGGGTGAAATATTATATATGCAATAGAGGCAACTAAGACTCGAATATGAAAGATGATTCCAACTATAACCTAACTCTTCCTATTTATAGACTAAATCAATATTAACATATTAAATATTATTCAAGCTATAACCTTACTCTTCCTATTTGTAATGAATTGCTTCCTTGACACTTAGAGAGGTAAAAGTCTCTTGCCCACTTTGAGAGGTGAAGTCTTATATGTGCAATAGAGGTAACTAAGACTCAAATATGAAAGATAATTCCAACTATAACCTAACTCTTCTCCATTAGCATTGATTTAACCATTTATTCTAATTAAAATAAGAGAGATTATTCTAAGAATTGCTTAAGGATGTTATGGTTAACCTTGATGATGAAGCATTATCCCAAAAAATAATGTAATTATTTTTCTATGGCATGAAAAACAACTAACATTTCATTCTCATAGGTGGATTGTCCCAAATTCTTACCATTAAGCTACTTAATTTTAAAGGTCATTGTGTGACCATCCTATATTAAAATAGCTCCAATACCTATGTTAGAAGCATCACACTCAATGATAAAGAGTTTACTCAAATTAAGGGTGGTCAAAATAGGAGTGGTACACATAGCCTTCTTCAAGGATTGGAAGGCTTGGGAAGTGGATTCTAATCAAAAAACGACATCATTCTTAGTGAGATTAGTGAGAGCAGTTGCAATATTGACATAGTTGTAGATAAATTTCTTGTAGTAGCCAGTGAGACCTAAAAATGTGTAGAGTTGTTTAAGGTATTTTGTCAAGGGCCAGTATTGCATGGCTTTGATCTTCTTAGAATCTAACTTCACTCCTTCTTGAGATACTATATCTTCCAAGTATTCTACCTCATAGATGCCAAAGGAACATTTTTACTGTAACAACCCTCCTTGGTAGGACTCATTATTGATAAATAAATTATGTATTGGTGTGGATGTTTAATGCATAGCTTTATTTTATGATGTCAATATGATTGGATAATTGCACTTTACATTTGAAATATGGTATTGTTGATGTATTTATGGGTGTAGGACCAGGTATTATCACTGGTGTATTTTTATGGGTGAACCACCTAAGTTGAGAGATATTTGGGAAATGATGGTGATGACTTAGTTCATCAAAAAATCTAAGGTAAAGGTTAAATTCATGTAGATGCATTGCATTTGTGCTTTTTGATAAATACAACACTGGGCCAGGAGATTACTTTGGTGAAGGAATCATCTTTAGTATGATGGGGATAACATTCTAAGTTATCTAAAATAGAACCATTTGCTTAGAGATAAAACAAAATTGTATTGATCCTTGTGATTGTTGCTTTGGAAGTTTTGGGTGAAGCAACCTATTCAATGAAAGTATTAATTGGAGTAATACCATTAATACTTCTATAATAATGCTAGTGTTGATAATTCATATTGACATATGGTATTAATTAGTAAATAATTGATTGAATCTATGGTATCTTGGTTTTTATGATTTGTATTATGCTTGGTTTGTCTTTGTAACCTTACTATTGTTTTTATAAGGTTCAAATTATAATATTATATTCTTAAGGTTAAAATCATAATGTAATAAATAAATATTTCCTAATATGAAAAAGTGGATTATAGAGCAAATAATTTTTAAAGTTTGAAATTACAATATTATCCTTGCTTTATCAAGAACATGTTAGACAACCTCCAAACTAACCCTCAATGTGGCCACGCATCTCTACCAAAGGTTATTCCTCAAATCTGGAGCACGTTGGCAAGCATGGTCAGCAGATCCAAGAGGGGAGGAGAAGGGACTCCCATCAGTTACAAAGGAATTGCAGGGCTATATGATGGGAAAAATTGACTATTTTGAGGGTCACAAAGGGGAAGAAGAAAGAGGAGGGAGCTTTGGAAGGGAATATCAATATTAGGGGCTACGTATTGTGAGGTAGCTTCTAGTTTTGTTACAATGAAAAAGCTTATTTTTATTTATGCTTTCCATTTTGTTGGATATTTCTTTTAAAGTGTATGCTTCTTTTTTGCTTATGTAATTTAGTCATCCATAGCCAAGATGTTAGTATGGTTTCTTGTTTGTTTCTCTTTTTGTTTAGTAAAGCTCTCATTAACCTTAGGCTTAGCATCGATAGTAGGATTTCCTAGTTAGCATTCTCTTTCAAGTGCTTGGTTTGGTAGATTAGGATCAGGTGGAAAATAATATTCTTTTGGATGGTGTTCCTTCCTATGGATTTGGTTAGATGAATTTCATTGTTGTAAACCTATGTGGGTGAGTTCATGAGGAAGGATCGCATCTTAGATTATTTTGCTTTGGTTAGAAGAAGTTCCTTCTTATGTTGGTTTGGGTTTAACCTTTTAGATCATTTCAATATTTTCTCCTTGTGTTGCTTGGGGTATCTGATTGATATTTGTAGCTTGTTGTGCCCTACCCATAGCAGTTGGTAGCCTTTTAGATAAGTTGACCAACATCCTCTCTAGATTGCTTGGTGTTTGTATGACTTTTTATGGTTGGTTGATTCTCGGTAGAGTGTAGCACTAGATTTTGCATCTTCGATCAAGGTAAGTTTGATTTTTATATTATATGTTAATATTTATATTAAGGCATTATTTAGTTAAACATTGATCAAAGTGAATGAGTGATTGTTATAGTCCAATATTTTGCTAGAATAGTTTTAATTTTTGGGTTAGATTATTGGTAAATCAAATGATTAGTTGATTTGTATTTGATCATATATTAATTCATTATTGGAAATTTTAATTTGAAACACTATTATGTTAGAATAATGGTTTCAATAAAGAAAATGTTATCATATAAGAATCCTTTGGAAAAGTAAATATTTTGATGTTAGAATCATGAATGTCTAATAGATTTTATAGCACAATAATATTTTGGTAGACATTTGTTAGAGTTATGGAATTATCTTGGAAAATCATTATCATACTAGGATAATGATGATATAGTGATCTCCTGAGACTTGTGTAGGTAAATAAGGTCATTATAGAGAGATGGGATTCTCTCCTTGATAATTTTAGTAACTTGTTAAAGTTTAGATTTTGAAGGATGAGTATTATGGTGATTTTTCTTGAGACTTGGGTAGGTAAAGGGGGCCACTATAAAGTGAATTATGGGACTCTCTTATTGTTTCTTATTTCTAATGTTTAAATGTATGGTTTCTTATAGTATTATTAGCATGACTAAAATGCATTGCATCTAGAGCTGTCTTGATCCCTAAAATATTCTTCAAGTTCATGGGTAAGCCCTTTCATGAAGAAGATTGTGGAATGTAGATGGCTTAGAGACTTTATGCAAAAGGCTTCATTGTAACCTTGAATGTAAAGATGTTATGAAGAAGTTGTATAGATGTTTAAATTTCTAGCTAGTATGATATTTGTACAAAACTAAAGATGTTTGAATTGCTTCTACACTTACTTGAAGGTTAAATATTATTTTGTGAATTTTTGATAAGATGGTAATGTAATATTTAGTAGAATAGATAGTATTGCACTTTGTAATTTTAATGGAATGTATATTTACAGAGCTTTATGTTAACCATTTGGATAAATCAAGTTATGGCATTTAAATTAATGGAATGCATCTTTACATAGCTTTTGGATCAATCAAATTATGGTTGTAATTTGATAAAATGCTTCTTTACATAGTTGTTATTAGCATTTGGATCAATTAAATGATGGCTTTGAATTGATAAAATTTTTTGGAAGTTATGAGATGTATGATGCTATCTTATATGAATGTTATTATTCAAGTGTAATTAATTAATTATAGAGAGAGTGGTATATCTTGGGTTGGATTTAGAATCTCTTGTAGGACCCAAGTCAAGAAAAAATCCAATCCTAAGAGGAATTGTGTGGATGCAATAACTTGGTAGATATGAGTCCTAGAAGGAGTTGCAAGGATGCGATAGCTAGGAATTCATAAATCTAAGAGTTTCATTGATGCAATATCCAAATTCTTGTTAGTTAATGCACCTTGAACATTGAGGACTAGGTGTACCACAACTAGGAGTTGTGGGACTATTCACAAGATATCAATGGTGATTCCTCGAATGTGTAGGTTTGAGTAATCATGTTCATTACCAAATGAGTGGTAATGACATTAGTTAATCCACAAAGGTGTTGTAACTAACCACTAAGGATTTATGCTTGATTAACCTACCTAGATGGACTAAGGTTAAGGTTAGGAAATAGGTGTTCTCATTTAAGTGATATGGGCCTTAAAGGATAATCCCTACATTATGGTTGCATTATCTTGTGTCATGAAGGGTATGGGAAAGTTGGGGGGGACCACTTTGGTTTCCTTCTAAATGATGAGATTTAGTAAGGTGAACCCCAAAAACTATGGTATTTTGGCCACTCCTATCCACTGAGTGTCATCTACAATGACATAGAACTCAAATGTGATGAATCCTTAAGAATGTTGAAATAAATGTATTGGAAACTCTTGAGAACCTTGCTTATGTTAGGTTTTAAAAAAATATATGTTATCTCTCTTGGGTTGATAGTTTTAGGTTGTTACAATTGTTATCAAATCTCTAGTTCGTAAGGCTAGAAGCTTCCAAGGAGTGCACTTAAGATGAGCCTTGACTTGATGTGCTACTTGGAGGAGAGTTACTCTTATAGGGATCTTAACATGATTTGGGATACAATATGTATTGCATGCCATTGGGACCAATCAAACCGAGTAAAAATCCTAGAAGGTAAAGTTTCTTATTGGGAAAGGCACCTTGTAGGGAGGTAAGCATGACCCTGATCATTATCTATTGAGTGATAATGGTCTATGTTAGTTCATAAGAGAATGAAACTAACTAATTGTAAGTACAATTGAGGGAAATTACAACTTACCCAACTTCTTTGTGTGGATAAGATATAACACCTGTATTAAGGTCATCTAGAAGGATGAAACCAGTACTACAAGAGGAAATTGTAGTTCACTTTATAAGAAATATCCAAAGGACCAAGAACTCTGATAAGTAATATAGAAAAGCATAAATATCTAGCAAAGAAATTGAGAGAACAAAGGACCCCAATAAGGACATGATATATTACTTTTATATTTGGGACAATACAACAGGAAATAAGAGGGCTTACTTCCTTTATTGGAATATTACAAGACCAAATGGAACACCAACATGTGATGCTAGGAAATTTGGTTGAATTAGAGAATGGAAACACAAAAGAGGGCTCAAGTGAAGGGAACAAAATTAGGAAAAGAAAAAAAAATCCAACCACCCTAGGCAAGTTTTTATACATGTGGGTGTCCTCACTATGCTAAAAGGTGCTCACAACGAGTACAGTTAGGTAACAAAGCAGAGGACCAGGCACATTGAATTTATGTTGCTACCAAGAAGTAAAGTTTGGATGGAAAAGCAACATCAATTCTACTTAATGGTAATTTATTTGATAAATATGTAAAAAAATTAATAGATAGTGGAGCTACATATAATTTTATTTCCACTAGTATTATTGGGGATATACCCAAAAGATCAAAATTTTTGGCACAAGGGTGGAAAATCAAGTATGGTTCTAGATAGACCTACTCAATGGATCAATGTTTGCTTATGACTGAGATATACATACCCAATGGATCCACTATATGGCACTTATATGTGGCACCACTCCATGATTTTGAAATTATCCTAGGGATGGATTGGTTGAAGGCTCATATAGCTTTAATCAACTTCCAAGATAGGTGGATGGATTACATAAATAGCGATAAGAGTGTTGGAATATATTACATCATTTGGTTCATGCCAATGTACCACCATGGGTACATCTATAGATTAGGAAAGAGTGTCATAGATTAGGATGAAAGTATTTACTTTATGCAATGTAATAAATGCACAAGTGTGCAAAGTATTTTGGCAATGTAAATGTGCATAGTTGTCCCTATGTACATGTGTCCATAGAATAGGAATATGAAGAGTCATAGGAAGAGTGAAGGTCAAGAATCCTCCATATGAAGAGTCACATTCCATCCTATAAATGGGTATATGGATAGAGAGCAATATATAGAAATATATAGAGTGATTGGTCATATACAGTCACAATGGAGAGTGATGAAGTATGATGTATTTGAGGTCTTTATTCAATAAAGATCATATTTTCGTGAGCATTTATTAGTGGCATTTATATGATTCATTTTTGAAGTTTTTTATGAGTTTTATATGCTTAATAGATTTCCATTATCATATATTTCATATTGCAACTTTATTTTAGATCTTGTGATTACTTTATTCTATGCATTTAGCTTCAAAAGCTAACAGTGGTATCAGAGCTACAATAAGGTTTTGTCTTGCATAGGTTTTTGGTTGCAAAGAAGATTTCTACTGGTTAAGGAGAAACCAATAAAGTTGAAGAAATTACCTCTAGAAAGGAAAACCAGAGAAGATAGCTTTTCTCACTGTGTTGAAGGAAAACCAGTGATAATTAAGGATTTACCTATTCCAAGAGCAAAGTTGGAATAGAAGGAAATTTATAGGTCTTGAAGATAGACCTTGATATTGAAGAGATTAAGAGACCCCTAAAGGAGGTCCTATTGATAAGCTTGATAGAGAGAGAGAAGATTCCAGATTAGTATTTGGCTAGAATATTTCCACAGGGTTGAAGGAAAACTCGTGAAGACTAGGATTCAACAAAGATTTGCTTTCACTAGTTTTTGAGATAGCTAGTGAAGATTATTGATTTTAGAATTCTGGAACTTTGAATATATTTGATTATTATTGTCTAAGTTTTTGTTGCAGAATATTAGTTCTCAGAAGTTGAGAAGCTTCCTACAATGGATAGAGAAGAATTTCACCTTCGATTACCTGAAAGTCTATGTGCTTTCCTCATGCAAGGATTAACTCTTTGTTGCAGAAAAGTAGACATTGAAGATTAAAGGAGGTCCAAGAAAGAAGGCCTCATTGAATATTGAGGAGAACCAAGAAGGAAGTCCTCATTGAATATTAAGGAGGTCCAAGAAAGAAGGCCCCATTGAAGATTGAGGAGAACCAAGAAGGAAGTCCTCATTGAAGATTGTAGACTACAAATTGAATATTGAAGAGACCCAAAAAAGAGGTCACATTGAAGAACTTCCAGATTTGGAAGATTGAATATTGAAGTCTAAAGATTGAAGATAAAGAGGACTACAAAAAGGTCCTATTGTAGAGTTGAGAAGCAACAGATTTTGGAGATCCAAGAAAGGAGATCTCATTGCAGAAATTCCATAATTGGAAGATTGAAGAAACCAAGGTAAGGTTTCATTAAAGAATTGATTAAGAAGATTTGAGTAGCTACATAATTAGAAGACCCAAGAAAAGAGGTCTCAAGAAGATTTCTAGAGAAGAAGAAGAAGGCTAGAAAACCTAATAAGACCCAAAAAATCTCAAATATTGAGAATAAAAAAACTAGAGAAAGCCTCATTGTAGAATTAGAAGACCCAAGAGAAGAGGTCTCAAGAAGATTCTAGAAAAGAAGAAGGCTAGAGAAAGCCTCATTGCATATTTGAAGTAGTGGCCATTGGAGGAGTTTTGAAGAAAAGTTTATGTTAGAATATTGCAAGTAAGAGAAGCTCCTAATAAAAGGAAGTTGGGATAATTATCACCATCCAACAACAAGCCCAAAAAGGAAAGAAGGATTTGGCAAGAAGTTTGCCAAATTTTGAGAAGTTTTGAAGATCTCAAGACATTTAGATTCTTGAGGAAGAAGACAATGAACAAGATCATATTTGAAGTTAGAATTTGACAAGAAGCTTGAAGAAAGAAGAAGGATTGAAGAGGCCATAGATTTGAGATATTTGAGAACAGCCACAAAGGTTTTGTAGGCTGATTTGTAAAAGAGAATTTGTTGATTTTCAGAGGAGAAGTTGAAAGGTCATAGGACAACAAATCGAACAAAGCATAGAGCTACAATTTGGAGAAGCTTTGGAAATATTTTTGAGTACTTTTGGATAGCCAATTAAAGGAAGGCTTGATAATAAAAGAGAGCAGTAGATTTGAAGATTCGTGGACATCAACGAATCAAATTTTTGTAAGCAACGATTGAAAGAATTTTAAGCTGCAAATTTGAGCAGCATTGAAAGAGTAAAGCAAGCCACATTTTGAAAGAGTTTTAGGATATATTTGGAAAATATTTGAACAAAAAAGTGCAAGAGGATTTAGCAGCATCTAAGGAGGAGATTTACTATAGATTTGGATAGCAAAAGGGTAGCATTTGCAGCTACAAACTTTAGAGATCGATAGCACACATTTGAAGGCAAGAGAGCTGATTTTGGGTAGCAACTACAATTGCAAGATAAAGAGCCTACAAACAGCAAGAGAAAAGGAGTATTGCTACAAATTCAAGACAACAAGCTATCAAGAAGGAGAGCTACAAAAGAATCCATAAAAGGTGTGTTAAATTGATGCCATACAAAGTGTTATTTTAGAAACTTTAAAAGTGCTTATTATAAGTTTTTAAGAGCATCAATTTTAGAGCTATTAAGAGCTAGCAAAAGGATTTTTTAGAGTGTCTCTAAGCCAAGGAAAAAGACACCATTGCACACCATTATTATTGTAGAAATATGCATATTATAACAGCTAGAGTTAAAGCTTGTAAAGAGCTTAAAAGGAGTAATAAGAAGATTAGTATATGTTGTTTTCATAATAAGAGAAAGAGCAGATTTATCCTACGTTATAGTGAGGTTGAATAGTCATCAAAATCTAGGTAGATTTAAGGTGTTTAAAAACACCAAGCTTGCAGATTACATTGGTGAAGGAAATCACCAAAAGTGTGGTAAAATCCACCACTGGAATCACCACCAAACTACACAGGTTGAGCACCATTGAAGAGTGCAAAAGTGATAATAGAATATAGGGGGAAAGCACCCTAACAGTGTCTAGATGAACAACCACCAAAAGAGCAACCGAGCCAAGAAGGATCACCATGGAACAACCACCAAAGGAGCGCCCAAGCAAAAGAAAACTATCGTGAAAGAAGCCACCAAAGAAGAGCACTTGAAAGCTATCATTGGTGAAGTTGAAGAGACACCTGCAAATCTAGAAACATAACCAGCAAAGAAGAGGCTATGTTTTGCTATTGAAAATGTATCAAGGAGGCTAAAGATTCAAGTTCATGCATTCACCAAGAAATAAGACGTTCATAACGCAACACCAACCTATTAAAGCATATCACATGCACAACCAAGTGTCCAAAAGGGAAACATAACATAGCTAGGGAATGTTACAACTTTGAGCACCAAAATTTTGGTCAAAGAAGATGTTATAAATTCCTCATAGAGTGTGGGGAGCATTATAACATTGCATGAGACACTTGTCACAAGAAAGAGGAAGCATTGGACACCATCCAAGAGTCACAGGAGCATTGATATTAGTGAAGCCATTTTTCATAAGGGAGAAGAAGTGCCACACAACCACAAGTTATGTTAACAAGAGCAAAGGAAGAACTCTAGTGACACTTGTCACTCATCTTGCAAATATTACAAGCATTACCAAGGAAGGAAAAATATTTTGAGTGCTCATTTATTGCATGAGATAGAATAGTCTCATCAATCACAACAAGGACTCCACTACATCAAAGAAGAAGCACCTTGACCAGTTTGAAGGAAGTTGACCAGAGGAAGAGCACCCAATTTCAAAGGAAGACCAAGCATAGCATTAAGGTGGGAGCACCTAAAATATCAAAGGTAATATTTATTACTTTTTGGAATTAAATTTTATGCTAAGTAGGAGTTATAAGGTGTAAAAGGATATATTATCTAAGGTTAAAGTTTAAAAGTATTTTATTGGAGAGATAAGCATTATTGAAACCTTAGAAATATGAATATTACAATTTAAAGCCTGTTTACAAAGTATTGAAGATTATTTTGAATATTAAAGCATTGATTTTGAAGTTTTGTAATTTGCACATTTGAATTTACAAAACAAATTAAATATTTGCAATTTGATAAGTTTGGAGAAATAAGGTATTCTACATCAAATTAGGAATACACAAAACTTGCAAATATTATTTTTAGAATTTCTAAATTTCTAGAGTTGGAGTTATAAGGAATCCAACATCAACATAGTTTATGAAATTTAGAATTGAGAAATTATAGTCTTAAATTTGGGAGATAAAAGGAATTCAACATAGAAGTACTTGACAAAGAAAAATTGCATTAATCTCTAATCCAAAATTATTAGAGATATAAATTTGAAAGATTTGCAATATTTAAAAATTGCATTCAAATCATTGATTGATAAGAGGAAAGTAAAATTGCTATTTTTGAAAGAATAGAAGTTGAATAATTATATTGTCATATTCATTCATTAGGGAGATACAAGGAGTTCTACAAAATATAGAATTGAAAGAACTATATTAAAAATAGGGAGATAAAAGGTTGTCAACAATTAAAAATTATCCTTAGTCTATCATTTAAAGCTAAGGAGAGATAAAGAATAGAAAACTTGAGATTGCTTCAAAATACTTAAACTAGGGAGTCATAAGGTATACTACTTCAAAGAATCTATCAAGATTATTCTCAATCCTAAAGAAGCAAAAGGAATTATATTGGTTAATCATATACTACAAGATTTGAAGAATTAAAAGAATTCAACTCATGATCTAGAAGTTGAAAAGTTTTCAAGGAAGACAATATATACAAAGTTGGGAGATATAAGACTTAAGTATCTGAAAGATTAAAATTGAAAATTATCCCTAAAGAGAATTTGAGATTGCATCAATAATTGCTTGATAAACAAAACTAGGGAGTTATAAGGTAGTCAACTACAAAGGTCTAGAGACTTAAGAGATTTACTATTCACAACTAGATGGAGGAAATAATTAGAAATACATTTAATGAATGATAATGAAGGACTACTTCATGAACTTATATTTTATTCACAAAATCTAATAGATGACTTTAATGGATTCAAATACTTACCTACAAATTTGAAAGAAATATTCTCATTATTTTTGAAGGAAGCTAAGGAGGAGAAATTTATGACTTTAATTGGGTATCTTCATGAATAATTATTTAATACTTGGTAGAATTATCAAAATATGATTATAATTTCATCAAAAGAGTGTTTAATGGTTTATTTATCATTAATCATTTTGAGTTATTTTCAGTAATGAAACTGAAGAAAGTAAAGAATGCTAGAAATGAACTTCTGAATCTAAGTTATTTCCATTGTGATGATTTACTAACTCATCGCATTGAAGATATATCACTAGTAAAAATACAAAAATGAAGAAGAAATAAAAATAGGAAAAAAAATCATTTCAAATAATTCAAGATGAATATCAAATCAAAAGTTAAGGAAGACATCTATACAATAGAACTAGTCGTTATTCTACAAGAGGTATATTGAATGCAAGAAGATGAAGATCCATATTGAAGACTAAAAGTCTTCAATAACCAAATAATGTAATACATGGGGGTGTTGGAATATATTACATCATTTGGTTTATGCCAATGTACCACCATGGGTACATCTATAGATTAGGAAAGAGTGTCATAGATTAGGATGAAAGTATTTACTTTATGCAATGTAATAAATGCACAAGTGTGCAAAGTATTTTGGCAATGTAAATGTGCATAGTTATCCCTATGTACATGTGTCCATAGAATAGGAAGATGAAGAGTCATAGGAAGAGTGAAGGCCAAGAATCCTCCATATGAAGAGTCACATTCCATCCTATAAATGGGTATATGGATAGAGAGAAATACATAGAAATATATAGAGTGATTGGTCATATACAATCACAATGGAGAGTGATGAAGTATGATGTATTTGAGGTCTTTATTCAATAAAGATCATATTTTCGTGAGCATTTATTAGTGGCATTTATATGATTCATTTTTAAATTTTTTTATGAGTTTTATATGCTTAATAGATTGTCATTATCATATATTTCATATTGTAACTTTATTTTAGATCTTGTGATTACTTTATTCTATGCATTTAGCTTCAAAATATAACAAAGAGGAGGGTAAGATTTTAAAGGAAGAAAGGTTCTTTTCAATCCCACTTATTTTTAGATATGCATCTAAACAAGGTCATTAGAAAAGGTGGTATGTTGTATGTAGTGAAAATCAATGGAAAGACTAGAGAAAAGGGGGATGAAGAAGAATTTAAGAAACTTTTTATTCTACATGAATTTTGATATGTATTCCCTGAAGATCTTCCAGGTCTACCACCCCGGTGAGAATTTGATTTCACTATTAAGTAAATGTGTGGGGATGAACCCATTTAAAGTAAACCTTACAAAATGACCCCAATCAAGTTGGGTAAACTGATGTGCAACTTTAAGATTTATTATAAAAGGATTTGATCAAACCTAGTGTGTCACATTGGGGTTCTTTGGTATTATTTATGAAAAATAATAATGGTTCATTGAGATTATGCATAGATTATAGGATGTTGAATAAGGTAACCATTAAGAATAAGTATCCTTTACCTAGGATTGATGACCTCTTCAATCAACTAAAGGATGCTACTATATTTTCAAAAATAGATCTGATATCTAGATATCATCAGTTAAGGATTTAGGAAGAGGATACTCATAAGATAGCCTTTGAGACCCAATATGGACACTATGAGTTCACAATACTACCATTTGGGGTAAAAAATGTGCCAACAACGTTTACGAAATTGATGAACAATGCATTTATTAAATACTTAGACCAATTTTTTTTTATATTCTTAGATGATATCTTAATATATTCTCACACCAAAGAAGAACATGACCACCGTATGAGGCTAGTGTTAGAGGTGCTGAGGAAAAACTAGTTATATATAAAATTGTCCAAATGTGAGTTTTATACCTCATAGGTACAAGTATTTGGGACATATCATCTCGATAGAAGGAATTGTTATGGACCCAAAGAAAATTGAGGCTATATTAAGTTGACTTGCACCAAAAAATATGTTAGAAGTATGAATTTTCATGGGACCCACTGGTTATTATAGGTGTTTTATAAAATATTATTCTAATGTTACCTATTCCATCACAAATCTTCAAAGAAAATGGAAAGAGTTCAAATGAACATATAAGTGTGAGGCCATCTTTGAGGCTCTAAAGAATAAGGGTTCACCAGGAATGCTTTTAGGACTCACTCCAAGTCTAAGGGTGGAAATTTTTTGATGTGTTTATTTGAACAAGTACTTATGTTTGGCCTTACTAAGATCTAAACTAGAAAGAATCAAAGAATAATGCAGGGCAAGTAGTATTGTAAGCAAACAAAAGACTATCCCTAGAATGATTTTTTATTTTAATGAGAACTAAAACCCCTAACTTTGTAAGTAAATATATTTTTCCTTTTCAATAAGGGTTCAATAGAATGTACAAACAAAATTAACCTCAAATGCAAACTACATGCTTTTCTTTATTGATACCTCGAAATAGAGTCAAATATTTTTCTTATTGATGATCTAAATATAAAATAGAAATAGACAAAAATAAAAAAATGACACCTCACAAAAGCCTAAAGATCTATCAAAGCACTTACTTGATCTGATGGTTGATCCTAGCTTAAAACTTGCATCCAGATATATCCAATAGCTTAAAACCTGTAAAATAACTTCAAAACCCCTTGGAAAATTTGATCAGTTTTTGGGTGTCTACTTAGATCACTATGTGACTAAGCTTAGAGGTGCAACAACAAGCCCCCTTGGCCTTTTTATCTAACTATTTTAAAGTAAGATTAATTTTTTACCTTTCAGAAACAAACATAACAATATATGATAGCATAAAACAACAAAAATAAAATGCTAATAGAATGAATTCAATTGAAACGTATATGCAATTAGAGACCTAGGGTTTTAGGGATAAAAAACTGCTCCCAAGCATACTATAACTGAATTCATGCGCCATAAGTACTGGTCACAAATTCAAAAACAAAGTAAGAAGGGTGAAACAAAGGTTTTCACCAAATTCATGCCCAATATGGGTAGGGCACAAATTTGCACAAGAAGGCTAAAAACCTAATTTAATAACTAGAAGTGCAATTTAATACTAAAATTTGATGATCTTTATTGAAACAAATGCAAAGAAACAACCTGATAAGCCTATGGGGGAAGCAAGAGCAAAGGTGGAAGACCTCTCCTCCTTTTAGAAGATAATCTATTGTCAAGGCTTCTCCACTTGCTTATCTTCAATAGCAAAATCACCAAACACACCAAGAGTAGAACATCAAGAGTATCAAGTCTTAAGAGTGCCAAGAATCAAAGCTTGCTTAGATCACAAAGAAAACTTATAGGAGAAAAAAAATCCAATCCTTCTATTTATAAGAGGTTTGGAGGAGAGAAAATGTAAGAAAACAAAAAAAATAAACTTGGCCAAGAGTTGACACCATAAAGGTCAACCTAAAATTAGGGATTTTTTGAGAAAAAAACTAAATTTGTTTAATTTGTGCCCCATCCTAGATGATCACGGATTTGGAAAAGCCATGGGAAGAAGCAATAAAAAGGGGAGAAGAAGACCCAAACTTACACCTAGCAATTTTGAGGGACTTCTTACGGATCCTAAAGGAAAATGACTTATTTTGGTGGGTCAATTTTCCACATCTACGTTTTACCTCCTCTTTGATGCATTTATGGCCTAATAAATGCATCAAAGAAATATGTAAACACCTACGAGTGAAAAATGATGAACACAAAAAAGGGTGATAAGTTTAGAAGGGGTGGTGCAAAAATTGTGTCCTTTCAAACACTTTAGTATTTTGCACAATGAGGCATTAATGACATTAATGACATTAATGCCTCTAAGGCTAAGGTGCACCCTCGAGTTTCAAAAGGAATGCAATATTCTTGGGGAAACTCAATAAAGGCAGATGCAAAAGAAAAAATAGTGGTAAATAAAAGAGAGAGGGAGAGAAGAAGAAAGAGGAGAGAGAAAAAGAGGGATAAATGGGGGAGAATGGGTGAAATTAAAAATTATTTTTACCAATGAAGAGGAGAAGAAGAGCTCTAGAGAAAATTATAAATGACACTTCCCACACATTGTTCAATCATTTTAAGGGGTAAGGCCGATGCAACAATGAAGCAAGCATAGGTAAGGACTTAAATCCTTCCTCTAAACTAGGCTAGAATAGGTTTTAAGTGTTTTTGGAAAAAAATTTCTTTTTAAGAAGAAATCATCATGCATGACCCAATGCAAACTTGATGACAATCGAATTTGTACCCAAAAACTATAGGGCATGAATTCACGAATTTGTGCCCTACAAGATGAAGGTATGAATTTCATAGAAGAAAAAGAAAGAGAGAGAAAGATAGAATGAAAGAAATAGAAGAGAAGAGAAAGAGAAAGAGAGAAGAGAGAAGAAAGAAAACCAATTTTTTTATTATCTTGCTTATGCTTTGATTTTTAGTTATTTAGATGATGATGAAACTGATTAAAATTTTCTTAATATTTTTAGTTTCAACATGACGTACTAGAGAGAAGGGAATGGCAGTCGAGTTCCTTATAGGAGGTACTATAGTAGCTCACAAATACAAAGCAAGACACACTACGGGTAGTGGAGCTACTATATCTGGTAGAGATACCCCAAATTGAGGTGGATAGAGTGCTACTAACAATGCTAGCAAAGAGGTTGTATCTAGAGTTGTCCACTTTTTGGTTACCCACAGGGGAGATGACCATCACATTATAGGATATATGGCACATATTATGTATTCCCATTAGGGGAAGAGTATTTTATAGAGCACATGTGTGATAGGCCACACTACAAAAGTTGTTGAGATATTGGACCCATGAGATCCAACAAAGTGAGATTTACGTTGATGAGTTGTCATAGCGATATGGAGTAGATGCCTTAATGATTGTACTCTATAGAATAGTGGTTGGATTCTTAGTGTGCCATACTAGTAGGAAACACATACCATGGGTTCTAGTAGGAGTAGTGGCAAACATGCAAGACCAACAAGTGTATTTCGAATGGGGTCCATCTATGCTAGCCCATCTGTATAAGATATTGTATAATATCATGTACAAATGACATACAGGGCTAGTGTGTATTACCTTGCTCCAAGTGTGGTGTTGGAAGCACATGACAGTTGGATATTGCATGCACTTCCAAGGATATTTCCCAACTTGGAGTGGCCAATAGTATATAGATGGACCAGAGACTTAGAGCGAGTCCAAAGGACATATGCAGGTATCTTACCACTAGGGATGTGAGTAATAGATGAGTTGTAGGACCACATGATTATATGGAAACTATGGAGTCTACACCTTGGATGGGTTGAGGATGGCTAAGCTAGCAAGGGTTTGAAGGATCTGATGGGTCATCACTAAGAAGCATGAGCGGGAGCTGTATTGATTTAATTGAGTACAACATTAGTTTGTTATTCTATAGGATATTTTAAACTTCAAGGATTATTGGTTCAAATTAGTGCAAACGGATCCATCAAGATTCAAATGGGACCTTGATGTGGGTAGATTTGTAGAGAAGAACTTGGATGATCCTCTCTACATTGAACCAAGAGTGGATGATGTCAGGATGGCACTTGGATACAGGGGATGGTAAAAGGGTATTATGCCCTTGAGGATATCCCCACTAGTGCTAATGTAGAGGTGCTATATCATAACCCAACGAGTGTTGCTAGCCTTACGAGAGGCCATAGATGTATATATGAGCATTTTTAGAGGGTATAGACCCTCCTAGGTAGACACAGGTTTAGCTTAGAGTAGAGATTGTGAAAGCCACGAAGATGACCATCACCCTATCTAGCTTAGGGGGAGAGGAAGTAGCAGGAGTTACCTCTACAATTGTAGATTTTGAGCCAAGTAGGATGACAAGGGGTGCCTCTACATCGATGGTAGTCGGACCTAACAAGACTATAGGTCAAGGAGACCCAGGGATGGAGGCAGAGGCACTACAAGCCATGATAGTGGTCATGTAGAGCGAGATGGACCAACTCCAAGGGGATAGGTATAAGAGGATAAAGAGGTTGTGGAGTGCTCTAAACACAAAATTCTTAGAGCAAGATGCAATGAGGGTTGAGGTGGATCACCTTAAGGGAGAAATGAGTCAACTTGAGTAAAAGCAACAACAAGATTGGGAAAATGGGATGGCTATTATCACTGGTAGCCAATAGTATGAGGGGATACACCTACTATAGGAAAAGCTATAGAGATTAAGGAAGAGGTTGGAGGTATTTTTATGGAGGGAGACCTATTAGAACTTGTATTTTTAGGTGGTTCCAATGAATTAGAGGGTGCCTCTATCATCCTCCTTACAAATATAGGGGTGGTCACAATCTATATCACAAACTATTTTATAGTCCATGAACATGTACCCACTAGGACCACCTCCAGTAGGTGATGCATAGGAGACTAACTCATAGATCTAGGGTTAGGATCAGGGTGACATGTCAATTTTGATTATGGTATGCATCATTTGGGAGGGTCGAATGTGTTAGGCTTGGACTGTAGCAAAATGACCAAGCTGATGTGTACTCTCTGGATTTTGAGTAATATCATGTTGTATTTTGATTTATATTTGTGTTTAATGTGTGTTTATATTTTTATGTTAGTTCTTTTATGTTTTATTATGCATGAACGAGTGAAAATGAACTTAACTATTGAATGCATGAGTGAACTAAACTAATGCAATGCATTATGTGATGAAGCTAACTAATGAAATGAATGAAATGCATGAGTAGATGAGGATATGGAAATAAAAAGGTGATGGAAGAAAGAAGAAAATAAAAAACAAAGAAAAATAAAGCTCTAGCTGAATTCGCACCCCATGAAAATGGATCGTGAATTCATGTCCCATATGGACAGGGCACAAATTTGGAAAAAGAGAAGAAAAGAAGAAAAATAAGAAGAATATTATGATGAAGAAGGAGAAGGTCATAAAGAAAAATAAAACAAAAGGGTTCTTAGAGTATGAAATTTGAGTCAACATAGACCTTAAGGGGTCGGTGTGATCAAACGAACTTAAACTAAGCGAAAATGAAAAGAGAGTGGAGCAAGACACTGTAAGGATGTATGCTCGTAAATTGTTGAATGGATGTTGTCCCTCGTTGGTTACCATGAAGGTATCCTGGAAGGGTGTAATGCTCACTAGAAAATAATAAGTGTGGAGTAATACCTACTATGGGTGTGATGCTTTCTAATGGTTGTGGTTGGAGAGATACCCGCTAGGATGTATGCTCACAAATGACCTTATGGAGGCTACCCCTTGCTTGGTAGTCATGAAGCTATCTTGTATGCAGTGTAATATTTGATTAATTTACCAAAAAATTATAACCTAATAAGGGTGTTATGTGTGCAAAATATAGGTGAGAAAACTAAAGCACAATAGAAAAAATTTGTGTGTGTGTGCACGTGTTAGATAAAAGGAAGAAGATTGGAGAATGAGAGAAGCGAGAAGTAAACAATAGTGTGCATGTGTGTATTTTTTGAAACTTTAATAGCTAAGATATATGCGTAATATAGTCAGTGGTCATACAAACACCATAAATGATATTCGTGTGGTATCTACCCTATCCCTTAAGGATACCTTAACAATTGAAAGATCAAGAAGGAAAATGTGTGAACAAAAACAAGATGCACAAATAGAAGAAAGAAAGTATATCCCATGTCATGGAGAAGAGAATAAATGAGGTTGAATGCCTACAAAGGACAAAGGATATACAATATATGAAGAACTATACCCCTTGACTTGGAGAAAAATTATAATTTTTGAAACTTTCAAGGTCAAGGAATATATGAGAAGAAAAAGAAAAAAAGTAATGAGCAAAATACAATGGTGAAAAATGTGTGGAGGTGTACCCTAGGTTGGGGGTTCACTAAGCATTAGTTACCTAGTATGAGTGAAATGCATATGAGCTAGAACCTAACTAGGTTTCCATTGTGAAGTCCCAAAAACTCTATATGATCAAGTAGTCATGCAAGTATGATTAAGCAATTCATGCAAAATATGATAGACAATCATGTAGTATGAGCTAGAAAATTAGATGCTCGATGAAGGACAATGATGCGGAATCATGCATAATATATTTTTAGGTGCATTATGTTCATTGTTTCTTTAAGTTCTTTACCATATAACATCGCTAAGTGATAGGATCCTGAGCCAAACTTGGCCAATATGACAAAAGGGCCTATCCAATTGGGCTAAAACTTGCCTTTCAAATTTGATCGAGTATTAGTGTTCTTATGGTTTTCCTTGAGGACAAGATCCCCATCCTCAAAATAATGAGTGCAAATTTTTTTAGATAATATCACTTGAGCCTATTTTTATAGGCTTAAAGATGCTCTAAATCATGGATGTGCTTCTCATATATTATCTCCAATTGGTTTAAACAATCTAAACAATACTCATATTTGACTAAGGCATCTTGCAACAAGATGTGCAATGAAGAAACATCTAATTCAAACAAAATGGCCTCCATGTTGTAGACCAAGACATATGGGGTTGCACCTATAGGAGTATGCATGATAGTACGATAGGCCCACAAGATAGGATACATCTAGATATACCAGTCACAATTGGTCTTACTTACTAGCTTTTTTAGGATATTAACTAAAGAATTATTGGATGTTGTGGCTTGACCATTACCCTAGGGGTAATATGGGGTTGACCATTTGTATTGAATCTTGTACTTAGCATAAATTTTATATACATCCTTGTTATTTAAAGGAGCACCATTGTCAAAAATAATCATCAAAGGAATCTTGTACCTACAAAGGATTTGGTTGAGGATGAACTTGGAGACTCGAGTTTCAGTCACTCTGGCCAAGGGCATGGCTTCGACCCACTTGGTGAAGTAATTCATTGTAATGATGATAAAATTATGACCATTCTATGATGGATTAATATTTTTAATAATATCCAATCTGCACATGGATAATGGCCAAGGATAAGAAATAACCTAAAGGTTTGTAGAAGGATCATGAACACAGTTGTCATGGCACTGACTCTTGTCGCAACTTTGAACATAGTCACATGCATTTTTCTCCATGGAAGGCCAATAATAGTCAATATGAAGGAGCTTCTTGGAAATAGCATTGCCACTAAAATGGCCTTCATATGATACTTCATGAGCTTCACTGAGGGCTAGTCAGGCTTCATCATAGTTAAGGTATTTCAAGAGGATGCCCTCAAAAGTGTGTCAATATAAAGTATTACCAATTATGACAAATTTACACGTTCTTTTTCATAAATGATTTTATTGGTTGCAATATAAACCATTAGATATTGAACCATACTTATGAAAGTTAAATATGTCAGTGTACCAAGACTCATATTGAGAAAGTCCAATGCTTAGGACATCTAATAGAACGAGACTAGAACAAAGGGATGTGAGCTCTTTGAGTTGATTGATGATAATCAAAACTTGATCATATTCTAACTCCAAGGGGATCAAGGATGCAACAGTAGCCATGGCATCCACATGGTGGTTAGATAATCTAGGGATAGACTTTATGGTTACTCTATCGAAGGTATACAAAAGGTTGGTGACAATCTCCTTGTAGGGTTTCAACTTATCATCTTTGGTTTGATAAACATATTTGATTTGATTAACCATAAGTTGAGAGTCACCAAATATGAATAATACTTTAACCTTCAAGGCTAAGGTTGCTCTAAGATCTAGGATCAAAGCTTCATACTTTGTAGTGTCATTAGTGCAAGAGAAGAGAAGCTTGAAGGAAAGGGGGATGAGTTGTTTTTGTGGGGTAACTAGAATGATTCTAGCACCAACGCCCTTTAAGAATTGGGCTCCATAAAAAAAAAAATTCCAAGACTTAGGCTCTTTGATATCTAAGCTAAAGTACTCATTAGAAAACTTGACGACTAAAGGATGGGTTGATTCTAGAGAATTAACGACTAGTTGGTCAACAATCACCTAACCTTGTATAGCCCTCTAACCTATTAAGGTTAGATCAAACTCACTAAGGGCTAGAATTGACTTAGTGGATTGACTTGAAAGGTGGGGCTTTGACATTAAGTAGTAGAGAGGATCAAACCTTGTGACTACTAATATCTTATGGCTAAGCATGTAGTGTCTTAACTTTTGGGAAGCAAATACTATGATAAGGTAAAGCTTCTCTAAGGGAGTATATCAGGTTTCATATCTAACCATAGTTCTACTAATATAGTAGATAGCTCACTCTTTATTCTAATCATTGTGATGAGCCAACATGGCTTCCAAATCATGAGTTGTAGCTTCTAAATAAAGCATCATATGCTTATCTGATCTAGGGAGAACTAAGATAGGTGGGGAAGTGACATACCTTTTGAGTTCATCAAATGGTCTTTAACTCTTTAACACTACATATTTCTTAAGAATATTAAGAATGGGTCAATACTTATCTCTAGTTTATCTATGAATCGATGAATAGATCAAAATTTTCCTTCCAAGCTACACATCTCAAGTAAACTATAGGGATGAGGCATGTTAGTAATAGTCACTATCTTAGCGAGGTCCACTTTAATACCTCACCTCGACACTATGAAACCATAAATCTTGCCAAATTTCACTCCAAACACACACTTAGAGGGCTTAATATGAACCTTCACTATTAAAGTATTTTAGAGATCCATATTAAATCATGAACATGAGTTTCTCGATTTATGGATCAACTAATAAGATCATCCACATAGTCCTCAAACATATCATGCATCATGTCATGAAAGATATAATTCATGGCCCTTTTATATATGGCACCTATGTTATTCAATACAAAAGGTATGACTTTATAACAAAATTTACCCCATAGAGTGATGAAAGTTGTCTTGGCCTAGTCCTTAGGGGTATTCATGATTTGATTGTATCCTGAGAAATCACCTATGATCGAAATCATTCCACACCTAGAAGAAAAATCTACTATCATATCTATGTTGGGAAGAGGAAAATCATCCTTGGGATATGCTAAATTAATGTCTTGAAAGTTGATATATATTTTGATTGTTCCTTCCTTATTATCTATAGGAACAATTTTAGAGATCCAATTAGAATAGTCGATAGTTTTGATAAAATCAATGTCAAAACTTTTTTGGAGCTCCTCCTTAACTAAAAAGTTGACCTTAGGATGCATCTTCCTAATATTTTGCTTAATAGTCTTGACATTAGACTTAACTACCAAATGATGCATAATGAGGGAGGGATCAAGCTTTGGCTTGTCAACATATGACCAAGCAAAAATATCATGAAATTATTTTAACAATTTAGTCAACTACTCTTGCTTGTCCATGGACAAGGCTTTTCGTAACTTAAGGATTATAGGGATTTCACAGAACCTATATCTACATATATGGTCTTATCTATGAGGATGTGGGATTCATCATAATAATGAGGAGGGGTTGGGATGAAACCTAGTTGCTTAAGGTCTTCAGAAGAAATAGGAATAGGATCCTCTTGAGAACTAGAAGACTCAACATGGGTGACACAAGGGACTGACCCATCAAAGAAGAAGTTATTTCAAAGGATATTTTCATGATCCATGTCACAAAGAATATATCCTTCAACATAATACCTTGTAATCGCAACTAACTCAAGGTGCACCAAAGCTATCACATTGCAAAATATAATGTTATAGGGAGAAAGCAGTCCCTCATCCTCATTACTTCACTCTAATCCATGATGATCCAAAAATTTATCATAAGTGATAAATTGATCATCATTAGTTGGTAAGGGTTGGTATTTATTAGGGATGTAGCCTGTGCCACATCTCCCAAGCCAAAGCTCAACTTCTAAAGGCTCTTGAATAACTTTCTATTGTGGCCCCAAACCCTTACCTACATATCCCATACTAGATAGGATCTACTTGGGTAGTGGATAATTATTGGATAGATAACAATGGACAAAGGCTCACTCTATATAAAATGGGATGCTACCATATATATTTTATTTGAGTTACATATCTATGTAGATAAAGGTACACATGTCGATGTGTACTACTTCACTCTTGTTATGGGGTAAACCCATAGTTCGAGATGAAGGTGGGAGTATGGCTAGATCTAGAAGAGAATTTTCATCAAGCAAGTTGATTTGATCCTTGGATGATATTATGATTGATGATTCCTCATTTATTTTGAAATTATCAAACTTCTTGGTGATTTGATAATTGAAGAGAAAAAAATGGATAGAAATTGATGTTAGATTGAGCTTGCTCAACCATTGAATAATATTGAAATGGATGAGGGTCACCCTGAATGGTGATAATTTGATCTTTGAATTAATATTTCAAACATTGATGAAGAATAATATTGAAATAATAACCCTCATTGTGTGAATCCAAGGGTGCCCAAGAATAATATTGAAATATGATGGGAAAGATACCACATAAAACAAGGCATCTAATATCTTTATTTTTACCCTAATGGGAAATGATAAAATACCATAGGCCTCTTGAGATTCATTGTTGAAATATTTTATGATGACATCAAATTTGGTTAAATCTTCCTCCTTTAATCCAAGATATTATAAAATTTTATAAGTGCATAGATTAAGGGAGGAACCTGAAGAACACAAGCTTATACTGAGAGGGGGGGTGAACAGTATAAGACCTCTTTTTAATTTTTCTTTATACTACTAAATAGTACAACAATATACTCAAAGCAATATCAAAGCAATGCACAATATCATCCACAAAGAGACACCAAATTTTAACGTGGTTCACCCAGAAAGTCTGAGCTATGTCCACAAAACTTTTCTCTAAAAGTTTATCTCAAATTCTTTGGGAAACCTTCCCAATTACACTGTTTATGAGCCTCGACTCATAGGAGATACCTTCCCCTAACTCTGCTCTGGATGGTGATCCTCTAGAAGACCTTTGCCTATGCTGCCCTTAGCAAATGGAACTCTATCCACAGAAGACACCTGTCCTCCCTGCTTCGGCTGGAGACCTCTGTCCTCAACTCTATCACCTCAAAGCTGGTCCTCGAATTTGTACTAAACATAGTCATTTGATCTAGCACAAATGTCCTCAAATCTGTTTCTCTAATTTGCACCAAACACAGTCCTTCGGTCTGGCACAAATGTCCTCTTCCTCTTTCTCTGGTCTGGGTACAAATCTGTCCTCAAATCTGCACCAAACTCTATCCTCAATAGGTCTCTCTGCTCAGTCACAACCGCACTTGGTCGAAACCAAATTTTTCACTGTTTGCACAAACATAGTAGCACTCAGCTCTCAGCGATCAAACTTCTCACTCTGTGCATCAACTCGCCACTTCTGCGCTATCTGCGCTGTTATGGCTGCATCTCGCACACTTCACTCGATTCGACACGACTCGCTATCTGTGCACCATGGACTTAACTTGCACAAGTTCGATACTTATTTGATACTTTCAATATCTAAACAACCCTCCTTTTATAGCATAAATTTCAAGATCAAAACTTAAACTATAGTTGGTTGTTACCCTAAACTTCGTCGGTTGCAAAACCCTAAACTCCGTCGGCTGCACAACCCTGAACTTCATCAGCTCAAAGTTAACTCTGTCGGCTTCAACCACCTCTGGTTCTATAGCTTTTCTCATGAAACTACAACATGTCGCGATATCGTGACATCTTTGCAGTCGTACACTTTCTTTTACCTTTTGTCGCGATATCGCGACACCTTTGCTTCTTTAGACTTCCCTTTTGTTTTTGTCATGATATCGCAACAATTCTGACACCGTACATTATCTCTCCTCTTTGAGTCATGAAACTATGACATGTCACGATATCGCGATATATTCCTCCGCTGGTGCCTTCACTTGTCTTCTGGTCGCGAAACTGTGACATGTTGTGAAATCGCGACATATTCATCCGCTGGCTTCTTCACTTTTGCCTATCGTGAAATTGTGACACTTTTGTCTTCATATCCTTCCTCTCTACCTTTGTCATGAAATCACGTATGGAAGACATGCTTTTAGTTTTTGTAGTGAAATCGTGACACTTCTGCTTTCGTCTTATTTCTATTTTGCCTGTTGCGAAATCGTGACATATTCTGCATCCGTACACTTTCTCTTCAGCCTGTCGTGAAATCACGACGCTTCTCATTTCAAACTCTTCCCTTTGTTGCATGTTGTGAAATCATGACAGTTCTCACTTTGAGCTTTTTAGCATGTCGCAAAATCATGATAGTCCTCACCTCGACCTCTACAGCATGTCATGAAATCGTGACACTTTTCATGTTACTTTCTCTCTTTGAACTTGTCACGAAATCACGACAGTTCACACTGTGGACTCTCTCTTCTGCATTATGTCGTGAAATCGTGACACTTTTTATTTTGGATTATCTCTCCTGTAGTATGTCATGAAATCACGACACTTTTTCTTTTGGACTCTCTCTTCTGCATTATGTCGCAAAATCGCGACACTTTTTCGTCTGTACAACTTTCCTGGCAATGTTTCACGAAATCGTGACACTTTTCATTCTCTATCTTCCTGCACTTTTTGAGTCATGAAAATGCGACATGTCACGAAATCGTGACACTTTCCACCTTGCTTTCTTTCTCTGCCAACATGTCACGAAATCACGACAGTTTTTCCACTTGCCTTTTTCTTTGATCTTTTGCAAATGGGCTACTATGATCTTCTTGGAAACTCACTGTCCATGTCTGCAAATTATTTGACATTAAATCAAATTCCTTCAAGAGCTTATTGATATCAATGACAACTTCTACACTTGAGCAAAGTCAATGTACCCAAGGTACCCAAAATTGCCAACAATCTCCCCCTTTGTCATTGATGGCAAACCTTTATGGAAAACACATCTCAAGAGCCAAAATTGAAACCAACTATGCTAACAACTGAGAATCTACCTTTGAAGTTTTTTCTCCCCCTGACTTGAAGCTCTCTTCTTCACTTTGAAGCTCTCCCCCTTCCTCATATCTCTCCCCCTTTGTCATCAATGGCAAAGGGTCACCTTTGGGGCTCGGGACTAAGAATGAGCCTTTTAGCTTAGTCCCTCCCCCACCTCCTGATGAGGTGATTAAAATAGGGGTGGGAGTAAAACTCCCATTAGGCACTGATCATCATTAGCATCTAAAACTTCCTTGTCGGGCCTTCTCTTGAATTCTTTGTCAATATTTATGTTCTTGTCACTGTTCTTGTTCTTGTTCTCATCCCTGTTCTTGTCCACGCCTTGATCCTTGGACCTGTTTATACCACTATTCCTATTCTTGTACCTTGGAAGATCAGCTCTACACTGTCTAGTTGTGTGACCTGCATTGTTGCACTTGTAACAAGTAACAATGTTATTTCTTTTGGGCACACCTATTCTTTGAATCCGCCTGTTCTGACTAACGGTGTACCTATTATTTGCCTTGCAAAAAATTGCCTTATGCCCAAACTGATTACAAGAGTAGCAATACCCTTGAAAGAAATTACCACCTCTAAAACTGTCATTTACGTTCCTTACTTGAGTCATGCAATATGAATCCATGTGACCAAACTCGTGACACGCAAAACATCTGTCGTGAAATTTTCTTCTATTTGACCTCTTGGGTATCGAAAACTTCTTCTTCGCATTCAGAATTCTGTTTTCTATTTTTGTGCATCTATCACTCACGACCTCTTTCTCTGAGATACTCTCTTCATCAGAACTCTCTTCTTTTTGAAATCTATTGCTAGATTCCCCAAGCTGTTCCTTGTGTGACTTAACAAAAACAAGGCCTGTCTTATCTGTTGTCTTTCTTTGTCCTTTGATGAGAGATTTAACCTTCTTGGAGCTATCTTGAAATATGTAAAGCTTATCCTTGTACTCATTAGTTTCCTCTTTCAAAGAAGCCATTTTTTGTTCTAACTTACTATACTCAAGAACCTTGGACTCCAACTCATCCTTGAGTTCTTGTGTCTTAGTCATAGAGAAGTCAAGACTTTCTAAGAGATCATCTCTCTCCATACAACATTCATCTAACTTATCCTTGAGTCTAGCATTCTTCTTTCTTTCCTTTTTCAAAGCACTAAGAGCATTAGTAAGTTCACTTTCAAGATTCTTTATTTGTTTTTTTTCTGAATCATCAAAGTCTTTTTAAGATTTCTTATCACTAGAGGTTCTACCCTTTTCAAAAACCATACATGCATCTTCCTTATAGTTTTTTGAAGCATCCTCATACATACTAGTAACCAATTCATTATTTGTGCAATCATCCTCAAGGTGACCAAAATTTCCACATCTAAAACATTTCATGATAATGAATCTATGTTTCGGTTCTTCCTCTTTTTCTGAAATGAACAACATCTCATTTTCAACATCACTTGAAGAACTTTCACTATCACTACTAGACCACTTACTTGCTTTGTCTAGGTAGAAACTCTTCTTGTGCTTGTGAGAGTACCTCTTTCCTTGATTGTTGTGCTCATCTTTGTACTTCCTGTGATGCTTGTGCTTTTCAGAATCCTTGCTCTTAGAATCCTGTATATCTTCATCACTTTCATTCTTGGAAATAATACAGTCAGTAGCATAATGACCAAATTTTCCACAGTTGAAACATCTTATATTTTTTATGCTTTTGTGCTTTCTAGAGAACTTGTATTTCTTGCTGTAATATGCCTCTTCATCACTAGAAGACTCATCACTCTCTTGAATATGTTTACCCTTTGATTTCTTGGTAGCTTTGAAAGCTACCTCTTTATTGACATCAACTTTCACTTGAGTTCTCAACTCAAATGCTGCAAGTATACTATGGAGCTCATCCTTTTTCAACTTATCTAAATCTTTAGCTTCCTCAATAGCAAAAATCTTTTCACTGAATCTAATAGGAAGAGATCTTAAAATCTTATCACACACATCATTTTCAGCAAGCTCAAGACCTAAGTCTTTCATGGAGTTAACAACCTCATCCATACGAAGCATGTAGTCACTAATATTTTCATCATAATTCATTTGGAGTTGTTCAAACATACCTTTAAAGTGTCTCAACTTGGCCTTTCGGACATTTGCATCACCTGTATGAACCACCTTCAACTGTTTCCACATTTCACTAGTTGTCTTGTAGTGAATAACTTTGGTGAGATCTGCTTTCTGTAAGCCTTTCAGGATTGCATTCATTGCTTTTGAATTGTTGTGATGCATGAGCCTGTCTTCTTTAGTATAAGGACCATGTTCAGGAATAGTGTACTCATCTTCAATCACTTCCCATACCTCATTACCAAGTGCCATTAGATAAACCTTCATTCTTGCACTCCACAGACCAAAATCTGATCCATCAAGAATAGGTGTTGCATTGCCACTTGAAAAATCCATTGTGTTCTTTGCTAGCTTTTCCTTCAAGCTGTTAAACTTTTCGAAGGCACCCGCTCTGATACCAATTGAAGAACACAAGCTTATACTGAGAGGGGGGGTGAACAGTATAAGACATTTTTTTAAATTTTCTTTATACTACTAAATAGTATAGCAATATACTCAAAGCAATATCAAAGCAATGCACAATATCATCCACAAAGAGACACCAAATTTTAACGTGGTTCACCCAAAAATTCTGAGCTACGTCCACAAAACTTTTCTCTAAAATTTTATCTCAAATTCTTTGGGAAACCTTCCCAATTACACTATTTATGAGCCTCGGCTCATAGGAGATACCTTCCCCTAACTCTGCTCTGGTTGGTGATCCTCTAGAAGACCTCTGCCTTCGCTACCCTTAGCAAATGGAACTCTATCCACAGAAGACACCTGTCCTTCCTACTCCGGCTGGAGACCTCTGTCCTCAACTCTATCACCTCAAAGTTGGTCCTCGAATTTGCACTAAACATAGTCCTTCGGTCTAGCACAAATTTCCTCAAATCTATTTCTCTAATCTGCACCAAACATAGTCCTTCGATCTGGCACAAATGTCCTCTTCCTCTTTCTCTGGTCTGGGTACAAATCTGTCCTCAAATCTGCACCAAACTTTATCCTCAACAGGTCTCTCTGCTCAGTCACAGTCGCACTTGGTCGAAACCAACTTTTTCACTATCTACACAAACACAACAGCACTCAGCTCTCGGCGATCGAACTTCTCACTCTGCGCATCAACTCGCCACTTCTACGCTATCTGCGCTATTATGGCTGCATCTCGCACACTTCGCTCGATTCGACACGACTCACTCTCTGCGCACCGTGGACTTAACTTGCACAAGTTCGATACTTATTCGATACTTTCAATCTCGAAACAACCCTCCTTTTATAGCATAAATTTCAAGATCAAAACTTAAACTATAGTCGGCTATTACCCTAAACTTCGTCGGCTCAAATTTAACTCTGTCGGCTTCAACCGCCTCTTGGTTCTGTAGTTTTTCTTGCAAAACTACAACATGTCACGATATCACGACATCTTTGCAGTCGTACACTTTCTTTTGCCTTTTGTCGCGATATCGTGACACCTTTGCTTCTTTAGACTTCCCTTTTGTTTTTGTCGTGATATCACGACATTTCTGACGCCATACATTCTCTCTCCTCTTTGAGTCACGAAACTGCGACATGTCGCGATATCACGACATCTTCCTCCGTTGGTGCCTTCACTTGCCTTTTGGTCACGAAACTGCGACATGTTACAAAATTGTGACATCTTCATCCGCTGGCTTCTTCACTTCTGCCTGTCGCAAAATCGTGACACTTTTATCTTCATATCCTTCCTCTCTGCTTTTGTCATGAAATCATGAAACTTCACCTATGGAAGACATGCTTTTAGTTTCTATCGCAAAATCGTGACACTTCTGCTTCCTTCTGCTTTCTATTTTTCCTGTCGCGAAATCGTGACATATTCTACATCCATACGCTTTCTCTTCAGCCTGTTGTGAAATCTTGATGCTTCTCATTTCAAACTCTTATCTTTGATGTATGTCATGAAATCGTGACAGTTCTCACTTCGAGCTTTTTAGCATGTCACGAAATCACGATAGTCCTCACCTCGACCTCTGCAGCATGTCGTGAAATTGCGACACTTTTCATGTTACTTTCTCTCTCTTCGAACTTGTCGCAAAATCATGACAGTTCACACTACGGACTCTCTCTTCTGCATTATGTCACGAAATCATGACACTTTTTCTTTTGGATTCTCTCTCCTACAGTATGTCGCGAAATCGCGACACTTTTTCTTTTGGACTCTCTCTTCTACATTATGTCGCGAAATCGCGACACTTTTTCGTCCATACAAATTTCCTGGCAATGTGTTGCAAAATCGTGACACTTTTCCTTCTCTGCCTTCCTACACTTTCCAAGTCACGAAAATGTGACATGTCACGAAATCGCGATACTTTCCACCTTGCTTTCTTTCTCTGCCAACATGTCGCGAAATCGCGACAATTTTTCCACTTGCCTTTTTCTTTGATATTTTGCAAATGGGCTACTATGATCTTCTTGGAAACTCACTGTCCATGTTTGCAAATTATTTGACATTAAATCAATTTCCTTCAAGAGCTTCTTGACATTAATGACAACTTCTACACTTGAGAAAAGGCAATGTACCCAAGGTACCCAAAATTGCCAACAGAACCATTGTCCACCAAGATTCTCTTCATAATATTTTCCTCAATGTATGTAGTGATGTGAAGGGGAGAATCCCCTTACAAATTTGAGGAAGTAATACTATTATTATAAAATGGTATATGATTAATCCCAAGAGAACTTACGATATTAGCTAGGTTACTAGGGAGAAGATCTTACGAGATAGATTGTTGACTTAGAAGCTTCAACAAGACTTCCCTATGAATAGGAGAATTTTATAAAATCTTTAAGAGGGAAATATTGGTTGGCATGTTACTTAACTATTGTTGAATTTCAAAGGATACTTTTGGTTGTGGCTTCAATACTGAGGTTATTTTTTCTACACTTGTGCTCCTTTTCTAGGCACTTTTGAGAACTAAGGATGATCTAGAGGGTTGGTTGGACGTAGATATTATCTCCTGATGAGATTGTTGAGTTATTTGAGCTTGATATTATTGCCTTGTAGTGGTTGTGACCATACTCACCGTATTTTTGTAGGGAGGTGGCACATTATGATATCACTCTTGATTAGTCATCTATTACCCGTGATTGGGTGGGGGATTTTAGAAGATCCTCATATCTTGATTAGTTATTGGTATTTTTTAAGTAGGAGGTTGGTTAGTTGGAGGGTTGTTGTTAGGATAAGGTTAGTACTCATCCATAACAATATGACCCTCATCTATCAAGTCTTGAACCATATGTTTCAACCTCTTACATGAGTTCATCGTATGCCCCTCCACTCTGTGATACTTACAATGTTGACTAGACTTATAATAATATGTCATGATGTTAGGTTACCTTATGGGAGGTAAATCGATCATCTTAGCTTCCAAAATCTACTTAAGTATCGATGAAATAGGTTGGTTAAGTCTAATTAAATTACTTGGTGGGGGTTTTTAGGTCTACTAAGTACCATCTTTTGCAAGGTACTGGCAACATTGACATTGTTGGTTTATCGATCATCTGTTACCCCATAAACAACTACATGCTTATTCTTGTATTGAATTTTTATGGTCCTATCCTCTTATTTCCTTAACTTGAGTTGACCTCTTCGAATAAGAGCCTTTTCTACTCTTCTTGCCAAATCTATTGCTTGTTCAAAAGAGGTAACAGTTGTTTCCAACTCATATGAGATCTGCTCTTGTAAATTTCCAACAAAGATCTCTAACATGTCTCGAGGAGGTAAGGTGTATCTTAATCATCCAACTAAACTTCTCCAGCAAGACAAAAACTTGATACACTTTCATATTTAGCTTGCTTCAAAAGATATAAATCTTGCATAGTCATATTTTTCTCATTACAAGCTCCAAATTGTTGAATGAATAACCTAACAGTCTCTTCAAAATTCCTTAAAAAGAATGATGAGTTGATAATACCATTCCAATACCATACCACCAAGGCTCTTAGGAAATGTTTTAGCAAAAACATGTCATCATATATAATATCATGACATGTTCTAAACATCCTTAAATGCTCTATTGGGTCCTTCGTTCCCTTAAAAATAAGTAAGACCGACATTAGGAAATGCTTGGGATAGGGCCTAGTGATGACCATAGGGTCTAGGGGTTGATTGCACATTTCCTTATAGTTATAAGTGAAACTTGGAGGTTGAAGCATATCCATTCTTAACACCAATTGTTTCACTACACTTGTTAAACTTTGTATATCGGGGTTGTGCAATACCCCTATATTCCCTAGAGGGTTATAGGTGGATTGTTGAAAAGGGATTTGGTTAATGTTAGAAATATTAACACTATTATGACATGAATTATGATATGGTATGTTTTGTGTGGTATCTTGTTGTAGAGGATAAATCACATGTGCTGGAACAAAAGAAATATAATAAGGAGGGATAGAATGAGGAGGAAATTGGATATGATATTGAGGTGCACTATTAGTTGGAAGAACTTGTGAAATTCCCCCAATTTTGGAAATTTTAGTAGTGGCATATGTAGGTTAATAAAATGGATTAACATCATGAGAAGTTTCAAACAAAGGATTGATTCAAATAATTTTAGGAGAAACAGTTCAGTGATGAGATGTCCTAGCCTCTTCAAGTTGGGCTTCTTCATCCATAGCGTTATTCAAAGCATCCCTATGATGCTTAAAGAAATTCTATATATGATCAAGTGGTTTAAAAGTGAGGTTTACATTATCCTCTATCTCATTATTTGTTTATCATTATGGGGGAAGGGTTGGGAATATTTCTCAAGTCTCAGGTTAGGCAAGGTTTCATTCAGGGTTTTAAATGGGATAGTAGTTCGTCGCCTCTTTCCCACCTTTAATTTGTTGATGACACTACTTTGCTAGGATTTGCTACTATTAGGAAAGCTAGAAAAATTAGATGTTCTCTTGACATATATCTTGGTTATTCTGGATAGTTGATTAATGAGGACAAATATTCTATTTTCTTCATTAATACCCCTCCTCTTATTCAAGCTAGGATTGCTTGAATTCTAAGATTTCAGGTCAGGACTCCCCCCTTCATTTATCTTGGTATTTTGATATCATATCATCCTCTTCCTAGATCTTCTTGGTAGTCTATGCTAGATAAGTTTATAAGGAAGGTGAATCACTTGATCGCCAGATGGCTCTTCTTTGTGGGTAGAGTGTTGCTTTAAAATTTGTTGTTCAAGATTTACCCATCTACAAATGTTTTGTCCAAATAGCTCCCTCTCGTTTCATCAAGTACATGGATGCTTTTTCAAGATAGTTTTTGTGGTTTGGAAAACTTTCTCAATATAAATGGAGTTTGGTTAGGTGGTATTTTGTAGTTCAGTTCAAGATGGAGGCCTTGGGTTACGATAGACAACTCTTTCTGGGCAGGCTCTAGCTATGAAACTTTATTGGAGATGGTGTACTTCTCAAGATTATATTTGGACTAAAATATTATCTTGTAAGTACTTGAGAGGTATTTCTGAGGCTGATATCCCTAGAGTCAACTTGGTTGGGAAAGGTACAGTTATCTAGGACACTCTGTAAATAGGGGCTAATTTAATTAAGAAAAGTATGTTCTGAATTTGTAATTGGGGATCATATGCTCTTTTCTAGGAGGATTCTTGGGATGGCCACACTCCTATATTGACTCAATATCTCAGGATACATTCCCTACGCATTTTTTTTTGGAAGTGGGCTGGTCTTGTGTGGAGGACTGTAAAATAATCTAGATTTTTGGTAATCTAGATATGTACAAGTGGAAAGATCCATAGGAATGGTCCCAAGTGGGATTGGTTGACGAAAAATATGTGCTTTCTCATATTCTTGTGTGGATACCCTATTCTTCATTGAGGTATAAAGATAGTTTAGCTTGGAACCCTGATCCCAAGGGAACCTAATTTGTAGCCTATGGTTACCAGGTTCTTGATATGCAGAAGTTTGGAAGCTTCCCTGTCACATGGTGGAAAAAGGTGTGGAATAGATTTGTTTGGCATAAATGTAACTTCTTTCTCTAGCTAGTAGCTTGAAATAAATGCCTCACTTTGGATAACTTGAGGAAGAGGGGATTTCAGGGTCCCTCTATTTGTGGCCTTTGTGGTAATAATGAGGATGTCTCTTCTCATTTATTTTTCCAATGCTCCCTTTCTAGAGACATTTGGCACCATTGGTGGAATGCGTGGAACCATATTTATTTTCATGTGCTCTCCCTGGTGGATTTTTGTATTAGTCTGGGTAGACCTCTAATAAATACCCCCTTCCTCCAGGTGGCTTGGAATTTGGGCCCTTCTTGCATCATCTGGAATATTTGGGTCGAACAAAATTGTCACATCTTTCAGGTTAGTCATTTGGTTATTCAATAGATCTGGAAAAGGATCCTAGATATGGTTCAAGAAAACTATCCATAGCAAATGTGATGTGAACCCTCTTTTGGACTCTAGGGAAGAGAAGGCACAATAGGCCCTTGGTCTCTTTGGGGTTAGAGTAGACTCTTATCGCCCTAGTAGGGCTTCTCAAATTAGCAAGAAAGTTAGGAGAGATGGTACGTGGAGGCCGCCCCCTAGAGGAGTTTTAAAAATTAATACTGATGGGTCATCCAGGGGAAATCCTGGACATGTTGGAATTGGTGGTGTTCGGAGAGACCCTTCTAGCATGGTTAGATTTTTCTTTTATATTTATAAAGGTGTTCACTCCAATAATTTTATGGAAGCTCTTGCAATTATCGAGGCCTTACAAAGGGGGTTTTCTCTTGGCTGGAGCAGAAGCATCTACGAGTTTGACTCTCCAATTTTGTTTAATATTTTAAATAACAAAATGTTAGAGGATGTTAATTTATAGTTGGCCTCTATGGCCGTTCGGATTCTTAGAATTAGTGAAGAGTTCGAATTCATCTCCTTTATGCACATTCCATGGGAATGGAATGGGGTTGCTTATTATTTTGCCAAAAGGGCTTATGAGCTTTTAGGTCCTTGGATTATGGATAACTAAGAAAGTCTCTCATTGGGGTAATCTCAATGCCTCTGGGAGTTGATCCACAAGAATGTTCAAACTTAATGTGGTTTGTTCTTGTTGTCTTCTTCAGGTTTTGACCATGTTTGGTGGTTTTAGCTTATTTTTTTGCTTACTTGAGCCTTGGCTGGGGGCATCACTGTACTATGTAATCTTGTCTTCTTATCAATAAATTTTTACCCCTTTATTTAAAAATAAAAATAAAATGTGAGGTGTCCATTAGACCTCTCAATAGGATTAAGGTCATTACTAGTTTCTATATCCTCTTCTATGTCTAGATTGATATTCTCCTTATCAATCAGATCATCCCCTTGAGGATTCTCATCAGATTCTAAAATTTTTCACTTACTTCTAATGTTGGTAACCATTAGTATTAAGGAAAAGGATAATAGATACGAAGGGAGATATAAAACTAATAAAAGACATAAAATATTTTATTAAGCATTTTTATGTTTTTCTAATCTTAACAAACAAATTTTAATGGTCTTATTTATGGTTTAAACTAAAATCAAAGAAGAGAAAAATAAAAGCATTCCTAGATGGCCACTAAGGACGTGTTTTACGTTAGGTTCACCAAATATATAGAGGGGGGAAACCACCCTACCACATACGATTCTCAACTAGATCTATTGGGAGTCAAGATGACCATGGGGTTATGTTATTACCTCTATACTCATGGGCTTAGGGGATTGAAGGTTTCCCCAGGAATGGTTTAAGGACTCGCTCCAAGTCTAAGGGTGGAAATGTATTGATGTGTTTATTTTAACAAACACCTATTTTTAGCCTTACAAAGACCTAAAATATAAAGAATCAAAGAACAATGTAGGGCAAGTAGTAATGCAAGCAAACAAAATTCTATCCCTAGAATTAGTTTTGATCTCAATGAGAACTAATACCATAACTTTGTAAGTAAATAAATGTTTACTTTTTAGCAAGTTTTCAAGAAAATTCACAAACAAAATTAACCTAGAATGCAAACTACATGGTTTTCTTTATTGATGTCTAGAAATAGAGTCAAATATATTTTTTTTATTGATGATTAAATTTGTAATAGAAATAGATAAAAATGAACAAAGATAACTTACAAATAGCCTAAATATATATCAATATAGTTACCCAATCCGGTTGTTTATTGTAGCTTAAGACTTGCATCCACATATATCCAATAGCTTAAAACTTACAAAATAGCTTCAAAAATCCTTAGCAAAATTGATCAGTGTTTGGGGGCCTGCTTAGACTGTTATGTGACTAAGCTTGGAGGCATAGAATTCAATCCCCCTTGGTATTTTTTATTGATAGTTTGAAAATAAAAGCACCAAGAGTATCAAGTCTTAAGAGCACCAAGAATCAAAGCTTGCTTATATCACTTAAAAAACTTCTAGGAGAAAAATGGAATCTCATCCTTCTATTTATAGGAGTATTAAAAGAGGTAAAAGGTGGTAAAATAAAAAAACAACCTTGGCCAAGAGACGATGCCATAGAGGTCAACCCAAAATTAGGATTTTTTTGAGAAAAAACTAAAATTTGTTGAATTTGCACCCCGTCCTAGACGATCGTGAATTCAACAAAGCCAAGGGAAAAAGCAAAACAAATGGGAGAAGAAGACCCAAAATTGCACCTAGAAATTTTGAGGGACTTCTTAGGGATCCTAAGGGAAAATGACTCATTTTGGTGGATCAATTTTCCATGTCTACACCCACATTATATACCTACACAGAGATGACATGTAATACCTATGAATTTTATTGTGGGTTTATCCAATACTAGGTACCAACATGATGCAATCTTGGTAGTGGTTGATAAGTAGACCAAGGTTGCACATTTCATACCAAGAAACATCAAGAATGATGCACTAGAGGTGGAAAATAAATTTTCCAAAGAAAATTTCAAGCTACATTGATTTTCTGAAGTGATAATATCAAATAGGGATTCTAGGTTCACATCAAAATTTTGGTAAACTCTACACAATGCAGTGGGCACTAAGCTGAATATTAGTTTTGCATATCATCCAAAAACTTATGGTCAAATAGAGAGGGTAAACCAAGTTTTATAGGACATGCTACACATGTATTGCATGGACCAAAAGTCTAAATGGGAGGACTTTTTGCATCTTATAGAATTTGCATATAATAATGGTTACCATGCATCATTGGAAATGGCCCCGTTTGAAGCCTTATATGGAAAAAGATGCAAAACACCTCTATCATGGGATAATCTAGAGGATCGAGTGATGATCAAACCAAAAATAGTTCGAGAGATGGAGGAACAACTTAAATCAATTTGACTTAGGCTTAAGGAAGCAACCAATCATCAAAAGAGCTATATTGAAATGAAGAGATCACCAAGAGAAATTTCTATGGGGATAGAGTCTTCTTGAGGTTAAGACCTGTGAAAAGTGCCATCAAGTCAACTAAGTTGGATCCTCACTATGTTGGACCCTTTGATGTCATTGATAAGATTAGTCCAGTAGCCTAGAGGCTCATCTTGTTTTCCAACCTATCAAAGATCCATGATACTTTCCACATATCCTTTCTTAGGAAATATGTTGCTAGTTCTAATCATGTTTGGAGTGTTTCTAAATTACAAATGGTAGATACCTCAACCATTGAGGTGAGACTAGTAAATATTTTAGGGTTTCATTCCAAGATGTTGAGGAAACAAACCCTAGATCAATGTAAGGTCCAATGGGACCAGTATTCTAAAAATTGTGTAACATGACAAAAAAATGAGAAAGCAAATCCCATTTTTATTTGAATGAAACATATATTGACTCACTTTCAGGAAACATAGAGGATTGTATTTAGCCTAAGGGTAGGAGTATGTAACAACCCTCCTTGGAATGACTCATTATTGACAAATAAATTATGTATTGGTGTGGATGTTTAATGCATAGCTTTATTTGATGATGTCAATATGATTGGGTAATTGCACTTTACATTTAGAATATGGTACTACTGATGTATTTGTGGGTATCGGACCAAGTACTCTCACTGGTGGATTTATATGGGTGAACCACCTAAGTTGAGATATATTTTGGGAAATGATGGTGATGACTTAGTTCATCAACAACTCTAAGGTAAAAGTTACCTTCATGTAGATGCATTACATTTATGTTTTTTTATAAATACAACTTTGGGTCAAGAGATCACTTTGGAAAAGTATTCATATTTAGTATGATGCGGATAACATTTTAAGTTATCTAAAAACAAGTCATTTGATTAAATATAAAACAACGTTGTATTGATCCTTGTGATTATTACTTTGGAAGTTTTGGGTAAATCAATCTCTTTGATGAAAGTATTAATTGGAGTAATACCATTAATACTTCTATAATAATGTCAGTGTTAAAAATTCATATTGACATATGGTATCAATAAGTGAATAATTGAGTTGAAGCTATGGTGTCTTGGTTTTTATGATTTGGATTATGCTTGGTTTATCTTTATAACCTTCATATTAATAATTAAATTCCTAAGGTTGGAATTATAATGTAATAAATAAATAATTCTATGGTGGAAAAGTGTATTATAGAGCAAATAATTTCTAAAGTTTGAAATTACAATATTATCCTTGCTTCACTAAGCACACGTTGAATAGCCTCCAACCTAACCCTTAAAAATACCAAGCATCATTGTCAAACGTTACTCCTCAAAGTTGGAGAACATTGGCAAGCATGGCCATCAGATCTAAGAGGGGATAAGAACAGACTCCCACCAATTACAGAGGAATCACAAGGCTATATGATGGGGAAATGGATTTTTTTGAGGGTCATAAAGGGGAAGAAGGAAGAAGAGAAATATTTGGAATGGAATATAGATGTCAATGGCTATGTATTGTGAGGTAGCATATATTTTTGTTACAATAAGAAAGCTTTTTTTTCATTTATGCTTTCCATGTTGGATCTTTATTTTAAAGTGTATCTTTCCTTTTTACTTGTTCAGATTAGTCATCCATAACCAAGATGTTAGTTTGGTGGCTTGTTCATTTCTCTTTTTTGTTCATTGTGTAGGTGTATTTGGACAATAGTCCATCACCTATTGAGTAGTTTTCTTTTAGTAAATATCTCCTTAACCTTAGGCTTGGCATTAATAGCAGGATTTCTTGGTTAGCATTCTCTTTTGGGTGTTTGGTTGTTTGGTAGATTAGGGTCAGGTGGCAAATAGTATTCTTTTGGGTGGTATTCCTTCTTATAGCTTTGGTTAGAATAATTTCATTTTTGTAGACCTATGTAGGCGAGTGCATGAGGAAGGATCACATATTAGATTGTTTTGCTTGGTGCTTAAAGGTTTGTTTTGGTCATGTTTATGTTTAATCTATGTTGGTTTGGGTTAGACCTTTTAGATCAATTTAATATTTTATCCTTTTGTTTCTTGGGTGTTCAATTGATGTTTACGGCTTGTTGTACCCTAGTCATAATAGTTGGTAGCATTTTAGATAAGTTGGCCCACGTTCTTTCTAGCTTGCTTGGCATTTGGGAAACTTGTTGTGGTTGGTTTATTCTCGCTAGAGTGTATTTACGCATTCAATCAAGTTAATTTGTATTGTTATATTATATGTTAATATTTATATTAAGACATTATTTAGTTAAATAGTGATCAAAGTGAATGAGTGATTGTTATAGTCTATTATTGTGCTAGAATAGTCACTTAATTTTTGGATTAGATTATTGATCAAGCAAATGGTTAGTTGATTTGTATTTGATTATATATTAATTTATTATTGGGCATTTTGATTTGAAATACTATGGTATTAGAGTAATGGTTTCAGTAAAGCAAAATTTTTCATATAAGAATCCTTTGTAAAAGTAAATATTTTGATGTTAGAATTATGAATGTCTAATAGATTTTATAATACAATAATATTTTGGTAGACATTTGTTAGGGTTATGGAATTATCTTGGAAAATCATTATCATACTAGGATAATGATGATATAGTGATCTCCTGAGACTTGTGTAGGTAAAGGAGGCCATTATAGAGAGAAGTATGGGATTATCTCCTTGATAATTTTAGTAGCTTGTTAAAGTTTGGATTTTGAAGGATAAATATTATGGTGGTTTCTCTTGAGACTTGAGTAGGTAAAGGGCATCTACTATAAAGATAATTATGGGATTCTCTTATTGTTGCTTATTTCCAATGTTTGAATGCATGGTTGCTTGCATAGTATTATTAGCATGACTAAAATGCAATGCATCTAGAGTTGTCCTGATCCCTAAAATATTCTTCAAGTTTGTGGGTAAGCCCTTTTATGAAGAAGATTGCGGAATGTAGATGGCGTAAAGACTTTATGTGGAATGCATCATTGTACCCTTGAATGTAAATATGTTATGAAGAAGCTATATATAGGAATGTTCTATTAGCTAGTTTGAGCTTTGTACAAAACTAAATATGTTTAAATTGCTTCTATGCTTACTTGAAGGTTAAATGTTATTTTGTGAACTATTGATAAGATGGTAATGTAATATTTAGTAGAATATATAGTACTCGAATTTGTTTTGCAAATTTGGTTAGAGAGGAATGCCAGAATATTTGGCAGAGCTCCTAGAGGGCTCCCTTCTGTTGCTCAAAGGGCGTTTTCCTACGCGATCGAGAATTCTATTGATGTTCCCAGTCCCCATCCCTACCTTCCGAGTGAAGAAGCGATTCTCAAAATGATGAATCTCTGGTCATTTTTGGAGGTTGTTAAAGGGACCTGTCCAAGGAATATTGTTTGGACCAAACCCCCCGTGGGGTGGATTAAATTAAACTTTGATGGAGCGGCTAAGGGGAATCCTGGGCCCGCTGGTGCTGGGGGTGTTGTCAAATATCATGATGGGAATCTTGTGATGGCCTATTGTGAAGATTTGGGCTCCCAGACAAATCACTATGCCAAAGCCCAAGGCGCTCAAAAAGGTATTCAGATACTCTCTGAGGATCCTCGACCTCTTATTATTGATGGTGACTCGCTCAACATCATGAATTACCTTCTTGGCACCAAAAATCCATCTTGGAAAGTCTACAACATCATCCTCGAGGCAAGAACGCTTCTCTCCTATTGTGGTAGGTGGAAAGCAAATCATACTTTGAGAGAAGGTAATCACGTGGCTGACCACATGGCAAACAAAGGGCTCGCAACCACGTGTTCGGTCGTGTGGCGATCTCGCTTCCCATCTGAGGTGGAAAGGTTGGCTAGAGCAGACATCCATTCATGAAGCTTTCCATGCACAGTTTTTGGAAAGCCCCTTCCGATGAGTTTTGGTGTGGCATGGAAATTTTGTCTACTTAGCTATCCATGGTGTCTTGTTTGTTTTGCTTTCCTCGTTTCATTTCTTCGGGCTCTACTTGGTGTTCCTTCGGTTTTGTCTTGTTTCTTTTTCGTTGGGTTTCCAGGCCTAAAATCCCTTTTTACAGTTTCCAAGTCTTTAGCATTAGGATGGCTTTACTTGCAATTAGGCTTATTGTTACAGCCAAGAGGTATGATGCATCATTAGAAATATGGCTAATTTTGTACATAAGGTTTTGGGATCCTCTATAAAAACCCACTGTTAATATATTAAAATAATTACCAAAAAAATAGTACTCGACTTTGTCATTTTAATGGAATGCATATTTACATAGCTTTTGGATCAATTAAATTATGGTTGTAATTTGATAAAATGCTTCTTTATATAGTTGTTATTAGAATTTGGATCAATTAAATAATGGCTCTGAATTAATAAAATGTTTTGAAAGTTATGAGACTATAATGTTGTCTTAGATGAATTTAATTATTCAAGTGTAATCAATTAATTCTAGAGAGAGGTCTATCTTGGGTTGGATTTAGAATCTCTTGTAAGACCCAAGTAAAGGAAAATCCCAATCCTGTGAGCAATTGCATGGATGCAATAACCAGGTAGATATGAGTCCTAGAAGAAGTTGTGAGGATGCAATAGCTAGGAACTCATGAATCTGGAAGGAGTTGCATTGATGCAATAGCTAGATTCTTGTGAGTTAATGCACCTTGAATATTGAGGATCGAGTGTACCACAACTAGGAGTTGTGGGACTATTCACAAGACATCAATGGTGATTCCTTGAATGTATAGGTTTAAGAAATCATATTTATTACCATATGAGTGATAATGGCCTTAGTTAGGCCACGAAGATGTGGTAACTAAGCACCAAGACTTTACTCCTTATTAACCTACCTAGGTTAGGGAATAGATGTTCCCATTTAAGTGATATGGGCCTTAAAGGATAATCCCTATGATGTGGTTTCATTATCCTATGTCATGAATGGTATGGGAAAGTTGGGGAGGATCACTTTGACATCCTTATAAATGATGAGGTTTAGAAAGGTGAACCCCAAAAACTACAAGATGTTGGCCACTCTTGTCCGCTAAGTATCATCTACAACGACATAGAACTAAAATGTGGTGAAGCCTTGAGAATGCTAACATAAATATATTGGTAACTATTGAGAACCTTGCTTGTGTTAGGTTTCATAAAAAAGTGTTCTCTCTCGGGTTGGTAGTTTTGGGTTGTTACATTGACCTTTTGATAAAAAACAATTCCTTTTTTAATAGGTGAATAAATTTGTCGACATGAACTAGATGATCTTCATAAGAATTGCTATAAATAAGATATCATAAAATAAATCTAGGATAAACTTGTGAAGAAAAGGATGAAATATAGACTGCTATAAATAAGATATCATAAAATAAATCTAGGACAAACTAGGGACTCATAAAATAATAGGACGAAAGATAGATTTTATGAGACTTTAGAAAGTGGAAGGAGCATTAATGGATCAAAATTCATAACTAGGGACTCACCATGATTCTTATATGTGCAAAAAGTAGTCTTAGGGATATCCTCTTCTCTATCCCTAATTTTATGGAATCTAATATGCAATTCTAGTTTTATAAAGTATCTCACACCATGCAATTCATCCAACAAATCATCTATAATAGGGATAAGAAACTTATATTTGATGGTGATCTTGTTGAGAGGTAAAAAGTCAATACATGCACCAAGAATTATCCTTGGATCATCCCACAACCACTGGAGAGGAATAAGGATTGATGCTTATATGAATTATTCCTTACTCAAACATTTCTTGAACTAGCTTTTTAATTTTAGACTTTTGGGACTAGCGATAGTGATAAGGATGCACATTAGGATGTTGACTTCCTAGAACAAGGTATATGGCATGATCATGTGTGATCTTAAGAGAAAGACTTATGGGATAATAAAAGACCCCTTTATTGTGATCCATAATGTTCTACATCTAAAGTAAGAGTTGGAGGAAGTGACTCCAAAAACTAAACCTCCATGTAATTGGGTCAGGTAAATAATCCAAAACCACATTTCTTCAATATATTTTCCATACTTTCAAAACTAACCACCTTTGAAGGAGGGAGTTGGATTCCTTGGAGACAAATGACCCTTCCATTATTTGTCCACTTGAAATATAATATTTGCAGATGAATAGTAACATTAGACAATTGAGATAGTTATTGTGCTTCCATAATGACATATGCACTACCCAGATTCATAGCAAAGAGATTGTTTGTCCAACTATAGTCCCCCATTTGGATGTTAACCTTAATTATTCAACCTACACACTAAATAATTGGTATAAAATCCCAAATAATTTATTATATTATTATAAATAAAGTTATATGTGCTACCTAAATCAATCAACACATTGACACGCTATTGTTTGATGAATCCTTAGACCTTGATAGAATGGTAAACTTGGAGCCTAATAAGAGCATGAGTAGAAATATCCATGGTGTCATCCTCATGTCCAAACTCATCTACTTCAACCATTTGGTCTTGTTGTAATGAATCTTCATCTTTTGATATTGTTGTTTCTTCACTTTCTACTTGAAAATTATAGCATTCTTCATAGGCCTGATCTCATGGATGGTGAGAATGACATTAGAAAGAGAATAATCCTTAGGAGTTCTCATTATTGAAATTATTGAAGTAATTATTTCAAGTGTTGAACTCACAACTAGGGTGAGGACTGGCCTCTTAAATATTTTTTTCTACCACCAAATCTATATGTTGAGCATCGTCGAGGGTAGAGGGGTTGAGCATGTCAACTTCCTTATGAATTTTATTCTTAATACCATGGTGAAAATTTTAGACCACTATTGTTGGATCCAATTGGTATATGTAGGTTATAAGACTTGTGAACTCTATGCACTACTCCTCAATCATTCTTATTTGCTTTTTTTGCATTAGATAAAACACATACGATGTGGAAGATCCTTTGTCAAACCTTCAAAGGAATCAAGATTTTAAATCAGGCCACAAAGAGAATCCCCTAGCTGGTGAAACTCCCATAACAACCATTTATGAGCATGGGTTCCCAACTTAGTAGTGGCTAATAAGACATGACATTATTTATAAATGTATGGTGCAAAAGAATAATGCTATCCATATTGGCCAACCACCCACATGGATCAATACCCTCAAAGGTGGAGATGTTGATATATGAAACATGAACATAATGAGGTTAGTGAAGAAAATTAGAAGCACTACCTACCAAGGAATATATATTAGAAGCAAATCCTAAGATGTAACCACCCACTCCTATAGGATGATCTATTGGTACCATATGGAGCTAAGTAACTGTCATAAGCAATTGGAGGACTATTATTGGATGACAATTGCTAAAGAATATTCTTTTGAAGTTCCAATTGAATGAAACATAAATAAACGATCCTAAATCTTCCATTCTATAGTTGCACACATGGCCACCAACTTCATAAGGTCATACCACCTCTTCATCCCATGGCCAATACTCTGGTTTCCACCCATAGTCGCATGGCCCAATCACAACCACCTCCTTCACTATGCGGTCTAATATTCAATCTACCACCAGTGTAGGATGTTACTCTGCCACATGGTGCACCATTTTTGTGCCATCATTTATAGAATTAGGACTCATACAATTTAAAGGATATGTGCACAACAACTTCTAAGGAAACATTGTAGCTTCATTTCATCTAGATGCAAAATTCTCTACGTGACCCTCATTTGCTATGTGGACCTATTTTGGCCATGTCCCTTCTCAAAACTATCTCTTTTTTTGCATCCTATCGCACTCGTGTTGTTCGCCTGTGATGTCAGACCCTCTCCTCAATGCCACCAATCCAATAATCCTTATACCATTGCTTCAACACTTGGTGGGTCCTTGCTCCCTATACACCACACACTCATCAGGCTTTGCCCATGCATTTTTCTATTTCATAATCCCACATTTGGTGTGGGATGGTCCTCATATTTAAATATATTTCATGTATGTTTAAAAAGGTAAGGTAAAATAAAAAATTATAAAACCTCCAAAATATTGTATGGATGTGAAATATTTCATAATTGATTCTACCTGGAGGGAAATTATTCTGCTTTAATTTTCTCCAAAATAGCATGTTATTTTTCTTCCAAATCGAGGCTTCATCCCAACCCAAACATGGACTTACATATAGTCATTGCAAATATGTTTCCACAACAGATCCAATAGAAGCATAAAATTTAAATTTTGTAAAGGTTTACTTTGACCTATCCAACTATAGCAACGGAAAAATGGTGCACCCCAACCAAAGCAACAAAATTTGTAAATGTGTGTTAAGTCCTATGAAAGCAAATAACGAAGCATGCAAAGTAAATGACAATGTATGACAAGCAATAAAGTGAAATGGGGTGTTCTCCTTATAAAATAATATCAAATTCAATTACAATGCCTCCATTTGAGGACTTGAATCACTTGATGCAATCTGTTACAAAAATAGTGCCAAGAGATATCAATCTCCCAAAGAACGTGGTGCACATCCATTGTTCATCTGCATGCCCACACTCGAGGTGGGCGGGCTCATTATCACCGTCACTTATGTCAATGCAATATTTGTCCTATGATGTCTCCTATCATGTTTTGGCACCTATATCTACACACATGAAAATAAAAGAAGATCAAAAGCATCTAAGTATGATTCTAAAACATGTAATTCCCACAGCCTAAAAAAGGCACACATAAGTTATAGGTATCAAATGAGCTCTAAACAAAATGAAACTCAATAGTGATATGAAATATGTGATTTTAGGATGATATCACCTAATTTTGTAAGTTTTGGAAGCCTGGTCGCTGTGTTCGATCCCATCGCACTTTGTGAACCTGCAAAAGGCAAACGAGCAATTTCTCTACCTAGGCATGTTAGAAACCTACAATATTTTGTTAGTAAGCATAAAATGACATTATAAGGATACCCATGTGATAATATTCCATATATCATCCTCAAATTCTCTTGCATGCAAAAGTGGGGACCGCATACATGTAAATCATAAATGGCGATATCTCGGCCGATACAAGTTAGAATGCAATGAAATTTGAAATGTAGTAGCCTAGAGACATTAAAAATAGCTAATTAAAAAAGTCTTAAAATTATGCATATATTTCTACTCATCCGGGGGTGGGACAAATTTGACCGTCACAAATTCGAGGGCGCCCGGGGGCAGGACGCCCACCAAAATCTCCCAATATCTACGCCAATCCAATGTGGGTTGATGCAAAACTAGGGGAGAAATATTTTAGGTAGATTAGATGAGGTATTCGAACAATAAATTTGGGTTTTGGAGTCAAATTGCACCTTCTTTTGCCACCCAATAACCTCTCTCACTAAGGAGAATTTATGGATGAAAAGGACACAACAGACGTGAGGAAATAACTCGGTAGCACTTCGTTGTGATTCCTAGACATGACTTCCTCTGCATGGATGAGAATGCCATCCAATTTATAGACCTAGGAGGTTAAATGTGCAAAAGGCATGCAAGGGAATGCAAGGCCAAAGGGGCCATTTGTCCATCAAGGCGACATGCATTGGTGGGGGAAGAGAATCTCCCCAAAATGGCCTCATTGATGGGGGCTATCATAGGCATGCCCTAGGTTCTGAGCTACATATCTCAAGGAGCAATTCAAGTGAAAATTTCTTGTGGTCGCTTGTCCAGGTTTGAATTTTTTGATCAAACCTGCTATTCGCTCCACCCTAAGACGAATGTTGTATTCACTCCAGGGTGGGATGAATAGAAACTTCTATTCATACTGGGGTGGGAGGAATAAGAATTGAGCCTCAAAAAGTCCCTAATTGGCCTAGTAACCTTCCAAAACTATTTTGGGAGTGGTTATAACCACTGCTTGACCTTTGAGGGCTGCCCTAAGGGCTTTGTGCATCAATTTTGTCAATGCCTTGGTAGCATAATCGAATTGGTGTTGTTTTTGTGTCTATAGATGCCCCTTTTTGAGAAGCGCTATGTGCAACACAACACTGCATAAAAATTGATGATCAAAGCAGTCAATTATTATGGTTATTAAGTAACCTAACCAACTTTGGATGTCCCAATCATGGAAAGAGCATGCGTTCTTGAATCCTTGCTTTTGACGAGCTAAGGAGTCTGCTTTATCTTGGATGTCGTTCAATCATGAAACGGGTGCTCCCCGACATTACACATGCTTACTAGATGCCAAGTGTTTTGATTTAATCATTTTTGTGCTTGTTTGCTGCCCCAAGAAGGAGCATGATTTTCTTTGTCAAAGATTCGTTGGACGAACACAATTTGCATGATTGAGTGTTCAGTTGTTGATTATGATTATGAGTATGACTACCCCCTCAAGTGATGAGTTGATGAGGGAAGGACTTTGTGAGAAAAGTGAAAAGTCACTCTAGATGATGTTTTTTGGGTTGCCTTTAGGTGTACTCATGAAGATTATGTCAATTTTGGAAAGTTCTTACCGATCCGATAGATGTCTCATAGGGGAGAGAGGGTCACCAACTTCGTTCCCATGGAATGGTCTAGCAATTACAGATTTCTTAGGGATTAAAGGAGTGGTTCTCGCAATTCCATAGTGCTCTTGAATTGTACCTTGAGTTTGAATGAACTGTATCAAATTTGACCTATTATTGGTGGGTTTTAACCCATTTTTGGTGCTTTTTGGAGTAAGAGAGAGAGATAAACCTTATTCCCGTGGAGCGGTCCGGCTATACTAGCCTTATTGGGGAGTAAATTTGAGTCTCTCTATGACTTTGGTGGTGGTATATTATGCATTTATTCTTGGGTATGAAATTCACCAAGTTTAGGCAGTTTGATGCTATTTTGGAGCCTTTTTAGGGTTGTTTTGTGTTATTTTAAAAGTTGGGAGTTGTATTCATCCCAGGGTGGGGTGAATGCAAATTCTGTATTTGTCCCAGGGTGGGATGAGCACAAATTAATCTTCTCATCCCTCATTGGGATGAAAACAACCCAAATAGCCTATAAAACCCTTAAAATTGTGGTGTGGGGTCCATTATTGCAAGTTTTTTTGGCAATTCGAGTGGTGAGGAGGAGAACGATTATGCATAGTGAAGCATTGTCAAACTCGGTCTAGGACACCATGAGCCAGTAGACCAGAGCATCCAGCAGATGATCCGATGTGATGCGGGTATGTAGTGACTCCTCGATCACGCTTTAGTGCTATTTTTGAATTTTGTGTTTTTTGCTTTGTTATTTTGTTTTTATTTTGCTTTGATTGTTGAGGCCTTTAGAAAGGCCATTTTGTGAAGCATAATAATGCTTAATGAATTTTTTTGTGCTATGTTTTATTAGGTGAGGTGGAAATATCATAAGTCAAAGTTTTTTGAGACCACTCGGGCTGCCTTGAGTGAGGCGGATTGGGAGTGGCTGGATCAGTTGGGGCTTAAGCAAGTGACGTAGTTGGAGCCTATGATAGGCGATCATGCCTACTTGATGGCCCTGATAAACTTATGGGACCCCCGCACAAATACCTTTCACCTCCTGATAGGGGAGATGACGGTGACTTTGGATGATTTTTATTGGATTTTAAGGATTTCGATAGAGGGGCAACCCATCAATATGATGCACCGCGACCTGAGAGGTGCAGTGTTGACTCGCTACTTTGGTGATCGGGTAGAGGATGTGGAGGATGACTGCCTAAGGGGCAGTATATTGGTTGATTACTAGTTTTGGGAGAAGGTATTGAAGGTGAGGCATGCATTACTCATGACCCTCATCTCCAATATGCTTCTACCAGACTCCTCTGGAGCAAAGTTCCCGTGGAACCTGCTGGAGCTAGTGTTTGCCTTGGTGGAAAGCACTAAGAAGAGACCATTGGTGATGGAGTGGGGTACTAAACTACTGGCACAACTCTATAATGAGTTGTACAATATTTGTTGTCGAAAGTAGAAGGGGATAGGGTGTAGTTACCTACTACAGTTCTAGGCATGGCAGCACATAGTTGTGGAGCATCCATCAGGGCTACCATGGATGACTCGGGCGAGTTGGAGGACTTGGATATTGGGTATGTCATATTTTGGTAGAATGCATGAGATGTGGGTTATATTAGGCACTAGGTGGGTGATGTGGGTCACTACGCCAAGCTTTTTTCTGAGTTGACAGTAGGTGATGTTAGCTGGTGACCTTACAGAGACTACCCAGCATGGCCTGAGGCTGGGGAGTGGTTGTGGAGTAGGCGAGGGAGGTGGTTGATAGGGAAAAATGGCATGGAGAAGGATTTATTCCCCTATGAGCGAGTGACATGGTATTTTATGGTATATCAAGGGTTTCTTGGGATGCCCATGATCTATAGGCACCGTGGGGATGAGTGGACCCTGACTTGGCCCACAATTGTAGAGACTGATGAGGTAGCTGACCCAACTATAGTGGTTCTCGATGTGGATGATGTTAAGACAATAGCTAAGTATAACACGTGGTGGGTTATGCGGTGGTGGCGGGGCAAGGAGGCCCTTGGGGAAGATGCAATGGTGTCAGGTTAGGATATGCCTTAGGATGCACCTGATACCTCTCCTATCGGACCCTGGCTAGCTCTACTTGCAGCTTGATGTACTAATTTTTTGGATGTGGATATGGAGGATCAAGGGGTACCTGAGTAGTAGTATGCACCAATAGATCAGTACATCAAGCTACAGGTAGAGCTAGCCATATTTCAATAGGAGAGGTATCTCCTACGGGTACAAGTGTAGGGGTAGGGTGACCCGATAGAGGTTACGACTATGTGGGTGTGAGTGCAGGAGCTGGAGACTGAGGTGGGGTCACTGAGGGACCAGGTACTATGGGTGGAAAAGATATATCAGGCATGGGAGGCTCGGGTGCATACCTATAGGAGTGAGATGGAGTGGGAGGTGATCCAACTCAGGGGATGATTTCCAGAGTTGGGTGAGCTTAGAACCTCTCATCGGACCCAACGGAGTGAGACGGAGCTATCTATCTCATCGAGGCAGAGGATTGAGGTGGTTGGTGGATGTCGAGAGGATGGTATCCGACCAGAGAGGTCACAACAATTGCATACTATGAGCGGTACTACTAGTTGCAACACCGATCTTGCATGATCATGGTGGCCGACATGGATAGGGCCTTATTTTTTATATGGGTGAGGTTTGAGGACCCACCTTATTATAGCCTTCGAGTATTTTGGAAACTATGATGTACTGAATTACCCCATATATATATATGAGATTTTGTTATTTGTCATCATGTGTTTCGCTTATTGTTATTTTGTATGAATGCAATGTGGTGTATGAATTTATTGATGATGTGCAATATGTTTATTGATCTATGATATGATGATGGATGTCTATCATGTATGCATATGTTGTAATGTGATTTGATCTGATTTTGTACATGCATGGATGTATGATGAGATGGATGATTTATTGATCTAGATGATAAAATGTGTAGACTATATGACATATTATGCTATCACCATAGACGATATAGAATGCATTAATTCATATGTACTTTTGCTAGGATATTATGTAATGGATTTGTGCATAGTGGAATTGAAATGGATGTGGTGAAATGATATGAATGACATGATGTTTATAATAAGTCTATAAGGTTTTTATGAGACTCAAACATTCTAGTCAATTGCTCAAAATTTGGATATTAACCATACAAGACTTTTTGACAAGGTATGAATCTGTTAGGATGACCAAGATACTCAATATCCCTGTATGTGTAAGTGAGTTCATTCTTGCAAGATGCATAAAGATACCGCTATTGCTAGATAGGCTATCCACCAAACCTGTAATGAGGATCACTCTATGAATACCATAATCCATATTTTTATACTCATTTGGATTAGACCACTAGGTAGTATAGGGGACCAAAAGCTAGCTCGTCCACATGCAAACATTGGTCTACACACACGTAAAGCTAATATGGTAGACATATCATCATGCGTTTAGGATACCACCATTTCCGGATAGGCTATCCACCAAACCCATAATGAGGATCACCTAGATGGTTTTTCAAATGCTGATAATTCCAGGGATTCAAGCTCAAGCACCCTGCTTTTATTTAATTTTATTGGGATACTTGCTCATATGTAGTGATGATAATCACTGTTTATTTTGTATTTGATTTTCTTTGAGCAAGGGATTTGGGAAGTGGTGATAACCACTGTTATCTTTGATTATTTCTTTTTGAGGATTTTGATTTTGAATTTTGAACTTTTGGGGAATTTGCTTTGGAACGAGATTGATCTTTTAGGCCTTGGGAATGACTACCTATCCTTCTCAGGGATGTGTAGTATGAATCCTTACGACTTTAGGGATCAAGGGTTGTTGAAAATTTTTGATAGTGGTGAAAACCATTGTTTATTTTGAGGAATTGGGTAGGGAAGAGCTTGTCCTTTTGCCAATTCTCAACATCTTTGAACCATTCGCACAGGGGGATGAGCAGGAAAAACTTTTCGCTAAAGGTACCCTAGACCACTTTGTGGGTTTCATCTTTCCTTTCAAAAACTTGGATTTATTTAGTGTGAAATATTTTGGGATTTTATGTATACGAGGCACGATCTAAGCAAGACTCTACCTCCTAAAAATCTTGCTAGCCTTCTACAAAATTTGAGTAGAGACTGGATATGGCTAAGTGATCGAAAACCCTACTGACATCCTAAAACAAATGGCTAAGTGAAGGGAATAGACACGACTATGGAAATGTAGAAAATATATATGGAAATGATAGGTAGAATATGGAATGAGGTGAGTGATGACCTCGATAACATTGATTGTGCATTATACTTAGTGTACTATTTTAATGCTAGCCATGTATGAGCCACTCTAAAAAAAATCAATGTGCGATGAAGGACATGCCTAATGAAGACGATAATGCAATGATATGCAGCTTGATGAGAATGCAATATTTTTGTATTTTTGATGTTTTGATAATGTTTTTGGTTTTTGGATTTTTACGTGTGCCAATATTTATGACTTCCATTGATTGTCTTCTTAAGGATGGCAACTAGCATTTTGTTTGAGGCCTTTGTTTGCCCATTTTATTGTGGACAGTACGGTGTCAAGAAGCTATGTTTTATTTTGTACTTATTAATTAAAGCATGCACAACCTTATTTTTGAACAACGTCCCATTATCCGAAATAATTTTGGATGGAATACCAAAATGACAAATGATATGATTTGTTATGAACTCCACTATGTGGGGTCCAGTCATTGAGGTAAGGGGAATTGCTTCCATCCACTTGGTGAAGTACTCGGTTGCCATGATGATGAACATGTGATGGCCCTAGGATGTGGGGGAGATCTTCTTGATTAGATCTAGTCCCCACTATGAAAATGGCCAAATCGATTGGATCAGTTGCAAGGCCTGGGAAGGTACGTGTGTCAAGTTAGCATGATGCTGACACTTCACGCACTTCCTAACATATGGGCAATAATCTCACTCTAAATATGAACAAAATAGTCCATGTGAAGGATGCGCTTTATGATGTCCATGTTGCTAAAGTGGCCACCGCATGTACCATCATGTGCTTGGGCAATGGCCCAAGCAGCTTCCTATTGTTCCAAGCAACGAAGGAGGATTCCCTCGTAGCTTTGATGATACAAAATGTCTCCTAACAAGATATGCTTTGCCACTTTCTATTTGAGTGTCCTTTTGGTGGCATGTGACAATCCAGGTGGGAGGCTACCAAGCTTGAGGTAGTCTTTAATGGGAGTATACCAGTCCTACTACATAGAAGCTTCGATGGTGTGAATGACCTGACCCTTTAAAAGTTCATCCCTAGCAAAATCCAATTAAGGGAGAACCTGTAAGAATAGCATGGTACTGCTATTAAAAGGGGTTTGGGGGAATAAAAATCCCCAATCGATATGATTTAGGCGATCATGAATTTGTGAGAACCTATCGTGAGATGGTTCAATTTGAATCATGTATATGCCTAGTGTGGCTTCAGAGCTCTCGTGCTTCATTGTAGGTTGTGATAGCATTTTAACATGAATGGTGGTGATGTCATCTGAAGGATTCTATGGGATAAGTGACCCCAAGGAGGCCATAGTATCTACAAAATGATTTGATGATCGAGGGAGTGCCTCGATATCATACCACTAAAAAATTTGCTAGGAAAACATCCACAAGGGCTTTATAAACTTGCAGCACTAGACATATGCATTAAAATATCCCTTTGACCTAGTTAACAATTAGTAAGGAATCACCAAAAATGTTGAGCCTTTTGATTTTCATGGCGACGGCTACTTGAAGACCTATGAGCAAGGATTCATATTCTGTGTTGTTTTTTGTGCACAGGAAATCGAGTTTAAATGATAGAGGCAATGGAGCTCCCTATGATGTAAATAGCATGACTCTTGTGCCACCCTCTTGCTCACATTTTGAGCCATTGAAGAACAGGGTCATATCGGCCTAGGCCTTAGGCTCATCAGGATCTGGCGATTTCGAGATATGGAAGACCCCATCATCAAGTAGCTCCATGCTAAGAGGTTGATCGTCATCAAGAGGAGCCTCTACAAGATGATCGACGATGACCTGACATTTGATAGATTTTTTTGATGAATTCTAGGTCAAATTCTATTAACAACGTGATCCATTTTGTCATGCGACTACTATGATAAGTATGACTCATCATGTATCACAATAGATTCTCTTTCAACACAACATGCATGGTATGCCCCAACATATAATGACATAGCTTTATATTGGAAAAAACCACTGCTAAGCACAACTTCTCGACATATGCGTATCGAACCTCGTAACTGACCAGGGTGCAGCTAAGATAGTAAGTAGCCTCCTCTTTGAAAAACTCATTCTTTTGGACCAACATGGCCCCCAGTGTGATCTCAGCAGCTGAGAAGTATAAATAGAATGGTACTCCTGGTCAAGGAGGTACCAAGACTGGTGGAAAAACTAGGTATTGCTTATCTCGTCGAAAGCTTCTAGGCACTCGTCATCCCAGTGGAATGCAACTCCCTTATGCAAGAGTCTATTCATTTCTCGACACTTATCCGACAAATGTGCTATGGAGCATTTAATTGATACGATTTTTCCTTGCAGGCTTCAAACTTGCTTAACAGTGGTCGAGGGAGGCATTTCTAGGATAGCCTTGACTTTATTAGGGTCCATCTCGATGCCTCACTTGTAGACTATGAAACCCAAGAGTTTTCCATATGTGACACCAAAGACGCACTTCTTGGGGTTAAGCCTAACATTGTGCTCAATGAGGCGATCGAGGACTTTGTGTAAGACATCGGGATGCTCATGACGTAATAGAGACTTAGCCAATAAGTCATCCATGTAATCTTCCAATATCTTGTGCATGTAATCATGGAAGATGTATGTCATGGCTCACTGATAGGTGGTGCCAGCATTCTTGAGACCGAAGGGTATGACCCTATAACAAAATGTTCCCCAAGGCGTCATAAACGTTGTTTTGATCTAGTCGTCTAGGTTGATACGAATCTGATTATATCTAGAAGAACCATCCATGAGGGAAATCATTTTGTGGCCTACTATTGCATATATTAGTGCATCAATGCTAGGCAAAGGAAAATCATCCTTAGTACTCACTTTGTTTAGATCTCAGAATTCTATGCATATGCAAATTCTCCCATCAAGATTCCTGACAAGAACCATGTTAGACAACCATGGCGGGTAATATATGGGGATAACGAATCGGGCATCCAAGAGCTTTTGTATCTCATCCTTCACCATAAAGGCTACTATTGGATGCAACTTTCATAGCTTTTGCTTTACCAATTTGACTGTCGGGTTGAGTGTTAAATTATGCATGACCAGATTTGGGTCTAGTCCTGGCATATCCTTGTATGACCATGCAATAGCTTAATTTATATCCATGAGAATATGAATGTATATGGCTTACTCCTCAGGGGATAAGCCTTCCCCTAGCTTGATAAACTATGGATTATCTAGATCTGATCCTATGTCTCGATCAATCATTGGCTCTACTGACATATGTGATCTGTCCTCCAACTGATGTGGAGTAGGTATCAAGTGGATGTCATCTACTGAATTAAGATCATCGATGGGAACGATAGGTTCCTCTTCAGCATGAAAGACATCTTAAGTAAGTTTTGGGGTGAAATGAAACATCTAATCTCATGGCAAATACTCAGAAGGTGATGGTGGTGAATCAACATGATCCCAATTGATAGCATATAGGGAAAGGTGCAACAGCTTGGAAGGATCGCCTGGATTGTGGAGTGGTGTGGTCAAATCAATGGAGATCATGTTGATGGAATGAATTTGTTCTCCAAGACCACGGGTGAAGGAATCATTATCTGTATCACTTCCTACCTCCAAGTGTGGTGGTGGGGGGATAGGGATCACCAGATCCTATCTATGAATAGACTATAGGATGGGATCATTGGGCTCAAGGAGCTCCATGTGAGTCGGTGGGTCTAAAAAGATATGATCCAGATTAACTGGTCTTCCCCTTAAGCGTGGGCCAACGCGTAGCTGATGATACACCTCATATATGTCGATGGGTTGTTGACGATGGCATAAATAAGGACCAAGGCAGGCCCTCTCCATCTCATCCTCATCATCACTATCGTATATTAGTCCCTCACCTCTACCCATAGGAATTGGGCGATCTGGTAGATAAGGTCCCATATATGCTCGCTCCTCATAATCATCATCATGGATGAGGACTTCTTCACTCTCGTCCTGTGGTGCCCTTGGAACATGAGGATCGAGTAGTTCGAGCAAATATATGGCACCCTCACCAGGCAGTATGACTTCTTGAGGGTGGGTTGGATCTTCAGGAGGCAAGAGCTACTACCAAATGGTCTCATCGATGGGGAACATGCACATGAATTCCTCCTGCTCATCATCAATGGGGATGACCTACGAATGATCATTGTCCGACTCAAACGGGTTGTACGATGCTACCTCATAATTAAAGTCATCATGCGAGGTCCACTCATAAGAGGGGCCCTCATCACAAACTTGAGGACATGCTTGTGAGCTCTCACCTCTCTTAAAATGGGGGAGGATGTCACTAAGGATTACAAGGTTCCCATTCGATATCAGGAAATAGTCTCCTAATGAGTATATGGTGTGCGGGTTGGCGTAGGGGTCCCTAGCCAACTCGTCTCTCTGACCTATGCACAAGTGATCGATGCCATCCATGAGGACATCCAGGGGCAATGGGTTTTATGCCCTAATCCCAATTTATCATATGCCATCTAATATTACAGCTAAAAAGGGCTTGCATACCCTGCTCATATCTACCTAATCCAAAACCTTGCCAGTTGCATAGGTCAAAATACTTTAGCACGAATTCTGGGTTAGACAAGTAATCAATATACTCCTCAAAAGGCTCATCGTCTTCCTCCTCCTAGTGGTAGGGCTCTATGCCATAATCAAGGCCTCCATACATGAATTTTTTTTTATTAGGAGGCCTAAAGGCATGAGGGTGCCTCTCGAAAGGAGAGGCCTGCCCATGTCTTGCACGGACTCAACTGTAGCTGTTGCCATGATATTACAAATCATGTACTCCCCTAGACCCATACTATCCATCTCAACTATGATCAATAATCATGGTGAAGGGGGAAATAGGAGTGATTCTTGGGCCCATTCCATGATGGGCTCATCGACTGCCTGTTCCTCCATCGTGCTAGGCATTTCTTCATAGGAGATGGTGGAAACTGTTGGGGGAACCTCTTCGATGAGCCTCTTCTCGATGTCCTTCAACAATGGATCCATATATGAAAACGATGCCTATGAAGGAGATGATGATGAACATGGGATGGACTATGATGAAAGCCTCTCTACAGGATGGGGTGATGCCAGAATTGAACCCATATGAGACTTGTTCAACTGGAAGTCCAGATGAGGTGATGGTAGGATCGACTTAGGAAATTGTTGCACGAGGTTGCAATATTTGAAGGGCTCGAGGTCTGCCAAAACTACGTGAACCTGCCCTTCATACGTGTACTTCAGACACTGGTATGCAATTGATGGGACACACCTCATGTTCATGATCTAGGGTCTGCCTAGCAAGATTTTATATGCCATCTCATCCTTTATTATGTGGCATAATGTTAGAATCATCTTTTGCCCAACTTGAATGGGTAAGACAATTGTGCCAACTATCAAGCATATAGCATCATTGAATGCTTGGAGGGTGTAGGTGGATGCAACAATGTGTGTTACAGGTAGTTTGAGGTGCTCTAGTACTGTTGTAGTAATGATATTACTAGATGAAGCAGTGTCTATCAGAACCCTCTTGAATGGGGTTCCATTCACACATGTGATGATGTGTAAATGTGGATCCACCATGTCAACAGGGACTAGCCTTAGCTCATCTTCCCTGAACATGATGACTAGCTCGGTGCATTGGTGTACATGCCCCATGAATTTTTTTAAAGAATTAGCTTCTTGGGGTTGTAGCTCAATGGCTTTCAAAATCTCCATTAGGGCCTCCCTATGAGGTTGTGATTTTTGGATGATTTCGTAGATGGAGAGCCTAGACAATGTGGTCCTCAAAATTTGAGCAAGTTTGGTCTGAATCATGGCCACAGGCCTAGGCAGGGGAGTCCACACTAATGGTGGTGCAGCTTGTGAAGTTGACAGAATGTCGCTCGAAGCCGTAGGGGTTGTGGTTGGACTTGGGTACTTCTTGTTCTATGTCACAATGCTCACCATGCCCACAAATCCCTGCTTGGGATAGGCCTTATGGACCTCGTTTACTTGGGTTGTGGGCTTAGCCTACCCTCCATGGACTGGCAAGAGATCTTTGAAGACCTCCATCTATTGTTTGTTTGGCACCATGAGGTTATCTATCGTGAGAGACTTGTTGTCGATCAGGTCCTGCATCAAGTTCTTGAACTTGTAGCATCCAAAGATGTCATGACCCTTCTGTCGGTGGTACTTGCAATACAAGTCTTCCCGATAGCCTTTGTCTTTGGTGCATTAGGATCCATATGTCTACTCTCAGGTAGGTGGACCAAACTAGCCGCGTAGAGGCGGTCAAACAAGGAATCCATAGATTTTGTTATGGGCATAAATTACTGCTTGGGACGGCATTGTTGATTATGCCCTTGTTTTTGGTTTTCTTTCTCATAGTTCACAGGGGTGTGGCATGATACTCTGTCTTTTGAGGGTGTTGTGTTTGTGTCGGCCATGGAACACTGATGGGAACCTGATTGACCATGGTATGTTTCGGTTGCATTGTGTTGGTTTTGATGGTCTTGGTCCACTCCTTCTTGCGAGGTTTTGCAATCTTGCCATCTTGGATCTTGATTTATTCTATGGTCCTAGCTTGCACTAAGGCATCCTCAAGAGTGGCATATTACTAGAGTTGTAAAAGAAAGGATATGGGTCTCAAGCAGCTCTTAGTAAAAATTTGGGTTAACTCCGACGCAAGGAGTAGATAGGGCACTTTTGAAAGCATAGACCTCCATCTGTTTCCATAGTTGTTAACTGACTCATCATCATACTGCTTGAGACTGGCCAAGTCAACAAGTGTTGCCTTCCTCTTGGTATTGAAGGCGAAACATTATAGGAATGCATCCACGAGCTGGTCCAAGTTGTGGATGTTATGCTTTGGGAGTTGTGTGAACCAATCGGAGGCAGGTCCTGTGAGGGTGGTCATGAATTTTCTTAGAAGCAAGGCATCATGGTCCTAAATACCAAAACATTGGCTCAAGAAATGGGTAACATGCTCCTATGCATCCTCTTCCCCCTTGAATGTAGCCAATTGAGGCATCTTGAGTTGTTTTGGGTAGGGAGGCATAGGAACCAATGGATGCATAGGGTGACTGTGGAGCTGACGTAATGTAGGCTTTTGGGGCCCAGAGGTTCTATTATCGACTGACTCAAGACACTCTAGCAGTTCCTTGTAGGCATCGGAGAACTTGATCTCCTTCTCTTTGTTCTATTCCTATAGTGGGTTGTGAGGAACGTGAGGCCTGTTACGGGGTGGTTGCAGAACAACCCCCTTGCCTTGATATGGTGATTTTGCACGCTCTTCTTCTAGCTCATATCCATCATACTCCTCGTAAGGCATCTCTAGAGCTGGTCTATAAACCTGTGTGGTTTCCCATGGAGGCTACCATGCATCAGTCCTGGAAGTCAAATCTCGATCAGATCGGGGAGGTCTAGTAGGTAATCCTCTATAAGGTCTAGGCGACCTCTCTCTGACTAGGGGTTGTTGCCTTCGATATGTCTTTGCCCTATGATTGCTTGGGGTTGAAACCCGCTCATGTAGGGTCTTTTGGAACAACTCATTATTTTGACGTTGAATACGTTCTTTCTTGAGCTGATGTAGGTGGTCTAGTTGCTCTTTATCACATTGAATCTGTTTGAATTAAGCTTTGTGTTCTGCGTGTATAGCAACTGCTTATTGGACTTGTTTTGTCATTTAGGGTCTAGGTGGACTAGATGGTTCCCCTCGATCTCTTTCTCAATCATGGTGATTTGAGACCTCTATAATGTGCTTCCCTCTGTCAAGGTTGGCAGCGTTGACTTGTGACTCTAGTCAAGGCAGGTGCTCCTAATACTCAAGTGGTGCGGAGGTGCAATGCACCCACATAGTGACTTGCTCTTGATGAATGTCATGGATTTCCTCATATCTTCCCTCATGAACGAGGAAAGGTAGGGCTGAATTAGCTCACCCTAAATGATGAGCCTCATACTCATCCTAATATCTGGGCTCTCTAGCCCTAATTAGGTTGTGCAAGGGTAAGATGTGGTCATCATACCCTGACCAATGATCATTGTGGGGATCCGACCCTTGATTGGGTGCATATACTCTAATAGACATGTGAATGCATGGTACTACCCTATCTTTATGTGCCTCTTCACGCACTAGCTAGTCATCGTCAAAATGAGTGTTTGACGTGTCCATATAACGGGAGCAATCTCCTTGGGTTGGCTCTTGGTGCACGGGGCTATCCCATCGAGGGATCTCTTGGACACCTTGCTCTATCCTAGCTACCCATGGATTGGGGTGAGTGTCAGCCCTCCAAGGTGGTATGACCAAATCTCGGGGACTATAACAGAGACGACTTGTATCTCCATGTACACTCTTTGCAACGTCCGCCCTTGATTGGGCTTGGCTGTGGGTGAAAACCATTGTAAGAATGTCTATCAAACATTTTAATTTTTATCTTCCTTACGAATTTTATGAAATAGTCTACCAAAATGGAAACACACAATCAAAAATATTTTTATCTTTGTTAATAGATTAAAGGTGTGTCCTAAAAACTGGTTTTAGTGTATTTCAATTTTGTTGTAAAGAGACCTTGTGTCCCATGTTTGATAGTTGTTGAATGATATTCTCAAGTTAAAATGGATTTCACATGTATACTCGTAGCTTGAAAACCTGGCTATGAAATCTAGGTTACGTTATCCCACCTATGATGTGTGGTAATGAAGCCCACACACAGCTAGGGAGCACGGGTCCTACCAGTTCCTCACCCAGTTCACCCATAGTCTGTGATACACCTTCCCTAATGGTGATGCATTCTATAACCCATGGGCTATGACGGATCTTGGAACCGGCATTGGCAAGATGGATCGGGTTCATGGGATTTGAGCCAAGTGGATGAAGATGAAACCCACCGTCACGTGAGCTCTACCAAAGGTTGGGGATGAATTATAACGTGTTAGTGTTTAAGTGGATCATGGTGAGTGTGATTTCTTTTAATCCAAAAGAAAGTAAAAAAGAGAGCATTCAATGATTTTTTTTTTTTTACAAAATGCAAGCTCAAATACAATGTTTTACTTTTAGAAGATGGAAATATGAAATATGGAAGCCACTACACTAAGCATAGTAAAGAAACCCTAAATTAAGACCCACCAATGGATGAGTGAAAAGAAATCAGGCCAAAGGAGATGCAATCCTAATTATGATTTTCTACTCTATGCATTTTTTATAAATTTTGCATTTTTCATAATGAAGTTGTGACAGTTTTCTACTTTCCTACTTAAGCACATAAAGCAAAAATGAACAGAAAACAAAGTTCTGTAAATGCAAAACAGGAAGAAAGTGTTTCATATCCTATGTCTTCTCTGCCATTGTCTATTGGTTCTGAAACCTAGCTTATAAAACTTGCTATTTTCTATTCGCTCCAGGGTGGGACGGATTTGAATCCATCCCAGGGCAGCACAAATAGCAGTCCCAAGTTCACTTGGGTCTGGAGCAACTAAAACCTGCAACAAAAAAAGGTGAAATTGAGTCAACAAACCACCTAAAAAAAAAGTGACTGGGTCCCACCATGATTTCCACTATAGCAATGGAAAAATGGTGCACCCCAACCGAAGCAACAGAATTTGTAAATGTGTGTTAAGTCCTATGAAAGCAAATAACAAAGCATGCAAAGTAAATGACAATGTATGACAAGAAATAAAGTGAAATGGGGAATTCTCCTTATAAAATAATACCAAATTCAATTACAATGCATCCCTTTGAGGACTTGAATCACTTGATACAATCTGTTACAAAAATATTTCTAAGAGATCAATCTCCCAAAGAACGTGGTGCACATCCATTGTTCTTTCGCATGCCTACACTTAAGGTGGGTGGGCTCAATGTCACCGTTGCTTACATCAATGTAATCCTTGTCCTCCAATGTATCCTCTCATGTTTTGGCACCTATATTTACACACAGTAAAACAAAATAATATCAAAAGCATCTAGGTATGATTCTAAAACATGTAATTCCCACAGCCTAAAAGGCGCACATAAGGTAGAGGTATCAAATGAGCCCTAAATGAAATAAAACTCAAGAGTGATATGAAATATGTGATTTTGGGATGATATCACCTAATTTTGTAAGTTTTGGAATCTTGGTCGCTGCGTTCGATCCCATCGTACTTTGTGAACCTCAAAAAGGCAAACGAGCAATTTCTCTACCTATACATGTTAGAAACCTACAATATTTGGTCAGTAAGCATAAAATTACATTATAAGGAGAACCATGTGATCAGATTCTAGAGATCCTACTCAAATTATCCTACATGCAAAAGTGGGACCCGCATACATGTAAATCGTAAAATGGTGATATCTCGGCCGATACAAGTTAGAATCCAATAAAATTTGAAATGTAGTATCCTAGAGATATATTAAAAATATTTTTAAAATTATGTATATATATCTATTCATCTGGGATGGGACGAATTCAACTGTCACAAATTGGGGGGGTGCCCGAGGGCAAGACGCTCGCCAAAATCTCCCAAATTTCTATGCCAATCCAATGTGGGTTGATGGAAAACTAGGGGAGAAATATTTTAGGCAGATTAGATGAGGTATTCGAACAATAAATTCAGGTTTTGGAGTCAAATTGCACCTTATTTTTCCACCCGATAACCTCTCTCACTAAGGAGAAATTATGGATGAAAAGGACACAATAGACATGAGGCAATAACTCGGTAGCACTTCGTTGCGATTCCTAGCCATGACCTCCTCTACGTGGATGAGAATGCCATCCAATTTATAGACCTAGAAGGTCAAATGTGCAAAAGGCATGCAAGGGCATGCGAGGCCAAAGGGGACATTTGTCCATCAGGGCAACATGCATTGGTGGGGGAAGAGAATCTTCCCAAAATGGCCTCATTGATGGGGGCTATCATATGCATGCCCTGGGTTCTAACCTATATGTCTCAAGGAGAAGGGCAAGTGGTAATTTTTGGCGGTCGCTTGTCTAGGTTTGAATTTTTTTTGGTCAAACCTGCTATTCACTCCACCCCAGGACGAATGTTGTATTCACTCCGGGGTGGGATGAATAGAAACTGCTATTCGTCCTGGGGTGGTACAAATAGGAACTGAGCCTCAAAAAGTCCCTAATTGGCCTAGGAACCTTCCAAAATTATTTTGGGAGTGGTTAGAACCACTGCTTGACCTTTGAGGGCTGCCTTAAGGGATTTGTGTATCAATTTTGTCAATGCCTTGGTAGCATAATCGGATTGGTGTTGTTTTGGTGTCTACACAAACTTCGAAGTTTATGTTGCCAAAACTATCATTAAAAATAATTTTTGTATTACAAAGTACAGTTTTTGTTGAACCTAACACTCCTCATCACAATGTAAGTGAACCTAGTACCTAGTGATATTCTCTATAGCACCTAGGGGTTTAAGTGACTTGTTATCCATGCATTATGGTAAGATAAGAAGGTCACCATAAGGACACTTATCATTGCTTGTTGTTGGATCTTATTTCTAACATTTGTATCCTGTCCACACACATCAAAGACTATTTTGGAAAGTAGATTATCCTTTATACCATGACCTTTGCATATAGGTGCTCCTCACTAATGGAGTAGTCTCAAAGATGTTCATGACCATGACCCTTCTGATGTGATCCATAGACATTACATGGGTACTCCTCACTCATGAAGTTGTTATCTCTTCCTTCAAAATACCAAGACCCTTCCATTATGATCTTAGCCATCACATGGTTTGGAGTTGTCTTTTCCCTCTAGCAGCTCATCTCTCAGTGGTTATTAGCAATTACCCTTTTTAGCTTAACAAATGTCTTCACCAACAAGACACATCAGACAACACTACATTATTTCTTTCACATCAGCTTCTACATTTTCTTTATTGGATCCTATGCCTCTTTCAGATCTTGCTTCTCTTTCTCTCCTCTTCTCTAGATTCTCCTTTCCTGTTTGTATGCATTGGGGACCAATGCATCTACAGTGGGGAGGAATGATACAATATGGAAATAATTGATGCCTAAAAGGAATTTGTTTGTAAATTATTAATACCTTCTAAAAGGAATTTCACGTGGCAAGCATATCACATGTGCATATTTAATGCACTCTTATCCTTATCCCTTGCCACATATGGTAATGAGCCCATGGTTTGGCTCATACCATGGTATTATAATAGGCATATCATGCCTATAAATTTGCATGTTTATCAATAAAAAAATCAATCTGAAGTATTTTCTTGTAAACCTATATCAAGAATGCTTATTTCCCTTGGAATTGGTACCTAGTGAATATCCAATTGTTGCATCCCAATGACTTGTTGAGACCCATGAAAAATGGGATGTAATGTAGAGGACATGTTGAGGAAGCTTTCGATTCCATTTATGGTATTTGTTAAGACATTAACCAACCTTTATTGTTTCTCATGATCGGTATGCAAACCAAAATCAATAATATCAAGAATAGTATTACCACTTGGAGGGGTAACAAGAGTGAGAGGGTTATTGGGAGGAGGGGAGGAAGGAGTGGTATTGGGATGAGGTGAAGCCACGGTGTTTAAAGAAGAAAGAATATGATGATCAAAACTATTGATATTTGAAGGAGTGTTGTGATGCTTGGATTTCTAGGTTAGTGTTTCTTTATGCTTATACATACATCATTTGAATGATCAATGTGTTACAATAAACCATTGATTCACAATCAACTAATAAGAGTAGCAGGTTTGTTCATACATAAGGGGTAAATACAAAACCCAAAAATATCCTTAGAGCACTAGTGAAAAGTGTTGTGATAAATACTTCATACTTTAATTAGCTTTAAGAGAGATCACAAAGAGATAGGTCTTATACAAGGGTCCCAACATAATCAAGTCCTATAAATTATTGTTGGAAATACACCTTGTTTTGATCAACTTAAAGAGACAATCACAATGGTATAAGTCTCCCACAAAGGTCCAGCCACACTTGATCATAAAAAGAATGTAACAATAATGAACTCATAGTCTTGTAGAAGAAAAATGTGCTAGCAGATGAGATAAAACAATTGATGAAAATTTACCAACTAAAAAGAAGCAAAACTAATTGGTAGATTTTCTAGAATGGTTCACTTTCCATTATATTGTAAAATTGCACTACCATAGGTAGCCAAGATTAATGCTATGATACCACTTATAATAAAACAATTTCAAGAAATATAGTAATGACAATAGTAATTCAATAATGTATGATAAACATCCATTGATAAAAATAGATTCATATCCAATGTCATAAATTCAAATAGCAAATAATCAAATCAAGATTCAAATAAATACAAATCCTTAACCACTTAGAGAGGGTGAATTTTGTTAGCCACTTGGAGAGAGTGAAGTCGTGACTAAGATTCAAATATGAAAGATTATTCCAACTACAACCTAACTCTTCCTATTTGTAGACTAAATCAATATTAACCATAACTCTAATACTCAAGGGTCGACTATTTAAACTTAGGATCAAAGCTAATAAAAATAAATATAGTTGACATGGTTATATTGGAGTTGTTACACAAATTTTATTTAAACACATTATTCCATATGATCAAATAATTTTTTTTTTTTTTGGTAATTATAATAATAGATTAATTGTGGGTTTTTATAAAGGATCCCAAAACCTTATGTACAAAATCAGACTTGCTAAAATATATTTCATGTCGGATGGCTGGGTAAATAGAGCAGTTCATAAAAAGGATAGGGAAATACAAAATGCCCGAGGGCCCCAGAAGACGCGAACAGTCCTAGAAATCTTGATCTTGAAATACATTAAAACAAAATAATAGCCAAAGACAATATATCAACAAACTTTGGGAGAAGACCTATGATACAAATTCTTCATCATGAGGGAATATCTGCCTTGGCCAAACTGTCCACCTCAGTTGGGAAACGAGAACGCCAAACAAGCCCCTCAGAACCAGCGGGCCTCGGGTTGCCTTTAGCAGCCCTGTAAAAATTAAGTTTGATCCACCCCAAAGGAGGTTTGGTCCAAGTGACCTCCCTGCGGGCATTCATTGAGTCAACTCTGGGAGAGGAGCCAAGGTCCAGTCTTTTGAAAATAATTGCCTCCCAAGGATTGTGAGGGCGGGAGCTGGGAATAGTTTTTGAATTCTCGACAGCAAAGGATAAGGCCCACTGGGCAACAAAGGGAGCCATTCTAGGGATCTTGCCGAAGACTCTAGCATTATGCTCCAACCAAATTTGCCAGATGGAATGGTGAAAGGCAACCTCACAAAGGAATCGAAGCTTAGAATTCTTAAAGGGCTTGGGCCATTAGAGGAAGGCATCTTTAAGGGAGCGAGGGGAGCACCAGATTACTTGGAAGGAATACAACACACAGCTTAGAACCGAATGGTAAAATGGGCAATGCAAAAATAAGTGATCGGATGCTTCACAGTTAGCTAAGCAAAGATAGCACCTGTTGGGAATTGCAAGGCCTCTCTTGTGGAGATTGTCTATGGTAAGGGCTTTGTTATAAAATGTAATCCAACCAAAGTAATTTATCTTAGGAATAATCCCTTTCCTCCAAATTGCTTTCCACTAGGGGTCCACAGCAGCCTCACACGACAGAAGATCATAAGTGAACTTAACAGAAAACCACCCATCCTGCGTGTTGCTCCAAATAATTTTGTCGTCTCTTATGATCAAAGGAATTAACACCAATTGGAGGACACTATACAAGAAATTCACCTCATTATCAAACCCATCCACCATCAGAATTTTCCACCAAGGGGGAAGGGAACTCCGGTCAATGCAATCCGAAACCTTGAGATGACTGTTTGGATCAATCTGGGCCCTCAAGCCAGCCAAGTTTTGATTTACAACAAGAGCTTCATCTGTAGCCCACCTGTCTCTCCAAAAAAGGATCGTCGAACCATCCCCCAAGATCCAACGAGCACCCCTGTTAATCACCGAATGGCCCTGAAGCACCGTCTTCCAGAAAGCCGAAGCTTCATGAGGAGACTCAGCTTCCAGGAGAGAATTTTCCCCAAGATACTTTCTTTTAACTATATTGACCCATTCCGTCAGTGCATTAATAAGAATTCTCCAAGCATGTTTGGCAATTAAGGCAGTGTTCATGAGCCTGGATCTTCTCAAACCCATGCCCCCTTGGTCCTTTCGAATGCAAACCTTATCCCACGCCACCAGAGGAATTTTGGATTTTTCTTCGTTCTTTGGACCAGAGAAAATTCCTTTGAATCTGCTCGATTTTGGAATGGATAAACACAGGAAGCATGAAAACAGACATGAAATAGGTGGAAATTCCTTGAAGACAGGCTTTGGTGAGGGTTGCCTTCCCAGCTTGAGATAGCAATTTGCCTTTCCAAGTGCTGAGTTTCTTATGAATCCATTCCAAAATTGAATTCCAGATGTTCCCACCTCCATGCCCATTGCAAACTAGCGGCAACCCCAAATAAGTTGCAGGCAAGGAATCAATAGTGCATTCGAGAATTCTGGCAATGCGAATTTTCCTACGTAGAGGGGTATTAACAAAATAAATTTTGCTCTTCAAATAATTAACTTTTTGGCCAAAAGCCTTCTCATACCGAGACAAAATGTGCTTGATAGATTTGGCCTGAGTGACAAACGCTCCAGTGGATATGAGTGTGTCATCCATAAACTGTTGGTGAGTGACAGGATCAACTCTGGAAGTAGGTAGAATGCCAAAAATCTTGCTTCAGTGGAGGGCTTCATTCAAAGACTAGCTAAGGACCTCTGCCAAAAGAATGAATAAAATAGGAGATAGTGGATCACCTTGTCTGAGGCCGCGAGCACTCTGGAAGAATCCAGCGGGGGACCCGTTGATCATCACATAAAAGGATAGAGTGGAAATGCAACTGTTCACAAGGTCAATCCAATGATGATGGAAGCCCAACTTGCAAAGGACAACACAGAGGAACCTCCTGTCCACTCTGTCAAAAGATTTATTCATGTCTAGTTTAAGGAAAAGCGTAGCATTCTTGGAACATTGGGAAGTATGGAGGGTTTCATGAATAGTAATGATGTTGTCAAGGATGTTTCTACCCTTAACGGTGCTCCCCTAAGCTAAACCTACCAAAGAGGGGAGGAGGGATCTCAGACGATTGGCAATGGTCTTGGTAAGAATCTTGTAGAAAACATTGTAGAGGCTTATGGGACGATAGTCAGAAAAACTTTTGCAGGCGGGCGACTTAGGAATGAGAGCTAGGAAGGTAGAGTTGAGCTTCGGATGGATGGATCTTGATGCTTGGATTTCTAATATAGCCTCGCAGACATCAAGCCCCACAACATCCCACATAACTTGAAAGAATCGGGGGGAACCCATCAGGCCCGGGGGCCTTATCTAGTTGCATGGAAAAAAGAGCATCCTTAATCTCAAAATGGGAAAAAGGTTCTAGGAGTTTAATACTTGCCTCATGGGGGAATTTGGTAGGGAAATTAGCAAGCAAGGATTTTTGAACTTGGAGGATGCTATCAGGAGGAGCACCCAAAAAATCTTGGAAGAAATCGACTGCTTCACTTTGAATTTCCTCAATCTCCCTGGTAGTGCGCCCATCCTTACACAACACCTGTCTGATCTTGTTGGCCCCCCTGTGTCTCATGGTAGATGCATGGAAAAACTTCAAATTTGAATCATCGCTCTTCATCCAGAGATCCCTGGACTTCTGACGCCAAAACGTTTCCTCACTGGCAAGAATGGAATGATAGTCCACCAGGAGGCTCCGTTCCTCCTCTTTGAGGCCTTCAGAATACCCTTCGACCTCCATCTTTTCCTCTAAACTCTTCAAGCGCTTAGAGATGGACCTTTTAGACTCAAAAATGTTGCCAAAAACCTCCTTATTCCATGCCTTTAAGTTCTTTTTAATCATATTAAGTTTTAGGGCTAGTCTTTTGGACGCTGAACCAACCACCGTCACCTGCCACCATTCCAAAACCAATTGTTTGAAATCCTTGTGGGAAATCCACATGGACTCAAATCTAAAAGGGATCTTAAACCTAGGCCTGCCAGTGGCCTCTAACAAAATGGGATTATGGTCCGACTTGATTCTTGGAAAAGCTGAGAGAGTTGCAGCGCCGAGGAAGGGAATAGCTTCATGGGAAATGAGGAACCAATCGAGTTTGACCTAGATGAGATTGCTCCCAATCCTCCTGTTGTTTCAGGTGAAGGATGCCCCCTTAAGTTTGATGTCTAGCAGATTATTGGACAAAACAAAATCTCTAAAATCCTCCATGCTACAGCTGGACAACTCAGCGCCTCCCTTCTTTTCAGAGGGATGAATAGGGCAATTGAAATCCCCTCCCACAACCCACGGGAAGTCACTAAAACTTTCCCTCATCAGAGATATGGTTTTCCACAACTCATCTCACTCCGAAGTAGAGTTCGAGGCATAAACATTGGTCAAAATCCATGAAAAATTATCAACCTTGGAGTGAAATAGGACATTGATAGTCCTGCTGGAAGCCGATAGAAGACTACCCTTGACCTTGTCAGAGTCCCACAGCACCATGAGACCACCTGCAGAACCTATTGCAGGGCTGGAAAGGAATTTGGCCTTGGCCCAAATGGCCCTGGCAACCTTGACAGAGGCAGAGGCATCAGACTTAGTCTCCTACAAAATGAGGATGGATGGGTTAGACTTCTTTCGGAGATCGGCCACCACCCTATGTTTGGCCGCTTCGTTAAGACCTCTCACATTCCATGAGAGGATTTTCATCTGGACATTTTAAAGACTTTCTTGCCTCCCTTTCCCTACTGGATGGGAGGTTTTGGGACAGGTGAATCACCCACCAGGGAGTCGGAATCTTCTTGAAAAAGCAACCGCTAGGATCCATTTGCAATGTCTGTTGCCATTTCCTTATCCCTTCTTTCTTTGTTAGGAGGTCACCCCTATTTTCTTTCATAGCCGAAATCCACCCCTTGCTTCTAGCTTCTAGTGTTTCATGGACTAATGTTGCCATGTTGTTCGTCCCTCTTGGCCAGCAGATACTCTTCCAGTAGGGACTCGGGAGGTTTCTGGTTTTAACAGATAGGGGAATCAGCCTGAGCAGACATACAGGAAGGAGACTGATCCTTTTCCACTTGAGGTTCTGTTTGGGAACTTGCATTGCACAGAATAGCGTTCGACTCGAGGAGAACCCCAGAAGGATCTAGAGACTCAGGCACTGTCACTACAGGGTGTTTCGGTTGTTTTCCTTCTTGCTTCGAGGGGTTGCCAGAAGCCCCACCCTTCATCCCCAATTTTTGAAGAGGACAATTTGACTAAAGATGCCCCTGGGAACTGCACCGAGGGCACAAGGCCGGTCTATTTTCGTAGTTAATGACTTTCTAATGAAGAACGGAGCCTCCAGACTGAAGAGTGATGGAGGATGGAAGGTTCGCCTGCAAATCCGCCAGGACACAGAAGTGAGCTTGGAAAAATCTAGTTCGGGCCCGAGTGGGAGGGTCAATGATGACCAACTCACCAATGGAACGGGCGATACCCCTGATAACATTTTCATGCCAGCAGAAAAGAAGAAGGTTCGGTAGCCTAACCCATATTGGGGCAATATTAATACTCTGGGTTTCGGGGTTAAAATGCATCCCCCACTTCCTGAGGAAGAGACTCCTACGTCCCAGAAACCAAGGGCCCCCAGCCAAAATTTTACAGTAATCCTCCGCATTATTCAGCCTAATTGTGAAAAAACACCGGGATAGGGCAGCCAGATCCATATGACCCGAGGTCCGCCATTTTCCTGTCGCCCACCTGCGGATGGTCTCCATATCGGGACGCCCTCTAATAAACTTCCTGATTAGGGTAAATTTTTCAAATTCGATGAAACTTGATAGGATTTCCTCCGGGATGTCCAGTTCATCCTCGTACGGAAAGAGGTCCTTAGTGAAAATACCATTTGGGGTTTCATAAGCCGCTACCTCTGCATACGATTTCTGTTGGCAGTCTCTCCCTTTGTCAGGCGGATCCTTCCCGTGTCTACCTCCGTCTTCGGGTAACTCCGTCGAGCCTCCAATATCTGACTGCCCTCCCTACACCTTGTTGCAGCCATCCAACTTGCCAGTGCCCAGGTTCATAGTGCTGGCGCTCCCGCTCCTGTGCCCTCCCGCTGCTACCTTCCCGCTCATCGTTGTCGTCCCTCAAATAAATTATCAATAATTCTTATACAACATTTGTTTAAACAAATTAAAACACCAAGTTACATTGCATTTTATGAAAGCATAAATAGATTTAATGAAAACCATCAAGTCATCTTATCATTCACTCTAATCATTATTGCATTAATAAGGCATACTCATTATAAAATTAAGTATGTTATATGCATCTAAGTGTGATGTGTGTGTGTTTACGATATTTTTCTCTATCATTTACTATTCAACATCTACATTATTTGTCCCAATGACACCCTCCTTCACATGATAATTGATCTTCTCAAACACTTAGACCATAAGATAGTATTTGGTCTTTAACAAAGGTAAATGAAAATAAATTAAAACTCCAAGTTACATTGCATTTTATGAAAGCATAAATAGATTTAATGAAAACCATCAAACCATCTTATCATTCCCTCAAACCATTAGTGCATTAATAAGGCATACTCATTATAAAATGAAGTTTACTATATTCATCTAAGTGTGGTACTCATTATAAAATAAAGTGTGGTGTGCATTTATGATGTTTTTCTCTATTATTTCACTATTCAACATCTACATTCTTCTTCCTAATAACACCCTCCTTCACATGATAATTGTTCTTATCAAATACTTATACCATAAGATAGTATTTAGTCTTTAACAATGGTAAACATATTGTACTCTCATTTGGGAGATGTAACAACCCTCCTTGCACGAGTATTGATTATAGAATAATTATAAGTTGCACTTACTTTTTCTATCGAGTGTGGTACTATTGATAGTCACTATGTATGCAAGACTTGGTACGGATCTTGGATGTGTGGAAAAGGTCAATGAGAAAAGGTAAGTGGAGATAGGATGATTGGATTATGAGTACATGGAAGCTCACGCTTCACATATCATGTAGGTGCATAGTAAAAGACTTGCATTATTGCATTATTGCATGAGATATATTTTGAATGGTTGTTTTTATTTGATATAAATTAATACATATGTTTCCTTCGTTGTTGGCAATGACAATGCTCAAGGGCATGGGAGCCTTATTTTTTTATTGAGAAACTGGTAAATTAAAAGTTTCTTATAAGTTTGGTATTAAAATTGGAAGGAAACTGAAATAATAATAATATATAGTAAGTAATAATAATAATTAAAGATAGTAATCTAGGGACATCAATATGAAATTAGAATAAACTTTACTATATTATATTTTTGTGAATGAGTGGGTTGTGGCGGTTGTAACAAGTTGGTAAAAAGGAGTGTAAAGATCATAATTACGTTTTCAACCCTTCTATGATTCCTCGAAGGGGAGAATGAGGGAGTTGGTTAACGGATATGGAAACCATTTTTAGTTTACATTGCATGTTGATAAAAAAATAAGTCTTATTTTTGGAAGGGGAATGTATGTGGAAAAACAACAAACTAGAAAATACAGAAAAAAAAAACAATAGAGAAGAATTGAGTGGCTCTTTCAAACTGGTTTTGTTTGCATGATGAGTTAGATTGTTGAGGTACAAGTTGCAAGTTGGAACCCCTAAATTCTTGTTTGTTAGTTTGTTTTAAAATGATTGCTTTTGATTTTTTAATGAAATGGCTATGTAGTGAAAAATAGCAGAATAATTCTTGTATACAAAACTTCCAACTACAACATAGACAATTATGTCAAGTGGTTGAACATAGATTAAATGGATTAATGTTAACAACTAGCAGTGCTTGTAATAGCTGATAATGCATCTTGTGTGATTGTAAAATGAAGAATTCTGATGCTACTAAAATATTTTATTAACTTATGTTGTATATGATATCTACCTAGAAAAAAAAAAGTGTTGCCTGAATATAGAATGGGTCATTCGTTGTTGCTTGAAAAGTACATGATGGCTTTATAATTCGGCATTATTACAGTTGTTTGTAATAGAAAAAGAGCACAGAAAATCATGCTTTCTTTTGTATGTAAATACTATACTTTGTCTTGCATGAAGCCAATGACTATGCAATATTTTGTATAAAATAATTATGCTTCATCTTGCATGAAGTCAATGACTATGCATTTCTAGGTAGATCAAATGCTTGAATATTACTCTATTTCACCGTGCTTCCTGGATAGAGTGAATACAAATGAAAATTATTATCTATCGTGTTCTCTGGGTAGAGTGTGCGTATGTGAATGGTCAAAACTCCTTTAGAAAATGCATACATTTTAGTTGCATGCAATTGAATATGAGCCTTTTTGATCCCCAATATGAAAATGAAATCAATTTTCTCATTTTGGAATGTTTTCTGAGGAGTGAAACATGCACTGCAATACCAAGAAGGGTGGATAAATGTCTGAGTGAGGACTGTTATAGTGAGTCATCCAAGACTTATTAAAAGAACCAGTTTTGCTATGTAGGCACAACAAAGCAATGCAATATTGAAAATGATTCCTTAAAAGAATTTTCCAAGGACCAGACAAGTCCTTACATGTAATTCAGTTCTTGCTATGTAAATGGAAACTAATATAAATGATTTTTTGTAAATAGAATTATATTTTAGTTCATAGAAGCTGGAACGTATGGCCTTGGGCTAGCAATATGAGATGTTTATATATATATATAAATATAAACTATCAATCTCATGAAATGTTACCTTACGGGTGCATTTAGTAAATATGATAATCTTTTGATAATGTTGAGAGTGTCATTCAATTTGTAATTGAATGAGGCGAGTGGAAAATAAATGCTAGGAAATCATTTCGGTAGCTTCTTAAACTTATATCCTATGGTGGCCTCAATAGATGAATGCTTATATTTTGTGACGGTTGTCTCAGTGAAGTAATTTTGGAGAAGGTTAACATGTTGTAAAAAAAAATATTACAATATTTATTTAGTATTTTGCTTGAGTCCAATGAAAACCCTTGAAATAGAAATATTTTTCTTAGCCTTGCTAGAGTCGAAACAACAAACTTGTGTTGAATGTATTATAAGATGATTACCTATGAACCAGTTGTATCTTAGTCTGGAAATGAGAAGGTAGAATACCTGTATGTTAAAAAAAATGGCACACTATTGTATAATTAAAATACACTTTAATTTAGTTGGGCAGTAATGTATAAACTCTTTACTTTAGATCTGAAATGATAGTTTCACATTGTCCTTTTGTTCCTTTGCGGGTTAGCCGACTAAATAAATGAAATTGAAACTTAATATTTAGAGCTTGGTATAGCTTTTTTGACTAATTGATGAGTATGGTGATCTATAATTGTTGCATACCCTAAGTTGATCTTAGGTAAATGAAAACCTTATGCTAAATATTATGTATAGGAGTGATAACTTTTCATTTAAACATTTTCAGGTTGGTTGGTTTTGTAATTCAAACCCTTGTGATCCTTTGTTTGAGATGGTTATTTATTTAATAGGAAATGTTAGTTTTATTTAATCTAGTATATGTTTATCTAGGTTGAGTTTTGAGTTTATTAAGGGTTTCTTTATGAGAATCCTTAGGAGTAATACTTTAAACTAATAAGGAGTTTTACCTCAGAATTCTTATATTAAACCTTGAATTATGACTAGATGAAAATGCTAGTCGAGATATTTATACTAATTGGAAGTTTGTTTATATAAGTTAAAACCTCCTTTAGAAATATGATTCCTAAAACCCTTTATTTGATACCTTAACAAAGGAAGTTGAAATGTAAACCTTATGAATTTAACTTGGAAGTAAATACCATAGATTGTTTCATAGGGAAGGTATGACCATTAATATACACCCAATATCATTGAGATGCGGGTATGCATACAATAAAAATTGAGAGCAATTGTACTCTAATAGAATCATTTAGAACATGTGACAAGGTCAGAACTTGTAATGAGAGGTGATATGGTACGACACCTCTAGGTTGCTACTCAAAAAGTACTATGATAAGTCCCATGTCCATTTGACTTAGCTAGTTAAGCCTCGACATTTTGTATGGGATGAATGATTAGGAGTCATAATGGGAATGTGTAATCAAGTCCAAGGTCAGGTATTGACATGGCTCTAGTTGACTCTGGGTATAGGACAGTCATCTAGACACTAAGTATATGCACACTAACCCATTTTCATACACATAAAGAGGTGTCCATATGAGTAGTCTCCTAAACATGAAGCATTTTAGGTGTCTATAGTATGCTAACTCTTTTTCATACACATAATGGAACAAGTCAATTAGTTAGTCGAAGGTTCAGTATGTTAAGGGATGGGGAAATATGCGTCCACCCTTTAGGTGTTATGGGCCCTAGAGGATAACCCCAATCATGGTTCGACCCTCATGCTAGAACATGAGGATGATAAATGAGGTAATTCAAATCTACAAAATGGTACCTTTCACGAGATTTGGTGAATCTCGTCCACTTGGGTGGTTGTCTACAAGAGTCTTAAACCCAAAAGTGGTATGATATACCTATACTAATTTAAAAGTATAATATTGAATCATTGGGTGAAATAAAATATTGTGAATATGAAAGCATTTTTAGAGTTGAGAATATTAAATTTAGGGAAAAAAAATTACCCTATAAAATTTGCTTGGTTTATTTGAAGGTACAACTAGGTGGGTAGACTTGGGTTGTTACATATGGTATCAGAGCAAAAAATATCTTAATTTTTAGACTCTGAATAAATATTTTTGTCTAGATCAATGTAAACCTATTAACTTACTTATTTCACCTACAGGTCAAATGGCACAAATGTTGTAGGGTGGGTCTTTAAGGAATCCTGCAGGAGGCAAGGAGGAAGAAGCCATCGAAAGACCTATAGGATACCAAGGTCAAGAATAATATGAGAAGGTCTTCAACTTCAAAGAAGGATGAAACAATTGAATGAGCCTCCTCTAAATGATACTGGTAGGGAGGAAGAAAACCTTGCAAAAGTTATGCAATTATTAAAAACACACATGGAACAACAAAGGGAAGATATGACACAATAGAAGACTCATATGGACCAATAGTAGGAGTTGATTATTTAACAACAAAAAGTTATAGAAGACTTGACTAGGGGAAGAGAAACTAGAATAGGCAGGGCAGAGGAAGTACCTAGTGAACCTGCAGGATCTAGTACTGGTAGGGCCAGAGTGAGTAAAGAGTTGGATAGGAACCTTAATAAGGTCGTAATATCCAAGTTTAATAGGAAAGGTGATGGTGATGTAGCAAAAAATTGGCTAAGTGAAATAGAGTCATACTTTTCCTAGTGGTTTTGTCATCTAAATCCAAAACTGCATTGGCAGTTATGAATATGACTAAAGTAGCCCTAGATTGGTGGAAGTCCTATAAGAAAGGGCATAATTTTTAAGCCATAGACCTCAAGTGGGAGTATTTTGTTAAGGAATTCAGGGATAGGTTTTTAACCAAGCAATATTATGTGGAGAAATTTGGTGATTTTTCTAATCTACAATAAGAAACTATGTCAGTACGATATTATCAACAAAATTATATTCAATTGCTAAAATATGCATCCCAATATGAAAGTAATGAAGAGATTAAGGTTCAAAAAATTATTTTAAAATTGCATCCTAGAATCATGACAGTGGTGAATATACACAACCTTGTGGATCTTCCTACAACTTTTGATTTGGCACGAAAAGAAGAAGCAAATCAGGAAACTAGAAAAACATACTTTAATTATCAAAATTTATATGAAAAGGAAAAATATGAGCTCATTTTTAGAAATATTTTTGGGTTTATGAAGTGGGAAAAAGAGAAAAACGAAAAACCTAAAGGAGAAAATCAGAATAGACAAGGAGGCAAAAATAGAGATAAGTTTTAGGCAATAAGTTTAGGAGGGATGGTAGAGAGTTTTCCAAAATACAGGATCAGAGACCAATAAATTAGGAGAAGACTAGGCAAATTGTACCTTAGGATAGGAATGAGAATAATAATAGGGTAAACGGAGCCCCTCCAAATGGATGTTACATTCGCTAAGGAGTTTATTATGCCAACAAGTGCCCCCATAGAGTTGATCTTCGTCAGAAAGCCCTAGAAGACACCACCCATAGGATCTTTGCGATGACATGTAGTCCTATACTTGGTGGCCAAGTTACTCCATTTTTGCTTAGTGGTATAATTTTTTATAAAGATATGCATATTTTTATAGATAGTGGATCAACTGATAGCTTTATTTCCACTAGATTAGTGAGGGACATACCTGAAAGACCTGGGGTTTTCACTAATGGTTGGAAGGTAGAGTACAGGTCAAGATAAACCTATCAATTCAACCAATATATTTTTGACCCTCATATAAATTTACCACAAGGAAAAACTAATTGGCATTTGTAAGTGGCACCTTTATATGCTTTCGACATCATTCTTAGTGTTGACTGGTTAAAAGCCTATAAAGCTCTTCTGAATTTTGAGGAAATATGGGTGGAGTTTTTGGATGTGTCTAATAAAAGGATTAGGATTCATTGTGGTTGTGGTGAAATTGGACCACATTTATTAATTGCAATGCAGATAAAGAAAGACATTAGGAAGAAAGGAATGGTTTTTGTAGTTAAAATTAATAAGAAAGAGGAAATCAAGATGGGATAGGATCTCTTTCAAAAGCATCATGTCTTGGGAAATTTCAAGGATGTGTTTCTAAAGGACATTCCAAAGTTACCTCCTTAAAGGGAGTTTGATTTTTCTATTGAATTGCTACTTGGAGCTGCATCCATTGCAAGAGCATTGTATAGAATGACTCCTATTGAGTTGCAAGATCTTAAGATGCAACTTCAAGATTTATTGGAAAAATGGCTAATTAAGCCTAGTGTGTCGCCATGGGGAGCTCCTATTTTTTTTGTTAAAAATAAAGATGGTACCTTAGGGATGTGCATAGATTATCGGATGTTGAATAAGGTTACTGTAAAAAATAGGTACTCGTTACCAAGAATTGATGATCTCTTCGATCATCTAAAGAGAGCAACCATCTTCTCGAAGATTGACCTAAGTTCTGGTTATCATCAGTTAATAATTTGGGAAGAAGACACTTCTAAAATAGTTTTTAGAACAAGGTACGAACATTTTGAGTTCACAGTCCTAAATTTAGGGCTCACCAATGTCCCAGCCACCATGACTCTCTTGAATAGCATTTTTAGAGAGCAATTGGACAAATTTGTGTTTGTGTTTCTAGATGATATATTGATTTATTCCAATAATAAGGATGAACATGATCAGTATATGAGAATTATACTTGATATTCTTAGAAAGAATCAGTTATATGGAAAACCATCAAAGTGTGAATTCTACACTCCACAAGTACAATACTTGGGACATATTATCTCTATTGAGGAGATTGCAATTGATCCCAATAAAATAGAAGCAATTATTGATTGGCCAACACCTACTAACATGACTGAGGTGTGAAGTTTTATGGGGATTGTGGGTTATTATAGGTGATTTTTCAAAGGGTTCTCAAGAATTGCCCAACTCATTACAATCCTTCAAAGGAAAGGTAAAGCCTTCAAATAGATAGAGCAATGTGAACAGGCTTTCAAATTTTGAAATAAAAGTTGACAACCGTATGAATTTTACAATTACCTTATCCAAATAAGCAGTTTACAGTGTGTATTGATGCATCAATTGAAGAATTAGGAGGGGTTTTGACCCAATATGATGTGGTTATTGCATTCAATTCAAGGAAACTTAAGAGGTATGAGGTGAATTATGCCACTCATGACTTGGAGTTGGCAGCTATTTTGTATACCCTTAGGATATGGAGGCACTATTTATTGGGGAAGCCATTTGAACTAAATTCAGATCATCAGAGTTTAAGATACATATTTACTCAACCCTTATTTAATTTCAAGCAACAACGTTGGATGGAATTTCTAGCTGAGTACGATTTTGGCATCGAGTATATTAAGGGTAACGAGAATAAAGTTACTGATACTCTGAGCATGAGAGGGTGTATTGTTGCATTGATAAAATATCAATATGATTTGCTAGATCAAATTAGAAAATAGTAACAAAAATATGAATTTTGCCAGTCTTGCAATGTTCAAGTGGGGTAAGAATTTGGAAAGTGATGAGGAAATCCATGATAGGCATATATTATTGTATGGCTGAGTTGGAAGCTAGCTATAGTTAGCTTCTCCAGTTAGCATTTGGTTATTTATTTATGTACTAATTATGTATTTTTATGTACTATTTAAGTACTCCTAAATAATAAACACAATTCGATATGATCCCACATCAGTTGATATCATAGTAGGAGTATCCTACCCTGTAAGGGAGGATTTCCATGACCCCTCCCCTTCATTTCCATAAATTCCCTTTTCTCTCCTATGAATTTCATATTCTCCTCCTTCTATCTTCTAGTCATTTGTCCTCCATAAGCCTTCATGTTGGACTTAAAGCAATCTGTCTATGAAATGGTGGACAGGAAGCAGATCACTTTGTTGTGGTTGGTGTTGGCTTTCCACACCACATAGTGGATAATTTTCTCTTAATGCATTAGAGTAAGCGCTCTATTCTCTACCTTAGACACCACATTTTAATTCCTTGAATACTGCGTAGTCCTCGAGCACATTTTTAGACATGGATCAATGTAGCTCACTGATGTAGACATCGACTTTTACCTACATATTTTTCATGGTATTTATTACGAGTTTCATTTGTTACCGTTTGTTATATTTTTTGACTGCAAATGGTTCATTTTAAATCATCTTCATGATTGGGCGATGGGAGATGTTCAAATTACCTGCACAATTTTTCCTTCTTGGTTGGAGACATCTTATTCATAGATCTGCAATTAGCTGCTTGTGTTATTCTTTGTCAAACTATGAGGTGGAAACACTATTCTCCTCCCCATGAGTTCTTTGAGGAGATGGGAGATCAGGGTTTGGACATTTTGAAAAGTCATCACATGCGAATAAGGAGTCATCCTTTGGTGGACGCGATTCTGACCCATTGCGATTAAAATTCCATCTAAAATCCCTAAGTCAAGGGCTCCCATTATTGGCATGTCCCATTTGGTTCAATCAACCCAAATTCTAATGGACGTCTTTTAGTGATGGAAAGCCAAAATTATAATATCCTGGTAGATGTGATTGAGGGCATGGTGATGGAGATGCATCATTCCTAGCTGGCATCATTAGCTTTTTGGCATACGTTATCACAATGCATCTTTTAATTTAGGCTCTTCTACATTATGACGTCAATTACCTTTGATATTGATTCATTCAATATCTCTAGTTTTAGCTCAATTGCATCATTGGCAAACATCTTACTATTTTCCATTCGATCGCTCACTTGGAGATGGAGAAGGAGAAGTCAATTGTTTTCACGAATAATTTTGATGGTGATAGCGATTCAGAAAACAAAAAATGTGGCCCCTCCTTGCAAAGGAAGTCACCTTTACCCTCTTTCAAATGACATGCACTCATCGCTAATGATTAGACACCCTTGATACACAGATATGTATCACCTTGGTGGCCTTATAGCAGATTCCTCCTAGACGATGTCGAGGTCTACCAGAACCATCAAAACATCATTGCCACACTAGCTAAGAAATATATTGGGATCAATTTTGGATGAGCTCGAGCACTAAAAATATGCTACACGACATGCAATATTACCATGCAACTAGATAGTTCTGGCGTAACTTCTGCCATGTACCAATGATGACTGATAGTTTGGAAACAAGAAATTTGATGTGATTTCTCACCAACGTCAATCCTATTTTTTAGTGTGGCATCAATGAGCATGATGAGGTATGATGATGATGGTTGGCTACGTAAATATTTTTGGCATATACCACGTCATACAAGTGGAGACACAAAGGCACAAACCCAACACAAATGCATGCCATGTCATGTACCTCATCACCTCTTCGTCACTCGTCCACTCGTAAAAGCCATCCATGTCAGCCTTAGAGAAGTATCTTAAATGCACTTGTTGAGCTTGTCACTTGTGATAATTGGCACACCGAAGGAATTTATAGATTGACTTCGATCGAAAAGTTGATAATTGGCACATCACACTTTCATTGATTTTTTTTCTTGTCAGATTGACTTGGATCGAGGAGTTTCTTAGAATGTGACACTTGGTAGAATGGGAAGCTACCTATTGTGACGATTGCAAGTTTGGCACTATTGACCATTTCACCCACACTTTGGAAGCCAAGGCTCATAGGTTTGTTTAACCGTCGAGTGCCCGAGAAGAAGGTGAATGTGTGTGCCGAGTTATCTTATCGAGTTTGCCTTGGTGGACCTTCGCTGACCTAGTGGAATTTGTGCGATCGTCAACTTTCGAACGAGCACCCTAGAAAACTTTTTAATATATCCAAATGTTTCAAGAATATTCCTATGAATATAGGGTCTTGTCCCTATTTTTTTATTTTTCTTCCAAAGAGCTTATTTTTTTTCATAATTTTAGTGATTTGATATTTTTACAAGTATAAGCTTGCATATAGTCATTGAAAAGCTCTAATGGCATTATTATTTTACTATTTTGTAAAGGTCTTCCTTAACCTATGGTGCTCTAAAGTTTGGGATGATAAAACCTTCTTTGGAACCTTTGTATTAGTCCTATTGTGGACTTTATTTTTGGCTCTAAGCCATTTGTAAGCTTTTGTCCTCATGGATTTTTAATATGGAGTGCATGATCGGTGGTACCCGACACTCCTCAATACAAGTGAACCTTGTAAGTAGTAATCTCCTCTATAACACTTGGTGGTTGCAGTGACTGGTTATCCATGCAATCTAATAAGATGGGAAGATTACCATAAGGACACTTGGAGGATTTATGCCTTTGTTATTTTATTCTCTTATTGCATTGAGCATCATTGTGAAGCTCCTAAGGTGATAGACCTTGCATCGAATATCCCTAAGCATCATTGTGAAGCTCCTGAGGTGAAAAGCACCTGCATTGAATATTTTTGAGCTTCACTTTGGGGTTTTTATATCACCATATTTTTAGAAGCATGATTGATGTGAGGAGAAGGCAACATTTTGAGAAAGAAGAAAATAGCCCATGGAGCATAGTATCCTTGGGTACTCCCTTTGCAGGAGTGGTATTGATTCCTTGGTGGTGATGGTTGCTCTTTGTGATAGAGCAAAGCCTTCCAAAGGGTCTTCATTTTCTTCAGTAGTTTGAGGACTGCATTTTGGGCACTTGTACACTCCCATGTTCACTCCCACTTTCTTGTAAAAGCATTGGAGTCTAATGCTTCTATGGTTGGGAGGAATTATGAGGACATCCACAATAGGCATATATTATTGTTTGGCTGTGTTGGAAGCTAGCTATAGTTAGCTTCTCTAGTTAGCATTTGGTTATTTATTTATGTACTAATTATATATTTTTATATGTTATTTAAGCACTCCTAAATAATATAAATACAATTCGATGTGATCCTGCATTAGAAAGAGTATAAATTTTATATATAAAGATGACTTATTGTTCTATGGGAATAGGTTGGTAGTTCCAATTACAAGTGGATTGAGAGAAACAATCCTTAAAGAGGCATACAATACTCCTTATTCTATGCACTCGAGAGGGGTAAATATGCACGAGAGTTTGAGAAAAACCTATTATTGAATAAGTATGAAAAAGGATATGACTGATTATGTGGCTAGGTGCTTAGAGTGCTAGAGAGTGAAAGCAGAACATCTACATCCAATAGGTAGGTTGTACCCACATGAGATACCTACGCAAAAATGACAAGTGGTATCAATGGATTTTATAGTGGGTTTGCCTAAAACAAGGTTCAAGCATGACACAATCTTGGTAGTTGTGGATAAGTTAACCAAGGTTGCACATTTTATACCAAGTAATGTGTAGGATGTTGCAATCACAATAGCGAGCAAGTTTGCTGGGGAAGTGGTAAGACTAAACAGATTTCCATAAGTCATAATATTTGATAGGGATTCTTGTTTTACCTTTGAATTTTGGTAGGCTTTGCATGAAGCATTGGAAACCAAATTGAATATTAGTACCACCTATCACCCTGAGATAGATGGGTAGACTAAGAGGGTGAATCAAGTGTTAGAGGATATGCTAAGAATGTATTACATGGATCAACATACAAAGTGGGAAGACTATTTATACCTAGTTGAGTTCGCATACAATAACAATTATCATGCATCACTAGCTATGGCACCTTTTGAAGCCTTATATGGAAGAAGATGCATAACTCTCTTAACATGGGATAATATGGAAGATCGGGTAGTGATCGGATTGAAAACTATAAAAAATGGAAGATCAATTAAAAATAATTTAGCAGAAGCTGAAGGAGATCGTAAACCGCTAGAAGAGCTATGCAGGCCTCAAAAGAACACCGAGGAAATATTTTGTGGAATACAAGGTATTCTTAAGAGTGAAGTCAACTAAAATTTTCATTAAAATCTTCTAAACTTGACTCAAGATATGTGGGTCCATTTGAAATTGTTGATAAGATAATCCCTGTTGCATACAGACTTGCTTTGCTGCCAAGTTTATCCAAAGTCCATAATGTCTTCCATGTATCACTCTTTACGAGATATATTTTTTATCCTACTCATGTTTTGAATGTTTCCAAATTGTAGATGATCGATCCACTAAAATTAAAGTTTGGCATGTTCGTATACTTGGTTTTAGAACCAAGAACCTAAGGAAGAGGAGTATAGAGCAATGCATGGTCCAATGGGACATATACTCAAATAGAAATGTCAAGTGGGAGAACATGGTAGACATGCAATAACAATTTCCTTATCTATTTGAGTAGGCATAGACATTTTAAAAAAATTTATATGGTTTGATGATATATGTATATACACATATGGATATGAGACTAAACATTGAGTAAAGTAGCTTGTGTATGTTTTGAGTTAGTAGTTGGTGAATTTTGGAGTTACTGAGTAGAGTAGCTTTGCTTATATGATGATGAATGTTTTGGTTTATTCGTGGACATTAAGTTGAATGCAATATGATATATTAAATGAATTAATTGCATGTTCTAATCTGAATGATCTATGATTCAAAATTATTTTGATACAAACAAAGAAGTCTGAATTATCAATTAATATGATCAATTTAACATTTGTGAAAAGTTGTAATTGGATATAATTGATTTATTTGATCATACCATGAAACACAAGGACTATATTTTTTTCTAGTGGGGGAGGATGTAACGACCCTCTTCACATGACCATTGACTATAGAATAATTATGAGTTATACTTGCCTTTTTCTTTCGAGTGTGGTACCGTTGATAGTCACTATGTATGTAAGACTTGGTACAGATCTTAGACGTGTGGAAAAGTTCAATGGAAAAAGGTAAGTGGGGAGAGGATAATTGGATTGTGAGTACATGGAAGCTCTTACTTCACATATCATGCAGGTGCATAGTAAAATACTTGCATTATTGCATTATTGCGTGAGATATGTTTTGAATGGTTGTTATTTGATAGAAAATAATGCATGTGTCCTTCATTGTCGGCAATGAAAATTCCCAAGGGCATGGGAGCCTTATTTTTCATTGAGCACCTGGTAAATTGAAAGTTGCTTATATGTTTGGTATTAAAATTAGAATAAAATTGAAATATTAATAATATATAATAAGTAATGGTTATTATTAAATATGGTAATATGGGGACGTTAATATTAAATTAAAATAAACTTTACTATATTAAATTTTTGTGAATGAGTGGGTTGTGGCAGCTGTAACAAGCTGGTAAAAAGAAGTTTACAGATCATAATTATGTCCTCAACCCTTACATGATTCCCTAGAGCAAATAATGAGGGGGATGGTTAACGAATATGGAAACCATTTTTAGTTTACATTGCATGTTGATAAAAAAAAGTCTTCTTTTTGGAAGGGGAATGCATGTGGAAAAACAACAAACTAGAAAAGAGATTAAAAAAAGAAGAACAACAAACAAGAATCGAGTGGCTCTTTCGAACTGGTTTTGTTTTCACAACAACTTAGATTGTTGAGACGCAAGTTGTAGGTTGGAACCCCTAAATTCTTATTTGTTAGTTTGTTTTAAAATGATTGCTTGTGATTGTTTGATGAAATGGCTATGTAGTGAAAGTAGTAGAATATTTCATGTATATAGAACTTCCAATTGCAACATAGACAGTTATATCAAGTGGTTGAATGCAGATTAAATGGATTAGTGTTAACAACTAGTAGTGCTCATAATAGTTGATAATGCATCTTGTGTGATTGTAAAATGAAGTTTGATGCTAGCAAAATATTTGAGTAACTTATGTTGTTTATGATATCAACTTGGAAAAATAAAATTGTTGCCTGAATATAGAATGGGTCATTCATTGTTGCTTGAAAAGTACATGATGGATTTATAATTCAAAATTGTTGCAGTTGTTTGTAATAGCAAAAGAGTGTGGTAAATTGTGCTTTCTTTTGTATGTAATTACTATACTTTGTCTTGTATGAAGCCAATGACTGCGCAATCTTTTGTATGAAATCATTATGCTTTGTCTTGCATGAAGTCAATGACTGTGCATTTTTGGGTAGAGCAAATGCTTGGAAAATACTCTATTTCACTGTGCTTCCTAGACAGAGTGACTACATATGAAAATTATTATCTGTCATGTTCTCTGGGTAGAGTGTGTATATGTGAAGAACTATTACTTGTTTTAGAAAGTTGAATGCTCAAAACTACTTTAGAAAATACATACATTTTAGTTGCATGCAATTGAATACGAGTCTTTCTGATCCCCAATATGAAAATGAAATCAATTTGCTCGTTTTGGAATGCCTTCTGAGTAGTGAAGTAGTTACTATAATACTGGGAATGGTGGATAAACGTTTGAACGAGGATTGTTACAGTGAGTTTTTTAGGACTAATTGAAAGAATGAGTTTTGATGTGTAGACACAACAGAGCAATGCAATATTGGAAATGGTTCCTTAATAGAATTTTCCAAGGGCCAAACAAGTCCTTACATGTAATCTAGTTCTTGATATGTAAATGATGTTTTTGTAAATGGAAATTGATTTTAGTTCATCAAAGTTGGAATGTCTGGCCTTGGGCTAGTGGTATGATATGTTATGTATATATATATATATATATATATATATATATATATATATATATATATATATATATATATAAACTATCAATCTCATGAAATGTTACCTTACGGGTGCATTTAGTAAGTATGATTATCTTTTGATAATGTTGAGAGTGCGGTTCAATTTGTAAGTGAATAAGGCTAGTGGAAAAGAAATGCTAGGAAATCATTTTGGAAACTTCTTAAACTTATATCCTATGGTGGCCTCAATATATGAATGCTTATATTTTGTGACGGTTGTCTCAGTGAAGTAATTTTGGAGAAGGTTAACATGTTGCAAACCATTTTTATTACAATATTTATTATTATTTTTCTTGAATCCACTGAAAACCCTTAAAATGAAAATGTGTTTCTTAACCTTGCTAGAGTCAAAATAGCAGCTTGTGTTGAATGTATTAGAAGACAATTACCTGTGAAGTAATTGTATTTTAGTCTAGAAATGAGAAGGTAGAATAATTTTATGTTTAAAAAAATGGCACACCGATGTATCATAAAAAGACACTTTAATTTAGTTGGGCAATAATGTACAAACTCTTTACTTTAGAGTTGAAATGATAGTTTCACATTATCCTTTTATTTATTTGAGGGTTAGCCGACTAAAGAAATGAAGTTGAAACTTAACATTTAGAGCTTGGTATAGATTTTTTGGCTAACTAATGAGTATGGTGATCTATAATAGTTGCATACCCTAAGTTGAGTTTAGGTAAATGAAAACTAGTATGCTAAACATTATGTATGTATATGAGTGATAACTTTTCATTTAAACATTTTCAGGTTGGTTGGTTTTGTAAGTCGAACCCTTGTTATCCTTTGTTTGAGACGGTTATTTCTTTAATAGGAAATATTGGTTTTATTTAATCTTGTATATATTTATCTAGGTTGAGGTTTGAGTCTATTAAGGGTTTCTTTGTGAGAATCCTTGGGAGTAATACTTTAAACTAATAAGGAGTTTTACCTTAGGTTTCTTATATTAAACCTTGAATTATGACTAGATGAAAATGCTAGTCGAGATATTTATACTAATTGGAAGTTTTTTTTATATAAGTTAGAACCTCCTTTAGAAATATGATTCCTAAAACCCTATATTTGATATCTTAACAAAGGAATTTGAAATGGAAACCTCGTGGATTTAACTTGGAAGTAAATACCATAGATTGGTTTATCAGGAAGGGATGACCATTAATGTACACCTAATATCATTGAGATGCAGGTATGCATACAACAAAAATTGAGAGTAGTCGTAGTCTGACAGAATCGATCGAAACATGTGACTAGGCCAAAACTTGTAATGAGGGGCGGTATGGATGCACCTCTAGGTTGCTACTCAAAAAGTACTATGATAAGTCCCATGTCCATTTGACTTAGCTAGTTGAGCCTCAACATTTGGTATGAGATAAATGATTGGAAGTCATAATAGGTATGTGTGATCAAGTCCAAGGACAAGGTATTGACATGTATCTAGTTGACTTAGTGTAGAGAACAATCAACTAGACATTGGGTATATGTACGCTAACCCTTTTTCATACACATAATGGAACAAGTCGACTGGTTAGTCGAAGGTTTAGTATGTTAAGGGATGGGGAATATGCGTCCACCCTCTAGGTGATATGGACCCTAGAGGATAACCCCAACCATGGTTTTATTCTCATGCTAGAACACGAGGATAAAAATGAGGTATTTTGAATCCACAAAATGATACCTTTCACGGGACTTGGCCAATCGTGTCCACTTGGGTGGTTGTTTGAAATAGTCTTAAATCCAAGTATGATATGCCTGTACTAATTTAAAAGTATGATATCTAATTATTGGGTGAAAAAAATTGCAGTGAACATGAAATATTTTTAGAGTTGAGAATATTAAATTTAGAAAAAAATAATTACCCTTAAAATTTGCTTGGTTTGTTTTAAAGTACAACTAGATGGGTAGACTTGGGTTGTTACAGGAGACCTAAGTTTAATTCACGAGAAAGGTTGCCTCGATGTGTCCCTTGATGGGTGTCCCTTGATGAATGCTTCAGTTATTTCTATATGTTTCCAATAAAAAAAAACTAAAGTAGAATGCAAAGTATAACCCTAGGCACAATGGGACCACCACCCTCCCTTTAATTCAAACTTGGATATCCCTTATGAGAGTCCAAATACATTACAAATTGATGTTTAAAGAAGGGTTATTTCTATATGTTTTCAGCCGAAAAACAAAAATTAGAATATATATTTTTAAAAGTGGATGCAAAGTATGACCCAGGGCACAATGGGACCACTACCCTTCCCATAATTCGAACTTGGATCTCCTTGACGAGAACTCAAAAATATTCCAACTCATATGTCTATAAAAATAAATTAAAAATATTAAATACTATCATCAGATAAACACATCATATCAACTATACAATTCTACATTTAATTATAAATTTAAAATCATATAAACATACTCATTCACTAAACATTTAAGAGAAAAAACATCACCACAATATCAACTATATCATTCTACATTTACTTACAAATTTAAAATCATATAAACATACTATTTCACTAAACATTTAAAAGAAAAATCATCACCACAATATCTAAATTATGATCTTCTTAATAAAATATTTTATAATTATATAACATAAATATAAAATAAAACAAGTTTTAAAGAAAAATATATAACTTAAGAATTTTATATGAATACATATAACCAATAGCACTTCCGTCCATATTGTAGAGTCCTCAAGCTCATTATCCTCACTAACAACAGCAAAATATAAAAAACTAAACTTTCAACTTTTAAAGCTGATTTAATTTTTTTCTAAAGTATAATGGATGGTATAATTGGGGTTATATTTTTGAAAGGTATAATAACATGGATGATTTAAACTAAAGCAATTGAGATTTTGTAATTCGAACTGAAATAAGTAAATGGTTAAAATTTAAGTAACGAAACTCCATAGTTCAAATTGAAATAATCAAAATGATACGAATTAAAATAACTAAAAATAAATAATTCATGAAAAATGAAATTGCAAAGTGTAAAGGATTAGGATTTTTCCTGAAAAATATCTCATATTTTAGGAGCTATATCTTCATAAAGAGTTATCTGATTCATATTATTCTTGGACCAACTTGTGTAGAATTTAAATAACTTTAAAATGAGTGGTCATATGCAAAACTTTGAGCAATATTGAGGGAGATACGACCCTGTGAAGTCAACCATTTGGAACAAGGGTAGTGACGATTTTTCAATTTGTGAAAAATGAAATTGCAAAGTGCGAAGGATTAGGGTATTTTCCTAAAAAATATCTCATATTTAGGAGCCATATCTTTGTGAAGAGTTATCCGATTCATATGTCTTGCACCAACTTATGCAAAATTTGAATAGCTTTAACATGAGTGGTCATAAGCAAAAATCTGAGCAATATTGAGGGAGATACAACCTTGTGAAGTCAACCATTTGAAACAAGGGCAATGATGATTTTTCAAGTTGCAAAAAATAAAATTGCAAATATTTACCAACTAGGGTTCGAATTATGGGAAGAGAAATGAAGGACTAGGACTTTAGCAAGGTAAGAAATTCTATCTAGACAAAAAATTTCAGCTAAGTTTTTTCCCTTTCTTTATCTTAGAAATTGTGCATGAAAATTTATTAAGTTTTTATCAAATATTATATTTGCTATAGGAATTTTAGATAAATTTCAATAGATTTTAAATTTTAGTTTCCTTTCTATGGACCCATTTATAGTTAAATCCTTAGAAACATCTCTAGTTATAGAGATTAGTGAGCGCACCTCAGAGAGATCCTCATTGCTCCAAGATAGGGCAATTTTTGGTAAATTTAATGGGTATTGGCCAAAGGCTTCAACCTTGAGAAAATGGATTGATAGGAGTTGGAAGCCTCGAGGAGTGATTCTATCATTTCTTCCCAAATGCTTCTTCCTATCCATTTTTTGTTCTAAGGAAGAAAGAGAAAGAATCCTAAAAGGGGGTCCTTGGTTTATGGGAAGAGCAAGACTCTTCCTTACCTACTGGTATGAAGGCTTTTCACTTGAAAATATAAATCTATCCCTAGTACCATTCTGGGTTAGGATGTTTGGGTAATCCATTGAATTTTAGAAAATAGATACCTTCAAGGCAATAGACAACACTCTAGGAGAATTCCTTAAGATTTCAGATACAACAACAAATGAATTTTTGGCTATTTATGCTCAAATATTGGTCATGATTGATATAAGTAAAACTTTATCAGAATCAATCATTCTTAAGCACGGGATAAGATTTGGACCTAAACTATAGATTATGAAAATATTTTTCTAGATTTAAAAGATGTCATGAGGTGGGGCATATTGAGAGATCATGCCCTAAGAAGAGCCCAGCAGAATCATTTGTAGAAAACCACAAGAAAAATTTACAAATGGTTATGGATGAAGATGGTTTTCAACTTCCAAAAAATAGATATAGAAAAATAAAATAAAATCAATAGTGGAGACCAATAAGGAAGGTTTTTGGAAGAAATACCAACTCTTTTGAGGCTTTAACCTATGAATAAAAATTAGATCAAAACTTAGAGGACACAGTACAACAATTTCAACATATTAGCAAGGAACCATATATTCAATATGATCCTAATTTAAGAAAAAATATTCTTGATGAACCTAAGGAATGTGTCTCATCATATTTTGAATACTCTCTTGAAGTACCATGCACCATTCAGGAGAATATAATTGGTAAATAAAATGCAATTTTAGAAGTTAATACCTCTTCCATTAATAAGAAAATACCAAAAAATGAGTTGGACAAATCAAAAGCTTCTATAATAGAGCGAGGAGAGGATAAATATGTTGAAAAAAAAAATTGTGAAAGAATATTGAGGAATAGAATAATAAGACCTACTCTTGATATATGCAAGGCAAAAAGAGGAAAACCCTCAAATTATCAAGCAAGATCTAGGGAAGCAAGAGCTAACATAGAGAAAGGAACACAAACTAAGTTGATTGAACTTCTCTTTACCAAACAATAAAATTATATTGGTAATATGCAGGAAGGACCAAAAGCCCCTAACAAGACATGAGTATCATCTCATGGAATATAAGGGGTGCTAATGCCCCGTCAAAGAATAGGTGTATTAGAGACCTATGTTTAAGTAATAAACCTGATATTCTTTGTATCTAGGAAACTAAAATGACAAAAGAAGTTTCAAAAACTATTAAAATAGTTTGGGCAAGATGTGAATGGGATGCTATGGATTTTGAAGGAGCATCAGAGAGAATTCTAACTTGTTGGAATCCTTCTAGAACCTCTTGTGTTACCATTCATAAAACTAGGCATTGGATAACCTCTTTAGTCACTTGCTACTTTGCAGATATTCATTTCATCCTTATTAATGTCTATGGACCTACAACTCAGTCAAGTAGATTAGAAATTTGGAGTGGGATTGAAGCCTTCATGAAAAGTAAAGACCAAGAAACTCATTTCATGATCATTGGAGATTTTAATGACATAACCAAGCTAAATGAAATTTTTTATGGAATTAGGAAATTGACCCAAAGTATGAAGGTTTTCTCAACTTTTATTCAAAACAATAATCTATGGAAAGTTGAGTTGGAAGAGGCCAAAACCTAATAGCAAAAAAAATAGATAGATGCATTCTCTCAAATCATTAGCTATATGAAGGAACTTGTGCTAAAATTAATACCTTAACTAGGATTGGTTCAGATCACTAGCCAATAAGAGTTACAATGGTGGTTAGTGAATTAAAAAAAAAATCATATTTTAAATATAAGCAGATGTGGGAAGACCATCCTCAATTTGTTGATATGATAGCTCAAATGTGAATTTTTTTAGGTAATGGTAGGTTGTATGATATTCCAAACCAAATTAAAGCTATGACATATAGATTAAAAGAATGGAACAAGAACACCTTTGGAAATATTTTTAAGAAGAAAGAAGAACTAAAATAATACAAGCTCAGAGGAAAGGGATTTTCTTAGTGAATATCATAATATTTTGAGTAAGGAAGAGAAATTTTGGAGATTAAAATCAAGACAAACTTGGTTAAAAGGAGATAAAAATACAAAAAAAATCATAGGATGGCTATAGTATAGAGATCATCTTCTAGAATTGGTAGAACTAAATCAATAGAAGGGGTTCGATTGAAGATCAAAGTGAAATTAGAAAAGATGCAAAGTCATTTTATCATAATATTCTAAGTTCAGAGGAGACCAAAGTTCTTAATGATAAACTTCTTCAAGATGTTCTTCAGTTATAACGAATGAAGACAATAGGAAACTGATGGAGCCTATTACTCTAGGAGAAGTTCATTTAGCTCTTTTTTATTTTAATAAGGATAAATCCCCAGGTCAAATGGGCTGTCTACAGCTTTTTACCAACATGATTGGGATATAGTGAAGGATTCTTTATTGGTGGCAGTGGAACAGTATAGGGTAAAGCAATACATTCCTTAAAATAAATGCAACTTATCTTACCTTAATTCCAAAAAATAAGGATGTTGAATTGTTTGATTCTTTTAGAACCATAAGCCTATGTAATATTACATATAAGATTATTTCCAAAGTGATGGCAAATATATTAAGGCCATTGTTAGACAAAATATTTTTAGAAAAGCAAGGAGGATTTGTGAAAGGGAGAATTTTTTTGTACGGGATCATAGTAGCTCATGAAGTTATACATTCAGTAGCTTCAAGAAAGAGAAAGCTATGATCTTAAAACTTGATATGAGTAAAGCCTGTGGTAGGGTTAAATGGGATTTTCTTTTTGCAGTTTTAGGTAAGTTTAGTTTTGGGAAGAAATGGGTTAGATGGATTAAAGTTTGTGTCTCTACAATTTCTTATTCAGTGTTGGTCAATAGGTTAGTGACAAAATCTTTAAAATACAAGAGAGGCCTTAGACAAAGAGATCCTCTAACCCCTTATTTGTTCATTATTATGGCAGAATTTTTGAGTAGGAACTTAAAGAAGGCTTACAAAGATGGGCTCATAAGTGAACTTAAGGTTAGTAATAACATCGATAACATCACCCATCAATAGTTTGTAGATGATACAACCCTTTTTGGAAGGGCAAGGATAAATGAGGCTAGAGATTTGAATAACTTTTTAAAAGAGTACGAAAGAGCTTTAGGGCAAAAAGTTAATAGGACTAAATCCAAAATTTACTTCCTTAACACTCTTGCTAATATCAAAGCAAGAATTTACAGGTTGCTTCAAATGGAGGAGGTAAATTTACCAACAACTTATCTAGGGATGCCTTTATTTGAGGGAAGAATGAGGATAGATTTATGGAATCCAGTTATTAGTAAAGTTTAAAATAAACTTCCAGATTGGAAAGGTAGATGGTTATCATTAGCAGGAAAAGTGCAGTTAATTAATTCATTCTTACAAGCCATTCCAACATATTATGTCATTATATTCTATACGAAAATTAGTTGAAAAAAGTTTAATCTATATTATGTGATTCTTTTTATGGTCAGGTTTACATGATAAAAGAAAATTTCCTTTGGTGAAATGGAGCAAGTTGTGTGATGAAAAAACTAGGGGAGGTCTTGGTTTAAGAGTTCTTACAGATGCAAACTTAGCTCTTAGAGGAAAAATTATCTAGAGATTGTACAAAGAGATTCAAAGACAATGGGTAAGAATTATTCTAAGTTAGTATGTTGATCCCAATGATCCAAATTTAATACAAACTGCATTCTCCCTTAAAAATGGTTCTACTCTTTGGAATATTTAAAAAAATCTATTGATCTTATGATTAAAGGTTTAAGATGGGTGGTGGGAACTGGAGAAAAAATTCTAATTGGATGGATACTTGGTGTGATAAAAAACCACTCAATTTGAATCTAGTTTTGAAACCTTGGATGAGATTGCTTCAAGATAAATATAGTGATAGGGTTTCAAACATTTTGTACAAGGATCGAGAAGGAAGATACAAATGAAAAGAATATTTTTTACAAGTATACAAGACATTGATGCTAGGAGGCAATTGAGTAGAAATATAACAATGATTATTCCAAGGGGTGCTAAGGATAAATTGATTTGGGATTTGAATAGCTCAAGAGAATACACAACAAGAAGTGGATATAATGTTCAACACCAACATAATAATAATATCACTAGAATATGGAGAGATATTTGGGATAGCCCAAGCATTCCTAAAGTTAAAATGTTTGTTTGGCTAGTAGGTTATAGAATAATTTTATCCTAGGATAACCTTATGAAAAGGGGTTTTCATGGCTCCTCTCAATGTGTTTTTGTAATAAGAAGGAGAGTATAGACCATCTCTTGGGACATTGCTCAATAGTCTAGAATCTATAGCAATGGATTCTTAATATGTTTGGTAAATGCATGGTGATGAATAGTAGAATTAAAGATTGGTTAAAGCAATGGCAGAGCACTTATACAAGCGAGGCTTTACAGACAATATGGGATATATCAAAATATACAATATTTTGGACTATATGGCTAGAAAGGAATAGAAGAATATTTAAAGGAAAGGAAAGTAATTTAGAGGTTATGAAAAAAATACATGTTTAACCATAGAGGAGTCTAAACCTACCCTATCAACTCACCCAATCCCTAATTCAAAAGCAAAGAGTCTTGATAGATGGAGTCAAGTCATTAAATAGAATTATGATGTTGGGTACAAGAGAAGCAAAAAGAAGGCAAAGAATATAAAGTGGAAACCACTAGATGTGGAGTGGGTTAAATTGAATATTGATGGAGCATTTAAAGGAAATCCAGGACCAACAAAAGGAGGAATAATTAGAAATAATAGAGGAGGGATTTTGTCTTATTATGTTTTCAATAGTGGATTTAAGACAAATAATGAAGCTGAAGCTTGGGCAACTTTAGAAGGGTTAAAAATTTGTAAACAAATGAAATGGAAAAGAGTATGGATGGAAGGTGATTCTCTCATAGTAATAAATGCATTTTTGAGGAAAGCAAAAGCTCCATGGAACATACAAGAGATAATTGTGGAAATTCAAGATCTTGCTAAATATTTTGAAGAAATTAGATTTACACATATATTAAGGGAAGGAAACAAATGTGCAAATAAGCTAGCCAATAGAGGGGTTTTGATTGAGGATCTTGAAGTTAAATTCTATTTTCCATGGTTAGAGGAAGTAGAAAGTTTAGTTGAAGCTTACAAAAAATGTTGATTGCCTAAATCAATAAATGATTAAGATTAACTTTATTGTTTTTCATTGTTAATATCTGCTTTATTTTGTAACAATAATAGGTTTTCATTTAAACTATTTATTATAATTTTTGTGGTTGCACTTGTGTTTGAGGAAGGAAACTAACAATCCAGATTTATTAAAGCAGACTATGATAGTATGATGTTTTGGAAATATTACTCTACTAAGATGCAAGACATAGACAATAGAGGTGAAGTTTTGGATTGTGAAGACTGCTATAGGAAAATGTCAAAAAATATGCTAAATTCTGGAGCAATCGTATTCATACAAAAATTTGAAAAGATCCAAAAAAATAAAAATCAAGAATTCAAATATATTATGTAAAATGATGTAAGTTTTTAACCATAGCATCTCAATTGAGATGAAAAATGTATCTATTTGTAAACTCTCAAACTCTCGAGAAGAGAAATATAATATCCAACAAAAAAATAACTAAAATAAAATACTATTAAAATATTCTCACATAACTTTAACTTCAATCCTGCACTTCTAAAAGCTTTATATTAATAAAAAAGAATAATCACACTTTTGAAGTCAAATCAAGGTATATTCAACTCGAAGTTAGGATGAAAGGTTTAAAAAAATGGAGTTTAACCCAAAATAAGCATCATCTTGAAAATTTGTGATTAATCCAAAATACATGTCATCGAGGTGAAAAGTCTAACTTGATGTACCTGTAGCACGAAGGTACATGTTAACTCAACTTAATAAAATTTTATGATTAAAATTATGTTAAATTTTTTTTATTAGCAAGCCTAATATTCAACCTTACCTTACAAATTTGACTGGTAGATTTATAAGAATATATATAGTCAAACCCATTCAAATTGTTTAATATATTTGAAATGAAAAAATAACTTTAAGAAGTTTATTTAAAATTTTAAGATTGTTGCTGGAAAAATGAAAAATATAATATAAATAATATTAGTTTAATAAGTTAGATTTTTCAATATTTAAATATTTAATTTAAGTTTTAATTTTATAAAAGTTATACATAGATAATTTTTTTTTATTTGTGGAAAACATCCCAAAAGGGATGCCACTTTCGAGTAAGACCCAAGGAGATAGGGGTATCCATTCCGCAAAAAACGCCCAGGACTCGGACCTGGCCTACCACATTTGACATACTAAAGGAGCAAACAAACACACAAAACCAATTTAAAAATAAGTAAATAACAACAAAAATAATAAAATAAAATAAAAAACATGTTTCTTGAGTGTGTCAAAACCAAAAGCACAACCAAACACGCACAATAAGATAAAAGAAACCACAACACAAACCACATAGAAAAACACAAGAAACCACAACACAAACCACATAGAAAAACACAAGAACCACATAACAAAACACAAACAAGACAAAAACAACAGAACACTACAAAGACATAACCCAAAAAAAACATGAAAAATAAACACAACCAAAACCTAAAAAATAAAAAATAAATAAATAAATAAATAAAAAACAACCAACAACAGACAATAAACAAAAACATAAAACATAAAAAACACTCACATATAAAAACATGAAATAACACAAACAAAGAGAAACCCAAGAACAAGAACGAAAAAAACATAAGAACAATAACAAAAAACATTAAAAAAAAAACACAAAACAACAAAAACACATGAACAACAAAGAACACAAAAACAAAACAAAACAAAAGAACCCACCCACCTTAAAAAACTAAACAAAAAAAAAAACAAATTGAACATAACAATGATCTATCTAGACCAGAAGACTATTAATGCAAGAATCAACAGAGGAAACAAAATAAAGAATAGAATGAGCTAGGGAACTAAAAAAATTAAATGAACCAAAGAGAAGCAAAAAAAAAAAACAAGAAAAAACTAGGTACCTTCAGAACTGGAGCCATCCAAAGAAATGATAGAAATAAGAGCTTCCCTAATTTGAGAAGCCCACCATATAGGAGGGTAGCCATAACAAGTAAGATCACCTTTGTCCAAAGCCCAATTAAATAAAGCATAAGCACTCTTGTTTTGATCTCTGACCACATGATTGTAATCAACTTTCAAAAATCCCATTTGGATTAATTGAATCTTCTCAATAATTATTTTAATTCTCCAATCTACCTTATGATTCTTAGAAGGAGTATTAAGAGATTAATCATAAGTTGAGAGTCAGACTCAACTAACACCTTTTCCCATCCTTCCTAAAGGCCTCTGAGGATACCATACCCCTCAGCTGTGAACAGGAATTCAAGATTCAATCAAATTGCAAATATTTCATTAACATATACTTTTGAAACTATAGTCTTTAAATAGGTTACAAAATAGTATTGAAAACTGAATAATAGGAAATCACGCTAACTATTTTGTTGAGAGGAAGAGAATTATGAATAGAACTCTTCCACCTAGGATATTTACCAAATCAACCATTAGATATTTAAGACAGTAAATATCTACATGGTAAAAGTAGAAAATTAAATGCAATAATCTACTCAACTAGTGTAATGCAATATACTAGCTATTGTACCTATTAGAGTAAAAAGGGTAAATATGCCAAAGAATGGAATATTACTCTAACATCCCCCCTTATTACATTATTTGGGTAATGTATACCTATCCTCCTATACAACAATATTTGGGTAAAGTATATAACTACCCCAATACAGTGAAAAATTTTCTTGATCTGCTGGTTCTTGCTCTGTCACAGTGCTCTGGCTGCTCCTAAGCAAAAAATGGGTCATTCCTCACTTTGTCTTTACATCAACGAATGTCCTTATTGTAATCTTGTCATCCAACCAAATTGCATGGGTAACCAACCACTGTAATTGCTAGGTGTAGAAGAATAGATCACTTCATACTAGGTTCATTCATTTACAATATGAGTTTGCAAAAGATAAGGTGGCTAAGGTGTCGATCGCTACCAAAAATGTACCCTTATAAGCTCCCCCTTTCTTGTTGCAAAACATGTAGTTAATTTTTGAAAGAAGCATGACTAAGGTGTCGGACGATGCTAAAAATGCACCCTTATAAGTCTTCTTCTCTTTTTACAAAAAATTGTGAAGAAAAAAAATGTATATCCCCCCTTAATTGCAAAAATATGTGCAACTTAAGAAGCTTTGTGAAGGATTTTACAAATATTGCCTCCTAGGCAATTTTACACCAAAAAATTCCCTCCTTTTGTTACAAGAACTTCAAACAATGAGATTTTGCTATTTATGAAGCCTAAAAAAGAGGTACAAACACCCCTTTATTATAAGTACTTCAAACAAAAACTTATGCTATTTATGAAGCCTAAAAAAGAGAGAGAGGAAATGGTGCTTTGCTTAAGGTGACAAAATATGTTTTCCCTCTACAATACTGTCTTAGCAATGAGCACTATGTTTGCTCTCTTTGAACCAGAATCAGAATCAGAATGAGACACTTCACTAGAAAGATGGCTTATGTGATGTGCCTTTGCCATTTTAGTTTGGCTTGTTTTGAAACCAACACTGAATGGTGTCATGGTTGTCATTTTTACAATTTGTGCAAAACTATGCTTTCTAGGCAATTTTATCAAAAAGTTTACCAAATCATCCTTCCTTATTGTAAGAACTTCAAGCATGGTTGCTATTATGAATTCTAAAAGAAAAGGTATAATTTTTATGACTTCTACTTTATGATTGCCTTTACAAGTTTTATTTCCCTCTTGTCAAAAATCTGTGTTTTGAAGGAAGAAAGGAATTATCCTTCTTTAGTGCAAAGGATTACAACTTTTTAAGGTTCCTTATTTTCAAAAACTTGTTCTTTCTTTTTTATTACCCTAAAAGAGTACCAAAAGATAATTCACTCAAACAGATATTTAATGGCACCTGCCTTAACACCCTTCAAGAAGGATGAAAAGTTTGAGGAATTTAAGCCAAACAAATAAGAGTGAATTAGGGGTTTTGTTGATTTAGGAGAGAATATCAAGTGAATTTTGGCTTTAAATCTGTGTAAGGATTTACACAAATTTGTGAAATTTTGGGGTTTAGTATGTTTTTGATTCTATGACTTATAATTGCAAAAAAAATAATGCAATAATTAAACAAGAATGGCCACAAAATTCTTATCACCTAGGTGTCGGATGCAACCAAAAATGCACCTAATTTGCCAATGAAGGTGTCGAGTAAAATCGAAAATGCACAATTTTAATTTTTGCAAAAAAATATTAATGTGTTGTGTAAAAAATTGATATTTTTGTCTTCTACTTTGTTTTACAATTTTGCAAAAGAAGTACAATTTTCCCCCCTCTATTTTGCAAAATTAACAATTCGAGCACTCCTTCCAAGACAAGTCGACACACGACCCGTGTTTGAAAGGCTTCTAGACCAATAGACACACGACTTGGTTTTTGTCTTCAACACTCGAAAATGGCTTTCAAAAAAAATGTTGAAGATGGCCTTTGTTTTTGCAATAAAATGAGTTGTTCCTATGTCTCTTTATCCCCAAGATTTGGAGAAACAATAGAAATGGAGTGGAATTATTGCAAAAAAAATTAGTTTTCTTTCAATATTTTCTAAGTTTTAATGCTTAAAAATATTTTTAAAGATGAATAATTCATATAATAAAGCAATTGGGGGAAAAAATCAACTTAAATGGTTAAAAATTGATTAATTTATGCCAATTTGTGCTAAACTATATAAAAAAAAAAACCTATAAAAAATATTTAAAAAAACATAAAAAAAAAAACTTTAGAAAATAAAAAAATAATGAAAAATACCAAATGGCACGATTTTTGGAGAGGCCCTTTGCAAAAATGTTGGCGCACGGATTCGAACATGAGACGTCACGTTTGTCAAGGCTATGCCTTGACCACTGCACTGCTGGGACGGCTTTGAAAGTCGTCCCCGCGTGCTTTGTGTTAAGGCGGGCCGAGCCTTTGGAATGGCTTTGTGGGATTTATCCCACATTCATCTCGTAAGGGATGAATTAGGCTTTTAAAAGCCTAAGTGTGTTCAAAGAACGCGTGATTACCTTGGGCAATCGCTACTCCTCCACGTGTTGACCTTCCTCCATGTCACTCTGCCCGACGAATGATTGAATGCCATGTGGCTGCTCACTATCGAAAACCCAAAATTTTCTCACACATGTGTCAATGGCCAGATGGTCCCATTTGTCACTAGGTTGTCTCGATCCCTCTACTTGTTGTGCCACACGTCACCTTTCGGTTGGTCCTCACCACGTGTCTCCTTTCGATTGGTCCTCACCATGTGTCTCATCCAATAGGTCCACGTCAGTTGTTCGACCTCGCCATGTGTCACCTCGATGTGTGTGCCACATGTTGAACTAAGTCAATCTAGAATTCCAGCTACTGATATTAGGTGGCTTGATGTGATTTTGCCACATGTCCAGAGGAATCTCTTGGGTGTGTGAGGGCACTCCTGCCCTCGAAGCACGCCCGGGTTGGAGAAGCCATGTGGGAGCGTGAGGGTGCTCCTGCCCTCAAAGCGCTCCTATTGGCTTGCCTAGGGGTGCGGGCCCTATGGACAAAATCCAAAGAAAGACTCATCCAAGGCCCTTGGGCATAATCTCCTGTGCGGGCTGGGCATGCTTGGGTCGACAGCTTAGATCTGTCTGGTCTGTAGGCGTGATCGTCGATAGTAAATAGTTGTCTGGTCGATCGTCTGCTTGGGCATGGCCTGGCCAGGGAAATGAATCCGGTCGGTCAAAATACCTGCGGGACCAGTTGTGACCTTGTCTTGTCGAGGGGGGGTGATGTGGCCCATAAAAAATGGATAATTTCACCACCTCCTCTGCCTTCGGTAATGGATTAATGAAATGCAATTAAAAAACTATAGGAAAACTTAGGGAATCGGAGGAGGAAAAAAATAATGAAGTCACCAAATTGTGCTTCCTGCGCTCGATTTCTCTAGCAAGTTAAAAAAAATTAATTCCTCCTCCCAACTCCCTCCTCCAACTCTGATGCCAATGTGAACAGGAATTCAGGATTCAATCAAATTGCAAATATTTCATTAACATATAGTTTTGAAACTATAGCCTTTAAATAGGTTACAAAATAGTATTGAAAACTGAATAATAGGAAATCATTCTAACTATTCTGTTGAGAGGAAAAGAATTCTGAATAGAACTCTTCCACCTAGGATATTTACCAAATCAACCATTAGATATTTAAGACAATAAATATCTACATGGTAAAAGTAGAAAAGTAAATGTAATAATCTACTCAACTAGTGTAATGCAATATACTAGCTATTGTACCTATTAGAGTAAAAAGGGTAAATATACCAAAGAATGGAATATTACTCTAACATCAACAAGGTTATTAGAAAGAATACCCAAATTCTCTGTAAAAGTAAAAACCAGGGCGCCATCTGAAATTCTATCAATTCCTCCCACACTGGCTTTTCCAGGGTTCTCTCTAGAGGCTCCATCAGTATTGACTTTTACAAAATCCTTAGGAGGAGGTTGCCAATTTCTAGTCCTATCCATATTACTAATACTCACATTCCATTTAAGTTGGTTGCCCTTAGAAGATTTAATCTTCAATCTTTGCATCACTTGATCCCATCTTTGGTGGGAGTTTTGGGGGTGATTAAGGAGTTGATGGACTGATTCAACTAAGTTGGCTATGGTCTTTTGTCAAATATAGTGAATATCCTTCCTATCTTGATTAAAAATTCGATTGTTCCTTTCATTATAAATATTCCAAATAAGAATGGTAGAACCCATCCAAACTAACTGCCTAATAAAATGATCAACACCCTCTTGATTAGGCCAATCCCTCCAAAGCTTTTCAAAAGTAAAAAAATTGGACCACTGTAAGCCAAGTAAAGTGGCCATTCTCCTCCATAGCTCGGAGGCTAAAGTACACTCAATAAAAAGATGGTTGAGATTTTCTACATTCTCTTCACACATTTCACATCTAAAAGGGCCATGAAAACCACACTTCATAAGTTGCTCACCAGTAAGCACCCTACGATGCAATAAAAGCCAATTAAAGAACCTCACCTTAGGCCGAGCTTTTGAGCCCACAATCGAGAAAATATGTCAAAAGAATGGTTGGGATTATTATGGCATAAGGTCAAATAACCTTGAGCAACTGAATACTCACCCTTAGTAGTGTTGTTCCATCCAAAACAATATTTTTCATGGGACCAAGAGAGGGATCTCATATGAAGGATGCATTGGATATCTTGTCTTTGCCTTTCTAGGATTTGAATAGGCCAGTCCTTAATAGGGATCCAATATCTACCAACCTTTGAATTACCAGTATGGTATCGACAGTAATTAGCCACCTTTATCCAATTAGCTCGATGAAGCTCCTCCATACAAGGCCTCCAATCGGGAAACTGAGTTATCAAAGGCTTGTGACCATCCTAAGAATCTATCCAAAAATTTGCCTGTTGACCATTATGAATGATCCAAAATAATTTTTTCTTTATCAAATCCTCACCAGTCTTAAGAACTGCTAAAATGGGAGAACCTTTGGTAGGAAGTTGATAGCGAAAGGTCTTTAGGACTTTTGTTCTCAACATATTTAGCACGAAGATTATTGACCCAAAGAGCATTGGAATTATGCAACATCCTCCAATATAATTTAGCAGCTAAAGCTTTGTTGTTATTAATAGAAGACCGAAATCCTAACCCCCTTCACTCTTAGGAAGACATAAAGTATCCCATTTCACCAAGGCCCATTTTCTTTTCTCCTTTGTACCACTCCAAAGGAAACAATGACTGATTTGATCCAATTCTCGAAGAACAGCCTTTGAGATATTCAAAACGAAAGAAACATAAATAGGAATAGCTTGAAGGATCAATTTTACCAAGGTGATTCTACCCCCAGAAGAAAGCCACTTGTTGGTCCACTTTCCAATTTTCTTCTTGACTTTGTCCAACAACCAATTCCAATATTTATTTTTTTGCCTTTGAATATTTATGGGAATACCTAAATAAGTGATTGGAAGAGAGGTCTTATTATATCTTAATTTATCCAAGACCATGGATTCCTGTCTAGCAGAGCAGTGAAAGAAAATAACTTTAGATTTGTCTTCATTGATCAACTACCCAATAGCCTTAGAAAAATAGCTAATGATTTGCTTAATATTAGAAGCTTCCTTAACTGTAGCTTTACCTAAAGAGTAGAGTCATCCACAAATTGAAGATGAGAGATAGGTCTAGCTCCATGAGCAATGGTAACTCCCTCAAGGGTTTTGTTTTCACTCTTTTTGGTTATAGTCCTACCCAAGCATTCAACAAGAATGATGAATAAATAAGGGGATAGTGGGTCACCTTGCCTAATACCTCTGGAAGCTAGAAATGACTGAGAAGGCCTGCCATTGATAAGAACTAAGTAGGAAACTGAAGAGATACATCCCATAATCCAATCCATCCAATCCTTAGAGAAACCAAATTGCCTCAAAACTTTGATAAGGAAGTGCCAATCCACTCTGTCATAAGCTTTGGATAAGTCTAACCGAATAAACATGGAAGGAGAATTTGCATATCCATAGAATGGATGGCTTCCTGAGCAAGAACTATCTCATCTACTATTTGACGTCCTTCCACATAACCCCCTTGCTCTGGGGAAATAATCTTATGCAAAAGAGGCTTCAACCTTTCTGCCATTATTTTAGTAATGATTTTGAGAAGAACATTACATAAAGCAATAGGTCAAAAAGCTGAGATATGATCAACCTCTTGAGCCTTTGGAACAAGAGTAATATAATTTTTATTGATAACCTTCAAAATTTCTTTGGCTTTCCTGGCTTCTTCCACCACCTCTAATAAATCAACATGAAGGATATCCCATAACTATTGGTAGAACTCAATGGGAAAACCATCAGGACACTGGGGTTTTCCTTTTCGCATTTTAAAAACTACTTGTTGAAGTTCATTGATAGTAACAGGAGCAGTCAAAATAGAGTTCTCCTCGGAAGTGATAAGAGAAGGGATTGCTTGAAGAACATTTTGTTGTGAAGTTGAGTCAAGAGGAGTAGTAGCAAAAATATTGGAAAAGTAATCAACAACAATACAGTTCATGCCATCCCAAGTATAAAAAACATCTCCAGAATCTGATTTTAAGGAAGAAATAATGTTGTGAGATCTTCGAGCTATAAGAGATTTGTGGAAGAAATTTGTGTTTCGATCTCCTTATTTGAGCCATTGAATTCTAGATTTTTGCTTCCATAAGATTTCTTCTCTTTTTTCCCATTCCTCTAACCGAGTTGTGAGTTTAATTTCATCTGCACTTCTCTTCTCTGTGAGGCCATCTAAACGGATTTTCTTATTCAAATTTTCAAGATGAGCAAAAACTTCATGTTTTTTTTTTATGAACATCCCCAAACTCTTTCCAGTTCCAAGTCTTGATTTTGGATTTAATGTATTGCAGTCTTTTGGCAAAACAAAACATCTTAGTCCCATGCCTAGGTTTACCTTCCACCATTGTTGCACACGAGGTCTGAACGAAATGTCTCTAATCCACATTAATTGAAAACGAAAAGGAGAGAAACTCACATTGGTTTTCCACATTTCCACCATGACTGGCCAATGATCCGAACCAACATTATTAAGAGTCTTCACTTTAGGAATGTGACCATGGATTAAGAAAATTTCAGAGAGCAAAAACCTATCCAATCTCTCCATTATACAAGCTAAGCCTTGCCTTATGTTAGACCAAGTCATAAGGCCATTATCTGAGTTGGATATCCACAAGATGGAGGTTTGCAATATATTCGCTCATGAGGTCAGTGCTTTTGTCCAAATTTCTATTTCCCCCCCTTTTCTCATCGAGAGAGAGGATGGTATTGAAATCTCCTCCGATCAAGATCCAAGCTTTAGGAAAATGATGAGTAATATCCTTCCACTACCTTCTTTTTTCCTCCAAAGAAGTCAGAGCATAAACAGTAATGCAGAGCATAATCTGGTTGGAATGTCTACTTTGAATAGCTATAGCCAACAAACCCCAAATGCCAACCATATGGTGAATAACTACCTCTTTTGGGTCCCAAAGACAAGCAATGCCACCCGAAGTCCCTTGGGAACTGAGGGAAACCACTTTTCCAGCTGACCAAATTTTACTGGCAATTGAGTCCACATCCTCCATTGACATCTTTATTTCTTGAAGGAAAACAAGATGTGGATGATTTATCTGAATCATTCTTCTAATTTCATTTTGTTTTGAAAGACTCCCTTTGAGTCCTCTAATATTCCAAATGATGATCTTCATTAATATTAGAGCTAAAAAAGTTGGGAAGGGCATTAATCTTACCTTCCTCTACAAGCTTTTCACCTTCTTTTACCATATGATATTGATTGGTCTTGCGACCTGCTTTTTGATTAGAATCCATCTTCAATTTTTTTCCCTGTTTCTTGAATTATTCCAATTGAATCTGAGATGGCTTCTAACCTTGAAGAATGCTCGTACACAGCCAAAATTTTACTAGATGGTTCAATGGAGTATATATTGGGACCTGCATTATTCGAAGTTTTTACATTTGAAAGATTGTTTTTTTTGTGTAAATTTTCTCCTTTTTTTTTCTGTTGAAAACCTTTGATTTGTTGGTTTGTCTCTGAGTTCTTCCCTTCATATTTAAATTGTGTTTCTAAGATTTCAATTTCCATTATTTCCTCTTCCTCACTTGGTACATCATTTGTAGAAAGGATTTCAAACATATTAGCATATGACTTTGATTGATCCTTCATAACTGGTTTTTTTCTGAGTGTTCTTCTTCTTAGGTATTTGGAAACCTGTTGAGTTTATATCTTCTTTCTTTTGATCTGGAATTTTATTTGGGCAAACACTAGCCAAATGACCATATCCATGGCAAATTCTACAACGAAAAGGAATGTTCTCATAGTCCACTACTTGCTCCCAAGTGTCTTCCCCAAATTGTAATGTGATATTTTTAGGTAGGGGTTTGTCAAAATCCATTAAAACACAAATCCGAGCATAAATAATATGTTCAAAATTTTGAGTACAATCAATAGTCATCATAAAAGTTCCTAAAGAGTTTCCAATTGAAGAAAAAATAGTAGGATTCCAAAATTCAATAGGGAGGCCAAAGAGTCTAACCCACATGGGAGCTATAGAAGGCATCTCTTCTTCGGCTTTAAATTTAGTATGCCAGGGCTTCATGAAAAGCCTTGCCCTTCCAAAAACCAAGGACCCCCTTGAAAAGTTTTCTATCTATCTTCATTATTAGCAAATAAAACAAGAAAATAACCATTTGGATAAATAGAGATTTGTAACTCACCTTTAGTTTTTCAGCTTTTTGTAGCCCAGACTTTGAAAGCAGATAGGGACGAAAACCCACGAACCGACAAATTAGTCCTTTTTTTTCCAAATCTTCAATGCCAGTCTGAATGTTACTCATATCAAGATTAACAATAGGAGTTCCATCAGCTGCTTTAAGACATCCCGACTCCGTTTTCCTGGGATCAATCTTAGGCATTATTAGAGGTTTATAGGAAGCCCTAAGATTGATATTAGCATTGGGCTGAGGTTGTCCACCACGAAGGACATCCCTAAAATTCATTTTTGGGATCGAGTCTTCAAAATTCTTACCCTTGACAGGGGTTTTCACAGTAGAATTATTTTGTGGGTGCACCTTAGCACCAAATTCAGTTGAGATATGAGCCATTTTTTGATCAACTGCTTGAAACTTGTTTCGTGATCTCTTTAATCCTTGCCCTAGATGCCGTGGAAAGGTATGGTTTTCACTTTTCTTTTGTGCAGCAAATTGGAAGCCGTTGTCACTCAAGTTCACAGTATGATCTGTTGAAAGACAAATTTCTAACCCATATTGGATCCCCTGCAACATTTCCTACCAAAATATTGAGCATAAACCATAAAAATATTGGCTGCTAGGGCCCGAAGGCCCTAAAAACCAACCTATGGAGCTGCTTGCACTCAACCTAGATGAAACCCTCGCATAGTCGCTTGCCAAATATTTCATTCACACATAGGGATGCTCTAGGATCTATGTTGCTCCAAATAATATGAAAATTGGTGGGGACGTTCTAGGGTTTTTCAGGCATCTACCCTTAAAATTTCAGCTCAATCTGAGTTCGAATGAGTGAGATATGGCCGAAGCGAGTTCAATAGTTTGGGCAGTCCTGCGAAAACGTCTAATCTTCCTTCCAATGACTCTCAACATTAATAAGGTGTCTAACCAATATTTTAAACTTCATAACCTCTCAACTTTAAATCCTAGAGGGTCATGGTTGGGTTTGTGCAGTTGTTTGCTCATGCTTCACACGCAATGTGTTAGCTAGTACCAATAGCCATGTCCTAATTTCAAACAACAAAGCATAGATAATATTTAAATTTTATTGTTAAACCACTAATAATAATATAATATAATTTTAATTCCATATAATTAATTAATTAAAAAATATTATAAATTTTATCATTTTATAAAATATTTAATTTAAATTATATATATATATAATTAAAAGTATCCGTCTGTAATCGTATTAAAAAATTTCATAGGTATGTGCAGAAAATTACAACTAAAGGAAAATTAAATATGATACTATTAAAAAATAAATAAAGGAAGGCTTTATATCTGTTTTTTTTAAATAAAAATTATAATTTAATGCATGAGTGATGCAAAAATGACGCAGGAAGGACTTGATGTGCCTTTGCAGATAAGTTAAATCACACCTAAATTTTTCTGAAGAATTGAAGTTTTGCCGCCTAGTTTGTTGTTGATATCAACACGGATTAAAACAACTCGAGGAGTATACGTTATGTCCGGAATTGTCTCCAGAATCGAGGTGGGCAAGTTGAGGGGTAGGTTACAGGCTGAAAAACGATTAGTAGAGCACAAGGACTTATAAAGGTGGATTCTCCTAAGTACTTTCTGAGCCTGTAAATTACGAAGTTCGGTCAAGGAAACAGTCCTTACAACTATTAAAACTATTGATGAATAGGATCAAAATGGATCTCCAACAACAGTCATGGCTGATACTTTTTATGGCACTTTTTGCTTTTTTAACAGCCGGCCATGCTTCCATTCACTCTAAGAAACATATAGTTTCTGCCCAAAGCAAGAACTTTAAAGTTAATGAAGATGGCAATCACCCACAAGTGTTTTTTGAGGTTACAAGACCAATTGCTGTGGAGGACCCATCATGCTCTGTAATGGTTCTGCAGCATGATTTTGGATATACTCTGGGCAAGCCCCCTGTTACAGCTGCATACACCCCACCTAAGGATTGCATTGCCAAATGGAGGAAAGTCGTTATGGAATGGAAGGCAACTTGCAGGGGAAGGCAGTTTGACAGGATTGCTGCAGTGTGGTTGAGTGGTGCTGAGATCCTCAGGACGTCCACTGCAGAGCCCACACCCACTGGCATTGAGTGGACTGTAAGCAAGGACATCACCAAGTATTCTGCACTATTGAAAACCGATCAGACCTTGGTTGTTGAGCTTGGCAATCTGCTTGATAGTACTTACACTGGGATATACCATGTTAACATCACTATCCATTTCTGGAAGGAAAACCCACAACAGCAAGGGGATGTGATGCCACCATATTCAGTTCCAGCAGATATCATCTTGCCAATCTCAAATTCATCTCCTGAGAATGGTGGGTATTGGTTTCAGATACAGAATTCATCAGATCTCCAGTCAAGGGAGCTGCAGCTGCCCTTGAATGTCTATAGGGCAGTCCTTGAAGTGTTTGCGTCTTTCCATTCAAATGATGAGACGTGGTATTCAAATCCACCCAATGCTTACATTGAGGCAAACAATCTGACCGGTATGCCAGGCAATGGAGCTTTCAGAGAGGTGGTGGCCCTCATAGATGGTATACAGGTTGGTGCTGTGTGGCCTTTTCCTGTGGTATTCACGGGAGGGCTGAACCCTTTGTTCTGGAGACCTGCTGTGGCTATTGGGGCATATTTGATCTTCCTACATATGACATTGAAATCACCCCTTTTCTAGGGAAGTTGCTAGATGGAAAAGATCACACATTTGGCCTCCTAGTGACAAATGCTCTCGATGTGTGGCTTGTAGATGCAAATCTGCACCTTTGGGTGGACGATAAGAAACAAATGACAAAGGGAGGACTGATCAAATATGATGTTCCATCATACCAACCCAGTTTGGATTCTGATTTCAAAGGTTTAGATGGGTTCTTCAAAACATGTGCTGAAAGACAAATCTCTTACATGGGTTGGGTGGAATCATCTCATGGAAATTTCACTACCCAATTCATTCAGAAGTTCAACTATATTAACAAAATGAATTTTCAGAACAGTGGCGATGTACAGATTGTGGACCAAGATATAGGGACCGATACCCGGATTATTGTGCAGACAACCTCAAATGTGGTGCTCTCTTCCCAAGTTTCAAGTTCGTTTCCTTTGTATATATATCTTGAATCCCTAGACAAGGGAAATGGCACATCTCTGTTGACCGCAAACATTTCCATGGCACTCAAAAGGGACATATTCACTGTTACACCTTCTGCAAGCTCCTTCAGTTCTCTCAATAATACTCAAGATGCACATGGCTATATATATGTTCAGAAGAACCTAGTGACGGGTGGACTGGGAAGCACTCAACAGACATACAGTTACAAGAGCACTGAAGGCTGCTATTTTCGGACTCTGAGTGTAAGCAACTACACCTTTCTTAAAGACAACACGGACACCTTATGTAAAACTATAACAAAATATCCCAGAAAAGGGCCACATTTAATAGGTGCATTGAATGTTTGAGGTGAAGTTCTCATATGTGGTGCCTCTTACTTGGAAAATCAAGAGTAATATTTCTCTGCAAATACTACTCAAATAAGAATCAAGTACCACATAAAAAAATATTATTCGTCTTTTAAGCATATTATATTTCAAATTCTCAGAGTTATCCCTGCAGAAAAGGAATTAGAAGTCTACACAACAAGTAATATCATTTTATATATCTTTCTCCATTCATTTACTATAAGGAATTCTTGTCATGCTTTGAGATTTGCATATAATTTTCTTCTGTTCCCTTCCAAGATTAGGCATCAGGACATTATATGTTAGATCTGAATATGAAAGAGCTTGAGATAAGAAACTCCAGTAATTGAAAAATCAAGAACATTAGTTCATAGATTCTATGGGATCTTCTCTCCCACTTTTGCACTTCCAACACTAGCATTCTAAGAAACCAGTATCTCAGTGAATGCTTTTATATATGCATTTCAGAGGAGAAAAGTATGCGCAGATCTGCTATGGTCATTTAAATGTGATATTTAAGTTTGTAGGACATATAATCAAATTTTTTATTCCCTCTGTCTTCTTCATTTGCAGTAGGTAAATCATTTTTCTTTTTGACATGCTATAAAGCAAATCGGAATATTATTTTCATTTGAATATGAGGATCTTTAGAGGCAGACACAAAATTTCCCTTTCTTCACATTGTTCCTTGTAATAGTGGGTAGCCAATGTTTGCTTGATGTCTACAGATACGAAAAGGTTTTTCTGTCATATTTATCATTGAGAAGAAAGTGATTAAAACTCCCTATATGGTAAAGTTTCTGATTCTTCTTTCATTCACCAAAAACATCATCACTTTACTAGTTAGAAAAATGAACACTTACATGCAATTTCATATTTAACTATGATATTTCACTGAAGTAGTTTTATTGTAATTTTAATTGAAAATAAGGCCATTGCTGGAATGTGGAATAGGACAGCTACTATCCATCATGAACTCTCCAGCCTAATACCCAAGGACATTGTCAGAAAACATATGTTTGTTGCTCTTCAGCCCGATACAAAAAGATATTCAGAAAACACATGTTTATTGGGCATTATTGGAAGAAAAATGGCCACATTAATTAATAGAAATCTTTGGACTTCTATGTGAGGACATTGGAGACAATTGAAATAAGACCAACAAAAGGAGGCCATCCTATTGTTACAGTAAGTAGTGACAAGTCAGACGTTGCAAAGAAAGTCAACATAACCCATACTCATAGTTGCATCAGAGCTTCCTGCCATTAGAAAGCTTGATCTAGATTTTTCCCTCCTCAACTTGTACATTTGTTTAGCTTTTCATGTAATTACAATATATGCTTATTTTTTGTTGCTAAAGAAAGCATAAATTCCCAAAGCTAGAGGACACTTATGAATGAGCCTGCCTTGGAAAAAGTCAACCAACTGCCAACTACCAAATGCAGAATCAATGAACAAGTCACAAGAAGAAGGCTGAGGTTGCATGGAGTCAAAATGGCACATGGTCCATTATAGAGATCAAAGGTACAGATCTATGAGCAGTTTAAATGTTCAATAAGGCTGATACCTCTCCACCACTGTAGAGGTTCCCTCAAAATACTATCCTTTTGTCCTCGACAAAGGAAAGAAAAATTGATTCAGACCATTAGGAACAATACACTAAATGGTTTCTGGAGGAACCTAGAAATTACTATACCTTTCCTTACCAATAAAGGCCTGATCAAATATTGAAGGCAATCAGCAACTGCTCACCTTTATCTTACATATTTTGAAAGAGTCTGGAAATTCTAATGAATTTCAATCTTGTCAAAGTGAGAGTGACGCAAAGTCAACCCAAGTTTATGCTGCTTATTTGTTGGAAACAGCATATAGGCTTATCTGCTGAAACAGCAAATAAAATCCAGCTGGTGGAGAATCTAAGCTCAATAAAAAGTTCATCCTGGTAGTGTTCTGACCTGTTTTGTTAGGTTTTGCAAATATGAAATCTTTGGAAATTGAACTTGAGGATATCATACCAATAAAACCAAATTTCTCAGATTTGAACTGTAAAGAATAAAATATTGTAAACAGTGAACATCTTCAGTTGAAAACTCAAGTTGACCACAAACTGCTTAAAAAGCCATAATTACTGCATGCATCTAAAGTTTCATCTTTTTCCTGTAAGTGAAAAGCCAAAGTAATTGTTTCTTTATCCACACTTTCTTTTAGGTTTGGATCCCTTTTTATTGTTCTCTGAAATAATGCGAAAATCATACCAAGTGTCTTCTTTTATTCTACCTTTTTCCTTCTCCTTTTTTTGTTTACTCTTTTCCCCAACCGAATGATTAGAATTCTCCTCTTCCCCCTTAGGGAAAAACACCATCATTGGAGAATCCTTTGGTTTTATCCTCAGCCACAACTCTTTTTCCACCTTCTTCCAAATTCCTCCAGAGTACTAACCTTTGCTATAATTACTTATACATCTATTATCCTTCTTAGGGAGAATCTGTGTTCTTTCAAACTAAACCAACACTATGAAAGCCTCCAGCATACAAAGCCCCCACCCATGCTTCAAAGATCTTTTATCTTTTCTTGGCCAACATGATGCCGGATGGTCATGGTCATGCCATGTCCTACATTTGAATGCCACATTTTCAGAGTCTACAGTTTGATTCCAAGTTTTCCCTGCGGTGCACATTTCATCTCTAGTTTATCACGTAACCTCTTCCCAAATTTATCTCTATGTAGATTGACACATAATTTATCAAGTTGTTACAAATTGACACATAATTTATCAAGTTGTTACAAATTGACACAAACATTTATCTCTATGTAGATTGACACATAATTTATCAAGTTGGTACAAATTGTCACAAACAGAGGATAGAATGCAGAAATATGCAGGTCCTTTCAATAATAATAATAATGCCTTGTTATATAGTTATAAAATGTTCTAACTAGCCATATAATTAACAGTCATGAAATTTGACAATGTAAATAATCACAATTCGTATGTACGTTGTTGTTTCTCAGAAATTCCCACTCAATTGGCATTTACAAAACAATGTATACATAAACCTTCCCAATCCCAAGGATATTACCAACAATGTAGAAGCTTCTCCTGAAACAAACTACAACTCTTGGAACTGCATGCATTGTTCTCTTTAGGAAGAACTGCGTTGTTTGCTTCTTTGCTTATTAGCACCAAACATTGGACAAATGACAACTGCTCTCATCAACCAAAGTCTGCTTTCTCCTTGGTCGAAGAGTTCTTGTATTCTTAGCACTATAGACAACCCTGATTTCAATAACTAGAGGCACCCTATGGATGGTACTAACCATGGATCTGCTAGAGACCACACTCATCAAGCATGACCACTGATGACAATATAGCTGCAACGAGAAAAATCTTAGAGCAATGAATCAGGGAAAGGTTACCATCACTGTTCTAGATTTCAGGCTCACCACCTGCTTTAATGCCAGTTATGAAGGAAGACACAAAAAAAGTTACTGTGTAGAAATGATGTCCTTTTATTAAGGATAATGCATTCTTACATAATTACCAATTGTTGTAATTTTAATGTAAAAAAATAAAATAATTGAAACTTAACCCCCTTTGGCCCCTCTTCTTTTCATATTTGATTTTCATTATTTATTTGGTCTGCCTAAGCAAATTCTAATTTCCACAACATAATAAATATATTTATATTTAATTGTTGGATCCATCACACACAATTTTTTTTTTTTTTAAGATGGGTGAAGATTCTCACTTAAGACATCAAAATAAATGTATTTTACATAGTAGAGTATAGAAAAACTCCACACAGCACTGTACAAAAGTCCATTTTTTAATCAAAACTTATGAATGCAGGTTGTTTCTCCAACAAAGTTGCTCCTTCAAATTCTCAATAGTCTCTCAAAAAATGCAGAAGTAGGTTTTATATCCTATCCCGTAGAGTTATAGATGATAAGATCATTGTCACTAGATTATAATCAAGCAACAAAGACTTCACGAAGTACCCTGTTTTCCTCTAAAACTTGGTCTCTCGACTCCAGAATTATGTCACCAATGCTGTTCTCATTTCTGATCTTGTATTCATTTTCAAGTTTCAGGTAACTTAGGTTCCAAGGGAAAATTTGGCACAAACAGCTAAGTTTTTGGATTTTATTCATATCATGTCTATCCCCTTTCCCACTAATGCATAGCAATAACCAATGGAATAGGAAAGGTGTGATACTGATCCTTCAATAGATTTAAAGGACTTCGGTCTTCCTACTGAGGCACATGAAGGAGGACTTGTTGAACCTTGTATAAAAACCATCAGAAGGATTCAAACAAGTTAGATGAAAAAGTTAAAAGAACTGTGAATGCAGCAAAGTTTTGAATTCAAGGATAGATCAAGAAAATCATCTCTACTTTATGGCCATGGAAAATTCCTGATACAGATGGACAGTATCACCTCTTCAATTTCTCTTCACTTTCAAAATAGAGCCAAAAAGTTAAGAATATAGACGCCAAAACTTATGATTCTAAGAAACAGTGAAAGTATCAGCTGCTGCAAAGGAACCAAAAACAGAATCCCCCAAGGAGGATTAACCACAAGAAACTTGGTCACTATGACATATCCTTATAGTGGTGCAAATTAGTCCCCAGTTAGAGAAACTGAACTACTAGAACCTAAACATTTCAGTTTAACCTCTTCCTCTCTTAGTTCTTTTGGCCTTTTGGCTTTGGCTTTCTTTCCATACCGATATTCCTAGCACAAAGTAAATGATTCCAACATGTATCATTTTTGTACTTGGTGTCGAGGATTTTAGTTTGACAATATGGTCTTTAGATTCACCTTGTAAGACTTTGCAATGTAAAGGTTATCATAGGTTCTTATTTCAATAGCCGATCAAGGTTTAATGGCTAATAATATTCTAGCATTGGACCTTTGCACCTCTACACACCAGAGTTCATCTCCATATAATTTGTTTTCTAAAATATTTACTTTATTCTCAATGGATCATAACTAATTCTTTTTACTCAAAATAGAAGCAGAGATTTTATTTAAGTTTGACAAGTGAACAAATCTCTTAAAAAGTTTATTCTAAAATACTTTAAAATTAACTACAACAAGATTAGATTTATCACATTAAAGTCTGGTCAACCATAAGTGATCCATGTGTCACTTATGCATCATAATTAATTAGCATCATGAAAGAACAACAAAATGATGGTGACTCGTAAAGCTGTCATAAACTACGTCTCATCATCTTTCAGTCACAATTTTTTCCAACAAAATCAAAATTGAATGAAACTTCAAAAGGATGTTTTTGACATCAAGAACAACATTCAAAACTAAATTGATCTCAAAATTATCACATTTGACTGCCCAAATAGAGTGAAAACCAGTTTAGATTAGGGAGTCATCTTTTAGATATAACTCAATCAAATGAGGTCTAAATGAATTGGTTCTTTTTCCAGGTGAAAGAGGACTTGGAGGAAATCATTGATACAATTTTCATCCCAAAGTACATTTATATGATCCTTAAATATAGCAAAACTCTGTCTGATTTACAGTCAGGATTTCTAAGCTCAAAATTAACTCAAATTTATGCAGAAGGTTCTTGACATCATTGTAATAGCCCACCCTGACATGACTTTCCCTTGTTGCTTGATTGATGTACTAATGTGTTGATATTAATGCATGATTCTATTTTATTCTATCAAGATGAGTTGATAGTTGTACTTTATGCTTTTTAAAGTTGGATTATGCTATTTTTAGAATATGGTACTATTGATGAAAGTTGTGGTTGTAAGAAATAAATTATTATCGATAGCCACAAGGGTAAAACCCTCATGTAGATGCATTGCATATGTTTGATTAAAATGCATCATCAGACAAGGATGTTGCTATAAAAGCAAAAGAGTCTTTACCCTGTGCTTAGGGAAATCCTTCGTAAAACCTCCTACTTAAGGAAAAATATTGTTTGCACATATTTTAATTTGCAAGAACCCTTGTGTTGTTGCATGTGTTTTGAAGCATGGAAATTGTTTGGTTAATAATTTTATCAAGTTTGGTATTAATAATAATGTTGATAAGCTCAACTCTCACCCTTATGAGAGGTTATGGTGGGATGGGGATGCCTAGCCCTGAGCGTCGATCATAGGAGTTTCTCATACTAACCAAATCTTTAAAAAAATGTCTTTATTGTTAATACTTACAATATTAAATATCTATGTTAATAATTAATATTAACATTCGGTATTAATTAAATTAATTAGGTGAATAATTAATTTAATTATTATTATATTATGCTAATGTTAATAATTAACACTAGCATTAGAAAATAATAATATTATTAAATAATGTTATGAGTGAATGATTTGATTATTAATACTTTGCTTTAAGAGTATTAGTAGGTTAATATTAATTTTAATAAGTTAACCTTGTAAAAAGGGGTACATTTAATAAATAAATAAAAGTTGGAAAGATGGCAATTTTGAAAATCTTCTCAATAGATGAAGCATTATCCTAATGGAGTAACGGGCTGGCCAAAAAAAGTGAGGTAGTTATGCATGATGAAGCCACTTTCAACTTTTGATCTCTGTTCTTCCTTCCGAGGGTTATATGATTGTTGGGTTGCCAAGTTTTTTTTTGGCATCGCTAGCAAAGGGAAAATAAGACTGTAAGGAGAAAGCTTGGAGGAGGAAAGAATGAGCAAGGAAGGACTGGAGAAAGAGGTGTTTCACTTAAAAGTAAGTTAGTTGATGCTTTGCTATTGAAATTCTAATAAGCATTTTGAGTTTATAGATATTTGCTTATTCCTAAGAGTGGCGTATCTTTTGAACAATGTTTTTTTTTTTTGGTAATTAAGGATCAATTTCATTGCAAACGGGTTTCCTAGGTTGACCCAAAACCTTTTACAATAATCAGCACAGAGCTGTTATGGATAAGAAAACAAAAGGGCGCACCATAGCCACCTGTCACCAATAACCCCCACCTCCGCGATTTCGCGACAAGTCGCGAAATTGCGACAGCAACCGGCCAAGCGCTACGCTTTTCAGCAACACCGCGATTTCGCGACAAGTCGCGAAAATGCGACATGTCGCGATTTCGCGACAAAAAACATCCAGCAGTATCCAAAGCCAAAAAATCCACGATTTCGCGACAGGTCGCGAAAAGGTGACAAGTCGCGAAATCGCGACAACAACGAGCCTTCTGCTTCACCTTCATGCAGCACCGCGATTTCGCGACAAGCCGCGAAAAAATGACACGTCGCGATTTCGCGACAATTTTTTCCCTTTTGCTTTGCCTGCAAACCCGCCCGCGATTTTGCGACAGGTCGCGAAAATGCGACAAGTCGCGATTTCGCGACAATTTTCTGCCTTCAGCAACAATTTCCAACCACTTCGCGATTTCGCTCCTTGTCACAAAAATGGAAAGTCTTATCAAAATTAACTTCAACTTTAACTTTTTCTCTCGACATCTATCTGCCTTTAGTTTCACTATCTGCATCTCCGCGAAATCGTGACAAGTCGCGAAAATGCGACATGTCGCGATTTCGCGACATCTAACAGCCTTCTGCACCATAGTCACATCCGCGTCGCGAAAACGCGACATACTTGCCGGGAGCTTCCTTCTGCCGCTGTTGGTCGCGAAATCGCGACAACTTTCCATACTTAGCAAAATCCAAGCTTGGGCGCCGCGAAACTGCATCAAGCCGCGAAAATGAGACACTCCGCGAAAACGCGACAAAAATACTCTAAGCTCTTGAATGTTTCTTTTGGGCGCGACAACGCGACATGTCGCGATTTCGTGACACTTTTCGGTCAACGCCACTCCTGCTTTGCTTTGACCGCGAAAGGGCGACACGTCGCGAAATCATGACGGTTTAGTAGGGCGCTCTCTTCTGACTCTGTCGGTCGCGAAATCGCGCCAAACTTCCACACTTAGCTTTTTCCAGCCTCGAGCACCACGAAAACTCAGCAGGTCGCAAAAATGCATCAAGCCGCGAAATCGCGACAAAAAATCATGAAGCTCAACACTGCTTCTCATAGGCGCGAAAGCGCGACAAGTCACGATTTCACGACAATTTTGGGTCAACACATCGCCGCCTCTACTTTGACCGCGATACGACGACACGTCGCGATATCGCGACAAAAACCTTATGAGCTTTTCACTGCAACTTTGGAGCGCGACACCGCGACAAGTCGCGATATCGCGACAACTGATGGTCAAAACCTTTGCTGCTCTGCGTTGACCGCGATACGGCGACATGTCGCGATATCGCGACAGTTTTGGAACATGGTCACACTTGTGTTTTTTGGTCGCGAAAACGCAATAGAAAATCTTCGGGAGACAGAACACTTCTCTTCCTTTTTCCAACTTCCACAGATGCAACATCATTGGCGGTCGTTTTGGATAATCTTGTCCACTTCACTTGGAACCCCGAGTTCCCAAGTGACCAAACCATCAGCTTCCACTCCTAAATTGGCTAAGATATCAGCAGATTTATTAGCTTCCCTAAACACATGCTCGGCTCTTCGCTCATTCCTGGCTTGGTAGAGGTACCTCGCCTCTTCTATGACAGTCTTAAACCGCCACGGAGGAGTTTTCCCATTGTTGATAAGGTTAATGATATGCATGGAATCTCCTTCAACAATAAGATTATCTTCTATGTCCTGAGCCAACTGAAGACCCCTCCAGAGCGCTCTAGCTTCCGCCTCATTGTTAGTTCTGGTTCCTAACTGCTCAGAAAAGGCCATCACCAAACATCCTTGATGATTTCTCACTACACCTCCAGCCCCTGCTTTGCCAGGATTACCTTTGGAAGCCCCATCAAAGTTGAGCTTGAGCCATCCAACAGGGGGCGGATTCCACTTGACATTAACTCTGGGATTAACCTTGGGGGTCATGGGATTTTCAGCCAGGGTAAAATTTAAAGAGTGAGCGATCAGTCTCTCCCAGAGGGGAGGGTTGCGAGCTTCAAGGGGGATAAGGCTAACGTTTTCACGGGCAAAGGAAATGATCTTATTGGTGATGGAAGAGGCATCATGGCAGGACTCATGGAAAGCTCTATGATTTCGTTCAAGCCAAATCTGCCACAGAAAATGATGAAGACAGACCTTCCAAAAAAACTTCAATCTAAGGCTGACAAAGGGATTTGGCCATTGGTGGAAGAGGTCAAGGATGGTAGCAGGTCTGACCCAACAAATGTTAAAGGCTTGCAATAACCTATTGAGGATGCTCGAAGAGACCGGGCATTCAAGGAAAATATGGAGGGTGGACTCCCAATTGGCCCTGCACAAACAACAACGGTTAGCAACAATCAAACCTTTCCTAATCAAGTTGTCAATAGTAAGAATCCTGCCTTGGATCACCAACCACGAGAACATAGCAACTTTGGGAATAAGCTTTTTGACCCACACCAACTGAGGCTGGAGGATGGGGTCCTGAGAATCAACCATTAGCATATAAGCAGATTTGACTGTGAACTGCCCATTTTCGGAAGGTGCCCAAATCACCTGATCCTGCCCAGGACTCATGGAAATGAATTGAAGACGCAATATGCTTTGGATTTCTTCTGAGACTGCTTCAAGCCCAGGGATCCTAATCTGTTTCCAGCTAAGCCTTCCTCTATCCTGCCTCATAAAGTCAGCAACTTTCCTTCCATATAAAACCTCCGTGATTCTTTTGACCCTAGCAAGGTGAGAAACCTGAGACAAAGCTACTTCCTTGGCCCACCTGTCATCCCAGAACCTGATCTTCTGACCATTGCCAAGGACCCATCTTAGGCCTTTCTTTAGGACTTCTCTGCTAGATAGGATAGCTCTCCAGAACGCAGAACCTCTTCTATGCACCGTATCATCTAGGAAATCAAGATCTTGAAGATATTTCCTTCTAATTATGGCAGTCCACTCATTTTCCTCATTGTTAATAAGGCGCCAAGCTTGTTTAGCTACTAAAGCTGTGTTTAGATGTGCAATTCTTCTCAGTCCAAGCCCTCCGAATTCTTTCGGTCTACAAACCTTGCCCCAGCCCACAAGGTGGATCCTCTATTTTTCTTCAGATCCAGACCAGAGAAAGTTCTTTTGAATCTGTTCTATTTTTTGAAAAATTCTGGTTGGAGCTCTAAAGACAGAAAGAAAATAAACTGGAATGCTCTGGAGGGAGGCCTTGGTGAGGGTGAGTTTCCCGGCCTGAGACAGAAAATGACCTTTCCAACCAGCCAGTTTCTTTTGGATTCTTTCTACCACTCTATCCCACATAGAACTACACGGAGAGCCGTAGAAGAGGGGGAGGCCTAGGTACGTGGTCGGGAGAGACGCTATCGAACAACCCAAGATGTGAGCAATTCTGGCTTGTCTCTGATTTGGGGTGTTAAGGAAATAAAGCTTGCTTTTGTTAAAATTCACCTTCTGGCCCGCCGCATCTTCATAGAGTTGGAGGATGAGCTTGATCCTTCTAGCTTCAACCACAGACGACTGGGTCAACAACAAAGTGTCATCCACAAATTGTTGGTGACTAATAGGGTTGATGAGAGAGGTGGCTTTGATCCCTGAAATTAACCCAGTATTGCATGCTGCTTTAATAGTTCTTCCCAGAGCCTCTGCCACAATGACGAACAACATTGGGCTAATTGGATCTCCTTGTCTGAGCCCTCTGTGACTCTGGAAGTACCCAGCTGTCGTACCATTGACCAGAACTGAGAACCAGGGTTCAGAAATGCACTCTTTTATCAGCCTGACCCACTGAGGATGAAAACCGAACTTCAGGAGAACAGCCGTCAGAAAATCCCAGTTGATACGGTCAAAAGCTTTGTTCATATCGAGCTTTAGGGCTAAGACCGCCTTGTTGGTTTGACTTGCAGAGTGCAAAGCTTCATGGACAGTAATCACACCATCCAAAATCGATCTCCCTTTGACAGAGCTGCCTTGGCTTGAATCGATAATGAGGGGAAGAATTTCTTTCATCCTATTAGCAATGGCTTTTGAAAATATCTTGTAGGACACATTGCAAAGACTAATCGGTCTGAAATCTGCCATGGTCTCAGGAGATGGGCCCTTAGGAATCAGGGCGATAAAGGTGGACTTGAACCCTCGCGGTATATGTTTTGAAGCCTGAAATTCTTTGATAGCAGAGATGACATCCGGTCCTACCGTATCCCAGAAAGCTTGGTAGAACCGAGGAGGGAACCCATCAGGGCCAGGGGCCTTCTCAGGATCCATGCTAAACAGGGCTTTTCTAATTTCCTCGTCAGTGAAGGGAGCAAGAAGCTTACCATTTATGGCCTCACCAACCAAACTCGGAATGGACTGAAGGAGGGTTTCCTTGGCTTCTTCTTTAACCTGGGATTCATCCCCGAGAAGGGAGCTGAAGTAAGCTACTGCTTCCTCCCTGATCTCCATTAAATCTTGGGTTTTGGATCCATCAGCTTTGGTTAACTCTCTGATCTTATTATTACTTCTGTTCCTCAAGGTGGTAACATGAAAAAACTTTGAGTTCGAATCTCCATCCTTTAGCCATAGAGCCCTGGATTTCTGTCTCCAGTAGGTCTCCTCACATGCTAAGATATTATGATATTCTGACAGATTGGCTAGTTCCTCCTTCCTAGTAGCTTCATCATTGGTACCACTCTGGATCGAGTTGTCAATGACCTGCAACCTTTCCCTCACTTTTTCCTTGTTCTCAAACAGGTTCCCAAAAACCTCCTTATTCCAAGTTCTAAGGTTATTCTTAACTAATTTCAGCTTTTGAGCAAGAATAAAACCTGAACTTCCATGGAAAGGTTGCTGCCACCAAATGGACATGCTTTCTTTTAGATCCGGGTGTCTGATCCACATCGACTGAAAACGAAAGGGTTTTTTGAAAGAGTTAGACTTTGGGACCTCCAAGAGGATGGGGTTGTGATCAGAAGAGATTTTGGGGAAGGTATGCAAGGTGGAGTCTCCAAACCCAGCCATCGCCTCCTTGGATAAGAAGAACCTGTCAAGTCTTTCCTGGATCAGTTGGCTGCCAGACCTCCTGTTGCTCCAAGTATACTTGGCTCCTCTTAGCTTCACATCCATCAGTTGATTCGAGTTAACAAACTCGTTGAAGTCTTCCATGCTTCTGGAGGGGAGCCCAGATCCACCCTTTTTGTCTGATGGGTATAGCGGCGTGTTGAAGTCACCTGCCACAACCCAGGGGATGTCATGGAAAGCATCACCCAGATTGCCCAAAAACTCCCACAAAGAGGCTCTCCCCTGAACAGAGTTAGGAGCATACACATTGGAACAGATCCACGATCTATTATTTTCAAAATCATGGAAAAACACACTTAACACCCTGTCGTCCTCTTGGATGACACTGCCTTCCACTACCCGAGGGTCCCACAAAACCATGAGGCCCCCAGACGTTCCCCTTGCTGGAATAAACACCATTTCCCCTTGATTCCACATCTTTTTAGCTATCGATTTTGACTGGACTTCATCTAATTTTGTTTCTTGCAACATCAAAATTGTTGGATTGTACTGCCTTCTTAGCGAACTAACCACTCTCTGAGTGGGCCGGCCATTGAGGCCTCTCACATTCCATGAGAGAACCTTCATTTAGATTGTTTAGAGTTCTTCCCTTTCCCCCTTCCCTGAGGAGGTTTTCCTGATTTGTTATCTTCGAACCCTGGGATAACTTGTTGGATCAGAGTTTTCTGTTTACCGCTGGCAATTTCATTGTCAGTCCTCATTCTGTTATGCTCTGCGTTTGAAATCCTCCCCTTCTTTCTCTCACAACCAAAGTCAATGGGTGACTTAGTCGTGCTCCTGGTCTTTTTGGGGCTAAATTGAGGGGGATCTAACTGTTGAAGAACCGGACTCCCACATTCCTCGAAATCATCCAGTTCTATCATCTCAGTCCTCGAGTCTAACTCCTCCATCTTCTTCCTGTATTCTCCTGGTTTGAAAGAAGAATCTTCTATCTGGTTGGGCGGACTTCTGGCTATGATATTGGGGAGGTCTGGTTTAGAAGACGAAATCTCCTCCACTCTTTTTCTATAATCTCTGGGGCTAAGCCTAGCCCCTTCCTGAGGGATTGGAGGGATATTTGATATGGGATTAGACGGGCCCGCCTTTGATGGGGATTCTAGGGTTTCAGGGAGAGCACATTGCCTGTTATCCTCTTCTACTTCCTCGATCTCCCCTTCTGCTGGTAGATCGGCTAAAATATTGAACTGATTTGAGCTTGGAGATTTAGGGCTTACCTGGTTTTTCGGATCTTTGGTGAGATGATGCTTGTCTTTGCTCTGAGAATGCCTTGCACTCTGATAGTCTTTCTCCTGAGACATGTAGTTATTTTTGAACGGCCTAAACCCTCCTTTGCCACCAGGGCCTCTTTTTAGAGGGAGGTTCCTAGGAAGCCCTTTCTCATTTGCGTGATTGCTTTCCGATCTGGGGATGTCTCTCTTTGCTGCTAGTGTAGGGCACTGATTTTGCAGGTGGCCTTGTGATTTACACTCAGGGCAATAAGCTGGCTTATTTTCGTATTCCACCGTCTGATATCTAAGATAGTTGCCATACTCAAGTTCCACAACATTTGGCAGTTCAGATTCAAGATTGGCATTGACGCAGAGTCTTGCATGAGTCATCCTTGTCCTAGCCAAGGTTGCATGATCTATGGACACCAGTTCACCGATCGTTCTGGCGATGCCATGTAGCCAATACTCGTTGACAAACTGAGCTGGAAGATTGGGAAGCCGCACCCAAATGGGAGCAGTATTAATGTTCTATTTTTCAGGGTCAAAATCTTCACCCCATTTCCTAAGGAAAAGGCTGCGTTTCCCTAAAAACCAGGGTCCTCCAGTGAGAACGCGGCTCGCATCCTCCTTATTGTTAAATCTTAAGATGAAAAACCCCCTGGAAAGGGCAACAACCTCCAAACTACCCGCCGTCCTCCATTTGGATAGGGCCCAAGAACGAATAGTTTCTATATCTGGCCTTCCACCCAGAAACTTGCCCACTAAAGAAAACTCTTCCATGGCTAAACATGGCCCCATCGAATCGATAGGTGCCTTTACCCTGTTATTTACCGGAATGAGGGGCGGGAGAGAAAGAAAGACACTCTTTCTCCCTAAGACTGTATCCGCAAAGGATCGGGCTCCTCTGGGGCCCGCCCCGCTCAGCTGGGTCCCTTTGTCCGGGTCTTTATGGGGGGGGTCGCACTCTCTCTGGATAACCTCTGCTGCCGCCGCTGGCCTCCCATCCTCTGGATCCGTGCCTGGATCAAGCTCAAGGGTCCTGCCCAAACCCTCTGAACCACCGCTGCTTTTCCCGCCTAAAAAATTTGAAAACTCGCCGCCGCTGCTCCTCTCCTCCATCTCGCTCTTAAATTTAGTCGGAACAATGTTTTTCTTTCATTCAATGCAATATAATGGATTTTAACAAGCCCGAATGAGATATTAAGACTTATGAATAGTCTTAGGAAAATTTATATCATTATATCCTTCAGTTGAAATGCCCGAAAGGCTTATGTTAAACCCAGTCTGTAGATAATATTGGGCTTGTTTTTTTCAGGTTTTCAGCCTTATAGAACTGTTATATCCACCCATTATGTTCTTAGAATTTGTCGCAGACTTTGGAGTCATCATCGGAAACAGAGGGTTTCTCATCAAATTGCACTGTAACTTTCGTGTCTAGTTTGGATCTTGATTTGTTTTGGCAAAAACTCCAAGGTTTACGGATCAAGTAATTCTGTTTTATTGTGTGTAAATACAAATTTTATTCCAAAAGAATAGATAGCCAAGAGAAATGCAAGCTCTATGTTTTTAAACTGTGCTTTTGAAAAAGTCCATCTTTTGCCGCATACAACTAGTTGTCTCCTGGACTCCTCTTTTTGATCCCTGTACTGAAGTATAAAATCAACAGCTTCCATTCTTTCCAAAGCATATCATTAGAAATGTTTCGCTTAAAAATGTTAAATTATCGTCAACTACATACTTTGGGACAAAGGATTATCTAGAACTTTTTGGCATCTTGAGAAGCATGGTTTATTACAAGCTTTAAGCACTAAGTCTAACCAACCGAACCATAGAGAACCGTTAGGCACCATTGCTTGGAAATGAAGGCACTCCCTTTATATTTTATCAACGGTCTAACAATGTTAGCCTTTCAATAGTAACTTTGGTTAACACTTAACTTGTTGGGAGAACGTTTTTCCATGCTTAGACCAGATAATTAGAGAATATAACCATATATCTTAGAGACGGCAATTTTTTTCAAAAGATTGGCTTTTAGGTTTCTAGGTATACTTTGGATACTATAATATATGCAACAATGTCTTCTGAGTAGTTGATCAAGACTTCTACTAAATATTAGTAAAGGTTGAAAAGAATAATGTGTATTATTAGAGCTAATTACAAAGCCATTTAGAAATTCAAGTTTAAATTTAATAAATGATATATAAATGATATAGTTTATTTATATAGCATAGTAAGAGTACTAGGATCATCATCTTCTCCAAAAAGCTATTATTATTATCTTATTAATATTTTTTTTTGAAAAAAATTGAAAAACTTGTATTAATACAAAAGGCAATTACACAAGGGAGAAAACTCATCCCAACCAACAGCAGAGAACTAGACAACAAGCGGAGAGCACAAAGGCAACGCTAACCTCCACAGAGCACAAAAGACAATAAGGCGAGAAAACGTGACATGTCGCGAAATCGCGGCAATCAACCCCGTCGCGGCTGCAGCAGCGCCATTAGTCACGAAAACGCGACATGTCGCGATATCGCGACAGACAAAGCCCTCCGCGTCCGATCGCCAAAAAAGTCGCGAAATCGCGATAGCAACTCCCTCCGACGGTCTATCATCACAGGCGTCGCGAAATCGCGACAAGAACTCCAGGAAGCATCAAATCTCCAAAAGGGTCGCGAAATCGTGACGAAATTTCTCCGAAGCGCCCAGCCAGCAAAAGTGTCGCGATATCGCGACATATTCTCATCTTGACTCCCATTTCGCAAAAGTGTCGCGATATCGCGACAATTTTTACCAAAGCCATGAATGTGCCAAAAGTGTCGCGAAATCGCGACGAATTTTCCTTTCAGTTCCCAATCTTCAAAACTGTCGCGATATCGCGACAAGTTATCCTCATTGCAACTTGTCTTCAAAATTGTCGCGATATCGCGACAATTAATCCAGATGACGCCAGTGTGCCCCAACTGTCGCGACATCGCGACGATTTTACCATGCAGCTTCCGATCGACAGAAATGTCGCGAAATCGCGACGAAATGTGCCCTTTGCTCAAGTTCACCAAAAAAGTCGCGATATCGCGATGATAATCCTCATTGCAGCCAGTCTTCAAAATTGTCGCGATATCACGACAAGAAATCCAGATGACGCCAGTGTGCCCCAACTGTTGCGATATCGCGACAATTTTACCATGCAGCTTCCGATCGACAAAAATGTCGCGATATCGCGACGAAATGTGCCCTTTGCTCAAGTTTACCAAAAATGTCGTGATATCGTGAAGATAATCCTCCTTATCATCCCTGTGCCAAAAACGTCACGATTTCGCGACATGTCGCGATTTCGCGACATGTTCCTTTCTAAGGCTGAGAAGGCAAAACCTGTCGCGATATCGCGACAACTTCCAACAAGAGGCCACGACGCCGCTACATGTCGCGAAATCGCGACAAAAACCTTCCTTAGCAGCAAAAACTTTGCACATTATCATAGGTAGCATTCAAGGCCTTGCCGAATCACAACATCCTCCACAGGCATATCACTATGCATCTGCACTCCAACTTCCTTCTCAGCACCTATCTTAGCAAGGAAATCAGCCGCCTTGTTGAAATCCCTACTCACATAGATGGGAACCACATCATCTAATTCTTTCCAGAGATCCTTTATCTGAGAGACAAGACTCCACAACCTCCGAGGCTTGCAAATCAAAGTTCCTCATGCAATCGAGAGCGCCCACCAGAATTTGGGAGTCGGACTCAAGAATTATCTTTCTATGGCCACGCTTGACGACCCGGATAGAAGCAAATTTAATAGCCAAGGCCTCCGCTTCATTGTTTGTGGCATGATCCAGACCGTGCAGTTCCCAGTAAAGCACGGACCCACCATGATCACGGCACACAACTCCAGTACCAGCACTACCCAGATTTCCTTTTGCAGCTCCATCAGTATTGATTTTGATCCATCCTGCTGGGGGAGGGTGCCATCTATCATGAGCCTGTCTTTCAAGAGCAACAACTCCATCAACCAGTGGCACAGAAACAGACTGATGTTCCTCCTCAACGTAGATGGCAACTGTTTCCACCACTTTGCTCCATATAACTTGCCATATTCCATCAAGTGAAGAGAATGTTTCATGGAAAATGCAGGCATTTCTCTCCAGCCACACCTGCCACAAAATAAAAAGAAAGCCCAGATCCCAGCCAATTCGGAGAGCTTTGGATTTAAATCTGCCTCTCTTCCATCGGTTCCAAATATTGGTCCGAGTCACCTCACTGTTGGCTTGAATTTTGAAGTGGGAAAACCAGCGCATCCAAATCTGCCGTGTGAAGGGGCATTCAAACATCAAATGATCAGCAGTTTCCTCATGCTTGCGGCATAAAACACACTGAGAAGGACCGATGATGCCTTTGTGTCTAAGATTGTCAAAGGTGAGAATTCCATTGTGCATAAGTTGCCAGGCAAAAAAATTCACCTTCGGCCAACCCTTGGGGTGCCATATCTTCTTCCAAACATGGACCGGGAAAGAGTGTGGGAGGGGCTCTAGAAGAATCTGGTTAAATCCCGCCTTCACAGTGTAAACCCCAAGGTTCCCAAAGCCCCAGGCAAGTTCATCCTCTTCATCCCGCCTAGTAAGAAACCTAGCTTTCAAAATTTTTTCTAAGATTGGTGCCAGCTCCGGTGGGATTGGAATTGGCCACTCTTCCAACCTCTTGAACTTTTGGAACTTGTACTCCCCAATGTGGCTGGTATTGAAATAACTCTCAATATGAATCCAGCCCTTGTCTTCTATGGCTGATTTAATGGGTTGCAATTCTGGAAACACAACAATGATGGGAGGGTGCTGATCCCAGGAGTCAATCCAGAAACGGGCCTTCTCCCCTCTCCCCACTTTCCAAAACAATTGATCTTTGATAACTTGAGCTCCCAGCTTGAGAGTCTGCCACACTAAGGATCCATTACCCTCCAAAGGGAAACGTCCCAGATCATTGGGGTGAGCATGGCCTAGGTATTTGCTAGAAAGAATTCTGCTAAAGAGGGATGTTGGCTGGGAAATCCACCTCCAATACAATTTACCAGCCAAAGCTTGATTATTAAGCTTGGAGCTTCTCAGTCCCAGCCCTCCTTTATCCTTGGGCTGGGTGACCTTATCCCATCCAACCAAGGCCCATTTCTTCTTCCCTTTTGCACCCTCCCATAAAAAGCTTCTGGCCATTTTGTCAAGCTCTTTCCATATAGAATGTGGGGTAGCCAGGATGGAGAATTTATATATTGGCATTGCCTGAATAGCTGAATGTAAGTAAGTTAGTCGGCCTCCATAGCTTAACCATTTATGAGACCAATGATTCATTTTCTCTTTGATGCCATCCAAAAGATCCTTCCAGATATCAATTTTTAGTTTTTTGAAATGCCGTGGAACCCCCAAGTAAACAACAGGTAGAGAAGTCCTAGTAAATCCCAGGATCTCAGTAACTCTTTCCTGTAACCTTCGGTCAAGATTGAAGAAGACCACTTTGGATTTTTTATCATTAATGACTTGATTTGAGGCCCGAAGGTAGATGTTTAAAGTATCTCTAATTCCTCTTGCTTCCCTGAGGTTGGCCACTCCAACCAATCATGTGTCATCCACAAACTGTAAGTGGGTCAAAACTTCTGTCCCCACTTTAATACCATTATCACACCTAGTTGTCGTCTTCTCGGGAAGAGTCTGCCTAATCATACCGCTAAGATGAGGAAGAGGTAAGGAGAGCAAAGGTCCCCTTGACGAAGACCCCAAGAGGCTCCAAAAGGAGTCGAGGGGAGCCCATTGATTAGAACGGAGAAAGAAGGTGTGGAGATACGGCTCATGACCCGATCAATCCGGTCCTGAGAGAAGCCAAAGGCTGCCATCATCTTTGCCGGGAAGCCCCACTCCACCCGGTCATAAGCCTTAGACATATCCAACTTTATGAACATTCCTTTGTTGCCTGAAGTTTGCATTGTATGGATTGCCTCCTGAGCAAGGACCACTTCATCCAAGATCTGTCTTCCTTCAACAAAACCCCCTTGCTCAGAGGAAATTATTTTATGGAGAAAAGGTTTTAGCCGTTCAGCCATAATCTTCGTGACTATTTTATAAATAACATTGCATAAGGCAATCGGTCTGAAATCAGAGAGATGAACCCCCCCTCCCCTTTTGGAATTAAAGTTATGAAGGTGTGATTGAGAGCCTTAAGCATTCTTTTATTAGTTCTGGACTCCTCTGCGACAGCCAAAACATCTTTCTCCAGAGTATCCCAGAAGGCCTGAAAGAATTCTATAGGAAAGCCATCTGGACCTGGCGATTTTCCCGTGCTCATCCCAAAGACCACTTTCTTTAGTTCATCACTGTCAATGGGTCTAAGGAGAGTCTGATTCTCTTTGTGAGAGATAATAGAAGGTATGACATTAATAACTTCATTTTGGGCTTCCACATCTTGTTCCCTACTTTCCTTAAAAAGGTTTGAGAAATAATCCATTGAGTGGAAATGCATTCCAGGGAGAGTATCAAAGGAGTGTCCATTCTCATCGTGAAGGACTTCCATGTTATGCATTTGTCTCCTTGCACAGGCTGAGCGGTGGAAAAATTTTGTATTTCTATCACCTTCTAGTAACCAAGTGATTCTTGCTCTCTGTTTCCAATAAATTTCCTCTTGATTATCAATGTCCTCAACCGCTTTGCGCGAGCATCATCCTCAGCTTTAAGGTGCTCAGTAATGGTACCTTCCCTGAAGTGTTTTTGCACCTCCTCCCATCTAGCCATCAAGGGGGCCCTTTGGAGCTGGAAGTCCGACTTATTGTTTTGTCTCCATTGTTTCAATTTACACTTGACAAAATGGAGTTGTTTATGGAATTTGAACATTGCAGTCCCCAAGGGTAGGCGGCCTTCTTCCCACCACTGTGGAATTTTCCTTCGAAGATCCTCCTTTTGCAACCAAAAATTTTCAAATTTGAATGGCTTATGGTGTTGACCTGTCATCGGCCCTCCCTCCAACAAAAGGGGATAGTGGTCTGAGACTGGACCTTCCAAAATCTGGAACTTAAGATTCCATTTAATAAATGCCTCTTCAGAAACCAAAAACCGGTCTAACTTAACCTTCCTGCTGTGTGGCTCTCTCCTCTTGTTTGTCCAAGTAAAGTAGGTTCCAGGGCCTTTGATATCAACCAGATTAAAGGCCTGGATTTGGGCAATCAAGAACCGGTCCCCAGGATCCAAAACTGGGGCACCACCTTCCCGATCCCTAACAGACAATTTGGCATTAAAATCCCCAGCTATGATCCAGTCAAAAAATTCCCGAGATGACCTCATGTTGTGTACAACTTGCCATTGGAGCCGCTGGCCATCAAAGCATTGAGCCCCATAGAAGTTTGTAATAAGAACATGTTCAGTTGTGGCATTGTTTCTAAACAGAGAAGTGAGAACACCCCTCCAAGCTATGTGTTCTAAAGCTGTCCATACTTGAGGGTTCCAGAGAGTAACAATCCCCCCGAGGCACCCTGAGCAGCCACATCCATATAATCAGCACCCCACCATATTCTGTTAGCAGTCTTGCACATAAGATCTACAGACATTTTTGTCTCCTGGATGAGCAAAAAGTCTGTTTTACATTTTCCTAAAAGTCCTTGAACATCAGATTGATGGGTTCTGCTGTTTAAACCCCTAACATTCCAGGATTGAATAATCATTGAGGACCTTGTGAGCAATAAGACTCAATTGGCCTCACCGATCCTCCATTGATCAGCTTGTCTCCTTGTACTGCTAGTAGATCCTTATTGGATTTTTTGCCTGCTCCTTGGGAATTACTGTTTTTAGACCTCTTCTCCACCTGGGTAATCCCTAGAACCGGCCTTTCCCTGTTCTTTTCAGAGCTTCCCATATTGACGTCCTTAATAACCGGCTGTGCTGGGGAGTGGATTACCAGTGTCCCTGAGTTCTCTGGCTGCCTTGTCCCAGAGGGATCCATTACCTGTTCTAAGACCGGAGTAGAAGAAGGGGAAGCCTGAGAGTGAATGTTAATATCCTCAACATTCCCATCCACTCCTTCCATAACTTGGTCCTCTTGATCTACTAGGGATTTAAATATTTCATACCGATTGGTTGGTTTAAGTTGTGCCTGCTCCTTGGAATTTTTCTTTTTATTTCTCCTTTGCTTCGGTTGTTCAAAACCATCTTTCTGGAGATCAGAATCCTGAGGAATACTAGATGGATCTTGGACAGGGGTAAACTTGCCCTCTCTGGGGCGATTTGGATTTCCAAGCGGCGCCTCCACTTTTGTGCTCAAAGTATTTGGGCAGAACCTCGCCAAATGGCCATGCTTATGGCAGACTCTGCATCTAAAAGGTAGTGCCTCATAATCTAACTATTGTATCCAGGAGAGCCCTGTCAACTCAAGTTCCACCTCGGCTGGTAGAGGCTGGCTAATGTCCATTTCAACACAGATCCTAGCAAAGACAGTTGTGTTTCCCTCTATAGTGTCTCTGGAGACTCCTATAAATCTGCCTAATGAATTACCAATCATTTCTAAAACCTGCTCACCCCAAAACTCCATCGGGAGAGCATACAGTCGGATCCAGACCGGGACTGCCGTGGGTTCGATACGAGGGTCAAAACCCACTCTCCAAGGTTGAACAAATAACCCAGCCGGGCCATGGTTCCTCTTCTCTGATTCAAATGCTCTGTTTCTATCTGCTAAAGAAGAGAAACTAATAATGAAATAACCATTACTGATAGGCCATAAGGAGTACTCACCTAGTGGCTCCCAGTTCTGTCTAACCAGTGTGCGAGAAAGTTCGAGTGGGACGAATACCCATGAATTTGCAAATCAGGTCATGGTGAGCACGGTAGGAAATTGTGTCTTCAACCGACTTCGGTTCTATAACAATCTTTGGTCTAGTAGCGGATTGCGGGAGGCAGCCATTAACTCGGTGTGCAGATGCACCCTTGCTAACATTCTTGAGTAACGTTTGAAAAGCCCTTCGTTGAGCTTCATCAGAGGAGGACGAAGGGTTTTCCTTTAACATCTCAGCATACGAATTCTTTCTCCCAGTAGGAGGATCTGGAGGAGACCCCATTGGGCCCGCCCAGGGCAGTGGAAGAACCTTCAGCCAAGCACCCTGTCAACCCACCACAGTCCCTGGTAGAGCTTCCACACCAGAAACCCTAAAGAAACGCCCGACACCAGCTCAGAGGTTTTTCCCGCCCAATCCTACGAGAGCCTCAAATTTTTATTATCTTATTAATATTGATGTGTTGTTTTTAATCAATATTAATTATTTAATTATGTAATTAATTAACAAATTCATTGAGTTTTAGGAATGAAGCTAAAGATTAATGTTGGAGAATTGTCTTGTTAGCTTTGATTAAATAACATGTTTGATTATTGTTATTATGCAATTAATTAATAGTTTGACAAAGTCATAGAAAGAAACTATTAATTAATATTGAAGATTTTTGTCTTATTAATTTTGAATTAGATAATTTTGTGGTTATTAATCAATTTAAAAAGGATTATAATTTATTTATTGGAGAAGTAATATTCCAAGATATAAGGATTAGTAGAAATTTAAAAAGAACAATGTATTGAAGAATGATAGAAAAAGAAAAAGTTATTTTTTGGATTAAATAATATATTTTCAAAGAGATGGATGAGGTTTGTGTATCTAAGGAATCCATATTCAAGAGAAGTATGGGACCCTCTTGATGTTTTTGCATGGTATTGTTTTCCATATTGTATGCTCTTACATTGTGGTATGTTTTTCTTGCATAGTGTATGTTAAGCTTGCATATGCATTCAAGATTTTTCTTGATCCCCAAATTTACATCCAAAGTTAGATGAAGATGACTTATCAAGTAGAAGGCTTGAGGAAAATATGAAACTAAGGATCAAATGTTGAATGTAATATTGTTTATGGGATGAGAAATATTATAAGTATCATATATAAAAGTTGTACTATGCAATGATTATGATGTATTGTAAACATTCTTGTCATTATCATAAGATTTGTTCAAGAATGGAAATGGATTAATGTTCTTCTTCATGTCAAGTTCTTGGAAATAGTTAATTATTTCAAAATGAAAAGGATATGTTATTGGAGAGAATGATAGATCTAATTGATTGAATATGGTTATGATTCTTTTAGATGTTGACTTCGTCCTTTCATTGTAAATAAAGAAAATGTTAAATTCTAGTGTTGTGGTTGAAGATGTATTCAAATTCTTAGTCTTTAGCAATGTGTTATGTTGAATTTAATTATGATTTAATATAACACTTCATTTCCTTTTGGAGAGATGTTTTATAAACATTAAGACTCTTGGGTTTGGAAGAGGATTATTTTTGGGCATGTTTTAGATCCATATTAGAAATCCTTGAATCAAGATGTACCCAATCTTGGTTGGGTTGCAGTGAGGCAAACAACTAGTTTTTGTGAATAATACACCTTAAGTGATGAGGCTTGGGTGGCCCAAATTGGTGAGGCTTGGGTGGCCCAAATCGGTGAGGCTTGGGTAGTCCTAGTGGTGAGGCTTGGGTGGCCCAAAGTAGCGAGGCTTGGGTAGTCCTAGTGGTGAGGCTTGGACAAGTCCTTAGTAATGAGGCTTGGATGTATTCCTAGTGGTGAGGCTTAGGAATCTTAATGGTGGATTGGTATGGGATAATCCAACGAATGTTTTACAAGGTAGTATAGTGTTAGAACCTTGCAATGAGATAAACATGACCGTGATCATTACCAAGTGATTGGTAATGGTCTTAGTTAACTCATGATGAGTTGAAGTTAACTAATCACTAAGGCATCATAAGAGATTAATCCTATATAGATGGACTTATGTAAGGTTAGGGAATGACATCACCTTTAAGTATTATAGGCCTTAAAGGATAATCCCTACATCATGGTTAAGTTGTCCTATATAGGTGAGTGTATAGAAAAAGTGGGAGGACCACTAATGTCTTTTCTAATGGTGAGGTTAGAAAAGTGAACCTTAGATGATAATGGGAAGTTGGCCACTCTTGTCTACTTGAGTGTCGTCTATAGCGACATTGAACTCAAAAGTGGGTATGCCTTTATATTGAAGAAAATATTAGGTCTTCTTTGTGAGTTAATCGTCTATAGTGATATTGAACTCATTTTGTTTTGATATTTCTAGATGATATCTTAATATATTCCCACACTAGAGAAGAACATGACCAACATTTGAGGTTGGTGATAGAGGTCTTTAGGAAGAATCAACTTTATGAAAAATTATCAAAATGTGAATTCTATGCTTCACAAGTACAATATTTAGGACATATTATATCTATAGAAGGGATTGTTGTTGATCTAAAGAAAATTGAAGTCATATTAAGTTGGCCTGCACCTACTAATGTGTTCGAAGTTAGACGTTTCATGGGAATAACTAGTTATTATAGACAATTTGTGAAAGACTACTCAAGAATTGCCTACTCTATTACCAACCTTCAAAGAAAAGGAAAAAAGTTCAAATAGACGAAAAAGTGTGAGGCTACCTTTGAAACTCTAAAGAATAAGTCAACTATAACACCGATTCTCAAAATACCTAATCCTTTTGAAAATTTTACAATATGCACAAATGCTTCTTTAGAAGGATTGGGAGGAGTGTTATCCCAAATGAAGCTACAATAGCATATGAATCTAAAAAACTTATGAAGCATGAGATAAAATTTGCTATACATGACTTGGAGTTAGCAATAGTTGTGCATGCTCTTAAGGTTTGGAGGCACTATTTTTTGGGAAAACCTTTTGAGCTAAGGACATATCACCAAAGCCTAAGGTATCACACCAATGTTGAATGCAAGGCAAAGAAGGTGGATAGATTTCTTAGCCAAGTATGACTTTGGTATAAAGTATATCAAAGGAAAGGGAAACAAGGTTGATGACACCTTAAGTAGGAGGAGGCATAACAACATTAATATGGAGTCATGTAGACTTGATTGAAAAAGTCAAGGAAATGCAGTTATAGGACCAATATTGCTTTGAAAATAGGGCTAACATTGAGGTAAATCTTGAAAAAAATGAGGATTTTTCCATAAAATATGGGTTTTTATATTTCAAATATAGGGTTGTTATACCCAAGACTGACGATTTAAGGAGAATGATTATGCAAGAGACTCATTGTTCTCCATATTCTACTCATTTGAGAGGTGCAAAGATGAGATATGATATAAAAAAGACCTATTGACCTGGAATGAAACAAAATGTTAATGGTTTCATTGCTAGATGTTTAGAATGCCAAAAAGTAAAGGAAAAATATTAGCATCTAGTAGGAAAAATTTACCCACACAATATACCTACTCAAGAGAATGACAAATCTTATCCATGGATTTTATTATGGGTTTACCTAAATAAAGGTACCGATATGATGCAATATTTGTGGTGGTAGACAAGTTGACTAAGGTTGCACATTTCATACCAGAGAACATCAAGGATGATGCATCAGGTGTGGCAAATAAGTTTGTCAAGGAAATAATCCAATTACATGGTTTTCCTGAGGTGATAATATCAAATAGGGACTCCAAATTTATGTCAAAATTTTGGTAAGCTCTTCATCGTGCTTTGGGCACTAAATTGAATATTAGTCATGTTTACCATTCAAAAACAAATGGGAAAACAAATAGGGTTAACTAAGTTCTTGAAGACATGCTTCACAAGTATGGCATGGATCAAAAGTCTAGGTGGGAAGACTGTTTGCATCTGGTTGAGTTTGCATATAATAATTAATACCATGCATCCTAGGAAATGGTTTCGTTTGAGGCCTTGTATGGAAGAAGGTGTAGAACACCTCTATCTTAGGTAAATCTAAAATATTGGGTGGTGATCATACCAAAAACTATCAAAAATATGGAGTAGCTCAGGGTGATTTAGAAAAGGCTCAAGGAATCAACCGATTGCCAAAAAAGCTATGTTGATCTGAAAATATCATCAAGAAAATTCTTTGTGGGAGACAGTCTTCTTAAGGATGAGACCCAAGAAAAGTGCCATCAAGTCAACTAAGTTGGATCCTCATTTTGTTGGGCCTTTTGAAATTATTGATAAGATTAGTTGAGTAGCCTATAGGCTTGTCTTACCGCCCAACATGTCAAAGATCCATGATACTATCCCTTCTTAGGAAGTTTGTTGTTGATCCTTCTTATGTTTGGAATGTGTCAAAATTACAAATGGTAGATCCTATAGCCATTGAGATGTGACCTATCAAGATTCTAGGGTTTTATACTAAAACCTTGAGAAAACATATCATAGATCAATGTAAGGTCCAATGGAACCATTATTCTAAAAATTATGCAACTTGGGAAGATGTTGAGGAAATGAGAAAGCAATTCCTATTTTTGTTTGAATAAAAAATACTTTGTTTTCAAAAAATAAAAGAGACTATATTTAGTCCTAGGGGGGAGTACGTAATGGCCCACCTTGGTAAGAATTTTCCTTGTTGCTTGATTTATGTATTGATGTGTTGATATTTAATGCATGATTCTATTTTGTTCTATCAAGATAAGTTGATAGTTATACTTTAAGCTTTCTAAAGTTGAATTATGTTATTTTTAGAATATAGTTATGTTGATGAAATTTGTGGTTGTAGGACCAAGTACTCTCATGAGTGGATGATAGGGATTAGTATTGCATTTAATACTCACACGGATCATGCATATTAAATGCCGATTATAAATGTAGACATGCCTATACATATGTTTTTGATTGATGTAATTGATAGTTTTCATTGTGCAACTCTTGTGATTGCTCTCGAGTGTTCTTTCCATATCAGTGGTATCAAAGTCAAATGTTGGATAGGTAAGTATCCTCTTCCTCTAGGCCAGTTTGGTTCAAAAGAGGAATGAGAAAACCACCAGTGGATCTTGGATTAGGAGTAATACTCTTTCATTTATGCACACACATTTGAGCACTCCTCTTTCGAAAACTCTTGCTGAGGTCCCTCTGGTTACTCGACCTTCAGCTAGCCAGGGTCCCTCTGACCTCGACCCTCGACTCTTGATCCAAGTTCTCACACTTGGATTTGTCATCCCTTGACAACTTGACACAATCCTGCAAACTCTCAGCTAGCTAGGTCCTTCTGACTTCGACCTTCAGCTCGTGATATTTATTCACAATGTCGATCATTTTGCTTATCTATTTCGTCGTACAACCTCAACTACTCAGTGTAGAAATGGCTACACTTCAACAAATCCATGCAGCAATGGCTGCTAATTTTTAGTAATTAACATATGAAATCCTCACTATTATTACCGAAGAACCTACAATTGATGATCTCGTTCCTACCAAAGATCTTATTGAAGAAGACAATCAGGATTTTGCCCCTGAACCAAAAATTGAATAACTTGTAGCCACACCTAGATTTGAACCAGGATCTCTAGGTTAAAACCCAACATCTTTCCATTAGATGATGTGGCTATTGAAGCTCTTGATGCAGATCCAAACTCTCTAAACGTTGTTTTGTTGCCATCATTGTTTGATCTGGTTTCATCCAATCTCTGCAGCCCTGGACATCTGTTGTTTGTCGATTCAACATTTTTTGATGATGATCTGTTGCACACGGCTTTCATGTCATCCTCCTTGATGGGTCCACTACTTTCCTTTGACTTTTTAGTGTGATCTTGTATTTTTGGGTAAGGCTCTACGGGTTTTCCTACACCCCTCCTACCTTTCCAACTGCTTCCCATAATTTTTGACGGTTTTCATGTGTTTTCAACGGGTTCTTCACGATCGTCTTGGTCTTCGCCCATCACTTTTATGTTCATTGATGTTCGCTACTTTTTTGGTGGATCCTCGATGCTCTTTGGAAGTTTATTTTATTTTTGGTTCGCACCATCTGAGCCGATCACCAACTGCTTCATTCGTTCACAGCTCCTTCACATTATCACTATTGGTTTTGGGTCACCCGTCGATCCGAAAGCTACTGGCTGATCTGCAAATTTCTCTCATTTTATAGCCCATCTTGGCCTATGCCTACACCTTTCAACAAACTTCACAAATTTTCAGTGCAACCTTTGTCGACCTCTCACGTTCGTCCCTTCCTGTTTCTAGCAATGATCCTTTGATTCCAGTGGTTCGTATACCATTTTCGATGTCGCATTTCATGACTCCTTTGGCACTAAGGAAGTTTTGCCTTTCACTTCCGATGTTGACTCCATATTTTGGTGAGTGGATTCAACGTTTTCACATCCCTATGATCTCATTTGCTTCTGGTTGCTCAATCACATTTTGGCGTGACGATTCTGGCAGTTTTTCAGCATGCCCAACAACCATGATCCTGTTGCTTTGTTTCCACTTTGGCATCATACCATGCGCACCGCAACTCCATCTCTTCGCGCATTCGACGTCACCTTTTTGCCATGGCCACCACCGTGGTTGTTTTATGACGTCCCTCTTACTGCTTCTGGTTGTTGTTTTCGATGTCAAACATCACGCCCACATTTGCGTATATTTTGATAATTTGGAGCACCTTTGTACGTCGTCGATGCGACCATTTCACACTTGCCCAACTCTGGCATTTATTTTGTGTGCTCGACAATTCTTTACATGCATAGACATCCTCTGACACTAATCTCCTTTTGACGTCGATCGCTCGCCCTTGCAATTTATTTGTATTCTCTACAATGTTGGCCGGCACCACATTGCACTTTTTGGTGCCCTCGACGCCCATGGACGATCATCGACACCACAAATTCAAACCACATCCAACGACTTTGCTATTTTTTTACGTCTTCAATGTTCCTTGGTTATCCGATAATTATTTTAGCCCCTGCACGATGTTTTGCTGCAACTATGAGGGTTCACGATCTGACGCATGACAAAATTTACAAATTTTCAGTGACATAAAATAGTTTACGATGAGCATCTTATATTTTCGATGGCGATACACTATTTCCCGACGATCAAAACGACCACAGGCGACATTCCAATGGGAATTATTAAAAAAATTTCTAAAGTTTTGCTATTTTTGGTGGTTCAATAATTTTTGACACGCAAAATTATTAATCATCCTAAGGTTGCCATATCCGATGCATTTTTTTGGCCATCTTTTCTGTTGCCATCAATGTCTGTTTTCGATGGGCACATTCGATGTGTTTGTATATTTCTTTGCTAGGTTTTATCCCACATGGGCCATGTATTGGCCTCGTGATACTTTATCTTCGGTAAGTCACGTTTAGTGAGGTAGCCAACTTGCGTGGGATATCCTCCCTCAAGCCCTCTACCCAGTGTGCACCACGATTTCCCTGTGTCAGCCTTTACCATTCGTCGTGTTACCATGCCATCCAATTTTGACAACAAACCTCCATGCAACTTGCCACCTTAGTGTTTCACGTGGTCTTGTTGTCTATCGTCCAATCCTATCGTACCTTTCCATCATGTCCCATGCTCGTGTCCACCTTCGCACGTCAATCTTCCCTACTCGTGTCAGTTGCCATCCACTTGTTACTCACTGACATCATAAGTTTCTCGTTGCTAACATCGACATGTTCCTTCTACCTCGATCAAATTAATTGGTCCACGTGTCCTTGCTTGTCGACCTCCACATTCCTCGTCGTCAACCAGTGTGGTCCAGTGTCTCTGCCCGTTGACCTCAATAACCATGTTAGCCCTAAACCACATATCCTCGATCAAATCACCTCGGTCCACCCACTCGTGGTCAATCTCCAAGTTAGTTGGTCATGTCGAGTTTAGGTCAATTCAATCGCATTTATTAATGCATGATTTTTCCTTAATCACATTTATTAATGCGCCATAATTGCCTCATCAATGCCTTTCATTAATGCTCGAGATTCAACATTCAAACCCAAATTTCATGCCAATAAATTTAACTTTTTTCTGCTCGGCATATTTTGTGCATGTGGTTTGAGGTCTTTTGTTGCAACTTCTCTGACACTTTTTTTACTTTTGTCTTCTGCCAAATTTAGGGACAAATTTTAGCTGTTTTTCGGTAAAGAAGTATTTACAATCATTGGAGAGCATTTTCGAGCCTCATCCAGATCTAACGTTAGATTTTGTTTTTCGAAGATGTGTAAAAAATTGTCATTTTTGTCTACATATTTTGTAATAAGAGTGCATTTTAGGTAGTACCCGACACTCTTTAGCTAACCATATTTCTCTTCCACACCTGTACGCATTGGGGACCAATGCTTCCTTAGTGGAGAGGAATGATAGAGATTAGTATTGCATTAAATACTCATACAGATCGTACGTATTAAATGCATATTGTAATGGTAGACATGCCTATAAATATATTTTTGATTGATGTAATTGATAGTTTTCATTGTGCAAATCCTGTGCTTGCTCTCGAGTGTTCTTTTCATATCGGTGGATTGATATGGACAACCACCAAAGTTGAGAGAAAAAGAAAAATGATGGATGAATTATCATCGACAACCACAAGGGTAAAACCCTTATGTAGATGCATTTGCATATGTTTGATTAAAATGCATCATCGGGTAAGGAGGTTGCTATAAAAGCAAAATAACCCTTACCCTATGCTTAGGGGATCCTTTGTAGGCAAGTGATAATGTTGTAGTTATTGTAAAGCCTCCTGCTTAAGGAAAAATATTGTTTGCACACATTTTGATTTGTAAGAACCCTTGTGTTGTTGCATGTGTTTTGAAGCATATAATTGTTTGGTTAATAATTTTATCAAGTTTGGTATTAATAACAATGTTGGTATTATTAATACTTAAAATATTAAATATCGATGTTAATGGTTATATTATCATTCAATATTAATTAAATTAATTAGATGAGTAATTAATTTTATTATTATTATTATTTTCAATTCATTATATGAGATTGAAACGACCCCAACTATATTACATCATCATCACATAGTGGTATTACAACAAAGCTTGTATATTATCCATGTATCACTTGGCGAGATTTAAACCTTGGTCTCCTCCTCAAATGTTGAGGAATTTAATTGGTTGAGATAATTCCACTTGATATTTCATTGAGTTTACACAGATTTTTATGAGGGGTCTTGGTCCCCTCATATTGAGTGGGGTTTGAACCTTGGACCTCTCAAAGAGAGGCCAAAGCCCTTACCACTATAGTAAGCTTGCAACTATTCAAAATTGAGTTTACACGGGTTTTATGAGGGGTCCCAATCCCCTCTTATTAGGGTTTGAACTTGGGTCTCATGGATAAAAACCCAAGGGCTCACCACTACGGTATCCCTCACGGGTCAATTAATTTTATTATTATTATACTACACTAATGTTAGTAATTAACACTAACATTACAAACTAATAATGTTATTAAAAAATGTTATGAATGAAATATTTGGTTATTAATACTTTGCTTTAAAAGTATTAATAGGTTAATATTAATTTAATAAGTTAACCTTGAAAAAGGGGGTAAATTTAATAAATAAATAAAGTTTATATGTTAATGTTGGAAATTAGAAATATTGGAAAGTTGGCAAATTTAAAAATATTTTCAACATAAATCTTGAAGCGTTACCCTAATGGTGTCATGGGCTAGTGAAAGAAGATGGGGCAAGCATGCATGATGAAGCCACTCCCAACTTTTGATCTTCCTTGTTCTTTTGAGGGTTATATGATTGTTGGGTTGCCAGGTTTTGGGCATCGCTAGTGGAGGGAAGATCTATAAGGAGAAAGCTTGGAGGAGGAAACAATTGGCAAGGATTGGATAAAGAGGTATTTCACTTAAAAGTAAGTTGGTTGACGCTTTGCTATTTAAATTTTAATAAGCATTTTGAGTTTATAGATATTTGCTTATTCTTGAGACCTACGTATCTTTTGAACAATATTTGTCTTTTATTTTTCCTTACGTTTGGAGAATAGTGCAATATAATGGATTTTAACAAGCCAAAATGAGATATTAAGAGTTACGAATAGTCTTAGGAAAATTTATATTATTCTATTCTTCGGTTGAAATGCCTGAAAGGCTTATGTTAAACCCAGTCTATAGATAATATTAGGCTTTTATTTTTTAGGTTTTCAGCCTTGTAGAACTATTATATCCACCCATTATATTCTTAGAATTTGTTGCAGACTTTGGAGTCATCATCAAAAACAGAGGGTTTCTCATCAAGTTGCATTGTAACCTCCGTGTCTTGTTTTGATCTTGATTCATTTTGGACAAAATTATAAGGTTTGTGGATCAAGTAATATTTTTTGGTTGTGTGTAAAACCAAATTTTGGTCCATTAGAATATATAGCCAAGATAAATGCAAGCTTTGTGTTTTTTAGCTATGCTTTTGAAAAATTCCATCTTTTGCTGCATACAACCAGTCCTCTCTTGAACTCCTCGATCATTGCATTGAAGTAGAAAATCAGTAGCTTCCATTATTTCTAGAGCATATCGTTAGAAATTTTCTAGCTTCCATTATTTCTAAAACAACTTCATCTCTTGGACTTCTCTTTTTTATCAACTTACATTCTTTTCAAAGCAGCTTCTATTCTTTCCAAAACAACTTCCTCTCTTGGACTCCTATGTTTTATCCTTGCGTTGAGTAGCTAATCAAGGCTTATACTAAATATTAGTAAAGGTTGAAAAGAATAATATATGTGTATTCTTAGGGCTAATTACAAATCCATTTAGAAATTCAAGTTCAAATTTAATAGATGATATAGTTCATTTGTATAGCATAGTAGGAGTAATAGGATTATCATCTACTTCGAAAAGCTACTATTATTGTCTTATTAAAATTGATGTGTTATTTTTAATAAATATTAAATATTTAATTATGTAATTAATTAATAGATTCATTGAGTCATAGGGATGGAGCAGTAAATTAATGTTGGAGAATTGTCTTGTTAGCTTTGATTAAATAATATGTTTGATTATTGTTATTAAGAAATTAATTAATAGTTTGATAAAGTCGTAGGAAAAAAACTATTAATTAATATTGAATATTTTTGTCTTATTAATTTTGAATTAGATAATTTTGTGGTTATTAATCAATTTATAAAGGATTATAATTGATTTATTGGAGAAGTAATATTCCAAGATATAAGGATTAGTATAAATTTAAAAGGAACAATGTATTGAATGATAGAAAAAGAAAAGTTATTTTTTGGATTAAATAATATATTTTCAAAGAGATGGATGAGGCTTGTGTAGCTAAGGAATCTATATTCGAGAGAAGTATGAGATTCTCTTGATGTTTATGCATGGTATTATTTTACATATTCTATGCTTTTGCATTGTGTTATATATTTTTCTTGCATAGTGCATGTTAAGCTTGCATATGCATTCAAGAGTTGTCTTGATCCATAAAATTACATCTAAAGTTCGATGGAGAAGGCTTATCAAGTAGAAGAATTGAGAAAAATATGAAACCAGGGACCTTATATGATGAGGATATCATTGTACTTTAGGCTTATCCTTAAGCCTAAGATATTTCTTGCATTGTATTCATGTGAGGCATAGTATGCCCATGTTAGATTTTGGCTTGTTCATAGTTGGAATGCATTGGTTATGTTGTTGAGGATATTTTTGTCTCTAGCATGACACTATTTTGTTTGCATCCATGTTGTTACAAGGTGGTTGTCCCTGCATAACATGTTAAAGCGGTTGGTTATAACCCTTGTATCTCCTTTAATAACCTATCTTGTACTATATAAGCATTCAACATAATGAATAATCTATCTTCACTTAGATTTCCATATCACTGGTATTAGAGTTACAGAAGATTTAGCAAGAAGGATGGCATGGTTGTCAACTTTATTTGTAGCTTAGGTGCTTAGTTTGGGTTATTGCCAACTAGAGCATATGTTTCATGGCTAGGTGCTATAGTGGATTGGCTTGGCCCAATTTGTAGCAACCTTCTGTGAAGCTCAAGAGGTGCTAGATTTTTTTCAATTAATCCTACACCAGGTACCCCTAAAAGAATCATTAGAGGGTAGCCTAGGTCTCGTAAATTTATTAAGAACTAGACTTGCCCTAAGGAAGGCAAGAAAGTTTTTGAAGATTAGGCTTTGTCAAAGAAAAGAGTATTTGGGAAGATATCTCAGAGGTGTTTTCAACCAATTAAAAGGTGCAAAAGGTCTTGCAAAGGAAAATTTTTGGGCAATCAATTGTGTTCAAAGGTTTTGAAGGGTTCATGACTAGATTTATTGGTTACTCCTTCCCCCTTCCCTCTTTTTTCCCCCCTTCCTCCTCCTTCCTTGATTTACTGGTCGTCTTGTCGATGAACACCTTGCTCGATCGGCTATGTGCCTAGCCAACATAGGAGCGAGACACCCTTGCCAATCCTACCCCACATCTCCTTCCCTTATTATATCCCCTTGTGGGCTCATGATAATTACCTATAGGCAAACATCATAGTCATGGTAGGAGGCCACGTACGCTTGAACAACTCTATTGACAAGAAACCAATTATCATAAAACCCCAAACCAAAAGCAGGGAGTTATAAGTGTTATTATGTTGGAGGTGAATATGGTCATCATTCATAGAATATTGTGAGGATTTTTTACTATGATCGTAGACAAAAATCAATGTAGGTGACAAAAGACAACAAAGAAAAATTACATGCAAATAAATTAACCAGATTCTAAGGTTTAAAAATCGACAAATCCAATTGCAAGATTCAACCCTAAGTACACCCTCAATCATGGAGTGACATGTGGCACTTTATAATATTCTCTATGAGCATCTTATTCCCCTATCGACCTCCAACATGTGGTAAAAGTAGTGGTGTTTCTAGGTAGACAAGATCATTGCATGCATTTTGTTTTTATAATATTCATGCCCTTTATCCCACATTTACTGTGGAGAGGCACCTAGAGCAACTTAAAGGAGAGAAACCTCTCCCTTATTCTTGATCACCACACGGTGGTCAAAGTTACCACCGTGCAGGACCACCACAGGTATAGTTGGAGGTATGATTTATCTTTCTAGAACTTGGTCAAAGGAGGTTAGATCAAACTTTAAGGTGTTGGAACTGTTACCTTGACATGTGGCACCTTTTGTTTAAACAAATTTTGGTAAGAAGTGCATTTGAATTTTCTTTGTTGCTAGGTCTCCTTTTATCCCACATGTAGTGGGGGACGACCCTCATACCAGTTTAAAGGGGTGGAGGCCACCCTATTGAGATAACCACTAGGCGATGGTCATAGAGCCTCACATGTAGGCCACTAAGGTGACTATTGGAGGCACTGTTGTCCTATACGTGGCCAAATTTGGTTGTATTGACTTGACATCCATAGTTAACCATTGGTTATCGCATTTGGAGTACAGTTTGATCATTGACTGTGGATGAAACATACCATTAAAAATTTCAAATTATTTTGTCACAGAAGATAATTCTTCTTGCCAAAAAGTAAAATTTTCGTTTTTACCTTAATTTATTTTTTTATTTTTGCCTCCAAAATCTTAATTTTTGCAAATTGTAAGGGGTATATTTCATTTTTAGTACTAAAATTTTCTTTACCACTTCAAATTGAAGGGTAAAAGTTGTAATTACGCAAATTGTGTAACTTTAAAAGTTACCCTTTTTTTAAATTGGAAGGTAAAATTTTGTACTCTAGGAAATTGTGCATTAGGAAACCCTCAAATTTGTTCCTAATAGCTACCTAGACATTCTTGATCAAGGTTAGGGCACCATGATGACTTTTGAAGAGATGGATCAACAACTCAAAATGATCATTGTTAATCTTCAATAGATTCAAGTTTTCCAACTAGCAAAATAAATGGCAACAAAAGGACAGACATCTACTAGAGAAGAAATTCTTCCTGTGGAAGAATTGATGAAGAAAATTTTAAAGTAGCACATGGAATCGAACCCGGACCTATGGGTGAAAATCCCATTGTATTTCCACTAGATAACACTGGTCTTAAAGCATAAGAATTTATTAATATTTCTAAGGAACACTAAGAAATTGTTGAAATTCATGAAGTAGTAGTACCTAGAATTGAACCAGGATCTATGGGCATGGATCCCATTGTCCTTCCTTTGGACTATACTATTATTAATGATGAAAACACATAAATATTTAAATAAAAGCCCTATTAATATAGTTGAAGATAAATAAATTCTTCCTACTATTGTCCTAACAAAATATTATGAAGAAGAAGAGGTAGAACCTGCATTGGAGCTCACCACTTAATTTGATCTTCCACAACTAGCTGATTTGATGAATTTGCATCCTAGATTTCCGGTCATCTGATTCACATAAAATTTTTATGCACTCAGATATTTTCAGGCTAGATCACTCTCTTCCATGGCCGTCATAAAAATACCATGTTTTCCATACTTGAATGGGTGTATCGGTGATCAATAAGACCGATGGCCTAGGGAGGCCATCTTCTTGGATGCCACCACTACCCTCACTACTCGTCAACTTCCTTATCCTTCTCAAGATTCTACTTTGGAGACTGAATCTATCATCATATGTGGTAATTGACTTCCAACTTTCACTTGCTAAAAATAAACTTTTCAACACGACGAATCATCAACTTCCATAGATGGCTCATGGCTTTCCAAAATTGTTGAAAGCATTGGAGTCCAAAGCTTCTATGGTTGGGAGTTGTGATGAGGATATCATTGTAATTTAGTTTTATCCTTAAGCCTAAAATATTTCTTGCATTGTATTCATGTGAGGCATAGTATGCCCATGTTAGATTTTGGCTTGTTAGCAGTTAGGATGCATTGGTTATGTTGTTGAGGTTGTTCTTTTCTCTAGCATGATACTATTTTATTTTCATCCATGTTGTTACAAGGTGGTTGTCCCTGCATAACATGTTGTTGCAGTTGGTTTTAGCCCCTGTAACTCCTTTGATTCCCTATCTTGTACTATATAAGCATTCAACATAATGGATAATCTAGATTCACTTTGATTTCCATATCAATATATGTATTTAAATATTGAAATGTAATATTATTTATGGGATGAGAAATACTATGAGTATCATATGTAAAAGTTGTACTATGCAATGATTATGATGTCTTGTAAACATTCTTGTCATTATCATGAGATTTGTTCAATGGAAATGACTTAAGTTTTATCAATCAAGATTTGAATTATTGGAGATATAAGAAGAATTTTATTGAAATTGAATTGAATGAATGAATGATTAATTGAATTGATATTTGGAAGGAGAAATTAAATTGATTGAAATTGGGAGATATTAGAAGGATGAAACTGATGAATGATTAAATATTTGAAGAATTGAATTATTGATTGAAGAAATTTATTGAATTATTGTGTAACTCATTGATTTATTAGAGGACATAAGAAGAAAATAATTTGATATTGAATTAATTGGAGAAATTGATTGAATATTGCTTGAAAAATTTGAATTTGGGAGCTATAAGGAATTCCACATCAAAAGAATTAATTTTTTTAAAATGAGTACATAAAGATCATAAAAATTTAAAGGATCAGGCTTCATGAAAAGAAAATTTTAAAGACAAATATATTGACATAAACATGTAGCAAGATATAAGAAGCCAACAAAAATACAATAAAAATATATATACAATATGGAGAATATTTTTGGTGCATATATTTAGGGGTAAGCCATCACATGATAATAAATCTTTATCGATTCAATTCAATTCAAGTTAAAACTAACATGCCAATGAATATAGTTGATGACAAGGTTTATCATGTATAGGGAACTGGAAATGTCACTCTTGGCTTACCATGTTTTAAATGTAAATTATAAGATGTATTGTATATTACTAGCATAACTAATAATCTCAGAGGAAGAACTATGAAGTTCAAGTATATTAATGACTAAAATAAATGACTTATTAAGAAACAAAAAAAAATTGAAGCCATGGGATCTCACAAGAGTGGGATATTTGCATTGGATGTGATAGGAATATCACAAAAACTTTTAAATCAACTTTTGCCACAAGAGCAACATCAAAATAAATATTATATTGAACATAAAACCTTTATGGAAAAAGAATATAACTTCTTCAAAGGAATAAGGAATAGGTTAGTGGAGTAGAGCCAACATCATAAATAGTGTCATAGCCAAAATTGGAAGATCAAAATTAGAGATTGACTATTGAAGACCTTTCTTACAAAATAATGTAATACGGGAGGATGTTGGAGGTATTACATTATTTGATCCATTGTAAATATTTAGACTAGGATGTAAGTTCAATTTTATGTATAAAGTATGTGTCAAATTAGCAAGAGTGTGCAAGTGTCATGTAGTTAAGTGTGTGATGTGTCTAGTTAGAAAGTGAGGAGACTTTGAGTGATATGTCTAGCTCAGAAGTAGGGAATTACATGCAATATTGAGATACTTTGTCTTTATGTAACATTGTGGGACTTATTATTTAAGAAAAGGTATATTAAGAGTCAAGTTCTCCTATGAGTTTGAGAAGAGGAAAAACCAAGAGTAACACAATGTGAAAGGTCTCATGTATATTTATATCAAGACATAGCTATATAATTTGAAACTTGAATAAGCTTTACTTTATGTATAACTTGAGTTTTATCAATCAAAATTTTCAATGTGATTTCATGTGAGATTTATATTTCTTTGATATTGATATAGAAATTGATGATATTGTGAATTATTTATGATCCTGAGATTGAATCCTGTGAGATAATATTTCTCCAATTAAGGATAAAATACAAAAGAATATAACAATTTCTCTCCTTTAGGGATAAAATTCAAAAGAATATAAACCAAATATGATTTTACATGAAATAACTTGGTAGCTAATTCTTGGACCAACTTGTGCAAAATTTGAATAGCTTTAAAATGAGTGGTCATATGCAAAAATTTGAGTAATATTGAGGGAGATACGACCTTGTGAAGTCAACCATTCGAAAAAAGGGTAGTGATGATTTTCAAGTCATGAAAAACAAAATTGCAAATATTTTCCAACTAGGGTTCGAATGATGGGAAGAGCAATGAAGGGCTAGGACTTCAACGAGGCAAGACATTCTATCTAGAAAAAGATTTTTTTAGCTAAGTTATTTTTTTCCTTTCTTTATCTTAGAATTTGTGCATTAAAAAATTATAAAGTTTTAATCAAATATAATATTTTCTATAGGAATTTGAGATAAATTTCGTTACATTTTGAGTTTTAGTTTCCTTTCCATGGATCAATTTATATTTAAATCCTTAGAATCATCCCTAGGGGTAGACGTTAATGAGCGCACCTCAGAGAGATCCTCATTACTCCAATATAGGACAATTTTTGGTAAATGTAATGGGTATTGGCCAGGGGCTTCAGCCTTGAGAAAATGGATTGATAGGAGTTGGAAGTCTCCAAGAGTGATTCTATAATTTCTTCCCAAAGGTTTCTTCCTAGACATATTTTATTCTAGGGAAGAAAGAGAAAGAATCCTAAAAGGGAGTCCTTGGTTTATGGGAAGAGCATGGCTCTTTCTTACCCATTGGTATGAAGGCTTTTCACTCGAAAATGTAAATTTATCCCTAGTACCAGTCTAGATTAGTATGTTTGGGTTACCCATTAAATTTTGGGAAATAGATACTTTCAAGGCAATAGGCAACACTCTAGGATAATTCCTTGAGATTTTAGATACAACAAAAAATATATTTTTGGCTATTTATTCTCGAATATTGATCACGATTGATATAAATAAAGCTTTACCAAAATTAATCATTCTTAAGTATGGAAATAAGATGTGGATCCAAACTATAGATTATGAAAACATATCTTTTAGATGTAGAAGATGTCATGAGGTGGGACATATTGAGAGATCATGCCCTAAGAAGAGTCCAACATAATCATTTATAGAAAATCGTAAAAGAAATTTACAAATGGTTATGGATAAAGATGGTTTTCAACTTCCAAAAAATAGATCTAGAAAAATAAAAGAAAATGAATAGTGGAGACCAATAAATAAGGATACTATAATAAATTCCAATTCTTTTAAGGCTTTAGCCTATGAAGAAAAAGTAGATCAAAACTTAGAGAACACAGGACAACAATTTCAACATATTAGCAAGGAACCGTCTATTCAGTATGATTTTAATTTAAGGAAGAACATTCTCGATGAACCTAAGGAATGTGTGTCATCATGTTTTGAAGACTCTCTTGAAATACCATGCACCATTCAGGAGAAAATAATTGGTAGATAAAATGCAATTTTAGAAGTTAACACCTCTACCATTAATAAGGAAATAACAAAAAATGAGCAAGATAAGTCAAAAGCCTCCATAATAAAGCTAGGAGAGGATAAATATGTTGAAAAATAAAATTATGAAAGAATATTGAGGAATAGAATAATAATACCTACTCCTGATATAGGCAAGGCAAAAAGAGAAAAACCCTCAAATTATCAAGCAAGATCTAGGGAAGCAAGAGCTAACATAGAGAAAGGAACACAAACTAAGTTGGTTGAACTTCTATTTACCAAACAACAAAATGATATTTGTAATACGCATGAGGGGAAAAAATACCCTAATGAGACATGATTATCATCTCATGAAATATAAGGGGTGCTAATTCCCCCTCAAATAATAGGTGTATTAGGGACCTATGTTTAAGTAATAAACCTGGTATTCTCTGTATCTAGAAAACTAAAATAACAAAAGAAGTTTCAAAAACTATGAGAGTAGTTTGGGCAAGATGTGAATGGGATGTTATGGATTCTGAAGGAGTAGCAGGGGGAATTCTAACTTGTTGGAATCCTTCTAGAACTTCTTGTGTAACCATTCATAAAACTAGGCATTGGATAGCCTCTTTAGTCACTTGCTACTTTGCAGATATTCATTTCATACTTATTAATGTCTATGGACCTACAACTCATTTAGGTAGATTAGAATTTTGGAGTGGGATTGAAGCCTTTATGAGAAGTAAATATCAAGAAACTCGATTCATTATCATCGGAGATTTTAATGCCATAACCAAGCTCAATGAAAAATTTGGGGGAATTAGAAAATTGACCCAAAGTATTAAATATTTCTCAACTTTTATTCAAAAAAATAATCTATGGGAAGTTGATTTTGAAGAAGACAACTATACTTGGACCAACAATAGGAGATATCAGAACCTAATAGCAAAAAAATTAGATAGATGCATTCTCTCTTATCATTGGCTAGATGAAGGAAATTGTGCCAAAATTAATACCTTAACAAGGATTGGTTCATATCACTGGCCAATAAGAGTTAAAATGATGGTAAGTGAATTCAAAAAAAGGTCATATTTTAAATATGAGCAGATGTGGGAAGACCATCCTCAATTTGTTGATATGATAACTCAAACATGGAATTCTTTAGGTAATGGTGGGTTCTATGCTCTTCTAGACCAAATTAAAGCTATGACATATAGATTAAAATATTGGAACAAGAACACCTTTGGAAATATTTTTGAGAAGAAAGAAGAACTAAAAGATAAACTTTCAAAATTTCAAAAAGGTGATGAAAATAATACAAGCTCAAAGGAAAGGGAGTTTCTTAGTGATTATCATAATATTTTGAGTAAAGAAGAGAAATTTTGGAGATTAAAATCAAGACAGACTTGGTTAAAAGAAGGAGATAAAAATACAAAGCTTTTTCATAGGATGGCTATAGTACAGAGATCATCTTATAGAATTAGTAGAATTAAATCAATAGAAGGGGTTTGGATTGAATATCAGAGTGAAATTAGAAAAGAGGTAAAGTCATTTTATCAAAATATTCTAGGTTTAGAGGAGACCAAAGTTCTTAATGATAAACTTCTTCAAGATGTTCCTTCAGTTATAACAAATGAAGACAATAGGAAATTGATGGAGCCTATTACTCTAGAAGTTCGTTTAGCTCTTTTCTATTTTAATAAGGATAAATCCCCAGGTCCAAATGAGCTCTTTATAATGTTTTACCAACATAATTGGGATATAGTGAAGGATTATTTATTCGTGGCAGTGGAAAAATCTAGGGTAAAACAATACATTCTTTATAAAAGAAATGCAACTTATATTACCCTAATTCCAAAAAAGAAGGATGTTGAATTGTTTGATTCTTTTAGACCCATAAGCCTATGTAATATGGTTTATAATATTATTTTCAAAGTGATGGCAAATAGATTAAGGCCTTTGTTAGAAAAAAATATTTCAGAATAGCAAGGAGGATTTGTGAAAGGGAGATAAATTATGGATGATATCATAGTGGCTCATGAAGTTATACATTCAACAACTTCAAGAAAAGAGAAAGCTATGATCTTAAAACTTGATATGAGTAAAGTCTATGATAGGGTTAAATGGGATTTTCTTTTTGCAGTTTTAGATAAGTTTGGTTTTGGGAAGAAATGGGTTAGATGGATTAAAGCTTGTGTCTCTACAGTTTCTTATTCAGTGTTGGTAAATGGGTTAGTGATAAAATATTATAAATCCAAGAGAGATCTTAGACAAGGAGATCCTCTATATCCCTATTTGTTCATTATTATGGTGGATTTTTTGAGTAGGAACTTAAAGAAGGCTTACAAAGATAGGTTTATAAGTGGAATTAATGTTAGTAATAACATCGATAACATCACCCATATACAATTTGTAGATGATACAACCCTTTTTGGAAGGACAAGAATAAATGAGGCCAGAGCTTTGAATAACTTTTTAAAAGAGTACGAAAGAGCTTCAGGGAAAACATTAATAAGACTAAATCCAAAAATTTACTTTCTTAACACTCCTGCTAATATCAAATCAAGATTTGATAGGTTGCTTCAAATGGAGGAGGTAAATTTACCAACAACTTATCTAGGGATGCCTTTATTTGAGGGAAGAATGAGGATAGATTTATGGAATCCAATTATTAGTAAAGTTTAAAATAAACTTATAGCTTGGAAAGGTAAATGGTTATCATTAGCAGGAAGAGTGCAGTTAATTAAGTCAGTCTTACAAGCCATTCCAACATATTATATGTCATTGTATTCTATGCCAAAATCAGTTGAATTTTTTTTAATCTTTATTATGCGATCATTTTTATAGTCAGTTTTACATGATAAAAGGAAATTTCCCTTGGTAAAATGGAGCAAGTTGTGTGGTGATAAAACTAGGGGAGGTCTTGGTTTAAGAGCTCTTACAAATGCAAACTTAGATCTTAGGAGAAATTTATTTGGAGATTGTAAGAGAGTCAAAGACAATGGGCAATAATTCTTCTAAGTAAGTATGTTGATCCCAATGATCCATTTTTAAATAATTAATGCATTCTCTCTTCCAAATGGTTCCACTCTTTGGAATGGTTTAAAAAATCTATTGATTGTATGATTAAAGGTTTAAGATGGGTGGTGGGAACCGGAGAATTTTTTTTATTTGGATGGATACATGGTGTGATAAAAAACCACTCAATTTAGATCCAATTTTTAAACCTTGGATGAGATTGTTTCAAGATAAATACGATGATAGGGTTTCAAACATTTTGTACAAGGATTGAGAAGGAATATACAAATGGAAAGAAGATATTTTTACAAGTATACAAGACATTGATGCTAGGACACAATTGAGTAGAAATATAACAACTATGATTATTCTGAGGGGTGCCAAGGATAAAATGATTTAAGAGTTGAATAACTCAGGAGAATACACAAGAAGTGGATATAATGTTCAACACAAATATAATAATAATGTCACTAGAATATGGAGAGTTATTTGGGATAGCCCAAGCATTCCTAAAGTCAAAATGTTTTTTTGGCTAGTAGGTCATAGAAGAATTTTATCCTGGGATAACCTTATGAAAAGGGGTTTTCATGGCCCCTCTCATTTTTTTTTTGTAATAAGGAGGAGGAGAGTATTAACCATCTCTTGGGAAATTTCTCAAAAATTTGGAATCTATGGCAATGGATTCTTAATATGTTTGGTAAATGCATGGTGATGAATAGAAGAATTGAATATTGGTTAAAGCAATATAAGAACACTTATACAAATGAGGCTTTACAAATAATATGGGATATATCAAAAGATACAATACTTTGGACTATATGGCTAGAAAGGAATAGAAGAATATATAAAGGAAAGGAAAGAAGTTTAGAGGTAATGAAAAAGAATATATATTTAGCCATAGAGGAGTCTAAGCCAACCCTATTAACTCACCCAATCCCTGATTTGGAAGCAAAGAGTCTTGATAGATGGGGTCAACTCATTACATGGAATTATGATGTTGGGCACAAGAGAAGCAAAAATAAGGTAAATAATATAAAGTGGAAACCACCAGATATGGAGTAGGTTAAATTGAATTTTTATGGAGTATCTAAAGGAAATCCAAGACTAGTAGAAGGAGGAGGAATAATTAGAAATAATAGAGGAGATATTTTGTCTCATTATGCTTTTAATAGTGGATTTAATATAAATAATAAATATGAAGCTTGGGCAGCTTTATAAGGGTTAAAAATATGTAAACAAATGAATTGGAATAGAGAAAGAATGGAAGGTGATTCTCTCATAGTAATAAATGCAATTTTTAGGAAAGCAAAGGCTCCATGGAACATACAAGAGATAATTGTGGAAATTCAAGATTTTGCTAAAGAGTTTGAAGAAATCAGGTTTACAAATATATTAAGGGAAGGAAAAATGTGTAGATAAGCGAGCAAATAGAGGGTTTTTTATTGAGGATCGTGAAGTTAAATTCTCCTTTCCATGGTTAGAGGAAGTAGAAATTTTAGTTGAAACTAAAAAAAAAATTGATTTCCCAAATCTATTAATGATTAAGATTTACTTTAATGTTTTCCATTGGTAATATCTATTTTATTTTGTAAAATAATGTATTTTAATTTAGACTATTTATTATAATTTTTGTAGTTGCACTTGTGTTTCAGAAAGGAAACTAGCAATCTAGATTTGGTAAAGCGAACTATGATAGTGCGATGTTTTGGAAATATTACTCTACTAAGATGCAAGGCATAGATAGTAGAGGTGAATTTTTGGTATTGTGAAGTCTGCTATAGAAAAATATCAAGAAAGATGCTAAATTATAGAGTAATTGTATTCATACAATGATTTGAGAAGATCCAGAAAATGAAAATCAAGAATTCAAACATTTTATGTAAAATGTTGTAGGTTTCTAGCTATAGCATCTCAATTGAGATGAGAAGTGTATCTATTTGTAAACTCTAAATATCTAAAGAAAATATATGTAATTTTTCAAGGGTGGGGGAATGGAGTACAACCCCTTATTATCAAGCAAAAAAATAAATAACCTGGTAGCCAAGACACTAGTGAGTTGACTAATTAACTCTTGAAAAAACACATGTGCCCAACCAATGGATTTCTTATGTTCAAATACAAATTTTAAAAATAAGAACATTGAAGTGTTAAAATGTTAGAACTTAGGTTCCTCTCTAATTTAGTTGAACAAGATAATTGCATCCCTAATATCCTCCTTACAATCAATCTTAGGATCTTTCACTATGGTGTAGAGGTTCCATATTTTTTGGAACTTACCTATAATTCTTCCCAGTATATTTTAGGAATACCTTTTTGTTATTCTCCTATGTTGTAACCACATATGTCCTGGTCATTACCACCACATATTTTAGAAGATACTCAAGCACAAACACAACTCTCACCATTGAAGGTTTGATGGATGTAAAAAACTCTTCCTTTAATAGTTACCAGGTTGTAAGTTGCTCAATCCAAATTTACAATACAAAATCACAAGCTCTATGCATAATAAAGTATTCTCAAATATTAAGACTTTGGTCATATTTTACTTTCTAAATTATTTGTATCTTTTTTCCAAAGAGATATTTTTTCAAAGTCTTGTAATCACCAATTTCCATGTGTGTTCACAACTTTGGATAAATTAAATACTATATTGGTATCTTCTTGTGGAAAATATTTAAATTTCATCTTATTTATGGATGGTGGATTGCCCATAGTAATTAAATAAATCATGTGATTATCCATAAAATACCAACACAATCACCTTAACAAGCTAAGCCCTTTATGAATTTTGATCTTATGCAAGTTTACATAAGTGCAAGGAAACATGAGTATGAGGAGTAAAATCATATGAGAGATGACATACCTCTAAGGTAATCTTCATGAACAAGATCAACATGGTATATGGGTGAAATTGTGGGGAGGTGATTCGAAGTGATCATGGTGAGGTCTACATATATGTTTGAATTCACTTCTTCATAATGTCTTCTTTGGAAAAAATTTAGAAAAATTTATGGTTGTGGAGAAAAACCTTTGTAAGGATTACCCAACCATATGTACATTGGGATATGAATTACATGATTGAAAAAAATCATCCACATAATTAATGTCATGTGGAACTCTAAAATAAGGACTAAGTGGGATTTGGATTTCACATGAGAAGGATTTCATGGATAAGCTCAATCAAAAGTATATGAATTAAGGACTTGAAAATTCTCAGTCTAAGTTTCCTCACAAAATTGCTCATGAAAAAGGCACCAAAGACAGTTTTTCTATAGGAGCTAAAAACTATTGTAGATGGGATGAATGCAGGTGATAAATTTTACCATACAAGGAGATACTAATTGTATTCTTTGATGATAGTATTGTTAAATGGGACTCACATGTAAGAAATTTATTATGAGGTATTTTTTATAGAAATTAATACTCTTTAAAAAATTACTTGAAACTTTAGGAAAGTAATAAAATACCATTTTAGAAAACACTAGATAGATACAATTTCGAGCTAGTTTAAAGAGAGAGATGAACATAGCCATAATGTGATAGCTACAAACAAAAAATAATAGGAAAGACGTTAATGAGGAGAAGGTAAGATTTCTACAAGGTGAAAATAAAACCTTACCATAGAGGAATACATGAGTGATGTTGATGTAGAGAACTCTTGAAAAGGAAGGTGAAACACCACATGCATACCCTAAAGTAAGGTAAGAGTGAAAATAACTAAGGTAAGATGATATCTCTAGAAGAAGGGGCTATGCATGAAATTATTATACACATGTTAGCAAAATGTGGATAGGTGGAAGCATTAAATGTAGATAAGTGGTAAAAAATACACCTTTGAAAATTGTGTTATGGTTTGTGGAGGAGAAAATTGCAGAGGCAAGTAGATGCAGGGAAGAGAATATGGGATATTACTGGTGATACTTTGATGTACTTGGAAATAGGTATCCGTGTGTGGAAAAATCCATGTGAAAGGTTATTTGTAAAAGATAGAGAAAAACTAATATTGGGCTCAACATTCATATGAGATGCTCTCTACATGGGACCTTTAACACAAATTTTGAAGACCATGCGTATGGTGTTATACGAGCACCTTGGAACTTACCTATGGTAAAGGTTATTTGTGACTACACACCTACAACTCCATAAATGACTTGTACAAGTATTTTATTTCTAGAAAATTTCATCTTTAATAATTTTCATGAGTTAGTATTTTGCTTAGAATTTCTTGAGGAAAATATTTCATTTCTAAGTCAGATAAATCCTTGTCATAGATCATTTTTAGAGTTTACAAATATGGTCGATTTTGACATCATCAATTCCTTTTACTCAATTCAAAAAAAGGGAATTATCATGATGAAATTCATAAACCCTTATGGAAACCTTGATCAAGCAATTTTGTCTTTTGATGGATCTAAAATATCAATTAGAGCTAGTTGAACATTTCCCAAAAAAAATTGCCAACTTAGGAAGGATTCCAATTTGTGGAAGTCATTGTTTGGTAGAAGTTTCAATCCATATGTGATCAATTTGTTACAATATTGATATCATATTGACATATTTTGATTTTCTAAACGTAAATCTGATTTATTATTTTGTAACTCAAACCCATTCTATGGATGCTAACAATATATTTCATTGATTTGTTCAATAAACACCATATGTTTCATGTTCATACCATCATGTATTAATGAACAATGATTCAAATTTTAAAAATACCCTTTTAAGGCTATTTATGGCATTGCCTAGGTGGAAATAATGGGAGGTATTTAAGCAATAGCCCTAAAAAAAGTAAATTAAATACAAAATTTGAGGTTATGCATGTCAATTAGATGATGTTGTATAAAAATTATCATTAAAATATTTAAATGATAGGGGCATGAAAATTTGGGCTCATCCAAAGGATTAATTCATAACTAAATGGTCCATATGCAATTATAAAAGGTTCGTTATGAGCATGAAAAGTTGATGTTAAAGTAGAATGATCGAGTGAGATTGACCCTATTACATCACAACTAGGACATCATATTTTGGCCATAGCACCTTCAATTGAAGTCATGTTTCAATGAAACTTCATAAGGAAGTTCTTGGAATCAACTAGAATGCTCACATTTAATGTAAACTCAAAATGCTTCATCTAACCTCCCAAAAAGGAAAGAATAGTCAAGATAAATGAGTAGTGTTTTAGGCATAAGTTAACCAATCAATTATAAATTAAGAGATTGTTTTCAAGTTAAATAATACTGGAAGGGATATGTGTGGTATAAATTTTTTATAAAAATAATTTTGTTAACCATTCATAATGGTAAAACTCAGTCTACTATATAGTCTTATTTTTGTCTTTCCTAAGAACTCCAAATAAGACAATTTTTATACTGAAGGTCCTCAACACTATTATACAAATGCATATCAAATTTTATACTAGAAATCATCTATTTAAACTAGTCTAGAAAAAAACTAGCAAGAAATGGGATGCTTTAGCATATGCATAGAGGCCTAAATTGATTTGGGTAAGTATTAAGATGAATATATAGAGGAAGCAGACCTTTATGATCAAGAAAAATTAGTTGCACTCTCAAATTTAAAATAGGAGGTTATATAAGGTTTGTTTGGGGTATGAAAGGAAATAAGAAAAAGAATTCAAAGATCTAGGAATAGGGGAAAAATATTTCTAACAATGAGGAAGAAAGGACACCATTAGGAGGAACTATGTAAAATTACCAAAAAAGGCATAGTGGTTTTGCATATTAGTGATGTTCAAGTTGATGGTGACAAATCTTGTAACCTATTTATTTTGCATGGAATAAGAAGCTTGAATGATTTATACTTATGTATTTTTATGATATGGTTAACATCCATTGCTAGTTGATCAAGAAGAAAATATAATGGTATTTATAGAACTAAATAGCCATTAAACTAGGAGATCTAGTTTCAAAATTCTTCAAGACTAAAATTGAGTTGGCACCAAGGTCTAGTGCTAGCGAAGTTGATGAAGACACTTGATTAGGTACAAAAATATTTTTATATTTAGATATAACAAGGACCATTTGCCCTCAAGGAATAACAAATTATGGAACCAACCATATAACAATCTTCTCATAGCATGATAAATTTAATTTCAACTTCATGACTTTAGCGATTGAGGGATGACCTGATAAAAAGGTATAATAAACATGTTGGAGATGAAATATTTATTCCCCATGTATTTCCCACATTAAATAAATTTGTTATATGTATTTTATTTTTAATCATTTTAGTAGTTTTACTTTTATCATCTTCATTCTATGGAATTTTAGCAAGTTTATATGCTTTCAATACATGGAAACTAGCTAATTTGAGCTAGTAACTAACAATAGTTTTGTGTAGTAGTAGATTGTTAGTTCTTTAGTATTTTTTTTTTATAAACATTACTTAGGTATATTTATTGATTTTACATACTCTTCTATTATCTTATGAGTTATTTTGGGCATGAAAGAGTAGTTTGATGCAAGTTTGAAGGTTTCACTAATGACTAGTAAATAGTTTCACAAGAGTTTAAGTTAAGCTAAGCCAATGAGAACTAAAATCCTTTGAAAATAAACTTTTTAAAGTTATATTTATGGAAATTATGAATCAATCAAAACACCTTAAGCACACAACTATTTCAAAGCATAATATTCCCATAATTGACATTAAATCATGATTTTCATGCAAAACCTACTTGTCCAATTTCATAGAATTGATGTACATGGCCTAAATATCATAGTTTATCAATTATTGAGAAAAAATTATAGTGAAGTTCAAATTTAAAATCCATTATAAGAAGGTTTGAGGTGTAGACCAATTGGTTCCCCCAAACCTTGTAAGGGGGGCAGAGGTCCAAGGTTCAAATTTTGGGCCTTGTCAAACTAAATGCTTGTCCCTTTCCTGGTGCTTTCAATGACGTAAAAGGTTTAAAATGATTGTGGCATGGTGGTTATAAGTATGGATTATGTAGATATTTGCATGACGGATTTTGGGGTAGACAACACAGAATAATGTGGCAGCCATAAAATTTGGATAGCCCATTTAGATTTGTGGCGGCTACTAATTCCACCATGTAAAAAACAAAGTCCATTATAAGAAAAACAATTGAGTGGTGAGCATTTGAGAACCCAACCAATAAATTTCAAGGCTTCCAAATTTCCAGTTATTAATGATGAAACAAGCATAAATGAATTATGAAATTACAAGCGCTTTTAATGTCAAGGAGACCAAAAGTCTAAATCATTGGATTCTTGTTAATGATAAAGAGAAAGGTTTCAATGAAATCTTATTCAATTAATTATGTACAGTAGTAGTGATGAGTGGCCTATATTTGGAACTAAGTGCAATAACTATAAAGAAAATTCATCTTCTTCAAAATCAATTATAGATAGACTAACATGTAATCTCATGGCTACCAACTAGCCCTTAATATGTAAAGTTATAGATATACCAAGGGTTGATTTTATCTATCATTCAATCCATTGACACATCGATTGGTTTTTAATCCACTGAGGGAAGTTCAATAAACTATAATGTCATCTTATCATGCTAATGGCATTCAATATTAGGTTGACTTAAACCTGATTACTTGATTTAATGAATTCATAGATTGGATAATTTTTGTTATAATTTGTATGAGTCCTTGTTTGAAAAATTTATTAAATATCGAAATAATAATGGTTGTCAAGACTACTACCAATAATACAAATTTCAGTTACTACCATCCAACTCTAATAATTCCCATGCAACCCCCATAGATAACTATTGTCTCTATCCCATCCACTTCATCTCCCAAACCTATTAAGAACGTGATAATATAAAAGAGAAAATGTATCAAAAATACCTCTAAAAAATACTATATAATTAGACAATTATGTCGACAACATGAAGGTAAAGTATATACACTCTCGAAAGAGTGTGCAAGATGCTACATATGACATATTTGTCACTATTAAACATAATGAGACATTTAAAATATCTAGAACATGATGTTTAGGATTGGGTTAGATATTAGTGTACCAAACCTTTGAATACCCAAAGATCATAAAGGACAAGGACAATTTCTATAGTTAAACGAATAGAAAAGCCTATTTCTATTACTGGAAAAGTGATCAAGAAAAATTGTGGTCATCCTAAATGATTCAAACCCCTAATGGATATATTTCACTATCCAATCTCAATTCATATTCTACAATAAGAAGTATGTAGGGTTGGAATTCATAATATCTAATCTCAGGGACTTAAAAGACCTATAGATATACATAATTTTCCTTTAGATCAAGCATTTAAAGGATTATACACAACAAACAATTTCTACCTTCGCTTTCATTAGGGTTAATATCAATGATCAAGGTGTGTAAGACTATCACCTAATAGTTTTAAGCACCATGGAAAGCTATTGGGCTAACAATACATGAAAATTGGATTATGCTATCCATAATATGTAACATGAACTAAAAGACCACTAGCATGGAGTGTTCAATTACACTTCCTACTTAGTAACATTACAAATATTTGACAAAGCATACAATGAATCATGTACTTCAAATGATTGGTATATTTATAATAAGAAAACATTTCACATATATTAGAAATACATTATTTATTAACCAAAGTGACTTTTATAAGGAAGATGCATACTTTATATAGTGCAAATGCAACACCTCATATTTATATATAATGAGGTATGTTTCAAGGAGAAAAATAATTCCAAGAAGAAGACATGCGATAGAGCATCTATTTGGTCCTTGGGCTTTGTAGATAAAGATTGCCACATGGGAGGGCATGATATGTTGTTAATTACGATATAGTTTTTGACATAATGTAATGAGCTATTTTGATATGAAGATCATATTTTATGAAAGTGAATTATGTTACTAAATCTGTATGAACTATTATTAATTATTAGCTTACAATAGAAGCAATCTTCTAAAATATTTTAATCAGTGATGATAGGAAAAAACTATTGTTTACATAATTCTATGGATAAAATGCACCTTGGTTTTAAGCCCAAGTTTAGCTATATCCGTTAGGGCTAGGCTAAGTGGTTGTGGTTAAGTGATTGCTAGTAAGCAATCTCAACTTGATTTCCTTAGGGGTTGGTGATACACCTCATGCCACTGATTTTCTGAGAGTGGGAAAGGTTTATAGGGAAAACATTCCAAAATCAAATCCATGACCTATTAGTATATAACCTAGCAACATACCAAAATCCTATGTTTAGATATATATAGGGTCATTCTCCATTTTATTCTAAAGAAATTTTCACATCAATATAATGTGTGTTCCACTCATCTTTGGATAAAATATAGTTTTTTCACCTAAGGTCAAAATGTATAAGCACAATCCATTAATTGTCTACATTTATCCCATTCCTCTTTTCTAGATATAGAATTTAAATTTAAATAATAAGTATAAAATGTTTAGATTTATGGTTTTATGTGCTTCAAGAAGACAATGATGATATATGTCTCCATAATACAAAATCCTTTATTATATATAGATATGTCAAGGTAATAGATAATTTTCAAATATTCAAGGTTAGCTCAATATTTCTTATATCTAAAATAAATCAATAATTTGATTAAGTAGTTTATAGAATTTATTTTATTCAAAATTGGTGACAAGAAAGTGATAATAATACAAAAAAAAGGATTATGTGTAATTAATATCTTGTTGGCTAACGAGTATTAGTTCTTAATGAAATTATATAAAATTTTATATAAATTAGCATGATCTCTCATTAAAGCCATGTTATCTTATATAACAAATAAATTAATAGTAGATAATAATTCCAAATAACCTACATGATGATATACTAAAAACATTGTTAATGCACCTTGGTAAAATCAGTCCTTCAAGCTATATCTATTTATTTTTCTGTTGTGTTGAATATACCAAAGGTAGTTCTTTGAGAATTGGATCAAATAAATCATTAGTTCCTCTGGAGTGGTAATAAGGAGAAAAGAAAATGGGCCTTGATGAAATGGTATACTTTATATCTTCCCAAGAATAAAGGGGGGTTTAGATTCTAGTCTGCTATTAATAACATTAAGGCTTTAGCTACTAAAATGTATTGGATAATTTTGCATAACCCAAATGCTATTTGGACCAAGAATATTTGTGCTAAATATGATGAGAACAAAAGTCTCGAAGACCTTGTTTGCTATCAATTACCTACCAAAGGTTCTCTCATTTTAGCAGTTCCTTAGACTGGTGAGTATTTGATTAAGAAAAAGTTATTTTGGATCATTCATATTGGTCAACAGATAAATTTTTGGATAGATTCTTAGGATGGTCATCAATATTTGATAACTCTGTTTCCTCATTGGAGGTCTTGAATGGAGGAGCTTCATCGAGCTAACTAGATAAAGGTAGCTAATTATTATCGGTACCATACTAGTAACTCAAAGGTTGGTAGATATTGGATCCTTGTTGAGGATTGGCCTATTCAAATTCTAGAACGACAAAGAAAAGATATCCAAAACATCCTTCATATGAGATATCTCTCTTTATCCCATGATAAAGACTATTTTGGATGGAACAACACTATTAAGGGTGAGTATTCAGTTGCTCAATGTTATTTGGCCTTATGCCATAATAATCCCAACCAATCATATGACATATTTACTTAGTTGTGGGCTCAAAATATTCAGCCTAAGTTGAGGTTATTTACATGGATTCTATTGCATCACAAGGCACTTACTGGTGAATAACTTATGAAATATGGTTTTTATGGTCTGTTTAGATGTAAAATGTGTGGATAGAATGTGGAAATCTCTAGCCTCTAAGCTATGGAGGAGAATGGCCATCTTACTTGGATTACAATGGTCCAATTTGTTTACTTTTGAAAAAATTTGGAGGGATTGGCCTAATCAAGAGAGTGTTGATCATTATATTAGGCAGCTAGTTTGGAAGGGTTCTACCATTCTACCTTGAATATCTGGAAGAAAAGAAACAACTAGGATTTTAATCAAGAAAGGAAGCATATTCACTATATCTGGTAAAAGACCATTGTCAACTTAGTTGAATCAATCCAACAGCTCCTTAATCACCCCCAAAACTCCCACCAAATATGGATCAAGTGATGCAAATATTGAATATTGACTCTTTCAAGGGCAAACAACTTAAAGGGAATGTGAGTAATCTAAAGATTGATAGAACAAAGAATTGGTAGTTGTTATCTTTTTATAAATGAGCCTTGGGAGATAACAATCACAAGATGCAGAATAACATGAAAGAAAGTAAATATTCTAGATGACTAGAGTATGCTATAAATATAAATTATGTAAAAAATTACAATGTAGATATGGAGGAAATGAGCACTCCATTAACAAAGCTATTTATCTACATTGCATCCATCACCAATAAATTGTGATGCACACAAAACTAAACTATCCACTAAGCTACACTATTTCACTATGTCCCCTAACTCTCTATATCTATCTATCTAAGAGGCCATCCTTATATAGGTAAAATAGGATATTTGGCCAACACTCTATCTAGTTGTGCAAGGGACAACTTGCACATTGACACTTGTGCATTTATTACATTGCATGAAGTAACTAGATAACTTGCACATAAATTAATCTAAGTATGTATCTTGGAGGATACATTTACATAACCCAAATGATGGAATATACTCTATTTCCAACACCCCCTATATTACATTATTTGGGTATTGAAGACTTTAGTCTTCAATATGGATCTTCTTCATCTTCAACTTGATCTTGATCTGGTTCTTTTTTTGTTGCTATAATAATCATGTCAAGGCTTCTTGTATTTTTCAATTCTTTGCTCCTTGGTGTCAAGCGTCTTTGATTGTTCATTGCTATCATGATGTTGCATGTCTTGAATGGATCTGAAGTGATCCTTATTCCTTATTTTGTACCTTGGTAAGACCTGGTTCTCTGTATTTCATAAGTATCAACCTTGAGATCAATGTTAGTAGATATATCTAAAATGAATTTATGAAGATAACAATTTAACCTATTAATCAATATTCTTTTATAGTATTTATAATATCTATATCTGAAGTGATAGGAAAAATATGAGTGATTTGTTCCATCACAATATTTGCATGGATGTAAACTCCAAAAATTTATTTTTATGACCATATTTATTGCAATGGGTACACAATAGAGATGATCTAGTAATTTTGTGATCAATTTTAGGAATATCATGTTTGTCTATCTCCTTAATAAGGTCTGCAAACCATATGTGCACAATGGAAGTTGTTCCATTTTGCATAAATCTTGTTGATAAATCTTTCCCTATTTTTGTTCATTTGATTCATTAGATGAATCTTCCTTTGCATAGTTTTTGACTTCAAAAATTATGTCATATTGTAGAGGTTCTTCCTTTTATTTCCTCTTTTCATCATTGGATTCCATCAGGTTCTTGATCCATATTGGTATTTTTCTTATTCCACTTCTAAGAGCATTACCAAGTATGCCAGTAGACATTTGTATGACCTGAATTCTTATAGCCCCAAGGTCTTAAGATATGCACATATTTATTGAAGTATATAAGCTTTATTTTGTAAAACCTTTATAGATTCTTAGGTTTGTGGGACACCTTATATCTCCCTAGTGATGAAAACCTAATTTTAGGTTTTGAAGAAATATTATATCTTCCCAACTTGATAATCTTAGACAAATATTATTGTTATCAAGTTTTGTAAAATGCCTTATGACTCCCTAATGTTTTGAAGTATGATATAGTGCTTTTTGTAAAAATATAGTTCAATTTTGGTTGATTTTGTACAAGTTTTGTAAGAATCAAAAATCAACTTCTTAACACCTTATTACTCCTAATTGAACTAAGCACTTTTTCAATTTTTGAAGAGGTTTTTATGTTGGAATTCTTTTGTCCCTTTTTGAAGATTTGAGACAAGCAAAAATATATATTTATCCAACCTTAATAGAAACCCAAATAACCTCTTTTATATCCCTTGGATTATTTCTAGTTTCCAAGTTTGGAAAATTAGAAAAATGATAATAATATTTGAAAAATAATTTAATCCAATTTGAATTCCTTATTTCTCCTAAGTAATATTGCAAATATTAAATTAATAAGATAAGTTACCCCTTTTGCTTTCAAAATCTAAGTTTTAACCTTAGTTTATAACCCTTATCTCTCCAACCATGAAAGCAATAATAAATGGGATTAGACCTTACCTTTTTAGATGCAAAATCTCCTCACTATTCGACACTTTCTATGGCTAAGTATAACAACATGTAGGTGGTACCTTAGGTTCTTGAATAAATGAAGATTCCTTGGAGTAGTCGGTATTAAATGCTGATACATGGACGTTGAAGGTTTGACCTTAAAAAATGGAGGAGCCTTTAATGCACCTTCTTCCTATCTTCCACACTACACTTTGGATGTTTTTTTTGTGCTTCACTCCTTTGATTGTGCTTCACTCCCTCTTTGGACGTATTTAACTGCACTTCACTCACACATGTTGAACTTGGACTTCGAATGCCTTTTAAGGATAATTAATCATGGAATTTGTGACATGTGTCATGTCCATTACAAGTGAGCACTCCCTTATTTATGTAACACTCCAATTCCTTTGTTCAATTCTCTTGAAGTAATCCGAAAACATATGGGCACTCGTGTGAAGCTAGTGGAGAATACCAAGTGTCATTGCTTTGCTTGTATCTCCTACGTAGGATTTTCTAGAATTTTGAGAGAGGAGCGATATCCATACTTCCAAGTGTTATTTATGCATGAAGTCTATTCTTGTAACATCTTCAAAGATGGATATTATAATTCCTAAGTCCCTTTGCTTTGCTATGTTGCTTGGGAAACAAGCAAGCTATTTTATTGGAAGTGGATTGATGATGCACTATGGATATTGGAACATGATTTGGATCTTCCTTTGGTGGATGGTATTCTCCAAGTTAGAGACCATGAATATAACACCTTTACCTCTTCCTTTTATGCTTCCAATCATGTTGAATCCCTTGTATATTTTTTACATATTTTAGAAATAGATGTGCACTCACCTGTCTATGTAAATGTAGCTCTAGAATTATCTGATATGAGCTTTGATTTTGTAGGTGCGTACGTCCAAGATGAGCCCTTGAGTGACTCCTTCTAGCTTAGGAAGAAGAGTACTGACGTCCAACCTTCATTGGCTGATTTTCCCTGTAGTAAATATACCCTTTTGTGGTACTTCCAAACATGCTCTTTTGTTGTTAAAACCATATTAGAGTAGTGCATATAATGTACTATAATGTTTGTATAATAAGGCTTTTTAATATACCTTATTTTGCACTCTATTTCCAAATTTGAAATTCTGGTTTTGTGGCAGATTTTTCCTGTAGTACAAGGTTTTGAGGTTGTCTTTTAAGAGTAGAAACACCTTTACTTTTTTGCTTAGACACTTTGATAACAAATACAAGCTTCAATAACGGTAGATAGAAGCTTTTCAATTGATGCAATTTTCTGCATGTTCTTTCCTTGCATTCAACTTTGTAATGCTTTTTGATTTGAGACTCACCAAGTCTCACTTTCATAAGCTTCTATTTTTGTTTTTGGTTTGTTAAGTTCTTTTCCAAATTCTATAGGATTCTAATATTTTTGGTGGCTTCTTCCAACCACTACAAGTTGCATATTTTTTGTGCTTCAATAGTGTCTTTAGACACTTATACAAATCAGATTTTGTGCCTTTCAAGAAACACAAAACTAATTTTATTTTTGAGAGTGGTATAATAGTACAAGTCTTTCACTTTTAATGCACTAATATTACAACTTATCACTCAAATAAACTCTCAAAGTCATGCATTACTAATTTTCTACAACTAATCAAGAATAACCTAAAATGAATCCTTCGAGTTATTCTGCAATTTCACTACAATATATATATTGTAGGACTTAGTCTTATTTTTTTTTAAGTAGATAATAGGTAGTTGATAGAAACTAATTTGAAATCTAATCAACTCCTAATAAATGTACAAATAAATCTTAACAAAGAATCTATTTTATTTTACACTTTAGAAGACTAAAATAAAAATTCTCTTCTTGCAACTTTAATCCAAATTCAGATGCTCTAATAAATCTGATAAGTAATCCAATTAATAAATCTTCTTGCACCAAAAGTTGCATAACTTTTTTATGTAACTCTTCTTTCACCTTTGTAGAGGATGTAGACCTTGGTGTCTAAAAACACCAAGTTGCTGCTTCAAGTAGGATGTCCTGAATAGCTCCTTCACCAAATGATAGTCTCAAACTTTATTTCATGAGCCTAGAATTTGGTGGATTTTTATCCTATTGTGCTCTCCTCCTTATGCTATAGATTTGGAGAAGTCTATGTCTCTAAAGTGGTGCCTTATTGCTATAAGATATAATCTTCAAATCTCCAATATTTTGTGAGCTTATTCTGTCTTCAAGTCTTCTTGTCAAATTTTGACTTCAAGCTTGATCTTCTTCTAGGGTTTGGCACTCCTTGCCAAAGTCTTCTTCATGGATTTGGCACTCCTTGCCAAAATTTTCTTCACATATTTGGCACTCCTTGCAAAATTCTTCTTTACATATTTGGCACTCCTTGCCAAATTCTTCTTCACAAATTTGACACTCCTTGCCAAATTCTCCTCTTGGGCTTATTGTCGAAAGTTGGCAATTTTCCCAAGTCCTTCACTATTAGGTACTTCATCTTGGTAGTGGATTTCTCTAATAAGTTCTCCAAAGAACTCTCTTGATCTTCAGTGATGCTCTCCTAGCCTTCTATGGATGCTCGATGAGACCTTCACAAGGCATTTGATCTGGAAACTTCTAATGGTATTCCTTAAGATCTTTTCTTCAACCTTATGCTCCTGGAAGTGTTGGTGGTGATATCTTCTCCTGGATATTCTGATTCTACTACTCTTGGATTCGAGTAGGACTCTCCTAGTCCTTCTTCTTCTTATTCCAATACTGGAAGTTCTTCAATGATATCTTCTCTTGATATCTTTGCTTTTGCTTCAGGGCTGAGCTGATTCTGAAGAAAATACTCTTCCTAACTTTCTTGTAGGAAGTCTCCCAAATCACTGAATCTTCTGTTCCTGCAAAAAAGATATTAGTACTAAAATATTTAGTCTTCTTTTAAATAAGATATTCTTCTCAAATTCTTCTTCAGGATCAAGGCTTTTGTGGCCTATTTCAATATCAAGGCTCTTGTGGCCTTTTTCAGTACCAAGGCTTCTATGGCCTTTTCAGTATCAAGGCTTCTATGGCATTTTTAGTATCAAGGCTACTATGGCCTTTTTAGTATCAAGGATTTTGTGGCATTTTTAGTATCAAAGCTTCTATGACCTTTTCAATATCAAGACTTCTATGGCTTCTTATTCAAGACTTCTATGGCCTTTTTGTATCAAGGCTCTTATGGATTATTCTTCAACTGTGGAATTCTACAATCTAGCAGTGGAGATCCTTAGTCTCCTATCTTCACAATAATCCTTCACTAGAAGTCCTATTCTGTAATATTCTTCTCTTTCACAATGAACTAACCTCTACACCATGAGGGCACACCGACCTTAGGGCAACAAAGTTAGAGTCTCCTAGCTTTCTGTCGTAGGAGTCCCAATCCTTTGAGTATTAATTTTTTGCAACAAAAGAAACTTTAGGCACTAGTTAGTAAATTTCATATAACCTAGATGATCTTCACTAGATGATTTTTCAATCTAGTGGATTGAGTGTTAAGTCCTAGTCTTCACGAGTTTTCCTAACAACTCTATGGAAAAGACTCTAGACAAAAATGATCTCAGTATTTTCTAAAATTGAGATTCCTTTCAGTCCTATCTTTGTGACTCTCCCAAAATCTACCACCTAGATTCGTCTGAGATCTTTTGATAGTGGTTGGTCCAACGGTACATCCATTTGACAAAACTCTTAGGCTAACTAACAATGGTGGTTTCCCTATTGACCTACATTGAATAGATTTACCGTGGATCTGATACCAGTGTTAGCTTTTAATGAATGAGCCTTGAAAGATAACAATCACAAGATGCAAAATAACATGAAAGAAAGTAAATTTGCTAGATGATTGAAGTATGTTGTAAATATAAATCATATAAAATATTACAATGTAGCTATGGAGGAAATGAGTACTCCATTAACAAAGCTACTGATCTACATTGTATCCATCACCAATGCATGGTGAAGCACACAAAACTACACTATCCACTAAGATACACTATTTGACTATGTACCTCGACTCTCTATATCTATCTATCTAAGATGCCATCCTTATATAGGAAAAATAGGATACTTGGCCAACACTCTATCTAGTTGTGCAAGGGATAAATTACACATGTACAACTTTCACATTGACACTTTTGCATTTATTACATTGCATGAAGTAACCTGATAACTTGCACAGAAAGTAATCTAAGTATGTATCTTGGAGGATACATTTACATAACCCAAATGATGGAATAGACTCTATTTCCAACAGTAGCCTTCTCCCAAGGATTTTGAAAAATTCAATACTGATGAAGCCTCTAGGTGAAACCTTAGAAAATCTAGTGTAGGATAAATTGGTAGACTTTTAGATGGTTCACTGGTTTTCACTTTTGTTGATAATTTGGGTATATTTTCCAATAACCTTGCTGAGGGGTATGATATCCTTAGAGGCATTTAAGAGGCTACTAAGGTTATATGGAAAAATGTGTTGGTTGAATCCGACTCTCAAATCATGATTAATTTTTTGAAGACTCCTAAGAATCATAAGGTTGATTGGAGAATAAAAAGAATTGTTGAGAAGATTCAATTAATCCAGATGGGCTTTTTGAAATTTGAGTACAATTTTGTGGTAAGAGAACACAACAAGAGTGTTTATGCTTTAGCTAATTGGACATTGGATAAAGGTGATCCTACTTACAATGACCACCCTCCCAAATTGTGGGATTCACAATTAAGGGAAGCTCTTCTATTTATCCTTTTTTTGGATGGCTCCAGTACTAAAGGTACCTAGTTCCTTTTTACTTTGTTTTTGGTTCTCTTTGGTTTGATTAGGGTATTTTAATTCCCTTGATTAGACTGATCATTATTATGTTTCCTCTGTTGAATATTTACCTAAAAAGCCTATTGTCTTAGAAAGGCCAAAGTTGTATTTTTTTCCTTATTTTTAGTTTTTCGATGTGTGTGTTGTTTTGTATTGTTTTTGTTCTATTTTGTTTTTGTGTTGTTTTTGGTATTTTTTTGTGTTGTGTTTTTTTTTCGTGTTTGTGTGTTATTTTTTTGTTTTTGTGGTTTTTTTGTGTTTTGTTATTTTTTGTGTTTTTTGTTGTTTTTGTGTTTATTTTGTGTTTTGTTGTTGTTTTTGTGTTTTTTGTTGTGTTTTTTATTTTTATTTTTTGTTATTTTAGGCATGCTCTTTGAGTGTGCTAAAGGGAGCAAGCCAAATACAATCCTTGGATGATTTTGTCAGAATAAATACCTTGTCTCCTTGGGACTTACTCGAAAGTGGCATCCCAATTGGGGTGTTTTCCACAAACATACAAACACACAAAAATATTATTAATGCTTTGTGAACTTGTCCGTTGACTATTGAGTTTATCCCAAATTACAACTTGATTGGATCTTAGTTCATCAAAGTATAATATCAATAAACTAGTAAATTATCTTAGAAATTAGAGTGAGATAAAAAGTAGAAATGAGAACAAAATAGAAAACACTAATAAGAAATTGCATTTACATCCAATGAATTTGGCATGCAAATTTTCCTTAGTGGATATGGTATCACTAGTAAGTGCTACAAAGTTGACAACACCCTTCTTATATAATTTGTGATGGATTAAAATACGATCATCCAAGTCCTTACTTCAAATTTGAAAATGATAAGTGTTTTGATGCCTTAGAAATTTTATGCAAAAATGAAAGAGAGAACACTACATTATCGTTAAATAACCATTCTTCTCATATTTGTTTGAGAAAATATATGTAGTAGGATATATAGCAAGGTCTTCATACCACACATGCTTAACCATAAATATACTATTGACCCTCTTTACCAAGGACTAAAGAGGATGCTTGGGATCTTGAAGGTAGCAAGAGTTACTGAAATGGCACTTACCATATTGATAGAGAATACTTATGCATGAAGGGTCAATCAAGAGGAATGCAATATTTTCTCAAGATTGTAATAAAGTGTTGATGCAGGATTCATAGAATAAATTGGGTTGAGCACATCAGATAAGGTAAATGTCAAATGGGAGTGAAACATACAACATTTTTTGTGCATGTGAATGAAGAAAGTTGGAATGTGAGGGTTTGATTATCAACAATACAAGTGTTTTACCTATTGCCTTGGGCAATAATCTCATAAAAATAATGTCCTATTGGTCTTTCTATATTTTTATCACATCTTTTAATTGCTAAAAAACAATTAACAATTATTACTTCATAAAGATTGTTTATGACAACACTTTTCTTAAAAATTTAAAAAACACAATCAACATATTGATTGAATTAATGTTTAAATGATGTTTGTGGCTCTTTTGAAAAGAAAACTAAAATTATTGAGAAAACCCAAAACCATCTAATTTAGCCTTAAAATACCCAAAATATTGCAACTTATAAAGTCAAACATATTATAAATTTATAATTAAAATGCAAGAAAAAAAAGTCCCTTTTTAGTGTGACAATGTCACGACCCACCTTATCATGACTCATTTATGAGATGGATTATGTATTGGTATGTGATTATTTAATGCTTAGATTTTGATGCATTTGGATGGTTATATATAGTTGTTGTTTTGATTATATTATATGAGAATATGGTATTATTGATGTTATACATGGTTGCAGGACTGAGTACTCTCGTAGGTGGAAAAATAAGTCGACCATCAAGGACAAGAGACTGAAATAAGGAAAATGATGGTCAGTTTAACTGAAGACAACTCCAGGATAAGATTTTCCCACATTTAGTTGCATATCATATTTGCATGTTTGAAATCATACCAGCAGTGAAGAAGTTGCTATAAGCAATGAAGTCATTTTAACATAAGTTGATAACCTAAAAGTAATCTTAAATATTATGTGTAAATGATTGTCAAATATTTGTTTTGGGGTTTTTTGTGTTTGATTAGTGATTATATTCTTCACATATATGTTGGAATTCTTTGTAAGATAAATGTTCTTTTGATGGTATGATGTATTACAATATTTTGTGTACAATTATTATTTTTGCTTGTCTCTGTATGGTGAAGGGATCCATTAAAGAAGGAATTATTAAGCAAAGGTGCTTAATAATACCTACAAGTATCATGGCTAATAAAAGATATTAGGTTATGATAATGATTAGAAAACAATAATATTATTTAATTGTTTTAAATATTTTAAATTAAAAATATTATTATTATTTAAAAAAATGGAAATGCTTGTACCTTATAGGAAGGTTAAGAACTTTATAATTGTTTAAAAACTCATTTTAAATTAAAGAGAGATATAATAAAGATGTATATGACGTCAAGGCATAGTTGTTGACGTATTTCAAGCTACCTATAATTTTTTTAAGCGAGGTGGTGGAATGTTTCATTGTGGTCAAGTTGGGGAGTTGGGTCTATGAGCATTCTGTTCTAGACTACCATTTAACCGTTTTGGTGTATTCAATTATAGCCTGCGTCTCTATTTTTCTATCAACCCTGAATGTAGAGAGATTTATAAATTTGGTTTTCTAATAGTTTAAGAGCAGTATATTTTATTTATTTTTATGTTTGCCAAAGTCCATTTTAAGTTCAAAGCCTTCATGGTGGTTTAAGTGAAACTTTTCAATTTAAAACTTTATAATTTTTAAGTCGGTTGTGTTGCATGTTTGGCTAGGGTTGTAGACAACGTTGAGCCATGAGTCCTTTAGAGCCTCAATTTTGTTAAAAAAGGTAAATGATTGTATCTAACCATTTTGACTAGTTGTTTAAAAAAAAAAAAAAAATTAACCCCCTATGCGTTCTTAAGAAATCTAGAGTTCATGCTAGGTTAAAATATATATGTTATGTTTGGGATGATGGTGATAGGATTAGGAGCTGGAGTGACCCCAACAACCCTAGTGCCTTCAGGTGGGATTTCCCAAACCCTTGTGGGGGTTTTTGAGCTGGAGCAGGGAGAGATTCCCCTACGGATGAAGCCACCAAGGTGGATGATCCCAAGGGCCCTGACCTTGATCCTGGCGGGCAGGGAAGTTTGAACTACGATCGGCCGTGGGAAAACTACAAGGGGTTTGTTCCCCCTCCTTGGTAGCAACCCCATTATGCAGCATGGAGTCCCTCTTTCGTACCTCGAGAAGGTAATGGGCACTCCAAATCCTAGCTCCTCTGGGACTGTGACCTATCCCCCGCTAACCACGTCGAGCGAAAACTTGGTGATCCCAGAATCAGTCATGGCACCAAAAATATCCATTGAAACTCTCTCCCTTGTGGGGAAATTTTTTGGAGGGAGGCCTGACATGGAGTCCATAAGAAAATGGGTGGGGTTCAAATGGTGAACAGTAGGGAGCTTCCAGTTAGTGGCCCTTTCCAGAGGGTTTTTCTGATCCAGCTGAATAACCAGAACGACTATGCCCGCATCCTCACTAGGGGGACCATGGTTTTATGGCAGGAAAAGCCTATTTCTCAGGAAGTGGGGGGAATATTTTAACCCTCGTACTCAAGACATCAACTTTGCACCCATCTGGGTCCACCTCCTGGATATTCCCATCCAATTCTATCACGAGGATATCCTTCATGGGATTGGGGGATACATTGGAGACCTTGTTGCCATTGACCCTGCAACGAAGGCTAGAACCCGCATGGCTCATGCCAGAATCTACGTCAATGCCAACCTGGCCTCCCAGCTTCCCACTCGCATCAATCTCATCTATGGAACCTTCAAGTGGTGCCAAGCTATCGAGTACGAGAACAAGCCGATATTCTGCATCGAATGCCAATCCCAAGGACATCTCAAGTCTCAATGTCCATCTCTCAAATAGCAGAAGGAGGCACAAAGCTCCAAGCTTCCCCCCTAAAAATAGAGCACCCAAGTGGGATTCAACAATGAAAGACCCACAACCCCTATCGACATCAGATGGGAAAAGGAGTTCAAAGGGAAGCAGATGGTTGTCCAGGCGCCTCTCATCAACCATCCTTCTACAGATTCAAGCCAGGTATGCTCCATGTTTGCTTTCCCCAATAGGTTTGGACCTTTATCTACTTCCATTGATGAAGTCCTTTTCCTTGAATCTGCCCCCTCCCCACTCCTGCCAATCCCCACCCCCTTCCCTCCCCTTCCAGATCCGGTCCATCCCTCCCCCTCCCTCTCGCACTATCGTCCCCCACTAGATCCACCTCTGGATCCCTGGCTGTTAACCCCTCCCTCCATGAGGTTGATCCCCCCTCCCCTCATGGAGGTGCCCCTATCCCCTCCTAGATCCTCTATCGAATCCTTGAAGGAAGTTGATAGCCCCTCCCACCTCAGAATGGACCTCAGCCCCATCATCACTAGAAGCAAAAAAGGCCCAGTTGACACAGGAAGTGAGAAGAAAAGAGGCAGACCTACCATATCCAAACAAATAAAAAAGGACACCAAAAATAAAGTAGCCAATGGGGTGCAGTCAACCTTATTCCTAGATCTGTTCAACCAGACAAAGGATGAAAACAAAAATCCCAAACCTCCCCCCCTACCGGGTAAGGGAGGGAAAAAACCCACCAAAGTTTCCAGATGAAGATTCTCTCTTGGAATATCAGAGGTCTCAATAGTATGAGCAAACAGAGGTTAGCTCGAACCATCAGGAAGGACTTCAAACCTACCATCCTTATTTTGCAAGAAACGAAAATCGATGCATCCAGATCCAATAACATCTCCCAGTCAGTATGGAAGAATTGCCAATGGGCTTCCTCCCCTACCGAAGGTTCATCTGGAGGCCTCCTGTGCCTATGGGATCCAGACAAAGTTGAAGGTAGGGTTATCTCATCCTCTGATAGAACGTTGAACCTAGTTTTCTACTGCAAAGAAAACCAATTCACCTGGGTCTTATCCAACATTTATGCCCCAAATAATCCTCTGGAAAGATGCACGCTCTGGAGATCCCTGTCTCACATGAAGGATGCTTTTTCCAACCTCCCTTGGATGTTAGCAGGGGATTTCAATTCCCCCCTCTTTCCCTCGAACAAGAAGGGCGACATTCCCACTCCCTCAAAAAGCATCCAAGATTTCCAGAACTTTGTCATAGAGAATGAACTCATGGACATTCAGATCAAAGGCTGCCAGTTCACCTAGAGCAACAAAAGAGCAGGCCCTGAGCACATTCAAGTCAAGCTTGACAGAATTTTCCTATCTCAGTAGGCTATTCCCATATTTGGAGACACCTCTCTCATCTCCCTTCCCAGAATAGGCTCCGACCACTGTCCCCTCCTTCTAGAATCCAACAGAGCTCCATCTTTCAAAACTCCCTTCAGATTTGAGAATATGTGGATCCAACACACTGATCTGAGGCAGCGGATCACTGAGTGGTGGGGGATCCCTTACTCTGGGACTGCTATTTCTTGGGTATCTCAGAAACTGAAGGCTATAAAGGAGAATCTCAAAATCTGGAACAAGGAAGTGTTTGGGAATATCTTTGAGAGCAAAGAACAGATCTTGGGCAACCTCAAAACCTTAGAACAACAAATTCAACATGACCAATGGACCCCTCAGCTAAGAGAAGAAGAGAGAAAGCTCTTGTCATATTACCACAACGTCTTAGCCAAAGAAGAGACCTACTAGAGGCAAAAATCTTGCACCCTATGGCTGAAATATGGGGATGCAAACACGAAGTTCTTCCATGCTTCTACTCTACGAAACCAAAGTACAAACAAGATCAAGGAGCTCACTCTTTCCGATGGCACAGTCTCACGAGATATTTTCAAAATTAGAGATGAAGCAACTTCCTACTTCAGTGACATGATGGGAACCAATCCCCCTGAACATCCTGAAGCCCAAGAGGCTCTCCTACAGAACATTCCCCCTAGTCACCCCCCGCAATGAACTCCTCCCTCATCCAACCCCTCAACAATAAAGAAATCAAATTTGCTCTGTTCTCCATGCAAGCTGACAAGGCCCCCGAGCCAAATGGATTTCCCCCTGCTTCTTTCAAACTTTTTGGGATATCCTAGAGGAAGATATCTGCAATGCCATCATAGAACTCCAACAAACCAAAACCATTCCCAGAGGGACGAACTCCACTTTCATTGCCCTGGTCCCCAAAACCCCTCAATGCAGATCTATGATGGACTTCAGACCGATCAGCTTATGCAACATCATCTACAAGATTCTAACCAAATATTTGGATTTAAGGCTCAAGAAGATCCTTTCGACGATCATAGATCCCTGTCAGGGAAGTTTAGTGGAAGGCAGATCCATCACCGACAACATCATCTCTCTCCATGAAATGCTCCACTCAACTCTGTGCAACAAGAAGGCAGCCATGTTCTTGAAGTTGGACATATCCAAAGCTTTTGACAGGGTAAACAAATATTTCCTCCTAAAAGTCCTTTCCAGGTTTGGGTTTCACAAAGAATGGATCGACCTCATCAAAGGCTGCATTACTTCCCCATGGTTCTCGGTGTTAGTGAATGGTTCTACTACAGGTTTTTTCCCTAGCTCTAGAGGCATTAGACAGGGAGATCCCCTATCCCCCTTCCTCTTCATCATTCTTGTCGAATCCCTTGGAAGAGCCTTCAAATATGCCTGTGCTTCAGGGAAAGTCTCTGGGATCAAAGCCTCTTCTAGCTCTCCTCCCCTGTCCCATCAGCAGTTTGTGGATGATACTATCATTACGACCTTGGCCTCTATTCTTCAAGCTAAGTCCATCAAGTACACCCTTGACATCTATGCTTTAGCAGTAGGGCAAGAAATCAACTACCTCAAGAGCAAATGCTATTTCCTCAATACCCCAAGCAATAGACAACGTAAGATTACCCGTATCCTCCAATGTTGTATTGTTGATCTCCCCACTTCTTACTTGGGCCTTCCCCTGTTTACCAAAATCCCGAAAGCATCCATGTGGGACAATGTCATTGAAAGGATCAGATGCAAACTCGTAGGGTGGAAGGGTTCTCTCCTATCTCAGGAAGCCAAAGCAACTCTCACCATGTCAGTCCTCCAAAGCATCCCTGTCTATTTCATGTCGGTGTTCAAAGCTCCAGCTATGGTTCACTCCAAGATCGAACAGATTCAAAAGAATTTTCTATGGTCCGAGCTAGAGGAAAAGAAGAAGTTCCACTTAGTAAGCTGGGAAAAAGTTTGCCAACCCAAATCCCAAGGAGGGCTTGGCCTCAGAAGATCTATCGATATGAACCTCGCCCTCCTTGCTAAGCAAGCTTGGAAAATATTTACAAACTACAAGGTAGAGTGGGTTTCTATCATCCAAGCCAAATACCTTCGACACCTTTCCTTGGTAGAGGACAATATCCCCTCTATTGGATCTACTTTCTGGAGGGTTGTGATTCAGGCTAAATCCCTCATTGTCAAAGGTATTCGATGGTAGCTAGGCAACGGGTCTAAGATCAAATTTTGGGATGATATTTGGTTAAAAGATAAACCCCTTGCGGGAATCCCTGAGCTCTCCATTCTCAAACCTATCCTGGAAAGAAGGTGGGGCATCAAAGTGGTGGACTACATTGATAACCAAGGCAAATGGAAAACCATTCCCACTGCCAGTGAAAATGGCCAAGTTCTCAGAGCTGGGAATCACTTATCCCACCTTCTCAGAACCACTATCATCCCAACCACAACCACCCTGGACTACCCTATCTGGAAAGGGAATGACAGTGGGGACTTCTCCATCAGGTCAGCCTACTCTTTTCTACTCAACCCCCAAGTTTCCCCTATTCCCTTCAGCATGGTGTGGGTCAAGCATCTCATTCCCAATATTGGCTTCTTCTCATGGATTGCCATCCAAAACAAAGCCCTCACTACCGACAATCTCATGAAAAGAGGCATCCCTATCCCAAACAGATGTCACCTATGCCTTTCCAACTAGGAATCCATCAACCACATTTTTATGGACTATGACTTTACTAAAAAAGGCCTGAGCCACTTGCTGACCATTTTTCAAATCCAATGGGCCCCCCGAATCCCTTGTGGACTTCTTCATTCAATGGCCTATCCCATTCAAAAATCCCAAGGTCTCCTTTCTTTGGAAAGTCTACCTCCATCATTTCCTTTGGAAAATCTGGCTAGAGAGAAACCATCAAATTTTTTCCACATTGTCCAATGACCCAGTGTCCACTGCCTCCAAAGCTATTGCCTACGCCGCTGAAAATTCCCAACTTCTCCCATGCTCCATTCCCATCAGCAGCCTCAAAGTGGACATCCTTCAATCTCTGAACATTCCCATCCCTCCCAACTTGCCCCCTCCCATGCCCCACCCCAGAAAGAAGGCTCGTTGGAGACCCCCTAGAAGGTTGGTTGAAGCTCAACTTTGATGGCGCTTCCAAAGGGAATCCAGGTTTAGCAGGAGTAGGCGAGATTGTTAGAAACCACATAGGTGAAGCTATCATAGCTTTCTTTGAGAACTTGGATCACCAGACTAACAACGTGGTTGAAGCATGGGTGCTTTGGCATAGCCTACACCTCATCAGGGACCAAAGGATCAACCTCCAAGTCGAAGGGGATTCCCTCAACATCATCTGGTACATCAACAATGACAATATCCCATCGTGGAACATCCGATCCCTGATACAAGAAACTAGAGTTCTCATTGGTCAACAAAGATAGGTTGCAGCTGCCCACGTGTACCGTGAAGCCAACAGGCTTGCTGACGGTCTTGCCAACATGGGTACCACCCAATCGTCTCTATCCATGTGGTGCAACTCTCTACCACCAAGCATCATCCACATAGCGGTCGCTGATTGGCCAAGGTAGACCAGCTGCCTTTAATGTTTTCCATGCTAATCTATGATTTTTTTGATCAAGTTTTTGTAGGTCTCATGGTGTGCAATTCCTTAGGTGTCTTCTCCATGGTGTGCGCCCCATATCCTCCATATGATTGGCCATATACCTGACCCCCGTGGCGGTGATGTTCGATCTTGGGTGCTCATTTCAAACATCATCGATTTCCAAAGAAAGATGCTCATTCTCGACCTTCAGTGCCTTTTTGTTTCGTTGCCAAATCTCCCACTGAGCTTAGTTGTCATTGAGTCCCTGTGGTGTTTCGTCTCCACCCATGTGGTCTTTGGTTCATGGACCCTCATCAATCCCTAGTCACCCTCCCCTTTCCATCACCTTTCCACCTGTCATCATCCCGTGGCCAACGACATGACCGACGTCTCACCTCATGCCTATTTAAGAATAGGTCGAGCCACCACCCAGACCTACGTCATCTGCCACCCCAGCATGTGCCCTAATTCCCTTGCCACCTTCCATCTACCTCTATCCTCCACCACCATGGCCTTCCTCGAACCCAACAATCTGCAACTCGATACTCTGTCAGCCTCCTATCTGCAAGGATGTGGCCTTATCCCTTTCCTATCAAAATTCAAGGGTGTTGAGGCCGATATCACAGTGGATTTCGTCAGAACCTGGTCGAATGGCCATGTTACTATTAGACACATCCATTTCAAAGTAACCCCTGAGCTTATTGTTGAGGTGTCTGGCCTTTCTCTCTCGGGTCACCTGGTTCGGTGTGACAAACACAACTGGGACCAGGAGCTCGAGGGATTCTCGAATTACCAAGAATTCAAGTGGATTGGAGTTGCCTTGGATCGAGAATCCCTTCCTACCCCATGGCCCATCGTCACCATCCCCCTGCTTCAGTATTTGTCTTGTGATGATCCATCCAAGCCACTCTCTAGCTTCCACCTTGCCCTAGTGAACCATTTTTGGGGATATCGGCCCATGAACATCCCTGCTTTCCTCCATTGATCCATTAGGCTCTCTATGGTCAGCGCTCACAAGAAACACTCGACTCCCATTCACCAGGGGTTGTTGGCTATTATTTTCCACCATGTCGCCACCTCCACCCCGCCACCCATTCCGGCCAACCCCATTCAATCCAACCCCCCCTCTCTCCCGCTCGCAGTCCTGCCCATTCCCTCTCCATTGAGCCTCTGGTCAGTGAGGAAACCCCTGAAGCTTACACTCCCATCTCCAAGAAGGGGACCCCGTCTGCTGCTACTCCCTCCAAGCCCATTGATGCGAGTGGCAACAAACCGATGTCTGCTAAGCGCAAAGCCAAGGTCGAAGATAACTCTGCCCAGGTTCGAAGGTCATCCAGAGTGAAGAAGGTGAAGGCAGAGTCAAGCCAGAATTCCCCCATCCATGTTTTCGAGGACATCAATGGGAATTCGATCCCTGGCTCTGATATTTCCAACAAGATTTCCAGGATGTTCATCAAGAGCTTTATTGTCGCTTTCGAGAGTGTCGGTACAACCATGAAATAGTACGTCTAGCAGAACGCCCCCAACACCAAGGAGGACTCTTAGGAGGCCGAGCCCCTGTAAGCCTGCTTCTGTGTCTATGGTTTGTTCGATTTTTTGTTTATGTGATGGTATGGGTTTGGTTTTATGTGATGGTCTAGGTTTCTCTTTGTCTGGTTTTTTGGTTTCGAAGATAGCCCTGCGTGGCTTATGGATTTTTTGTCTGTCGATGTTTAGTCTCCGTAATGGCCCGCCCCTGCATGGGTGTTTTTGCTCATGGGATAGTACCACCCTCCCCTGCATGGGAAATTTTGATTTTGTCCTCCCTTGCATGGGAATGATAGTCGCAATGATGTCCACCCTCCTCGGTATGGGATTTTCTAGTAGTATGCTCTCTCTTTCTGTCAAGATCTTATGTAAATCTGGGATTGGGACCCAACCAAAACCCACTTAATAGAACCACCAATTACCAAAAAATATATATATGTTATATTTTAATTATGAAAATCAACTTTGTTTTAAAACCATATGTACGTATTTTTTTTTTAATGAAGGCCACATGGCTGGTTTGATTGTGTGCCAGGTGGTCAAAGATTTAATTATTTTGAGGTTTCCTTGGTAAAGATAAAATAATATTTTTTTGAGCAGATTATTTTATTGGTAAAATAAGGGGGCTTTAGTTATTTTAGAAGTTACAAAATGAGCTATTATTTTTTTTATTGTTTTAAAATGTATATATTTGAAAAGGTTAAAAGAAAGGAGCATGGAGATTAATTAGTATGTTAAATAATGTTTAATTAAAAGGGAATGTTGACTTTGATTTTTTTAATCCTTTTGAAAGTGATGACTTTTGTTATAAATTTAAGGTAATGATGTTTTATGAAATTGGGTAATGATGTCTTTAAAGTAATAGAAAAGATGTGGAAATGTATATGGTTTTTTTATATGTTTTTAATGGATGCATTGAATTTGAAAGAGTATTTAGGAATGCATTATCACGATGAGTTGTTATGATCTCTTACTTCAACTACCTCTCAATGGAGTTCAAGGAATACAACTATCACTACCTTCTTGGGAATGGATTTTTTATTTGCTACTATAAATGCTTTTGATTATTTTATGTTTTAATACTTTGAACATGGTACTGTTGATGAATTTTGTGTGGTAGGTAGTAGGTACAGGTCCTTAAAAAATAAAAATGAAAAATGATGGTGGTGAAGATTTTTGTCTAATGACTTAAACACAAATAAAAGTCTTTTGAATAGATGAGTATTTGAATGTATTAATCATCTGAAATTTAATTAAATTATACTATGTTTTATATGCTATGGAATAGGAAAAATGTTACTAATTAAACAAATCAAATTATTAAAATAAAAATATGTAAATAAATAAATTAGATTTTAATTTTTAGGCATGCATAGCCTTTTTCTAAGCCTTCGTAGGCAAAGGTTAAAAAAATTATTAAGATGACCACCTGGCAAGGGAATTAGGGAATGAGTTGGCTTTTGGTATGCGGTCCCACTTGTCTAAAACAATTTTCCTTTAATCGAGAGATTCATAACCGGAGGAAGGGGGAGGAAGGTAGTCAGGGAAAAAGAAGAAGATAAGAGGAAAGAAGAAAGGTAGCTGTGTCCAAGAAGAAGATAAGAGGAAATAAGAAAGGTATCTGTGTCCAAGAAGGAATTTTTTTAGGTTGGATTAATCCTTGTACCAATACAAGAGAATTTGAGTGTTATGTTATATTAAATTAATGACTATTTAGAATAAGTAAAAACTCTGGCTAGATTCTTATACTATTGTGTTTGCTTGCAATATAGTATACTTAAAAATGAAACTATGTAAATGGCCTGAATTGATTTTCTTCCCTGTGATAATATATTTGAAACACCAAGCTTTTGGATTGATGCAATAGATTGAACCTTTTATTGTAATGAGGAATCCTTATGTACCGTAGGATAGAACATATTTTTCTACTGCCTCAACATGTTGAATTAAATTAGTATGCCCTCTTCTTCCTGAAGCATTTCCAAGGAAACCATCGTATATCCTACTGTTGGTTTAGCTTGGCTAGATTCACTAATCATCATGTCAAATTGTATCTTCTGGATATCTAATTAAACCATGAGAAATCAATCTGAAATGGTCAATAAATTTACCAATAGCATTAAGGAAGAAGGTAGATCTTGACGCTACCTTGTGATATTTGATTGAAGTAAATAAATTATATCCTACCGCTCAAAGAGAAGATGACCTTCTGATGTTGTCTAGATTACAGTTGCTCACATAAAACTTTTTTTATACATATACAATTATCTGACTAAAAAATGTTTATTAATCTGTCACTTAAGAACTAATATTATACATATATAGTTGTCGTTGAAGGATAGTTAGTTTAATTTTTGCATTCATATAGTTTTTGCATCTCGTAAGGGAGGCATTATGATCCCAATTAATCCAAATCTCTACACAGTGAATGGTTGGCGAGTACCTAGCAAGCTTGGAGGTCCACACATTTATAGAAATGCAAGAACATTTACAAATGCAATTTGAATTAGTGTTATTAAACCATTTTGGATGTATAGTTATCAAATGGGTGCTGCTGTGATTTATATTTTGTACAAAATAAAACTGATAAGAGAGCATGAAACATCTCCGCTATCTTTGATTTGATTGAGCTATGTTCTACCTTTATTTAAATTCCTCTAAGGTTGTAGATAGGAAAATCTTTCACCTTCAAGCAGCTTTTGAGTTTGTGCTCTTTGTAAGACATCTTGTGCTGTTTTTTTAATATGGTAAATAAATATTTTCATATACAAAATGCACCTAAACTTCTTTTTACAGGTAAATGCTTTTAATGGTTGTTCGTGTAATCTCTTAAAAGAACCTTTAAATAAAAGACTAGAAAATTTCAACTTATTTGACCTTAGAAGAGTAAATTAGATTGCAATCCTCGCTTATCGTTGAATTAGTTTAATATTTCTTAAAAACGCTCACTCGAGATGAGCAAGTGTAAAATGGATTCATTAATCGAATTTTATATAATCTTATGAATATCTTGTGTTTGATTCTTTAGTTTGGCCATAATCTATTTTATTATTTTATTATTTAAAAAATAAGTGCTTTAATTTGGAGTAATCTTTTATTTGTGGAAGAATATAAATATGGAATTCTATCTTATCTAATGGAGAGTTTACAATTTTGCAAATATTAATCTTCTCAAGTTGAGCCCTTACGGATTGTGTTTCATCCTCATTTTAATTAGAAATAAAATATAGTAATATGGCCTTAGTTTTTTTTATAACAATTATATCCTTAGCTCTTTAAAAAATATAGTGACTCATGTACTTTATTTAAATTGATTCTTGTACTTTATTTATGCCAAAGTTATATTAATTTCTATTTGATTAATATTTAAGATATCTTACTAAAATTGACTTTAAATTAATTTCAGTTAGAGAATCTATGATGAAAAGAACTAGGTAAAAAAGTTAGAGAATCTATGATGAAAAGAACTAGGTAGGTAAAAAAGTTAGAGAATCTATGATGAAAAGAACTAGGTAAAAAGGAAGGGGTTTTAGAAAACTTCATCATCTAGTTAAAAATGTTTTGTAAATCATCCGTTAAATTGTCTGGAGGTAATTAACTAAGACTCAAAATGGTCACTCTTAGTGAGATAGACTAAGATAGGAGGTAAGGTGAAATAGTATGGTATGTTCCACTAGGCCATTCTTGGAGCAATGCAGTGATGGTCCCTTAAGAAATTATGAGTAGGAAATTCCGATAATGAGACTCGAAAGGATTTCACGATGGTTGGTATGGGACAATCCATCACATTACTCATAACTTTAACAAGTAAATATCATGACCTAGGTCAGGGAAGTGGCAATGGCCTTAATTGAACCCATAAGTAGATGGGAATAATTAAGCACTAAGGCATTATGCCAAAAAATATTACATGATAGTACATGTTATGATTGAGGAAAGGACATCTCCCTCTAATTTTTATGGACCGTAGAGGATAACCCCTATATTGTGGTCCTATTATCTTATGCCAAGTAGGTGTGTGAGAGAGGAGGGTCCACTAAAGCATTTTACGAGAATTGCCCAATCCTATCCACTTGGGGGTTGAATGTAGCAACCAAAATCCAAAAGTGGCTACCTATACCTTATACCGATTAAATATTGGGTGATCATTAAAGTTTAAATTTAAAAAAATATTACCTTTAGTCGAGTTACCACATTTTCTGTAAGTTTAGTCAGTTGAACCAGTGAGTCAGACTGGGTTGTTACAATAGCAAACAAGGTTAAAGATAGAAAGTATTCGATCATGCTTCTACTAGATTTTTATATTGATTTTGATTATGATGTAAACAAAAACTTAAGGAAGAAATGTCATATTGATTAGATATGGGTTTGATGATATGTATATTGAAATATAATGTTAAGGAAGGATTTGTTGATTAAGTCTCTTATTTATGAAAGGACTTGATTATTGATGCTTAAATTAATGATATTATTGTTTTCAATTCATTTTGAAAGTATAAGTTTTAGTTATTCTTAATATAGAAAATGAGATGTTTTCTATGAATGGCAAAATGAATTTAAATTAGATGTGAATTTGACTTTAATAGGTATTCATGCTTACAAATTAAGTTTTATTCTAGTAAGATGATTAATAATTTTGAAATAGGTATAAGGGATGATTTAATATTTCCTTTAATAAGCAAAAATGAGCATGATTTACTTTTTATGAAGAGAGAGAGAGAGAGTTAAGGTAAAAGTTTCTAGATGTTATTTTTTTAGGGTTTTGGGGATTTTGTAAGGGTCATGCTTTAAGTAATCATGTCTTAAAATCCTTATAATATGGACCCAAACCTGAGGGAGTTGTGGAGGGGCAACACCCAAGACATTTTATAATGGGCACATCTAGAGTGGGAACTCAAATGTCATCCAAAAATGAGAAGTTTTTGGATAGATATTCTAAGTGGTGTAGCTTGAATCTTATTTCCAACTGCAGAGGTTAGGAACCCATGTGCAAAGAATTTTAGTTATGGCACCTTAAATGGGTAGGCTCGAGTGTCCATGTGGAGCTATCATGCAGAGTGATAGATGCCTTAACTAAAATCATCATGCAGATGAGGTAGCTAAGCACTAAAGTATTAGTCATTCTATTACAAAGGTGCAATAACTAAATTTAAAGGTACTACACCCAAAAGTACCAACATAGATTGACTTATGATTGGTAAGGAAATTGGCATCTCCTTTCTCTAAATATTGAGAAGGGATAATCCCAATGCTATGGTCAAGATATCTTACATTCATAGAGAATGTAAGAAATGTAGGGTTATCATTTGAAGTTTCATTTATGCCACAAAGGTATACAAGGTAAACTCTAGAAACTACATGAGTTTGGCCACTCCTGTCAACCTGAGAGACGTCTGTAGTGTCATGGTCTTAAAATATAGTAATACCTTGTCAACTATAATCTATTTAAAAACATATTTAGTGAGCCTTGATTGTGATCTTTACTTGATGTAAAAAAAATTACTTTCTCCTGGGTTGGTTAGAATTGGGTTGTTATAGACAAACCATTTTCTTGAGTTTTTGAATTTAGTACGATCATTTTATTAATATTCATTTATATAGATAACAACGTCGTACGAATCATTATTTTCTTAATATCAATATTGAATATAGTTTATCATCAAGTTTGAAATATTTTACTCTAAATATCATGTATCCATACTTAAAAGTATACATCTATGTTGATAATAAAGTGATAATAGTTTATAATTTATTGCAATTGATCATTCTCAATATTTAAGGATTATTATTTTATTTGCTCATAGGATTGACACTTGAATCCCATCTACTAGTCATTTCTTACTAAGTTTAACTTTATATGCCTTTACATAAGGTTGAGCTATAGTTTCCATAACATATCTTCAAGGATGGAAGTGTGATTCGCCTCATTTAAAATTTATATTCTATAAACAATCACACGTCTCTATAAATATATAAACAAGGTTATAACCAACCTTTTCTATAGATGCATAGTAATTTAGTATGCTCAGATCAAAGTAAACTAAGTTGGCTTACTTTAAGAACATTCACATATAGATAATAAGTCAACAAAGCCCCAAGAAGGAGGAGTCAATATGCTTTTAAGATCAAGCATATGTCAAGTGTACATATTTTTACATTCTAAACTAAAGCATTGTATATGCATTCCTTTCCTATATGGTATACAATAGATAAGGTTATATACAACTCTATTATACAATGTATAAATTATCATTTTTATATAGGTTTGACATTCTATTATAAATAATATAATAGGTCTATCTATTCTCACTAATAATGGTGGAAGCTATAGCTCTTTGTAAATTATAATATCCTTCTCAATATTAGATAACATATTGAAAATAATATTATTTATAAAAGGAAGTGTCAAGTGTGCTTGTTAAAGCAAACTACCAAGAGTCTCATAGAAGTAATGAATATTTTCCTCAAACATCACCAAGAGGAATCCTAAGTGTGTATATATTTGCAAGGATAGTTTACAAATTGTATCTTTATATTTTATCTTTGATTCATTTAAAAGAGATAGTAAGATACAAGTTCATTCTATGCAAGTGAGATCACATTGACCTCATTTTTCTTTATCATAATAAATACAAGGTGCATTTCAAATGAGTACAATATAAGAAAGTAACATGTGTGCAAGAATAATTAATAACTTTAAACCATATGGCCATGGGTACAATAAATTTATCTCAAGATACCAGAACCTTATCTATATAAGTGATCCCTTACATATCAACAATCTACCTCAACCAAAACAAATTTAGAAGACATCGAATAAACGTCTTCCATGTTGCTCATAAAATACAATAGATATCAAAGCATATTAATATTGTTACATTATTTAATTGTTTGCTCAATATCATAAGTACAATTTTTATATTTAGAAGTAGAGTTTTCATACATCATAAATCTTAACATAGTAGTTGCTCATAGCATTTTTCTTTCTTTGGCAATCATGTATGATCTGACCACCCCCTAGTGTGTAATCTAATATATAATAGCAAAATAAGGTAAGTAATTTAGAAATAATTCAAGGGAAGGAGAGTTATCATCGATGCAATTTACCACACAACCATGGAATTCGATAGAAATTTTCCTATCTCAACTTCCTACCTAGAAGTACCAACCCTCCTATAAAAGCGTAGATACTTAATAGAGGTAGGATTAAAAAAAGAGTACATCATGGAAGTATTAATCTATCTACATGTAATATACATACAACATGTAGCTCAACAATCATGAGCATAATTGTTATTACAATCATATATTTATCCAATTATTTATTTTAGGTAGAGTCAATTATTTATTTTAGAGGTACAATTAGCTATTCAATTCTTCAAAGAATTCACCAATGCTTATATACACAATTTAGTATGCAAATCAATAAGTTTAACCATCAATGCCTATATATAATCCAACATGATCACCCCTATTTCAAGACACTTAAGGGTTTGAAAAACATTTACCTATGCATCCATATATGTTCATCCCACTAAATCCAACTATTTAGTAGAATGTATATATATTTTAATTTTGGTCAAGTAGGTTCAAACCAAAGTATTGCTTGCATTCTAGAACAAATTATCACATAAATTAAGATTCTATCCCCTCTTATAAATAATTATGTAAGCAGTGTATGCCTAGTAATCAAACAATTTCCTTCATATTACTTTGTTCTATCAAACAAAAAGACAATACAAATTTTGATGCATCGGTAGAACTCTCATAGTTGGATTAGCTACTCTTTAGCAAAGAATAACTTATTGTAGATTTTATAGGGTAGGACATTTATGTATTGTTGCTACCTTAGAGTCAAGAAGAGAATTGATATTGATTTGAAATGTAGAACTTTCACTATTCTAAAACTCAAAATTTCGAGTCAAGATCAAGAAAGAATGCAATTAAAAAATAATAGAGTATAACAAACACACAAGTATTTAAGCAAAATAATTGAATTATTTTATTGATCAAAAATAGAGTACAATGCAATCAGTGTTTTATAAAATATATGAGGTTATATCATTTCATCCTTTGCCCATGCATTTTATAGTCAGGGGTGCATCTCTCTTTATACAATAATTGGTATGTTGGAAATCATTATATTGATTGTGGAAGGTCACCCATATGGAAATGCGGTAGTTCACCTTCCATGAGTTAGAAGGTTCACCCTTATGGAAATGTGGTGATTCACCTTCCATGAGTTACAATGTGTATTTAATTGAAAGTAAATATATATGACTTATCATTTTGTATCTTATCTTTTATTAATGTGTCCAAATGGCTAGAGATACATTTTTATTATGAAAATCTAAAATAGAAAATTACTATTTTTACTAACCATTTTGTTTGCATTTTTTATATCTATGGATAAATTTTATCATATAGTTGATCTGGGATAGGTATGGATTTCCTATCAAAACTTCTATATATTCCTCTAAAATTTCCAACATATTTTGAAAAAATAAAAATAGAGTCTCAAGCATAAAGTTATTCCCCTAACAGTGCATTTAGTATTAAAAATAAAAATTTTGGCAGTTTTGAGCATAAACCCATGTCACAAAAGGTCACATACTTGTAATATTCATTCTCTTGAAAATAAATGGTCCTCATTGCATATAATTTTAAAGCAAGTGCATAAATTATTTCTTTATCTAATTTTTTGTGAGCCATTCCCCTTGGTGACCAAGTTGTCCTACCTTAACCACTCTATACATCTAAGTGGACTACCTTATAGTGGTCTTGGTCCATGTGTCAACAATATAATCCTCCTCCATTGGTGCTAAAGTATTTGTATTGAGTTTTTTAATATTCAATTGTTTTGCTACTACTAAAGTGTCCAACAATGATGGATGATAGGGCCTAAGAAGTTCAACATTGAGTATTGTATGCAAACCAAGGCAAGCTGGAAGATTTAATTCAAAGGAATTTTCTCCCACCTTCTTGATGATGGTGTATAGTCTATTGTGAAGAAGTATAATATTCCTATGAGGTCTTACAAGTCTCTTTTTCTAAATACATAAACATACCTTATCTCCAACCTTGAATTGATGTGGGACCCAATGACGGTCATGGAATTTCTTGTATTTGTATTTATCTTTTCCAAAAGGTCATGAATCTAGTGCTAGATGTGTCAAATATATTCCACAAACATGTTTTCTTTTCTGAATTTTGTTCATGAGGTGAGTATTTCATGGGTTGCACAAGGAGATCTACATTAGTGGGTACCAAGGGTTGGAACCTGAAAAAAACATGAAATGTGTTGCATTTGGTAGAGCTTGTAATGCTTAATTATATCCAAGGTGAATTTTAAGGAGGATCTCATCCCATATGTGTAGATACTTGGAATTGTATATTTGAATATGTACAATTAGTCAATTTATAACTTCTATCTAACCATCAATCTCAATATGGAAGGCTATGGACATGGTCAACTTGGTGTCTATTATGCTCCATAGGATGGATTAAAATTTACTTAATTTTTTTTTGTATTTTAAGCCAAACTATCTCAAATTATCATAGGTGCCAATATAATTAAGCCAAAATATAATAGGTCTAAATATCAATAACAAGAGTGGAATTATATATGAGCAATCAAATATATATAACTTGACTAATATAAATAAAATAGCATTCACTATAATATCAAATATGAATGTAAATGGCCAAAATCATTCATGTACAAGCATGAAGAAAACTTACAATAATATTTCTCAAAATATGTATACAAGATTTATTATCAATTCTTGTTATGGTGATCGTTATAGACCATTTTCCCTTACATTGTATGGAGCTTTATCTCCATAATATAGACATAGAAAATGACTCTTCACGTACTTGATTATTGCTCTCCATATGACAACTTCCATGACCTTTGGCTTATCATCTTACCACTTGTATACTAGACTCTTCACTCTCTTCTTACATGCACTACTTAACCCTATGACACTTGCACATGTTTACATGACTCTTACTCTCCTACATGCACTCCTAATACAAATAACTTATGCACAACCTCAAATTAGATATTTGCACACTTGTGCACTTTCTCTCAATACACACTTGCACTCTACATGACATGACACTTGTGCATATCCTACACAGGCACTTACATAAAGAAGAAATATAAATCACTCATCTAAACTATAGACTAAAACCCTAATCTATTACATATTTACATTTGTACCATAAAGTACCATGGGGGTACATTTGCATGTACCAAATAATGTAATATTCTCCAACAAAATTTGCTATCCATATTAGTTACAATGGACTTTGGTAAGCCAAAGTTGATCCACACAAGAATAAAATAAAGCTTAGCAATCTCTTCAAATAAAATATATTTCTTATAAGGAATAATGATATCCCTTTTTGAAAAATTATCAACTAGTACAAAAACATATTACCATGCTTAGATGTAGGATAACACGAGAGGAAATCTATGGAGATATATATATAGGTCCTTTATGGTAGTGGCAATGGTGTATATAGTCCCTACTTCTTGTTGGTTGGTTTGGAAATAGTGCATGGGTATATGACTTAATGTATGTCTTGATATCATTCCTCATATGACAAATAGAAGTACTTTTGTAGTAATACCAACAGTTTTTCCACCCTAAAGTGACATGCTACTTTGCTAAAGTATGCTTTCCAAATCATCTTTAAGTGCTCTCTAATTGGTACACAAATATTTACCACATGCCAAAGAATATTATCTTGCAAATAAAAATTAGAAACATGCTTGCCCACATATAGAGCTTGATATGCATTTACAAAATCAAAGTCTTATTCATATAAGATGAACCAATTATTGGAAGTATCACACCCACAAGAATCAAGAATGATGGTGAGTACTATGATTGAAGGTTGGTTCAAACAATATGTTGTCAAATTGACACTCCTTTTTTTTATGCTTGATGATAAAATGATGTTGGCAATTTTGGGTACATTGGGTACATTGCCCTCGCTCAAGTGTTGATGTTGTCATTGATGTCAAGAAGCGGAAAGGTTTTTTGTGAAAACCAAGGCAGTCAAAATAAAAGGTTTTATTTAAAACCATGGACAACAGATTTGTAATGGGTTTTTCTTAAAACCCAAGTTGGCTCTTCGTTTCGTTGAAAAAGGTGCCCCGATGATGAAGATATTTAATTTTAATATTTAGTTTAAATTTTATTTAAAATTTAAATTAATATTTTAAAATTAAATTAAAGTATTTGCCGACGTGTTTGGTAATGCATCGAAGTGCATATATAATGAGGCTAATAAATTCATTTCAAAAAAAAAAGTAATCGATATGAATGGGTGTGCATTTCGTTTTCGTCTTCGTCTGCGCCAGCGAAGGAAGCGTATGTGATGGACAAGTCTTTGCTGTGACGAATGGTCGCGGTGCCGAAGAGAGGAGGCAGAAGATTGCACGAACATCGAAGTTTAAAATGCAGTAAAGAAACAAGTTTTCGTCTATGAATGAAGAGGCGCCCAGTCAGTAAGAAAACAAAGACAAGAACAGCATCACAAAATTTTTGGAAGAAGAATGCCGAAACCAGAAAGCTCTCTCAGTAGGCGAATGTTGATGCTATCAGCTTAAACCACGCAGGAAAAATTGAAATAAGATCGCAAGGTCGGAATTGCTTGATGACGGTTTAGTAGAACACGCTTATCGAAGAGATGGACTCTGCACAAAATTTGATAGAGAGGAGGTTCTAAGTTCAAGTCTCATCGGCGACTGAGTTGTTCACGTTCTTGTTGACATCAAATCCGAGACGGGTATAAGAATAAGTGGAGCATCTTTTGTATCAAACAGCTCGACAGCAGAGTTGCCAAGAGCGCTAGTAACAACGTTGTGGTAGCAGAGGTCTAATGGGTCGAAACCCACCGAGTAACACCCTTTTGGAAGAAAATTTCGTGATTAAATTAATAATGTTGGAAAGTGCTCAAGTTCGTCTAGGTAACATTTAATTTCCTTTTATTATGATATTAAGTAGATACAAGGTTTTATAGAAAAATATGGTGTGTATGTTTTAAAAGGAATAATTTCTTTAAAGGAGGAGTTATAAGGTTATGCATTGTTGTGATTTATTTTATTTTATAGTATAAGTGGTTTTGGGAGTTATAAGGTTATGCAATGTTATGATTTATTTTATTTTATAGTATAAGTGGTTTTGGGAGTTATAAGGTTATGCAATGTTATGATTTATTTTATTTTATGGTACAAGTGGTTTTAGGAGAGATAAGGGAGTTGTGCAATTAAAGGGTTTGGTGATGATTATTGAAAGGTGGAATAATGTTGATTATTTTGTAATCTACTAACCCTTGTGAAGATTGGCAAAAGAATGTTGTGATGGTGGCAGATTTCCAAAGGGGTTCCTTCACTTCAATAAGGTATGGGCACATTCTTCTTATGAGTAATGAGTGGTGTATGTTATTCCTGAAATAAGATTGGAGTGAAAAGGTATTCAACTAGGTTTCTTTTGGTTAGGTGTAAGTCCTAGTTTCCGGTTTGTTGAAGACTACTTATGCATTGTTATCCTTGATGAGAATTTTGGTGAATGCATAATTCTGGTTTGAGGTTGTGGAAGCATTGTGCACTAGGGTTCATGTTTGTAAGTCTTGTTACTTGCATTGAGATGGTGAAACCCTTGGATGGCTATGTTGAGGTTGATGGTTGAGTTGCTTCCATAGAGGTTGGTTGATCAAGTTATTGCTTTTACTTGATACATGATATTGGGCTTACTCCATTGAGTTGATTTGAACAAGTTATTCTTTGCATTTGGTAATATTGTGTTGGTGGCTGTTTTGTTCAAATATCTTTGGAGGGAAAAGGATTTCTACTTGTTTTCTTTTCTTGTGTTGATTGGTTGAATGCTTCAAGGTTAATGTTGAGTTGAATGATATTGGTTAAACCTTGTCTTTGAGCATTGTTGTTGAAGCCCTAATTGGTTGAGAAAAGATATTGGTTGTTGGAAAGAACATGAGTATCATTGTTATATGACATATTGCTTGGTTGGCAATTGTTGGGTTGTGTTTCATGTTCTTGAGAAAAGCACACTACATCTATCATATTCTATTGAGATTGAGATTGAGTTGAGATTGAGATTGGGAGTTAAGTATAGAACATATTGAGTCTCTAACAATTCTCTTTATGCTTCTATGAGGTTGATGAATCACATTGGGTCTCTAACAATTCTCTTTGTGGGTTCACGCCAAGCAAGTTTTCTTGATGAACTTGTGAGCAGGTTTTGGAAGGTTCCATTGGGGACTTGTAAGAATTTATTCTTGGGGATTGTAGATTTGGACAGGTCCTAGCAGAGGACTTGTGAAGCTGAGTTTGATAGTTCTATTAGAGAACTTGAGGACAGAGGTGCATTGGTTCTATGAGTAGAACCCGAGGACAGATTTGTGCCTAACCGAAGGACTGTGTTTGGTGCTGATCAAAGACAGAGGACGAGGACATTTGTGCTAGACCGAAGGACTGTGTTTAGTGCAAATTCGAGGACCAGCTTTGAGGTGATAGAGTTGAGGACAGAGGTCTCCAGCCAGAGCAGGGAAGACAGGTGTCTTCTATGGATAGAGTTCCATTTGCTAAGGGCAGCGGAGGCAGAGGTCTTCTAGAGGATCACCGACCAGTGCAGAGGTAGGGGAAGGTATCTCCTTTGAGCAGAGGCTCATAAATTCAGATTGGGGGAAGGTTTCTCCTTTGAGCCGAGGCTCATAAACATTGTAATTGGGAAGGTTTCCCAAAGAACTTTGAGATAACTTTTAGAGAAAAGTTTTGTGGACGTAAATTGTTGTGTCACTTTGTGGATGGTTTTGTGCATTGCTTTGATATTGCTTTGGGTATATTGCTTTACTATTTTGAAGTATAAAGGAAAAAGTAAAAAGAGGTCTTATACTTCTTCACCCCCCTCTCAGTATAAGGTTGTGTTCTTCAATTGGTATCGAGCGAGGTTCCTTCGAAAAGTTTAACAGCTTGAAGGAAAAGCTAGTAAAGAACACAATGGATCATTCAAGTGGCAATGCAACACCTATTCTTGATGGGTCAGATTTTGGTCTTTGGAGTGCAAGGATGAAGGTTCATCTAATGGCACTTGGGAATGAGGTTTGGGAAGTGATTGAAGATGAGTACACTATTCCTGAACATGGTCCTAATACTAAAGAAGAAAGGCTCCTACATCACAGCAATGAATGCAATCCTGAAAGGCTTACAAAAAGCAGATCTCACCAAAGTGATTCACTGCAAGACAACTAGTGAAATGTGGAAACAGTTGAAAGTGGTTCATACAGGTGATACAAATGTCAGAAAGGCCAAGTTGAGACACTTCAAAGGTATGTTTGAACAACTTAAGATGAATGATGATGAAAATATTAGTGACTACATGCTTCGTATGGATGAAGTTGTTAACTCCATGAAAGACTTAGGTCTTGAGCTTGCTGAAAATGATGTTTGTGATAAGATTTTAAGATCTCTTCCTAATAGATTTAGTGAAAATATTTTCTGCTATTGAGGAAGCTAAAGATTTGGATAAGTTGAAAAAGATGAGCTCCATAGTATACTTGCAGCATTTGAGTTGAGAACTCAAGTGAAGGTTGATGTCAAGAAGGAGGCAGCTTTCAAGGCTACCAAGAATTCCAAAGGTAAACAACTTCAAGAGAGTGATGAGTCTTCTAGTGATGAAGAGGCATATTACAGCAAGAAAGGCAAGTTCTTTAGAAAGCACAAAAATATGAAAAATGTGAGATGTTTCAATTGTGGAAAGTTTGGTCATTATGCTACTAACTGTACTATTGCCAAGGATGAAAGTGATGAAGTTAAACAGGATTGTAAGAGCAAGGATTCTGAAAGGCATAGGCATCAAAGGAAGAACAAAGATGAGCACAACAATAAAGGAAAGAGGTATTCTCACAAGCACAAGAAGAGCTTCTACCTAGACAAAGCAAGTAAGTGTTCTAGCAGTGATAGTGAAAGTTCTTCAAGTGATAATGAAAATGAGATGTTGTTCATATCAGAAAAGGAGGAAGAACCAAAACATAGATTCATTATCATGAAATGTCTTAGATGTGGAAATTTTGGTCACTTTGAGGATGATTGCACAAATAATGAATTGGTTGTTAGTATGTATGAGGATGTTTCAGAAAATGATAAGGAAGATGCATGTATGGTTTTTGAAAAGGGTAGCACCTCTAGTGATAAGAAATCTGAAAAAGGCCTTGATAATTCAAAGTGCAATCAAATAGAGGATCTTGAATGTGAACTTACAAATGCTCTTAGTGTTTTGAAAAAGGAAAGAAAGAAGAATGCTAGACTCAAGGATAAGTTAAATGAATGTTGTATGGAGAGAGATGATCTCATAGAAAGTCTTGACATCTCTATGGCTAAGACACAAGAACTCAAGGATGAGTTGAAGTCTAAGGTTCTTGAGAATAGTGAGTTAGAGCAGAAAATGGCTTCTTTGAAAGAAGAAAATAAAGAGTACAAGGATAAGCTCTACAGATTTCAGGAAAGCTCCAAAAAGGTTAAGTCTCTCATCCAAAGTCAAAGAAATCCAACAGATAAAACAGGTCTTGGTTTTGTTAAGCCTCACAAGAAACAAGTTGGAGAGTCTAGTAAGAGATTCCAAAAGGAAGAGAGTTCTAATGAGGAAAGTTTTTCAGATCATGAGTCCTTGAATGATAGATGCATAGAAACAGAAAATAGAATTCAGAATGAGAAGAAGTTTTTAGGACCCAAGAGGTCAAATAATGGAAAGTTTCAAGGCAGATGTTTTGCGTGTCACAGATTTGGTCACATGGCTGTACATTGCATGGCTCAAGTGAAGAAGGTAAATGACAGTTTCAGAAGTGGTAATTTCTTTCATGGGTATTGCTACTCCTGCAATCTGTTTGGGCACAAGGCAATTCATTGCAAGGCAAATAACAGGAACAGGTTTAATCAGAACAGATGGATTCAAAGAATAGGTATGCCTCAAAGAAATAATATTGTTACTTGTTACAAGTGCAACAATGAAGGTCACATAGCTAGACAGTGTAGAACTGAAATTCCAGAATACAGGAACAGGAACAGTGGCATGATCAGGTCCAAGGATCAGAACAATGACGAGAACAGGAATATGGACCAAGAGTTCAAGAGAAGGCTTGGCAAGGAAGTTATAGACGCTGATGATGATCAGTGCCTAATGGGAGTTTTACTCCCACTCCAGAATTAATCACCTCATCAGGAGGTGGGGGAGGGACTAAGCTAAGAGGCTCATTCTTAGTCCCGAGCCCCAAAGGTGGCCCTTTGCCATTGATGACAAAGGGGGAGAGATATGAGTAAGGGGGAGAGCTTCAAGTGAAGAGGAAAGCTTCAAGTCAGGGGGAGCAAAACTTCAAAGGTAGATTCTCAGTTGTGGGTTTCAGTTTTGGCTCTTGAAGATGTGTTTTTAGTAAAGGTTTGCCATCAATGACAAAGGGGGAGATTGTTGGCAATTTTGGGTACATTGGGTACATTGCCCTCGCTCAAGTGTTGATGTTGTCATTGATGTCAAGAAGCGGAAAGGTTTTTTGTGAAAACCAAGGCAGTCAAAATAAAAGGTTTTATTTAAAACCATGGACAACAGATTTGTAATGGGTTTTTCTTAAAACCCAAGTTGGCTCTTCGTTTCGTTGAAAAAGGTGCCCCGGTGATGAAGATATTTAATTTTAATATTTAGTTTAAATTTTATTTAAAATTTAAATTAATATTTTAAAATTAAATTAAAGTATTTGCCGACGTGTTTGGTAATGCATCGAAGTGCATATATAATGAGGCTAATAAATTCATTTCAAAAAAAAAAGTAATCGATATGAATGGGTGTGCATTTCATTTTCGTCTTCGTCTGCGCCAGTGAAGGAAGCGTATGTGATGGACAAGTCTTTGCTGTGATGAATGGTCGCGGTGCCGAAGAGAGGAGGCAGAAGATTGCACGAACATCGAAGTTTAAAATGCAGTAAAGAAACAAGTTTTCGTCTATGAATGAAGAGGCGCCCAGTCAGTAAGAAAACAAAGACAAGAACAGCATCACAGAATTTTTGGAAGAAGAATGCCGAAACCAGAAAGCTCTCTCAGTAGGCGAATGTTGATGCTATCAGCTTAAACCACGCAGGAAAAATTGAAATAAGATCGCAAGGTCGGAATTGCTTGATGACGGTTTAGTAGAACACGCTTATCGAAGAGATGGACTCTGCACAAAATTTGATAGAGAGGAGGTTCTAAGTTCAAGTCTCATCGGCGACTGAGTTGTTCACGTTCTTGTTGACATCAAATCCGAGACGGGTATAAGAATAAGTGGAGCATCTTTTGTATCAAACAGCTCGGCAGCAGAGTTGCCAAGAGCGCTAGTAACAACGTTGTGGTAGCAGAGGTCTGCGGGTCGAAACCCACTGAGTAACACCCTTTTGGAAGAAAATTTCGTGATTAAATTAATAATGTTGGAAAGTGCTCAAGTTCGTCTAGGTAACATTTAATTTCCTTTTATTATGATATTAAGTAGATACAAGGTTTTATAGAAAAATATGGTGTGTATGTTTTAAAAGGAATAATTTCTTTAAAGGAGGAGTTATAAGGTTATGCATTGTTGTGATTTATTTTATTTTATAGTATAAGTGGTTTTGGGAGTTATAAGGTTATGCAATGTTATGATTTATTTTATTTTATAGTATAAGTGGTTTTGGGAGTTATAAGGTTATGCAATGTTATGATTTATTTTATTTTATGGTACAAGTGGTTTTAGGAGAGATAAGGGAGTTGTGCAATTAAAGGGTTTGGTGATGATTATTGAAAGGTGGAATAATGTTGATTATTTTGTAATCTACTAACCCTTGTGAAGATTGGCAAAAGAATGTTGTGATGGTGGCAGATTTCCAAAGGGGTTCCTTCACTTCAATAAGGTATGGGCACATTCTTCTTATGAGTAATGAGTGGTGTATGTTATTCCTGAAATAAGATTGGAGTGAAAAGGTATTCAACTAGGTTTCTTTTGGTTAGGTGTAAGTCCTAGTTTCTGGTTTGTTGAAGACTACTTATGCATTGTTATCCTTGATGAGAATTTTGGTGAATGCATAATTCTGGTTTGAGGTTGTGGAAGCATTGTGCACTAGGGTTCATGTTTGTAAGTCTTGTTACTTGCATTGAGATGGTGAAACCCTTGGATGGCTATGTTGAGGTTGATGGTTGAGTTGCTTCCATAGAGGTTGGTTGATCAAGTTATTGCTTTTACTTGATACATGATATTGGGCTTACTCCATTGAGTTGATTTGAACAAGTTATTCTTTGCATTTGGTAATATTGTGTTGGTGGCTGTTTTGTTCAAATATCTTTGGAGGGAAAAGGATTTCTACTTGTTTTCTTTTCTTGTGTTGATTGGTTGAATGCTTCAAGGTTAATGTTGAGTTGAATGATATTGGTTAAACCTTGTCTTTGAGCATTGTTGTTGAAGCCCTAATTGGTTGAGAAAAGATATTGGTTGTTGGAAAGAACATGAGTATCATTGTTATATGACATATTGCTTGGTTGGCAATTGTTGGGTTGTGTTTCATGTTCTTGAGAAAAGCACACTACATCTATCATATTCTATTGAGATTGAGATTGAGTTGAGATTGAGATTGGGAGTTAAGTATAGAACATATTGAGTCTCTAACAATTCTCTTTATGCTTCTATGAGGTTGATGAATCACATTGGGTCTCTAACAATTCTCTTTGTGGGTTCACGCCAAGCAAGTTTTTCTTGATGAACTTGTGAGCAGGTGACAGGTTCCGTTGGGGACTTGTAAGAAGATTTGGACAGGTCCTAGCAGAGGACTTGTGAAGCTGAGTTTGATAGTTCTATCAGAAAACTTGAGGACAGAGGTGCATTGGTTCTATGAGTAGAACCCGAGGACAGATTTGTGCCAGACCGAAGGACTCGTGTTTGGTGCTGATCAAAGACAGAGGACGAGGACATTTGTGCTAGACCGAAGGACTCGTGTTTAGTGCAAATTCGAGGACCAGACTTTGAGGGGATAGAGTAGAGTTGAGGACAGAGGTCTCCGACCAGAGCAGGGAAGACAGGTGTCTTCTGTGGATAGAGTTCCATTTGCTAAGGGCAGCGGAGGCAGAGGTCTTCTAGAGGATCACCAGCCAGAGCAGAGGTAGGGGAAGGTATCTCCTTTGAGCAGAGGCTCATAAATTCAGATTGGGGGAAGGTTTCTCCTTTGAGCCGAGGCTCATAAACATTGTAATTGGGAAGGTTTCCCAAAGAACTTTGAGATAACTTTTAGAGAAAAGTTTTGTGGACGTAAATTGTTGTGTCACTTTGTGGATGGTTTTGTGCATTGCTTTGATATTGCTTTGGGTATATTGCTTTACTATTTTGAAGTATAAAGGAAAAAGTAAAAAGCGGTCTTATACTGTTCACCCCCCCTCTCAGTATAAGCTTGTGTTCTTCAAATTAATCTACTATAGATATGTGATCCACTCTTGATGTCCTTCATTCCTTGGCTTACTTCATGTTTGATGATCTCTAGAGGTCTATGATCTATGTGGATGATGATTTCCTTGCCTAAGATGTAGTGTTACCATTATTTACATTCTTGGACAATGGCATAAATCTCTCTGTCATATATGGGGTATTTTTGAACTAATTTGTTGAATATTTAGCTATGATAGGCAATTGAATGCCCATTATGTGTGAGAATAGCTTCCAATGTTTATTCTAATGCATTAATTATTACCTCAAAAGGTTGATGTAGATTAGGTAGGGAAGTGTAGGAGCTTAACACAATTGGTCCTTCAACTGCTCAAATGACTTTTGTTTGTATATCTCTCTAGTGGAACTTGGATTTGGAACTTTTAGTGTAGTGTAAGAAATGTGTGAGAACCCTACTACAAATATTTTATAGAAATTATCAAGACTAAAAAATTTGTAAATATTTGGGCCAAGCAAATCTTTGATTACCTAAATATTCTCATGATCAACATGGACTTCCTCTTTGTCAATAATATACCCAAGGTACTAAATATTCATCATGTCAATGCGTACTTTTCCAAATTAGCATATATCTTGTATCTTCAAAGAATTATAGATGTTTATCCCATGTTTTACTATAGATGAGAATGTCATCTAAGTAGACTATCACAAATGAGTTGGTATAGGTATGCAAGATGTCCATGAATGTGGCAAGAGCATTGGTCAAACCAAAAAGCATAACCACTCAAATAAACCATTCTTACATTTGAATGAAGTTTTCCATACATTAGTGGAATATATGAGTATTTGATGATAGCCAAAATTGAGATCAATTTTGGTAAAGAAATTTGCACCATGGAGCTAGTCCAACAAGTCATCTATTTGAGGGATTGGAGAGCAGTTCTTCAAAATGTATTTATTCAAATTTATATATTCAATGAAGAGTCTTCATGTTCCATATTTATTTGGATCCAAGATAATTGAACTACTACATGGTGAAGCACTCGATATCATATTCCCCTTTTGAATCAATTCTTGGATTTACCTCTTGATTTCATCATTTTTAAGGATTGATTTGTGATAAGTAGGTGCATTAGAAAAAGGAGAATCAAGAACTAAATTAATAGAGTGTTTTACCTCATAATGAAGTGGAACCCCAATTATGATTTGAATGAGTCATCATATTCTATTATAATTTGGTCCATATACTTCTATTTTAGAGGGTCTGTAATTGATGTAACAATAGTCATCCAACTTTGTAGCTTGATCATCAACAAAATAAATTTTCTTGTTTTAACTATCATATTTATGTATTGTCTAGCACTAATAAAGGAAATGTAGGTAGGAGGAGATACCTTGGTGTCTTGAATCACTGACATCTAAAAATGATGATGCCACTTCAATGTATAGACTCATATACACCATACCTCTTTTACATAAATGGTTGGTCCAAAATCACATCACAAACATCCAAGGGTACAACATCATACACAACTTCATATTTGAAGGGTTGATGGCATAAGAGAGGATAAATTATTGGGTTATGTGAATTTATCTACCCTATTGCAACCATAAAATATTATATGGCTGTGTGTGGTGTAATATATAGATTTAAACCCTTCACCATCTAAGAAAAAATTAGATTATTTTGACTTCCATTATCAATAATGAAATGTAGTGGATTACCCTTGATCCACATTTATGAGTGAAATAAGCGTTGCTTCTCTTATGAATCCTTTGGTGTAGCATTTAGTGGCAATGGTCAAATCTACTTCAGCTTTAACAATTTTCTTCCCTATATCCTCAGCCTGTGGATGTGGAGGTGATGGTGCAATGGCTGTAGAGGGTTATGGATCAAAAAATAATTATTAAATTTCTCAACACTTATTCCTCAAATATTGATGTCTTATGATAATCACACAATTTACCACTCTTAGCCTTCTATAAATCCCTTTCTTGGGAGTCTTTTTTTTCTTCCAATTTTGATTTTGGGGATGACCATTTTTATCTTGATTCTTTGGAGTCACTCTTGCCTTTCTTTGGCTCATACTTAGTGTTCTAGTTTTTGTTATTTTCTCCTTCTTTTATATATTTTTTTTTCATGCTTATGCTCTAATTTGACTATAAGTTTGTATGTATCTCCTAATATTTTGAATTTGAAGAGGTCCATGTCCTCTCAAATGTACCATTATAGCCCACTACAATACTTGAGGATTTAATGTCTTTTAGTATCTTGAATACCTAGCTTTGCTATCATGGAGTGGGGAGTGGAGAGCATTAGTATAATCTTGAACAAATTGGTCTTTACCTTGACATAATTGTTACCATCTCATATATTGGTCTCGAAAGTATCCCACAAGATAATATTCTTCCTTGATGGCCTCCATGAACTCATCCCATTCCTTATCTTTTGTAACAATATTACAATATTCTTCCTTGAAGCTTTCAAGAGTGAAAAATTAAATTTCTCACTATCGATGAATTCATTTACAAATAAGTATGAATATAACTGATCCAACCAATTTTCTAAGGCATCAACATTAAGTTTTCTTAAAAAGTAGGAATACAAAAATTTTACGTGTACCTTAAAAGGTATGGGATCATTTAATGGTTCTAGGATAGTGAGAAGTTGTGCAGAGGAGGTTGTAAAATTTATAGTGGGAAGCCATTGAAGAATTTAAAAAATTAATCCATCATCTCATTCCTCTATTTCATAAGAACTTCGTTCAACATATCCTTGAAAGGATTAACTATATAGGTGTTGTCCATTATGGTTCTTATCTTAGATCCTTTGGAACAAAAAGGGAGGTAATTGAATGGATATTATGTTTGATACCCAAAATTTCAATATCATGATCTTGTATTTATGTACATACACTCAAAAGATAGACCGCTCTAATACCATTGATCTAAAACATAAAATTTTGACTATTTTAACACTCAAAATCTCAAGTTAAGGAGATCAAGAAAGAGTGTAATTCAAAAATTATAGATTATAACAAACTGAAACATAAGAGTATATAAGAAAAATATAGTACAATGCAAGCAACCATTGAGAAGAGATATGAGGCTATAACATCTCACCCATTACTCATGCTTTTTATAGTCAAGAGTGCATCTCTCTTTATACAAGAATTTTTTTAAATGAGTTTACACATGTTTTTATGAGGGATAATGGTCCCCTCATACTGAGTGGGGTTTGAAACTTGGACCTCTCCAAGAGAAGCCAAAGCCCTTACCACTGTAATAAGCTTACAACTAAAAACAAATTAATTTTACACAGGTTTTTATGAGGAGTCCCAGTTCCCTCTTATTAGGGTAAAAATTTAAGTTTACACAACTTTTTATGAGGGGTCCCAAACCTCTCTTACAAGGGTTTGAACTTGGATCTCCTTGATGAAAACCCAAGGACTTACCATGATGGTATCCCTCATGGGTAAACTCTCTTTATACAAGAATTGGTTGTTTGGAAATCCATAATATTGAATATGGAAGGTCACCCATATGGAAATATGGTGGTTCACCTTTTGTGAGTTATAAGTTCATCCATATGGAAATATGTGTTAAATATTTTCCATGTTATTTAGGTGGGTTAACTTTGAGAGGATTAGGAACTTTTTCCCTATACTCGTTGGGGTTCCTGGCTGGGCCAGGCCCCGAGCGAGGGTACAAATGTGGCAATCCCTATTCAGGGGTTTGAGGGTGGTAGCCCTCGAGAAATATTTTTGGAGGATTTAAGCTATTTTTAGACCCATATGGGTGATTTTAGGTTAATGTATAGTCAACCCATGGATTTGTACCCATGGTATTGTAATTTTCCTTCTTGTGTTGGTATATAAAACAACACTTGAATGAGGGTTTAGATTAGTGTGAAATGTGCAAGCAATGTAATCACAAGTGAAACATGGATAAGGATATTATTGTATTGGAGACGATCAAGTTTATACAATAAGGAAATATTCTTGCTAGGTTTTTTTTAGAAAGGGTTTCCCAAGATAAATTCTTGTGTAATGTGTTTCTTCTTCTCTGTTTTCTTTGATTTTGTACTTATTGCTTTTCTAGATTTCGTTTATTGGGGTATTATTTCTCTTCATTTGGTATTAGAGCTAGGTTTTAGCTTTAATCGAGGAGTAAGAGTTTCAAACCTAGGATAAATTGATTCTTGAGTGGAAGCAATGCACGAAAGAATCTAGGCAAAGGAAAAATGATGGAAATCACACAAGTAGAGATCAAAAAATTTAATGGGTAAAACTTTGAATTATGAAAACTCAATATGGAGGATCTATTGGTGGATAGATATCAATGGTTTGTGGTATTGGGAATAAAATTAACAGGAAGGATAGATGAGGAGTGACTAAATATCAATAGGAAGGCAAGGAGCTCTATCAAATTGTGCTTATATGATTCAATATTGTTGAATGTATTGATAGATACCATGACAAAATTGTTATGGAAAAATTTGAGAGCGTTGTATCAAACAAAGTTGTTGGTAAATAAAATCTTTTTTGAATGAAGTTGTATTCGCTTTAGATGAATGATGGTGACTCTGTGGCTAAACATTTGAATGCTTTTAAGACTATGGTAAGTCAATTAAACTCTATATATGTAAAAATGGATGAAGAGGAAAAATGTAGTACATTAATTTATTTATTACCTAATTCTTAGGATAACCTAGTTATGGCTATCACCAATACTATCCCTTGAAAGTAGATGATATAGTAGGAACATTGCTTTATGAGGAAATGAGACAAAAATATTCTAAGTATTATCTTAAGAAGGATGCCTTGGTTGTGAGAGGTCATTCTTAAGAAAGAAGTAAAAAGAAAACAAAAGAAAGGAATTCGAAATCTAGGGAAAAAATGTTATTCCAAACAAAAGGAAATGCTGGAAGTGTGGTAAAGCAGGGCATTATAAAAGAGATTGTAAATCTAAAAAGGCTGATAATAGTCGTTCATTTGATGAAGGAACATCTGTAGAAACAAAGACAAAAAATGAAGATTCAGGGGACCTATTCATAGTTGTAGCATGCTCAAGTGAACACCATAACTTATGGTTGATTGAATTAGGTGTTTCTTTTCATATGAATCCTCATAAGGAAGGGTTTTATAAATATGAAAAGATAAATAGAGGTGAAGTCTTCTTGGAAGACAATTCGACACATAAAATAGTACTTCAAGGAAGAAACAAGTTGAGGTTAAAAGATGGAAGAATTAAAACCCTTACTAGTGTGTTACATATTTTGTATTTGGAAAGGAATCTAATATTTTTTAGTAATATGAATGACATACATATGACTATGATATTCAATAAGAAAAACTACAAGGTGGTTTGTGGATGCTTAGTGTTGGCAAGGGAAGTTCATATAGGAACTATGTTCAAACTTGAGGCTAGCACTGTAAGTATTGATTGGAAATTAATATGGTAGAAAAATATCCAAGTATTATTGTAGCGAAGATAATGTTGTGGCATCAACACATAGGCCGCATTGGTGAGAAAGGACTTTAAAAATAAAAAATGAAAGGTATGGTTGAAGGAATTTTTGATTGCCCATTAAATTTTAATTTTTGTGAGCACTATGTTTTTGGAAAGCAAACCCGAGTCAAGTTTCCCAATAGTGCTACAAGATCTAAAGGAATTTTGCATCTAGTTCACAATGATGTGTTTGAACCTGTAAAAGTAGCATCATTAGATAAATCTATCTATATTGTTACTTTTATAGATGACTTCTCAAGAAAGACCTAGATATATATAAATCTGATGTTTTCAAAATATTTAAAAAGTTCAAGACTCTTGTAGAAAATTAGATAGAGAAAAAGATAAAGGTTGTGAGAAGTGATAATGGTGGTGAGTATTGCTCTAATGAATTTTAGCAGTTTTACAAGGACTATCAAATATAAAGACAGAGAACAACTCCATATACTCCAAAATAAAATGGATTTGTAGAATGGATGAATATAATATTGATATATTAAGCCAAAATTATGCTAAGAGGTGTAGGGTTAGAAAAGAAATTATGGGTAGAAGTTATGTTACTAGCTTGTTACCTCATCAATAGATCTCTTGCATCAACTTTGGTGGATAAAACTCCATAAGAAGTGTGGACTAGTAAGAAAACCTCTCTCAGTCATATAAGAGTTTTTGGTTGCAAAGCTTATATGTATGTCCCAAAAGATAAAAGGACTAAGCTAGACTATAAATCTAAAAAATGCATATTTGTGGGTTATAGTACTAGTGTTAAATGATATAAGTTGTGGAACCCAAAAACATAGAATATTGCTTATAGTCATAATGTGATCTTTAGAGAAACAAAAGGGGTTCCAAAATAGGAAATGCAACCAAGAAAAGAACCTGAAATAGTTTAGGTAAAATTGAAACAGGAGGAAGAACTTGATGCTATAAAAGAAAATAAATTACAGAGAGAGTCTAAAGAGGAATATTCAGAGGAAGAAGGTGAGGGTTAAGCTGAAGATGCATGATTTGGAACTCTAATTTTGAGGAGATCATATTGAGTGAGGAGAATCCCATAAAGGTATAGCCCTTCAATTTTTTTTTTACATTTAATTTATCAATTACTGATGAAGAACCCGATATTATAAAGGAGGCACTTAAGTCAAGTGAGAATAAGTATTGGAAAAGAGCTATGGAGGAAGAAATTGAGTCCCCAGATAAAAATAAGATATGGGACTTGGACTACCCTCTAAAAGAAAACCTGTTGGTTGTAAGTGGTTACTCAAAAAAAGTACAATGTAGAAGGAAAGTTAGAGAAGTACAAGGCTTGCCTAGTAGCAAAAGGATTTTCTCAAGTTGAGGGAATTGACTTTGGTGAGATTTTTTTCTCTTGTGGCTAAAATAACATCAGTTAGAATTTTGTTGGCTATTTTTGTTGCTTTTGATTGTGAAATTGAACAGATGGATGTAAAAACAACTTTTCTACATGGTGAACTTGATGAAGACATATATGTTACAACTAGAATGCTTTAGGGTAACAAGTAAGGAGGACTTGGTATGCAAGTTGAAGAAGTCTCTTTACAGATTAAAGTAATCTCCAAGAATGTGGAACCAAAAATTTGACAAGTTTGTTTTAACACTTGGGCTTAGAAAAAGCAAAGTAGATCCATGTGTTTATTTCAAAAATGAAGGTGAAATTTTTGTTATTATTGTTTTGTATGTCGATGGCATGTTGTTAATTGGTAACAATAAGGAAATGATAAATCTACTAAAATCTCAGTTATCTTTTGAATTTGACATGAAGGATTTGGGTGCTGTAAAATTTATTTGGGTATGGAAATAATAAGGGATCGTGCAAATAGAAAGTTATGGTTAATTTAAAGGAAATATATTGATTTGATACTACATAGATTTAGGATGCATGATTGTAAATCGATATGTACTCCATATCCTGTAGGTCAAAATTTACTTGTTGAACAGTGTCCTATACTCACTACGGTTTGGGGCCCCGAGTGAGGGTATGGGGGTAGCAATTGCCCATGAGAAATTTTTTGGGTGGTTTAAGCTATTTTTTAGACCCATATGGGTGGTTTTGGGTTAATGTATAGTTGGCCCATGGATTTTTGCCCATGGTGTTGTAATTTCCCTTCTTGTGTTGATGGTGTAAAAAAACAACGCTTGAATGAGTGTTTAAAGGAGAAATGTGCAAGCAATGTAATCGCAAGTGAAAGCAAGCAAAACATGGATAAGGATATTATTGTATTGGAGACAATCAAGTTTATACAATAAGGAAATATTCTTGCTAGGTTTTTTCTCGAAAGGATTTTCCAGGATAAATTATTGTGTAATGTGTTTCTTCTTCTCTATTTTTCCTTTGATTTTGCACTTACTATTTTTCTAGATTTCGTTTATCGAGGTATTATTTCTCTTCAATATGGTGATTCACCTTCCATGAGTTACAAAGTGAGTTTAATTGAAAATTACATACATATGACTTGTACTTTTGTATTTTATCTTTTACTGATGTTTCAACATGACTAGAGATGAATTTTGGTTATGAAAATCTAAAAAATAGAAAATTACTATTTTAACTATTTTGTTTTGTATTTTTGAGGGCCTCTAGAGCATTTTTCCATGTAGTTGGTCTAGGAAAGGTATGGATTTTCCTATCAAAACTTCTAGATATTTCTCTAAGCTTTCCAACACATTTTAAAAGGATCAAAATGGAATCTCATGCATAAATTTATACCCCTAATAGTATGGTTAGGATTAAAAAATAGATTTTCAAGCATTTTTTAACATAAATCCATACCACATAAGGGTCACATGCCTAGATAAAATATTTTTATGACACATATACATACTAAAACAAGTCTTATGAAGGGGTACACCAAAACCTATAAACCTCATGACACCCCATAAACTAAAGAGATATTCATTTGTCAAAGCACTAAAGTAATTTATATAATTAGAGGTCCTGACAAAATTCCTTATGCATAACATCACCTTAGAAATGCAAGCACAAGTTTAAAATTGCACTCTTTATAGTTCAATCAACTAAATACAAACTTTGGAAATGTTCAAAAACTTCAATTTGCATTAGATATTTTTTATACTTTAGACCCAAAGTATTAAGTTGAATTTGTTGTAGGAGACAATGTGAAATTCAAATGCTCAAAGGATAAGTCTTATTCTTACATGAAAGACACTCAACATAGTGTGAAATATTCTAGCTTTATCAACTTCTATTGGGTGAAATTTCATACAAATAATATCTTTAACATCCAACAACCATAAACAACACAATACAAAGCCATCATTTGTATTCCAATAATATAATTCACTACAATATTGAAAGAATGTAATTTTAAGTCTAAATAGGAGGTTTCCTAATAGATTTAGCATTGTAGATTTGTTAAAATTAGACCAAGTGGTTATAGTCACCAATAAGACTAGAATAGAGACAAGAATATTTTCAATTTGGAGTGTTGTTATCATTACAAGTAGACAACTCTCTTATGAACCAAAGACAAACAAATTTCTAGCTAATTCCAAAATCATGATGATAGTTTCACTTCCCATGCATCAAGAAATGCTAGAAGGTTTAATATCATGATTAATGTGCACATGGGTTTTAATCCCTATTACCAAAAATATAAATTTAAAGGGTTTACAATGCCATAGAGAATCTCATTGGTTTGGGGGTGTTTCAAGGAACTTAAAATAAAATAGAAAAATGCCCTTTTATTCCATATAATGTTAAACAAAGGAAATCCCCAGATTTCATTGTAGAAAAAGGTTTATACATCATAATTCACAAGGCAATCAAATAATTTATTCTTTTTAATGACATGCATACAAGGAAATACTTTTTCTTTTGATCTAAAAAAAAGTAGAAGGAAAAATACACCACGTTCTTTAACAGAAAAAAGAGCCAATCAAAAAAGAAGTTTTTATTTTTTCAAAAATAGGTATTCAATTTTTTATTTCATACAAAGTTCATCAATCATACACAATTCTTTTTATCATAGAATGCAAGCTAAACAACAATGTGTCCTTCGAATAGTTCCTAGTTTGATTGACAAGGAAAACTTTATAAGTTTTTGGATGAAATCCCCATGTATCCTCTAATATCTTGGATTTTTTGGCAAAAAGTTTTATTCATTCATTGAGGTAAGATCCTATTTAATACATGTTTTAGGGTTCCAAATTGGAATACGGATACTCCAGATTTAGGAGATAATTACATGTAAGAAATATTAAAATAATCTTTCAACTAATAATAACCTTCCACCTAATAATGCATGATCTAATAATAATGTAATAAAATATCCTAACATCCCCCTTATTACATTATCTAGGCTAGGAAATATTTCGACCCCCCCTTAATTTAGATTCTAGGCTTTTGCTATTGGCTTTGGCTTTGGATCTACCTTTTTCTATTGCTCTTGGCTCTGGCTCTTGCTCTAGCTGCTCTTGATTTGTTTGCTTTGGATCTTTCTTATTTAAATATCTTTAGGTACACCTATGGGTCTACCTTTGGGTCTATCACCTCTAGGTCCAATCTCTTCCAATACTCTAAAAATGGAACTTGTTGGTTTACGTGGTCCTACTCATGAATTTTTGAGAATGGTTTATGTGGTCCTGCTTCTAGAATTTTGGAACTTAGTGGTTTATGTGGTCCTGCTCATGGATTTTTTAGAACTTGTTGGTTTAAGTGGTCCTGTTCATGGATTTTTTGGAACTTGTTGGCTTACATGGTCTTTCTCGTAAATTTTTTAAAATTGTTAATTTACGTGGTCCTACTCATGGAATACATAGCTAGAAGTGAACATGATCTAGATATTTGAGCCTTGATACCTTGATGAGACTTTGATCTACCTCTAGGTCTACCTTTGGATAAGCCTTTGTGTCTAAGCATATCAAGTACTCTTAGAGTACTTAAGCAAAAGTGGGATTGACCTCACTTTGCTTCTTCAACTATGAGTGTCCTTATGGTAACCTTCTCATCCTACTAAAATGCATGGATAACTAGTCATTACAATTGTCATGTTTAATAGAGTAGATTACTAATTATGAGGTTTACTCTATAGTCTTCATAAGTATACCCCCTCAAGATGAACACATATTTTATCCTGATATTAAAAAAAATTGGTCAACCTCATTCGTTGCAGTGATGCTATGACTACACCACCTCCATTTTTATTGCATTGGTCTCACTGGGTGGCACTGTTGGATATTTTGAGTAGATAAGTTGTCATTGATGTCAAGAGTGAGTGGTCATTGATGTCAAGTTTTCAGCACTAGTTAGTGGCAGCTTCAATGGGCAGCATCAGTTTCAGGTTCTCTAGTTTCAGTTGATCAAGACTCGGTTCCAGGAGGTCAAGATAAGGTCCAAGGTGAAAACAAGAAGCCCAAGTGAATAATATTATAATAATTATTTATAATATTATACAAGGAATATTAAATTAATTATAAATTAATTTTATTAAATTAATTTATTAATTAATTTACTTAACTTTATGTTCTTTAAATTAATTATTAATTAATTTAAATATTAATTATATATTAATTTATGTTAATTTCAAATAACCCTAAGGTGGGTTATTAATTCGAATTTCTAGCGCCGACGTGGGAAGAAAAACATGTGTATAAAAGGGTGATTACCCCACCTTAGCAAAACTCCTAATGCTTTCGAATAAAAATCCTATGCTATGCGAGTTCATGTGAATCATGGTGTGCAACAAAGAGTTTTTAATTTCTAAAAAGGTGCTTACAGGAGGTAAAACTATTTTACCCACCAAGGAGGGAGCCTTGGTAACCAACCGCTGGTAGCATAGTTGGCAACCGCAACGGAATCAAGATGTGAGAGCAGCGACAGGTACAAGTTTGAATTTGTGATGCATTGTTTTGTTTTGTGTTGAAAACACGACAAAGTAAGGTTGAAATGGAAGGAAGTCGTCCTTCCTTCACGTGGGCTCCTCTAGCCCATGCAATGTCCACCAAAGCGCTAAGGTGCTTGGTGCTTGGGGAGACGGTGGTTCGAACCACTCCAAAACCCTTTTTGGGAGATAACAAAGGTATGCATTAAGTTTGAGCGCTAAATTTTTTGGAGGAGTTAGTTGAGGTATTAAAAATTAATTTTTGCATATTTTATTTGGTAACGTTTTAGGGGATTAATAAGGTTGATGCAAAATAAATGTTTGGTGTTATTTGCCTTAGTGTTTGAAAAAGAAATAAAGGTGTTTTAGGAATATTGGTTGAGGTTTTGTGGTATTGGATATTATTTTAAGTTTGATATTATAAGGTGTATCCAAGTAATTATTTTTGTGTATGATTTGATGAATGTTAATTCCAAGAAGTACCAATAAGGTGTATTTGAGATTTGTTTATTTTTGTGTCTAAGTAATATTTGAGAAAGTGTTAAGAGTGAGATTTTGTCATCTAACCATTGAAATTGGATAGAAGGAAATTGTGATTTAGACAGGTTTTCCAAGGGTACTTCTACATCAAACAAAAGGTATGGGCACATATTCCTAGTGAGTGATTGTTGAATGTTGTGAATGCAAATTTGGAGTGAAAAGGATTGTTTGGTAGACATTGTCAAATGTGTTTTTAATTAATGCTTCAAGGTTTTATGGAATAAAGAGTTGTTGATAAAACCTTGTTTTATAAGCATTGTTGTTGAAGTGAGTGGATGGAGAACTTGAACTAGGGTTTGCAAAGATCATGAGTATCATTATTATGTGAGATTTATTGATAAGCATTGTTGGAAATATTTGAGTGAGTCTTTATATGCTTGGACTAGGGTTTGTGAGCAAATATTAATTCATTGAGTGATTGGTTGAGTAAAGTTAGTTGAGCCTAGTCAAGTGGATGTGTTGATGTGATAGTTCAAGTTCTATGAAAAAAATTGTTCTATATTCTAAATTGATTTGAGAAAGAGGTTGAGTGTGGATGAATGTGAAACATATTGAGTCTCTAACAATTCTCTATATGTTTATGTGATAAAAGAGATATTGAAAGTGATTGAGATTTTGTGAGTGTGAAGCATATTGAGTCTCTAAAAATTCTCTATATATTTCTAAAAGAGTGATTGAAAGTGATTGAGCAGTGTGGTAAATGTGAAGCATATTGAGTCTCTAACAATTCTCTCTATGTTTTTATGATATTGGACAAGTTCTAGTGAGGACATGTTGAGCAAATTTGAGGTAAGTCTTTGAGAAGACTTGTGGACAATTTTGTGTGAGATTTTATGGAAGCTTACAATATAGAGTTTGAGGATAGATATTGTTGAGAAAATTGGACAAGTTCTAGTGAGGAATTGTTGAGCATACTGGACAAGTTCTAGAGAGGACTTATGGATAGATTAGTGTGAGCTTTTTATGGAAGCTTACAAGGCATATTTGAGATAAGTATTTGAGAAGACTTGTGAGCAGAGTTGATTGATTGATTTTTTCAAACCTTGGGTTAAGGTTTGGGGTAGATCTAGCAGAGTTGATTTGAGATTAAGTCAAGATTTGTGTTAAGGCTTGAGGACAGAGGATATATTTTTGCTAGACCGAAGGACTATGTTTAGAGCAAATCAGAGGATAGATATTGAGGATAGATTTGTGCTAGATCAAAGGACTGTATTTAGTACAAATTAGAGGATAGAGTTTGGTGCAGATTTGAGGATAGATTTATGTCAGACCAGAGACAGAGATTGAGCAGATTTGTGCGATATCGAAGGACTATGTTTAGTGCAGATTTGAGATAGAGCTTTAAAGGTGATAAAGTATAGAGGACAATAGTCTCCAGTGGATAAAGATCCATTAGCTAGGGCAGTGAGGACAGGTGTCTTCAGTGGATAGATATCCATTAGCCAGAGCAGTGGGGGCAGCAGATCTTCTAGAAGATCACTAGTAATAGATAAGGAGAAAGGAGTTCTCCTATGGATAGAGATCCACAAACTTGATTAGGGGGTTGGTGTCTCCTTTGTACAAAGGTCCATAAACATTGTAATAGGGAAAGGATTCCTAAGAGAATTTATTTGATGAAATATTTTCTCTGTGGAGTAGCCCACATTGGGTGAACCACGTTAAATTGGTGTCTCTATTGTGTGTGATGATTTATGCATTGCTTTGGTTATTGCTATTGATATTGCAATTTATTATATTGGATAATACTATTTGAGAAAGAAAAGTAAAAAGTGGTCTTATACTGTTCACCCCCCCTCTCAGTATAAGCTTGTGTTCTTTAGGCACCACTAGAGAGATTCATCAAGATCTTCCTCATAAGTCGATGCATCCTATTGACTTCATCTTAGCATGTTTAGTATTTTCGTTGCTACTTTGCATCTTTGTGATTTCTCATATTCTAGAAATCTAGTTCTTCTTCTTCTCCTCTATAGAAAGAGTCCATTGAAATGTAAAATTCATACACATACCTGTTCATACAACTTGCATTGTTGTGGGGACCTTCCTCATATATTGAGTAGCTCAACATTTTCATCCTTGATGTTGGTATAATCCACCAAATCCTTTCATCTAACTTTCCTCCACATGCATCCCACATTAATGTTAGAGGTTAATGTGCCATGTCAAGCTAGAGGGTTTGTTTCAAACATCGTCAAGATCAAGTGCTTCCATATTTTTATGTTTTTCCAATGCAACTCCATCTTATGATTTGGATTGAAATTCTACATTTGAAATAGAAGGTGTCTATCGAAAGGTTTAATGCGTCTAAGCTTAGTTGATCATCTAAATAGACCTCCATTTGTAGCCCACCATGAAGGGTAGGTTCCTCTTAAGCACACCATGTTATCCTCTATATATGCTTTCTATACATGTTTGTTAGGTGAGTCATCATCAGTATTAATGGATATGATCTGACCATGAATCAAACCTCTAAACTACTCATTAATTTTTGTCTATACATTATTGAACCAATGTTATTCGTTACACTAAGAGACTCGCTTGAGTAGTATCATGGAGTGAAGCATATGGTGGCAATATGTTCAAGAAGATACCTACATGGAGGCACCAAATTATCAGGTTGAAGGGTGGATGCCTATTTAATACATACTTTAGGGTTCCAAACTGGAAGATCGATACTCTCGATTTAGGAGATCATTACATGCAAGAAATATTAAAATAATATTCTTGCTAATAATAATCTTCCACCTAGTAATGCATGATCTAATAATAATGTAATAAAATATTCTAATAGGATTATTATGGTTTCTTGCCCCCCTTGAATATCCCACAATGTTACTCTTATAAGACACCAAATTTACATTTTTTTAGCATAAATACACCTCAAATAATGTATCCTCCTCATGTTGATCTTAATCCATAAAACGGTTATACAAAGAATAGAGGGAATCAATCATTTTAACGGGGTATGGCTACTACCAAGTGGCTTCATCATCCCTGCTTACTAGAAATGGTAGTAATAACTCAAGCCTCCACTCCATCCAAAATATAAGGTGACAAATAAGGGTGTATGCAAATAAAATGGGTTTTGTAACCTCTCAGTGAAGCTTTCCCTAATCATAACAACTATCTAAAATAAAAATTTAACCTTTTTAATTCCAAAATGGCCTCATCTAATAAATTGACCATGGGTTCTAATCCCTTAGGACTTATAAGTCTTTTAAATCATTCATTATACCATCATTTTAATGCTCAAGGGAGGTTTATCCAACCAACCCAACTCTCATGGTTTGGATTTTTAATCCAACAAAGGACTCTCCACTCTCAGGTGAGGTCTCACTAAGCTTATGCAACTTGTAATGAAATAAATCCAAGAAATATAGTAATGAAAGTAGCAATTCAATAATGTGCAATAAAAAATATCCACTAATAACAATAAATCTAAATCTAAGCCAATGCCAAATAATCAAATATGTAAGAAACATATTTCAAATTCAAATCAATTCAAATCCTTAGCCACTTAGAGAGGGTAAAGTCTCTTAGCCACTTGGAGAGGACAAAGTCTTATATGTGCCATAGAGGTGACTAAGACTCGAATATGAAATGATTCCAATTATAACCTAACTCTTCCTATTTATAAACTCGATCAATATTAACCCTAACCCTAATGCTCAAGGGCCAACTATTTAGACGTAGGGATTGAACTAATAAAAATAAAGACAATCAATATGGTTGTATTAGATCCATTGCATGGCCCCTCCCTCATAAAGCTTTGTCCTTAAAGGTAGAAAAGACTAGAATATGCTCTTAAGCTCCTATGTAGCATCTTCTTTTGGAAGATCCTACCACTTGATGAGAAAATCTTGAATCTAGTGAGACCATAGAAAATGAACTCCAGATGTAATATGCTTTTGGATGGAGAGATATTTGACATTATTCATCGAGTACTAGAATCTTCATCTACGATTGCACCTTCTGATCAATAACCTATTTGAGACAAGACATATGAAATACAATATGGATGTGAAAAGATGGTAAAATATCCAACTAATTGGATTGGAAGCATTATATGCATATTAATGGTAATTCTAATATGTCTGATCCTACCCATAAATTCAAGGAGTAAACTCCTCATTAGACCTAGTCTTCAAGGACAATTGCTTATAGGGTGATAGGCACGGAAATGCTATATCCCCTATGACAAATTAACATTCAAAAAGGTGTGAAGTTTGTTGTTGCTTCATGTGATTCTAGGTCTAGGTCAATTTCTTTAAGAAGTTGAAGCACAAGACATCAATGTTGTAACAAATCATCTACTTGGGCCAACTTGGAGGATCTTGGAACATAGTATGCCACTTATGGAGGTTTTTGAACATACAACACCTCAAATGGAGATATCTTGAGGGAAGAATGGTAAGAAGCATTATATCACCATCCAACTAATAAAAACCAATGAACCCAATTATAATACTTGCCTTAACCAAAATAATGAAGGTAAGTACACAAATACTTATTTACAATTTCCATCTAGCCATCTGACTTGGACACTTTACTTTCTATAGAAGGATACTACTATGCACAAAAATGAATGTACTTTGAAAGGATATCCACTACCATACAAAATATTATTTTTCCCTCAAATTTATGAAGGCCCTTAATAAAATTTATGGATGTGTTCTCCTATTGGTGGTTAGGGTTAGGCAAGGGTTGCAATAATAAAAGAGATTTAATAGTTTCTTATTTGTTACACTAATACACCTTATGTTTGACCATAAAGGTCTTGATATTTGCTTTTAATACTTTCAAAAAAAAAAAATTGCTTCACCTACTAGTATGTTTTCAAAAATTCAATATGTCTTGCTAAAGGAGATGCATGCAATTCTTGGAGGACAATAGTCTTAATAGCCAAAGATTAAGGAATATAAATGTGATCCTTTTTGTGGAGAACCCCATCAATATATTAGCAACAAGCATGCAGTGATGAGCTAGTCCTCCATAAGTTGAGAAAGCCATTGTGGAAGAGGACTAGAGATAACATTGACAACAACATCCTCATGTGTTTGTGATATAATGCATCAACCATGACATTCTCCTTTCCTTTCTAGTATTCAATGATAAAATCATACCCCAAACTATTGGTCAACCATTTATTATACTTAAAATAAGAGAAATTATTCTAAAATGCTTAAGGATGTTCTGGTCAGTATTGATGATGAATCATTGTCCCAACAAATAAGGTCATTATTTTTCTATGGTATGCAAAACAACTAACAATTACTTCTCATAGATGAATTATTTTAATTTTTTTCCATAGAGATACTTACTTTAAAGGCCAATGCATGTCCATCCTATAATAAAATAGCTCCAATACATGTGTCATAAGCATCCCACTCGATGACAAAGGGTTTGCTAAAATAAGGAGTGGCTAAAATAGGAGTGGTACACATAACCTTCTTTAAGGTTTGGAAGGCTTGGGAAGTGGATTCTAACCAAAGGTATAATTCTTAGTGAGATTAGTGAGAGGAGTTGCAATCTTGATATAGTTGTAGATAAATTTATTGTAGTAGATATTGAGACCTATAATCCATAGAGTTATTTAAGGGATTTGGACAAGGGCCAGTCTTGCATGGATTTGATTTTGTTAGGATCTACCTTGAATCCTTCTTGAGATCCTATATCTCCCAAGTATTCTACCTCATGGATGCCAAAGGAACATTTGACCTTTTGAAAAATAATTTTTCATTTTGTAATAGGTGAATAAATTTGTCCACATGAACTAGATGATCTTCAAAGGACTTACTATAAATTAAGATATCATAAAATAAATATAGGATAAATTTACAAAAAAAAGGATAAGATATAGTTCATGAGATTTTAGAAAGTGGAAGGAGCATTAATGAGACCAAAATTCATAACTAGGGACTCATAATGACCCTCATGTGTGCGAAAAGTAGTCTTAGGGATATCCTCTTCTCTAATCCTAATTTGATGGAACCTACAATGCAAGTATAGTTTTGTAAAGTATCTAGCACCATGCAATTCATCCAACAAATAATATATAATTTGGATAGGAAACTTATCTTTGACGATGATCTTGTTGAGAGGTCAAAAATTAAGATGCATGCAACATGCACCAAGAATTATCCTTGAATCATCCCATAACCACTAGAGAGAAATAAGGACTGATTCTTAGATGAATGATTCCTTACTATAACATTTCCTAAACTAGCTTATTAATTTTAGGCTTTTGGGGCTAGGGATAGTGATAAGGATGCACATTAGAAGGTTGACTTCCTAGAACAAGGAAAATGACATGATCATGTGTGCTCTTAAGAAGAAGACTTGTGGGCTCACCAAAGACCTCTTTATAGTGATCCATTATGCATTCAAAGGAAGAGCTAGAGGAAGTGGATTCTAAGACTAAACCTCCATGCAATTAACTTGGGAAAATAATCCATGACCATCTTTCTTCAATATATTTCCATGCTACCAAACTAACCTTCTTGGAGGGAAGGGGTTGGATTCCTTGGGGACATATAAGTCTTCCATTATTTTTCCACTTGACATATAATATTTATAGATTAATAGTAACATCACCCAACTAAGAAAGCCATTGTGCTTCCATGATGACATCTGCAATACCCATATTCATAGCAAAGAGATTGTTTGTCCAAGTATAATCCCTTATTTGGATGCTAACCTTCATAGTTCAATCCACACATTGAGTGGTACCCCCATTTGCAATTAATACTTGAAATTTATCTTGATTTGAAGAATTGATATACAACTCCAAAGAATTTCTTGTCTTACTATCAATAAAGTTATGTGTGCTAGTTGAATCAATCAACACATTGTTATATGATGAATCCTTGGACATTGATAGAATGGTGAGCTTGGAGCCTGATAAGGGCATCAAAAAAAATAACCATGGTGTCACCCTCATGTTCAACCTCATCTACTTCAACCAGTTGCTCTTGATGCAATGAATCTTTATCTTTTGATACTATTGTTTCTTAACTTTCCACTTGAAGGTTATAACGTTCTTCATAGGATTGATCTCTAGGATGGTGATAATGATATTAGAAAGAGAATAATCCTTGAGAGTGCTCATTATTAAAATTATTTAAGGATGTCAAGTTTTGAAGTCACATGTAGGGCAGGGATTGGACTCTTAGAGCTTCTTTTCTACCACAAAATCTATATGTTGAGCATCGTTGAGGGTATCAGGATTAAGCATGTCAACTTCCCAATGAATTTTATCCTTAAGACCATGGTGAAAGGCTGAGACCACTATTGTTGGATCCAATTGGTAGATGTAGGTCACAAGACTTGTGAACTCTAGAAATACTCCTAAACCATTCTTATTTACTTATTTTGTATCAATTAAACCACATATGATATGAAAGATCCTTTATCAAACCTTCAAAGAAATCATGCTTTGAAAATAGACCACAAAATAGGATCCCCTAGTTGGTGAAACTCCCATAACAACCATTGATGAGCATGGGTTCCTAACTTGGTAGCAACTACTATGACACGACCTTCTTCAAGAATATATAGTGCAAATGAATAATGGTATCCATATTATCCAACCACCCACATGGATTAGTACCCTCAAAGGTAGGGATGTCGACGTGTTGAACAAGAACATCATGAGGTCAGTGAAAGAAATTAGAAGCACTACTTATCGAGGAATCTATATCAAAAGCAAAACCTAAGATGTAACCACCCATACCTAGAAGAGTACCTTTGGTAGCATAGGGAGCTAAGTGACTACCATAGGAAACTAGAGGACTATGACTGAATAATGACTACTAAAAAATGCTTGTGTCCTTTGGATTTGGTACTTGGTGAATATCTAGTGGTTGCGTCTCAATGATTTGTTGAGACCCATGGACAAGGGGATGTGAAGTAGAGGACATTTTGAGAAAGCATTTGATATCATTTATGGTATTTGCAATGGAATTAGTCAACTTTTCTTGTTTCTCAAGATAAGTATGCAAATCAAAATCAATAGTATCAAGAATAGTATTACCACTTGGAGAGGTAACATGAGGAGTGAGAGGGTTATTGGGAGAAGGAGAGGAAGGAGTGGTGTTGGGAGGAGGTAAAGCCATGGCATTTAAAGAAGAAAGAATATGATGATCAAAATTGTTGATATTTGGAGTGTTGTGATGCTTACTAAGGTTTCTAGGTTATCATTTTTTATGCTCATACATACATCATTTACATGATCAATGTGTTACAATCAACCAATAGGAGTAGAAGGTTTGTTCATACACCAGGGGAAAATGCAAAACCTAAGAAAATTGCTGGAGCACTACTAAAAAGTGTTGTGAGAAATACTCTGTACTTTGATTAGCTTGAAGAGATATCACAAAGAGATAGGTCTTCTGCAAGGGTCCCAACATAATCAAGTCATAAAAAAGTATTGTTGAAAATACCCCTTGTTTTGATCAACTTGAAGGGACAATCACAATAGGATAGTCTCCCACAAGGGTCTAGCCACACTCGATCATGAAAAGAAATTAACAATAATGACTCATAGTACTGTAGAAGAAAAATGTGCTAGAAGATGAGCTGAAAAAATTGACAAAAAAATTACCAAGTAACATGAATCAAAACTAATTGGCAAATGTTCTCGAATGGTTCACATGCCTACTTGCTACAAATTTGCACTACCATAGATAGCCAAAATCAATGCTATGATACCACTTGTAATAAAACTACTTCAAAAAATACAATAATAGCAACAACAATTCAATAATACACAATAAACAACATCCATTGATAACAACAGATTCATATCCAATGCTATAAAGTCAAATATGTAAATAGTTAGATCAAGATTCAAATAAATACAAATCCTTAACCACTTAGAGAGGGCGAAGTCTGTTAGCCACTTGGAAAGAGTGAAGTCTCATATGTGTATTAGAGGTGACTAAGATTCAAATATAAAAGATAATTCCAACTACAACCTAACTCTTCCTATTTATAGACTAGATCAATATTAACCCTAACTCTAATGCTCAAGGGATTATTATTTAAACTTACGACCTGAGCTAATAAAAATAAAGATAGTCAACGTGTTTATATTGGAGTTGTTATACAAGTTTTATTTAAACACATTAGTCCATACTACAAAAGAAATTATCAATAATTCTTATACAACATTTGTTTAAACAAATATGAACTCCAAGTTACATTGCATTTTATGAAAGCATAAATAAATTGAATGAAAACCATCAAACCATCATATCATCCACTCCAACCATTAATACTCATTATAAAATAAATCATGTTACATACATCTAAGTGTTTACAATATCATCTAAGTGTTTATCATGTCACTATTCAACATCTACATCCTTCTTCCCAACCCTCCTTCACATGATCATGTCGAGACTAGCCTTGTCAAACACTTAGACCATAATAGTATTTAGTCTTTGACAATCGTAAAATTATTGATTGATTTTTATATTTTAAAGCAGATTGTAAAGTATGATCCAGGGTACAACGAGATTACCTTAAATAAACATGAAAACATTTCAATTTAAGTATTAAAAATATTGTTTACTATCACAAAATAAATACATCATCGTATTAACTATATTATTTTACATTTAATTACAAATTTAAAATCATATAAACATGTGATTTGAAGAATCATCACCACCAACAACGTAAAAATTATGATCTTTAGTAATAAAACATTTTATAAATATATAATATAAATATAAAAAAATCAAATATTAAAAAATAATATATAATTTAAGAATTTTATATGAATACGTATAACTAGCGGCACTTCCATCCATATTGTAAAGTCCTTAAGCTCGTTATCCTCACTAACCATAGCAAAATCTAAAAATCTAAAAGTTTAGACTTTAAACGCTGATTTGATTTTATTTATTTTTTATTTTTTAAGTAAAAAAAATAAAATAAAAAATAAATAAAATTTAAAAGTTTAAATATTGATTTGATTTTTTTTTAAAGTAAGATGACATATAATAAATGATATAATTAAATTATATTATGAAAAATATAACAACAAGAAATAAAAAATTGATTTGAATTAAAGTAAATTAAAACTTACAAATTAATATAATAAAAATAAGATGTTAATGACATTATCTTACACTTACAAATATTTTGTATCAATAAAAAATTATTATTATTATATTCAACTTTAACATTTAACTTGAAGTTAGGTTGTAAGGTTTAAAAAAATCGAGTTTAAACCAAAATACGCTTCACCTTCAAAATTTGTGATTAATCCAAAATACTTGTCATCGAGGTGGAAAGACCAATTTGATGTCCCTGTAACACTAAGGTACATGCTAACTCAACTTAGTCTAAAATTATATGATTAAAATTTTGTTAAATGTTTTTGATCAACAAGTCTAATATTCAACCTTAACTTACAAATTTGAAAGATTTATAAGAATATTTGTATTCAAACCAAGTTGAATTGATTAATAAATTTGAAAAAAATATTTAAAAAAAATTATAATAAAAATAGAAAATACATACAAAATAAATGATATTAGTTAGTTAGGTTAGATTTTTAAACATTTAAAAATGTTAATTAAATTTTAATTATATTAAAATTATATATAAATAATATCTAAATTTTGTTGTAAAGTTATTACAGGAACCATTTCAATCCTATATAATCAATTTAGGAAAAAAATTATTATATAACTTTATCATTTTATAATCCACCTGCTTTAGATAAGTTGAAGAGGGTAAACAATCCTCCAAGGGAGGTCCCTGGTTATACTGGGTGCAGTTCACAGCTGGGAAGCGAGACTAAATGATTTTGATGGTGTAGAACCTTGGTAAGAGATTTTTTGCTAAATTTTTATCATTTTACAAAATATCTGATTTAAATTAAATTATATATATATATATATATATATATATATATATATATATATATGTGGAGGGAATATTCTTCTGTCATCGTATGGAAAATTTCAAATTGAAAAATAAATAAAGGAAAGCTTTATATCTGATTTTTTTAATTTAAAAATTTCATGAGCATGGTGCAAAAATGACGCAGAGCGGAGGGCGGACTTGACGTGCCTTTGCAGATAAGTTAAATCACGCCTAAATTTTTCTGAAGAATAGAAGTTTCACCACCTAGTTTGTTGATACCAACACTGAATATACGTTGTGTCCGGAATTGACGTCTCCAGAAGTGAGGTAGGCAAGTTGAGGGATAGATTACAGCCTAAATTACGATTAGTAGAGGACAAGGACTTTTAACGGTGGGTTCTCCTAAGCACTTTCTGAGCCTGTAAATTACGAAGTTCGGTCAAGGAAACAGTCCATACAACTATTAAAACTATTGATGAATAGGATCAAAATGGATCTTCAACAACAGTCATGGCTGGTACTTTTTATGGCACTTTTTGCTTTTTTAACGGCCGGCCATGCTTCCATTCACTATAAGAAACATATAGTTTCTGCCCACAGCAAGAAATTTAAAGTTAATGAAGATGGCAATCAACCACAAGTGTTTTTTGAGGTTACAAGACCAATTGTTGTGGAGGATCCATCATGCTCTGTAATGGTTCTGCAGCAGGATTTTGGATATACTCTGGGCAAGCCTCCTGTTACAGCTGCATACACACCACCTAAGGATTGCATTGCCAAATGGAGGAAAGTTGTTATGGAATGGAAGGCAACTTGCAGGGGAAGGCAGTTTGACAGGATTGCTGCAGTGTGGTTGAGTGGTGTTGAGATCCTCAGGACGTGCACTGCAGAGCCCACACGCACTGGCATTGAGTGGACTGTAAGCAAGGACATCACCAAGTATTCTGCACTATTGAAAACCGATCAGACCTTGGTTGTTGAGCTTGGCAATCTGCTTGACAGTACTTACACTGGGATATACCATGTTAACATCACTGTCCATTTCTGGAAGGAAAACCCACAAGAGAGAGGGGATGTGATGCCAACATATTCAGTCCCAGCAGATATCGTCTTGCCAATCTCAAATCCATCTCCTGAGAATGGTGGGTATTGGTTTCAGATACAGAATTCATCAGATCTCCAGTCAAGGGAGGTGCGGCTGCCCTTGAATGTCTATAGGGCAGTCCTTGAAGTGTTTGTGTCTTTCCATTCAAATGATGAAGCGTGGTATTCAAATCCACCCAATGCTTACATTGAAGCAAACAATCTGACCGGTATGCCAGGCAATGGAGCTTTCCGAGAGGTGGTGGCTCTCATAGATGGTATACAGGTTGGTGCTGTGTGGCCTTTTCCTGTGATATTCACGGGAGGGCTGAACCCTTTGTTTTGGAGACCTGCTGTGGCTATTGGGGCATTTGATCTTCCTACATATGACATTGAAATCACCCCTTTTCTAGGGAAGTTGCTAGATGGAAAAGGTCACACATTTGGCCTCATAGTGACAGATGCTCTCAATGTGTGGTTTGTAGATGCAAATCTGCACCTTTGGGTGGACGATAAGAAACGAATGACAAAGGGAGGACTGATCAAATATGATGTTCCGTCATACCAGCCCAGTTTGAATTCTGATTTCAAAGGTTTAGATGGGTTCTTCAAAACATGTGCTGAAAGACAAATGTCTTACACGGGTTGGGTGGAATCATCTCATGGAAATTTCACTACCCAATTCATTCAGAAGTTCAACTATATTAACAAAATGAATTTTCAGAACAGTGGCGATGTACAGATTGTGGACCAAAATATAGGGACCGATACCCGGATTATTGTGCAGACAACCTCAAATGTGGTGCTCTCTTCCCAAGTTTCAAGTTCGTTTCCTTTGTATATATATCTTGGATCCCTAGACAACGGAAATGGCACATCTCTGTTGACCGCAAACATTTCCATGGCACTCAAAAGGGACATTTTTACTGTTACACCTTCTACAAGCTCCTTCAGTTCTCTCAATAATACTCAAGATGCAAATGGCTATATATATGTTAAGAAGAATCTAGGGATGGGTGGACTGGGAAGCACTCAACAGACATACAGTTACAAGAGCACTGAAGGCTGCTATTTTCGGACTCTGAGTGTAAGCAACTACACCTTTCTTAAAGACAACACAGACACCTTATGTAAGACTATAACACAAGTATCTCAGAAAAGGTCCACATCTAATAGGCACATTGAATGTTTGAGGTGAAGTTCTCATATGTGGTGCCTCTTACTTGGAAAATCAAGAGTAATATTTCTCTGCAAATACTACTGAAAGAATCAAGTACCACATTAAAAAATATTTATTCGTCTTCTAAAGCATTTTATATTTCAAATTCTCAGAGTTATCCCTGCAGAAAAGGAATTAACAGTCTGCACAGCAAGTAATATCATTTTATATATCTTTCTCCATTCATTTACTATAAGGAATTCTTGTCATGCTTTGAGATTTGCATATAATTTTCTTCCGTTCCCTTCCAAGATTAGCCATCATGACATTGTATGTTAGATCTGAATATGAAAGAACTTGAGATAAGAAACTTCAGTATTTGAAAAATCAAGAACATGAGTTCATAGATTCTATGGGATCTTCTCTCCCGCTTTTGCACTTCCAACGCTAGCATTCTAAGGAACCAGTATCTCAGTGAATGCTTTTATATGCATTTCAGAGAAGAGAAAAGTACGCGCGGATCTGCTATGGTCATTTAAATATGATATTTAAGTTTGTAGGACATATAATCATATTTTTTATTCCCTCTGTCTTCTTCATTTGCAGTAGGTAAATCATTTTTCTTTTTGACATGTTTATTGGGCATTATTGGAAGAAAAATGGCTACATTAATTAATAGAAATCTTTGGACTTCTATGTGAGGACATTGGAGACAATTGAAATAAGACCAACAAAAGGAGGCCATCCTATTGTTACAGTAAGTAGTGACAAGTCAGACATTGAAAAGAAAGTCAACATATAGACCAACCCATACTCATAGTTGCATCAGAGCTTCCTGCCATTAGAAAGCTTGATCTAGGTTTTTCCCTCCTCAACTTGTACATTTTTCTTGCTGTTTAGCTTTTCATGTAATTACAATATATGCTTATTTTTTGTTGCTAAAGAAAGCATAAATTCCCAAAGCTAGAGGACATTTCATATCCATATGAATGAGCCTGCCTTGGAAAAAGTCAACCAACTGCCAACTACCAAATGCAGAATCAATGAACAAGTCACAAGAAGAGGGCTGAGGCTGCATGGAGTCAAAATGGCACATGGTCCATAATAAAGATCAAAGGTACAGATGTATGAGCAGTTTGAGTGTTCGATAAGGCTAATACCTCTCCACCGCTGTAGAGGTTCCCTCAAAATACTATCCTTTAGTCCTCAACAAAAGGAAAGAAATATTGATTCAGACCTTTAGGAACAATACACTAAATGGTTTAGACCTATGAGGGATACCGTAATAGTAAGTCCTTTGGTTTTTATCTAGAAGACCCAAGTTCAAACCTTGGTATGAGGGACCGGAACCCCTCATAAAAACCCATGTAAACTTAAATTATCAAGTGGCATTAGCTCAACCGGTTAGATTCCTCAATATTTAAAGAGGAGACCAAGGTTCAAATCTTGTTAAGTGATACATGGATAATATCCAAGCTTTGTTATAATACCACTATATGGTGATGATGTAATACAGGTGGGGCCCATTCCAATCCCATATAATCAATTGAAAAAAAATACACTAAATAGTTTCTTAAGGAACCTAGAAATCACTATACCTTTCCTTACCAATAAAGGCCTGATCAAATATTGAAGGCAATCAGCAACTGCTCACCTTTATCTTACATATTTTGAAAGAGTCTGAAAATTATAATGAATTTCAATCTTGTCAAAGTGAGAGTAAAGCAAAATCAACCCAAGTTCATGCTGCTTATTTGTTGGAAACAACATATAGACTTATCTGCTCAAACAGCAAATAAAAAATCCAGCTGGTTGAGAAACTAAGCTCAATAAAAAGTTTATCCTGATAGTGTTCTGACCTGTTTTGTTAGGTTTTGCAAATATGAAATCTTTGGAAATTGAACTTGAGGATATCAAACAAATAAAACCAATTTTCTCAGATTTGAACTGTAAAAAATAAAATATTGTAAACAGTGAACATCTTCAGTTGAAAACTTAAGTTTACCACAACTGCTAAAAAAGCCATAATTACTGCATGCATCTAAAGTTTCACCTTTTTCCTGTAAGTGAAAAGCCGAAGTAATTGCTTCTTTATCCACACTTTCTCTTAGGTCTGGATCCCTTTTAATTGTTCTCTGAAATGATGCGAAAATCATACCAAGTGTCTTCTTCTATTCTACCTTTTTACTTATTTTTTTCGTTTACTCTCTCCCCCAACCGAATGATTAGAATTCCCCTCTTCCCCCTTAGGGAAAAATACCATCATTGAAGAATCCTTTGGTTTTATCCTCAGCCACAACTCCTTTTCCACCTTCTTCCAAATTCCTCCAGAGTACTAACCTTTGCTATAATTTCTTATACATCTATTATCCTTCTTAGGGAGAAGCTGTGTGTTCTTTCAAACTAAACCAACACTATGAAAGCCTCCAGCATACAAAGCCCCCACCCATGCTTAAATTTATTTTTATCTTTTTTTGGCCAACATGATGCCGGATGGTCATGGTCATGCCATGTCCTATATTTGAATGCCACATTTTCAGAGTCTATAGTTTGCCTCCAAGTTTTCCCTGCAGTGCACATTTCATCTCTAGTTTATCACAAAACCCCTTCCCAAATTTATCTCTATGTAGATTGACACATAATTTATCAAGTTGTTACAAATTGACAGTACACAATCAGAGGATAGAATGCAGAAATATGCGGGTCCTTTCAATAATAATAATGCCTTGTTATATAATTATAAAATGCTCTATCTGGTCATCAAGTGGTGTTAGTTAAATTGGTTAGATTCCTCAAAGCTAAATGTTCTAACTGGCCTTATAATTGACAGTCATGAAATTTGACAACGTAAATAATCACAACTCGTATGTACGTTGTTGTTTCTCAGATATTCCTACTCAATTGGCATTACAAAACAATGTTTACATAAACCCTCCCAACCCCAAGGATATTACCAACAGCGTAGAAGCTTCTCCTGAAACAAACTACAACAAACTCTTGGAACTGCATGCATTGTTCTCTTTAGGAAGAACCGCGTTGTTTGCTTCTTTGCTAATTAGCTCCAAACATTGGACAAATGCCAACTGCTCTCATCAACCAAAGTCTGCTTTCTCCTTGGTCGAAGAGTTCTCAATATTCTTAGCACTGTAGACATCCCTGCTTTCAAGAACTAGAGGCGCACTATGGACGGTACTACTTATCATGGATCTGCTAGAGATCACACTCATCAAGCATGACCGGTGATGACAATATAGCTGCAATGTGAAAAATCTTAGAACAATGAATCAGGGAAAGGTTACCATCACTGTTCTGGATTTCAGGCTCACCACCTGCTTTAATGACAGTTATGAAGGAAGACACAAAGAAAAATTACTGTGTAGAAACGATGTCCTTTTATTAAGAATAATGCATTCTTACATAATTACCGATTGTTGTAATTTTAATGTAAAACAATAAAAAAAATTGAAACTTAACCCCCTTTAGCCCCTCTTCTTTTCATTATTTATTTGGTCTGCGTACGGCAAATTCTAATTTCCACAACATAATAAATATATTTATATTTAATTGTTGGATCCATCACATTCTTCTTTTTTTTTTAAGATGTGAAGATTCTCAGTTAAGACATCAAAATAAATGTATTTTACATAGTAGAGTATAGAAAAACTCCACACAGCACTGTACAAAAGTCCTTTTTTAAAATCAAAACTTATGAATGCAGGTTCTTTCTCCAACAAAGTTGCTCCTTCAAATTCTCAATAGTCTCTCAAAAAATGCAGAAGCAGGTTTCATAGCCTATCCCGTACAGTTATAGATGATAAGATCATTGTCACTAGATTAAAATCAAGCAACAAAGACTTCATGAAGTAACCAATGCTGTTCCCAGTTCTGATCTTATATACATTTTCAAGTTTCAGGTAACTTAGGTTCCAAGGGAAAATTTGGCACAAACAGCTAAGTTATGCAGAAACATGGATTTGGATTCTATTCATCTCATGTCTATCCCCTTTCCCACTAATGCATAGAAATCACCAGTGGAATAGGAAAGGTGTGATACCGATCCTTAAATAGATTTAAAGGACTTCGTCTTCCTACTGAGGCACATGAAGAAGGACCTGTTGAACCTGGTAGAGAAACCATCAGAAGGATTCGAACAAGTTAGACAAAAAAAGAAAAAGAACTGTGAATGCAAAGTTTTGAATTCAGGGATAGATCAAGAAGAATCATCTCTACTTCATGCCCATGGAAAATTCCTGATCCAAATGAACAGTATCACCTCTTCAAATTCTTTTTACTTTCAAAATATAGTCAAAAAGTTAAGATTATAGACGCCAAAACGAATGATTCTAAGAAACAGTGGAAGAATCAGCTGCTGAAAAAGAACCAAAGGCAGAATCCTCTAAGGAGGATTAACCACAAGGAATTTGGTGACTATGACTTTTAAAAAACAAGAGGAATTTGAAAATTACATAATCTTAGAGTGGTGCAAATTAGTCCCCAATTAGAGAAATAGAACTACTAAGAACTGGAAAACAAAATATGGTTAAACATTTCAGTTTAACTTCTTCCTCTCTATGTTCTCTTGGCCTTTTGGCTTTGGCCTTCTTTCCATGCCTATATTCCCAACACAAAGTAAATGACTTCAACACGTATCATGTGCTTTTATCATTTTTGTACTTGCTGTTAGGATTTTAGTTTTATGATATGGTCTTCAGATTCACTTTGTAAGACTTTGCAATGTAAAGGTTATCATAGGTTCTTATTTCATTAGCCGGTCAAGGTTTACTGGCTAATAATATTCTAGCATTTCACCTCTACACACCAGACTTCATCTCCATTTAATTTGTTTTTTTAAATATTATTTTATTCTTAATGAAACATAACTGATTTTTTAATTAAAAAGAGAGGCAGAGATTTGATTTAAGTTTGACTGGTGACCAAATCTTTTAAAAAGTTTTTTCTAAAATAACTTAAAACTAACTAAAACAAGATTAGATTTATCACATTAAAGTCTGATCAACCATAAGTGATCCATATGGGATACATGATAGGTCACTTCAAAGCATAACTAGGTAGCATCATGAAAGAACAACAAAATGATGGTGACTCTATAGGCTGTCATAAACAACGTCTCATCATCTTTTAGTCATAAGTTTTTTCAACAAAGTCAAAATTGAATGACATTTCAAACGGATGTTTTGACATCAAAAGCAACATTCAAAACTAAATTGACCTCAAAATTATCACATTTGACCCCAAATAGAGTGAAGAGAGTTCAGATTAGGAAGCCATCTTTTAGATATAACTCAACCAAATGAGGTCCAAATGGATTGGTTCTTTTTCCAGGTGAAAGAGGACTTGGAGTAAATCATTGATATAATTTTCATCCCAAAATACATTCATGACCCTTAAAAATGGCAATACTGTATGATTTACAGCCAAGATTTCTAAGCTCATGAAATTTCTTGACATAATATCCATATGACTACCAAAATCATCAATTTGATCCTCAGAAGTCCATAAAACAGTCCAGCCATAAACCTGGCAATGCATGGATTGAACCAGCATGTGTGACATGTCCAAGCTTGAAAAATGAACTACTATCAAGAGGAATATGAAGTAGCATTCCACACCAAGGAAAGGGAAAAAGAAAAACTCAGGGTAGAGGTTGATTCATACCGAATTCTGGCCAAAGCTGGCCACCTCTTTGACCATGGAACACCAAAATGCATCTACTTCGAACAGGTAAATGCCAGTATGCTTAGATTAGAATGCAGTCCACAATATTAAACACAAAAATATTTGTAATTTGCACAACACTCGTAAGGCTTTGTTTTGCCTTTTTAATATATATTGTAAATCCCAAAGAGAAATCTATGAAGATTAGTCCAAAATCAGCTGGATCCGTTCACAAAAAGATTATGGAGAACTGATTACAAGGTTTTGTCCACATAGAATAAAATCACATATCTATCAAAGGACAAAGTCAGAGATTAAATACAATTCTTTTTATGTGGGTCAGAATCTTGTCTTGCCCTCCTGACAATTTTGATGGAAAATTTCCTTTGCCAATAGGTTAACCGTGACTGGCAAATATGATAATCACTTGACATGCCCCTTAGGCTCGAGCTAGATCCACCTTAGGCTTGAGCCAATGCATCAACATTGATTGTCCTTTTCAATGCTTCCTTATCTTGGCGCTTTCCCTCTCCACACTCGTGGGATCAGACAGAATGGCAATGCTTAATTTACTATGAACTTTCTCATATGGTGGAAAACCAATAAGGTATGAAACTTATAAATTTTGTTTTCCCCACTAAAGGGATCTTACAAGCCAATATACTGGATATTAAAAATCTAAATTAAACTGTTTGTTTGTTTATACTGGATATTCTTAAAACTGGTTGTTTCTAATAAGTGCAGTTTTATTCATATTTTAATTTTTTTTTTTCAATTGATTATATAGGATTGAAATCGTGTATTACATTATTATCATTTAGTGTTATTACATCAGCTTGCATAACATCTTTACATTATTATTACTCAAAAATATTATTATTCATGTATTGCTTGATAAAATTCAAATCTAAATCTTCTCCTTAAAAGTTTAAACTAATATCATTTTATATATATATATTTTTTAATGTTTTATATGGAATTCAAAGTATCGTTTTCAAAAAGCTCAAAGAGGTCATTCAGTTGAAAGAGCTTGTGTGCACTGTGATGTGTTCCCAAATTTTTTTAACCTTGCATCCAAAGGTTAGTTATAGGTTTCCAAACGGAGACTTTCCACATCTTCTTTTAGTATTTCGCTTCACTTGGTAATGGAGATTTATTAGAATAGTTGGTAGAATTAGTTTATGCAAAATCCACGATACAGGAACTTCCAAGTCGAGAATGCCTATAATCTAATTTGCAATGACAAACAATAAGTAGGTTTAAACCTTTAGTAATCCGTAAAGAAAAATAGTGGCTATAAACTGTTTTAATTGTGGTATTATAATTAATTGGTAAGATTTTAATTATGGTATTTTTTTTTTGGTATTGATAAAAAAGGGGGTTGAAGGGCCCCGACCCTTTACAAAGAGCTCGAAAGATGTACAAAAAACAAGAGAAGATCAGACAAATGCAAGATAGCCCTATCTTAGTAAAACAAACAAACCTGGGCTAAACTTGTTGATGGAGAAGCTGAAATAATATTCCTCCCGCTATCCTTCTATTTGACAAGGCTTATGTAGTGCTCAATGCTTTACATAACTGATAAAGAAACTGCTGACAACAATGTAATTTAGTGTGCTCAAATCCTTCATCGCATGATCCCAATAAGTATTCTGCTTTGCTCTGCCCTCTTTATCTGCTAGCTTCATTATCAATTCTTATAATCTCTTTCAATTCCATGGGGGCGTATGACCAGACCTTGAAATTCTCAGATCTAACTGCCATATTCACCATTTTATCGACAACTTTGTTTCCCTCTCTATAAATATGTTTAATTTGACTTTCTTCTAGGTTTCCCAAAATAGTCCTCGCATCTGTAATTATTTGGAAAATGCTAGAATTATTTAGCTCCCCTTTTTGAAGGGAAGTTATAATATTCTTGGAATCCCCCTCAAGAACAATTCTCCTAAAACCCAAATTCACTACAATTCGAAGGCCTGTAAGCATTGCCCTTGCTTCAACTTGGTGATTTGTGGTAATTCCTAGATCCTCAACATATGCAACCACTACCTGACCTCTATCATTCCTAATGAGGCCCCCACCACCAACATGACCCGGGTTACCTTTTGCAGCCCCATCGAAGTTAATTTTTACCCAATATTTGTGAGGACGTTCCCATCTAGTATCTAGTCTCACCTTATTGATTTTTTCCATATTTAAGATATATTTTTCTCTAGAGAGGATCATTGCAAGATTTTCTTGGCCGACAATGTTTTTAATACAATCCTCCAAGAGGGTTATTTTTATCCTAGCATAAACCCCAATTATTCCTCTAGTTTTATTTTTGAACACTCATATGTTTCTTTCCAACCAAATCCCCCAACAAATATGTGGAATGCATTTTTACCAAAAAATACTGCTTCCTAAGTGCCATTATTCCCAAATCTTGATTAGAGAATCTAGAATGACCCAAGCAACATTAACTTCTCTCAATAACATATTTAGGATATCACAAAAAAATCACAAGTTCCAAACAAGTGGTCCATGCACTCATCCTCTTTGTTACATAAGACACAAACAGTTGGAACCACAATCCCTCTTTTGAACATATTATCTTTCGTGAGGATCTTATTGAGAATGGCAGTCCAAAAAACATAGCAACCTTAGGGATGATGTTTAGCTTCCAAATTCTTTTAAGCTCGGGTTTCTCTGAGGTTACTTTGCCCAAGACTCTATATCCATCCTTCACCAAGTATTGGCCTTGTTGGTTTCTTCCCCAAATTATCTGATCCTCCTCTGAACCTCTACCTAAATAATAACTCCTTAAAAGGTTTTGCAGATCTTTACCCCCGAGCCTTGCATATCTTCTTGCAAGATTTTCCACTCCTAAAAATCACCCACCCTATGAATGTAACCATTAATTTTCTTACCATAGGTTCTAGTTAAATGTTCTTTAATATCTTTGAACTTTTTATAGTTCGCTAAAGGCTCCTCTTGAATCCAAGGGTCTTTCCAAAAGTCTATTTTGTCCCCCTTACCTATTCTCCATTTTAGACCTTGCCATAGAAATTTCCTACTATTGATAATATTTTACCAAAAAATAGACCCATGTGGAGGATTAGAACAACTGATAAAGTGGTTTCTACCCTCCAAGTATTTATTTTGGATAATGCTAGCCCATTTCCCTGATGCTCCAGTGCAAAGCCTCCAACCATGTTTAGCTAGAAGGGCTCTATTTAGATCTCTCAACTTCCTCAATCCAAGACCCCCATTCTGTAAAGGTTGGCAACAAGTATCCCAGGCTACCAGATGTATACATTTTTTGCATTCAATGCCATCCCATAAGAAATTTTTTTGTAGTCTTTCTAAAGTCTCTTCCACTTTCCTTGACATCCTTAGGAAAGACATGAAGTAAATAGGGAGGCTTTGAAGCATGTGTTTAATAAGTTGTACTTTCCGCAGAGGATAACAGAGATCCCTTCCAACCTTGAAGTTTCCTATTAAATTTATCAATAATTAGATTCCAAAGTTCATCTTTCATTTTACCTATAAACAAAGGTAAACCAAGATAGGTGATAGGGAAATTTTCCTCCTTACAACCCAACACTTTAATTATTTGATCTCTTATACTTTCCTCCATGTTTAAAAATATAATCCTACTTTTTTCATAATTTATTTTTTGGCCTGTAGCTTTTTCATAAGAATCAAGGACTTTTTTAAACTCCAAAGCTTCTTCCTCTATAGCTTCCCCAAGCAAGAAAGTATCATCCACAAACTATTGATGGGACAAAGCTTCACCAATGGATGAATGTTTTAGACCTTTGATATTACCATCCTTTCGCTTTATTTCCAAAGTTCTTCCTAGGGCATCTGCCATAATGATAAAGAGATATGGAGACAATGGATCTCCCTACCTGATTCCTCTAGTAGAAGGAAAGAACCCAACAGATTGTCCATTGATCAAGATCAAAAAGTGAGGGTTAGAAATACACATACCAACCCATGCCCTCCATTTTTCACTGAAACCCATTCGCTCCATTATTTTATCTAAGAAAGACCAAGAAACCCTATCATAGGCTTTGTTCATGTCCAACTTAAGGAACATGCCTGACCCTTTCCTCCTTTGAAGAGAGTGTGTTGTTTCATAAATGGCAATGATGCTTTCAATAATCTGCTTACCTACCACATAACCTCCTTGATCTTCATTAATGATTGAGGGGATGATGTTTTTCAACCGATTGGCCAACACTTTAGTAAAAATTTTGTAAATTGTATTACATAGGCTAATTGGTCTAAAGTCCTACAATTTATCTGCTCCATATTTCTTGGGAATTAGAGCAAGGAAGGTATTATTCCATTCTTTCAACAACTTACTAGATTCTTGGGCTTCTTGGATTGCATTGACTACATCTTCTCCAACAATATCCCAATGATGTTGAAAAAACCTGGTGGGAAACCATTCGGTCTTAGAGCCTTGGATGCTCCCATAGAGAACACAACTCTTTTAATTTCCTCCTTAGAGATTACCTTGCATAGATATTCATTCATGCTATCATTAACTCCTTTGGGAACATTGTTAATGATGCTTTCTATTTCCATGTTGTACTCTATTTTTTCTTTGCTAAGAAGGTTCTGAAAGAAAGTAATGGCCAGATTTTTAATATCATTTAAATCCTCATACTTTCTTCCATATTCCCCCATAAGGTAGAGGATTTTATTGTTGTTCCTATGTTTCATAGTCGAAACATGGAAGAATTTAGTGTTTCTATCACCTTCCTTGAGCCACAATATTCTGGATTTCTGTTTCCAATGAATTTCCTCTTGGGCAATGGTATTATGATACTCCGTGAGGAGTTGTTTTTCCCTTTCATGCCACTCTGGTTTTCTACCTTCCCTCTCCATTTTTTCCTCTATATCTTGGATATCCTTTTTAAGTTGTTTTCTTAAATTGATGTTACCAAAAACCTCTTTATTCCAAATTTTGATTCGATACTTGATGTTCTTTAATTTTTGGGTAACTCTGTACATAGTTGATCCTTGAACCTCCTCCTGCCACCAAGATTTAATTTTATTTGTAATGTTCTGGGTGCATATTCCACATGAGCTCATACCTAAAGGGTGCTCCTCCCTGCTTCTCCTCCTTTTCCATATCCAGCAAAAGGGGATTGTGATCTGATCCTATTCTGGGCATACATGTAAGTCTATGAATATTGTTTATACTTAGCCAACTATCAGAAATAAGAACTCTATCCAGGTACCTTTGAATGTGATTATCCCCCATCCTTCTGTTTGTCCATGTAAACTTACCTTTACACATATCCAGGTCAATCAACTTATTATTCTGAATAAAATCATTGAAATCTTGCATACCTTGAGTGATGTTAATCCTCCCTCCACTTTTGTCCTCTATTCTTAAGACTATATTGAAGTCACCCAAAACCATCCAATGCAAATTAATGAAAAGACTCCTCTAAAAAGATAACTTATTCCATAGTTGGAATCTCTCATGATCATCATTTTGAGCATAAACCCCTATCATTACCCAACAAAAGTTAGTTTTTTTGTTCTTCAATTTGACTATATAGAATCTCTCTTCTTGATCAATTAAAGTGCCCTCAAAATTCATTCTATCCCAAAAGATGCAAATACCTCCAGAAGTACCTTGTGTTGGGCTTATGATCCATTCAACATTCGACTAGACCTCTTTCTGAATAATGTCAAGTTTTTTGGTGTCAATTTTAGATTCTTGAAGACAAACAATATCAGGTTTTACTTCCATGAGTAGATTTCTAACAATTCTTCTTTTCCCAGGGGAATTTAGCCCCCACACATTCCAAGAAAGGATTTTCATTTTTTGGTTTTGTTTGATGGGCTTTTACCCTTAACCATCCATTCTTCATTTGGATCTAATTCTTGTCCCCTGTTCTCTGGTACTTTTTGTTCTTCTTGTTTGGGGGGTCTTCCTTGCTTTCTTTTCCCATAATTACCTATATTCTTTGCATTTTTTGTATGTCTTCCAAGAGGATCATTCTCTCCCATTTGGTTACATCCTGTCGGAGATTCTTCTGTTATTGATTGAGTTATTTTACCCAACTCTAGTATTTTGTTGAATCTTGTTTGCATACCCTCCTTAAACTACTTTGAGTTTTCTATTATGCTTAGATCCTTCTATTCCTCAAATTGTTTAGTTTCATTCTGTGAATTTAAAACTTGATCTAATCCTTGCCATCCCTCTATTTCTTTGATTTTAAACCCTCAAACTCCTTCAATCTGATCCTTCTCCTATTCTGAGTCCATTTGAGTGGATGGGGTATCCTCTACCATTTTAGCATCATCTACTAATATTTCTTCTTCGACTTCCAAATTATTGTATGCATTCTCTATGTTGATTGCAATCACATTCTGTTGTTGTGTCTTGGTATCTAGATTTATATGATTTTCAATCATATTTATTTTCTTCTTATGGTTACCTTCTTCATAATCATTTTATTTTCCTTGATTGAGACTATTCTCTTGTTGATTAATGTTATTTCCAAAACCACTCAAGTTTTGTTTCTCATTATGTTCTTCATCTGCTTGTTGGTTTAGCTCTTCACATTTACTTGCATACTCCATTGTCTTATTAGGATTATATTGTTCTTCCTTGTGTTGTATAGAACATCCATTACTAATTTCACTTTTTGCCTCTTCATTTACCTCCTAGTAAATTTCTTGATATTGTTCCTTTTCTTGTGCCCTTTCTTGTGGGCTAGAAGTTTCCTTTTCCATGCTTGTAGTCCTCTAGTTTATTTGATTCTCCTTTTGTTGCCACTTCTTAGTAAATTTGGGTTGTCTTTGTGGATGACATTTCCCCTCCACATGTCCAAACACTTTGCATTGCTTACAGTATACCAAAAAATTTTCATATTCAACTTTTTGTTCCCATTCCCCAAGCATCGATTTGATACTCACTTTTTCCACTTTGTCTTGTTCTAGCTCCACGTTAACACAGACTCTTGCACACAATATTCTTGTTTTGTTGTGGGTGGGTGGATCCATGGTTATAAACTATCCAATTTGTGTTGCTAGGCCCTTAATAATTTGATCATCCCAATATTCTATAGGTAGATCTGGGAACCTAATCCAGATGGGAACTAAAAAAATTCTTCCTTTTGAGGGTTGAAGCCCTGATGCCAATGTTTTAGGAAAATTGGTCTTTTCCCAAAGAAAAATGGACCTCGTGATAAGGCTGCCACCAGATCCTCCTCAATATTGAACCGGATTAAGAAGTATCCCTTTGATAGACCAATAACATTCATTGAACCCTTTGTTTGAAGTTTAGAATGAAGCCATCTCCTAAGCACATCTAAATCTGGTCTGGGCCCTAGAAATTTGCCTACCATGCTAAACTCATTATCCCTCAATATTTTTTTGATTAGGGAGTCAACAATACATACCTTTCCATTTTCATGAGATATCTCTGTGCCAACTTCTTCTTTAATCGCTTCCTTTCTTCCTTTGAGAATCGATGCCCAAGAATCCTTTCCTGATCCTTCTTGTAGAACATTTTTTGCATCTATCATTCCCTTTTCTACACATCGACCAACATTCCTTAGATCCCTAGCTCTCCCATCTGGATCCCTAATTTCACCATTTTTCCCTAATGGGGGGAAGTTTTTATCATTCAAAGCATCCATCCCCTTAGTGTTCACAGCTCAACATCCATCCAAAACCCTCGACGTTCACAGCTCAACATCCATTCAAAACCCTTAGTGTTCACAACTCGACATCCATCCAAAACCCTCGACGTTCACAGCTCGACATCCATCCAAAACCCTCAACATTCACAACTCAGCATCCATTCAAAACCCTTGATGTTCACAGCTCGACATCCATCCAAAATCCTCGGTATTCACAACTCAACATCCATCCAAAATCCTTGGTATTCATAGCATGACATCCATCCAAAAACCTCGGTGTTCACAGCTCAACATTCATTCAAAAACCTCAGTGTTCACAGCTCGACATCCATCCAAAACCTTCTATATTCACAACTCGACGTTCACAACTTGGCATCCATCTAAAATCCTCTCTATAAAAAACCTTCAGTGTTCATAGCTCGACATCCATCCAAAACCCTTGGTGTTCACATCTCAACATCCATCCAAAACCCTTGGTGTTCACATCTCAACATCCATTCAATTATATTAAACCATGATATATCTATAAAGGGATAGGTCGGTTAATAGTTTCTATAGGTGATTGAATATGATGACGATGGGCAGGAAGTCCTCTACGACGAAGATCAGGAGCGGCAATGGTTCGATCCTTGGGCGCAGCGGAGCAGTCGGAGGGCACCAGGAGTCCGAGGGTTCGGAGGTGTCCTTGCCTAATGAAGGAGATCGGGCTGATGTCGGTGTCAGTCAGGGTAAGGACCCACCAGACAAAGGGGGAGGTGGGCCACATAAGTCTTATGCCCAAGCAGCAACTTCAAAAACCCTAAACGACTTTTCTACCAACGAGTTGTTTTCGGTTGGGGACGAGCTGGACATCTCGATGAAAGTCCTTTCAAGCTTCATGAAGTTTGAGAAATTTACCCTCATAGGTAAGTTCATTGGTGGTTGTCCTGACATGGAGACCATCCGAAAGTGGGCAGAAAGAAAATGGAGGACCTTTGGTCATATGGAGCTGGTGGCCCTATCCCGGGGTTTTTTTGCTATTAGACTAAACAATAAGGAGGATTACTGTAAAATCCTGGCTGGCGGCCCATGGTTCCTAGGCTGCAAAAGTTTGTTTCTTAGGAAGTGGGGCATGGATTTCAATCCTGACACCCGTAACATCAACATTGCTCCAATATGGGTTAGGCTCCCGAGTCTTCCCCTCTTCGGATGGCATGAAAATGTTATAAGAGGTATTGCGTGCTCCATAGGGGAGTTGGTCACCATTGACCCTCCCACCCGAGCTCGAACAAGGTTTGTCCAAACCCGTTTTTGCGTTTTGACGAATCTGGAGGTGGAACTTCCGACTTCCATCACTCTCCATTCTGGAGGTACCATTCTTCATAAACAAGCTATTGTCTATGAAAATAGACCAACTTTCTGCCCCCAGTGTCGATCCCAAGGGCACCTCCAGTCCCATTGTCCTCTTCAAAAGCTGGGTAAGCAGAAGCGTGAAACCTGTAACCCCCTGGAGCATGGTGATGGTCAGGTGAAGCAGTAAAATCTTCCAAACGTGAAAGGCCATGAGTCTTCAGGACCCACCAGGGACCGCATCGATGTCGCTCAGCCTAAAGAGAATCCCACCCTCCAATCAGACTCTATACAATTTGGAGTTGACAATCAGCAAGGAGCAGACTCCCACCTGGAAAGTGAATCGCAGGAGGAGAAGGATCGGACCCCATCCAAAATTATTACTGAGTCTGATTCTCTGCTCCAAGACCAGGGCCATCCCGATTTCAACTAGTCGTAGACACTGCTAGAAGATTACCTCCTAGGTAGGAGGGGTGAACAATCCGGTCATATTAGCCCCCGAAATACGAGGAGCCAAAAGTAAAGTGTAGATTTTTGTAGTGAGAGGAAGCAAGGCCGTCCTCCTAACAAAGTCAGGCGAGACAAAGAGACAACAATAGACGTTGCAAATGGAACCCAGTGTTTGCTATTTTTGGATGATTTTGACGCTCAGACGGACGAAGCGCATGCATCAAAACCTCCCCCCAACAAGGAAGGGGAGGCAAGAAAAACCTCAAACTATCCAGATGAAATTCCTCTCATGGAATGTGAGAGGACTGAACGGTGCAACCAAATGAAGGTTAGTGGCTGATCTCCGTAAGAGGACTAACCCTTCCATCCTTATTTTGCAAGAGACCAAGCTCGATGCTATCTCCTCTGATAAAGTTGCGAAGGCCATTTGGGCCAAGGCAAATTGTCTATCCAGCCATGTTGTGGGAACAGCGGGAGGGCTCATGGTTCTGTGGGATCCAATGAGTTTTGATGGCAGCCTGCTGTCAACCTCCAACAGAATCATCAATGTGTTGTTCCAGTCCAAAACCACCAATTTTTCCTGGATTCTGTCCAACGTTTATGCTTCAAATTCTGCCACAAAGAGAGCAGAAATGTGAAAAGCTATCTCTCAGATGAGGGAGAATTTTAGTAATTTTCCTTGGGTATTAGGGGGTGACTTCAATTGTCCCCTTCATCCTTAAAAAAAAAATGAGGGTCCGACCATTCCAGCCATAGCCTGGAGGACTTCAAGGATTTTGTCTCTGCTAATGGCCTGCTTGACATCAAACTCAAAGGGTCTTCCTTCACATGGAGTAACAGAAGGATTGGGAGCAACTTGATTCAAGTTAAGCTCAACAGATTTTTCATTTCCTAAGAAGCCATTCCCATCCTTGGCGAGGCTATCCTTTTGGCCCTACCAAGGATTGGGTCTGACCATAACCCTATTTTCTTGGAGGTGGACGATGGGCCTGTTTTTAAGACCCCCTTCAGATTCGAATCCATGTGGATTTCTCACAAGGATTTCAAAGGATTGGTTTTAGCGTGGTGGCAACTGAAGGTGGAAGGAAGCACTCCTAAAAGAGTGGCTTTAAAGCTCAAAATGGTCAAAGAGAAGCTGAAGATATGGAATAAAGAGGTTTTTGGCAACATTTTTGAGTCTAAAAAATCCATTTTGAAGAAACTGAAGGTTTTGGAGGAAAGGATGGAACTCGAAGGTTACACTGAGGGTCTTAGAGAGGAAGAACGGAGCCTTTTGGTGGATTTTCATTCTATTCTCGCTAGGGAGGAAATTTTCTGGCACCAGAAATCTCATGACCTTTGGTTGAAGAATGGAGACTCCAACACGAGGTTCTTCCATGCGTCTACTATGAGGCATAGAGGGGTCAACAAGATCAGAGAAGTGGCTTGCAAGTATGGGCACGTTACCAGGGAGATAGAGGAAATCAGGAGCGAAGCGGTTGACTTTTTTTAGGATTTTCTTGGCAATCCTCCTGACAACAACTTTCAGGTCCAGAAATCTCTGCTTGCCAACTTTACGACTAAAGTTCCCCATGAGGTAAGCATCAAGCTTATGGAACCCTTTTCCTCGTCCGAGATTAAAGAAGCTTTGTTCTCCATGCAACCATACAAGGCCCCTGGCCCCGATGGTTTTCCCCCCCGTTTCTTCCAAGTCATGTGGGATGTTGTGGCTCTGGATGTATGCGATGCTATCAAGCTTCCAAATCCATTCACCCGAAACTCAACTCCACTTTTCTCGCCCTCATTCCTAAGTCTCCCGCCTACAAAAGTTTCTCTGACTATCGGCCCATTAGCCTGTGTAATGTTTTTTACAAGATTCTCACCAAGTCTATAGCCAATAGACTCAAACCCGTCCTCCCTCTCTTGATTGGTTAGGGAAGCACTGTTAAAAGAAAAAACATTCTTGATGGTGTCATCACTGTCCATGAAACCCTTCACTCTGCTTACCACTCCAAGAATACTGCTCTTTTTCTTAAGCTCGACATGAACAAAGCCTTTGACCAAGTTGATCGTAGATTCTTGTGTGTAGTCCTCCTCAAGTTCGACTTTCATCCTCACTAGATTGACCTTGTCTATAGCTGTATATCCACTCCATTTTTTTTTGTCCTGGTCAATGGGTCCCCTGCTAGGTATTTCCAAAGCACCAGAGGCCTCAGACAGGGTGACCCGTTGTCTCCTATCCTTTTCATTCTTCTAGCGGAGGTTTTGAGCTGGTCCATGAAAGAGGCTCTTCGTCAGAACAAGATTTTTGGAATTCTGTCGACTTCTAGAGTTGAACCTGTCACTCATCAGCAATTTGTGGATGACACCCTCACCTCCATTGGGGCGTCTGTTGCCCAAGCCAAATCTCTCAAGTGGATCTTTTTCCGTTATGAGCAAGCTTCTAGGTAAAAGGTCAATTACATCAAGAGCAAAATTTATTTTATTAACACTCCCTTGCGTAGGCAACTCTGAATTGCTAGAATTATTGAATGCACTATTGATTCCCTGCCTATGTCCTATCTAGGGTTGCCTTTGTCTTACAATGGTCGTTCCAGTGGAGGTATGTGGAACATGATCCTAGAGCGCCTTCACAGGAAACTTGGCACTTAGAAGGGCAAACTCCTGTCACAAGCTAGGAAAGCCACCCTTACCAAAGCTTGTCTTCAGGGGATCCCGACCTCCTTTATGTCGATGTTCATGCTTCCAGTTGCTGTTCATTCCAAAATCGAGAAGATTCAGAGGACATTTCTATGGTCTAGCAACAAAGAGAAATCTAGAATCCGTCTTGTTTCCTGGGACAAGGTGTGCTCACGGATTGACCAAGGCGGCTTGGGGATGAGAAGATCAAGACTTATGAATTTTGCTCTGATCATGAAGTATGCTTGGAGGATTATATCTAGCGACCTGATGGAGTGCGTTAAGCTAGTTAAAAAGAAGTATCTTGGCTCCAATTCCTTCTTTGATGCTGAGACCACCCCCATTGCATCAGCTTTTTGGAAATCTGTGCTCCAAACCCAAAATTTGATCAGCCTGGGAGCCCGCTAGATCTTGGGTGATGGCAACCTCATTTTATTTTGGAAGGACAGGTGGGCATCCGAGGAAGCCCTTGGGTCGAGGGCGGACCTTGCTGGGCTGAGAGGGCTTACCGACCCAAACTCCCAACTCAGGGTGGCAGATTTCATTGACCGGAGCACCCGCTTTCCTCGGTGGAAGCTTCTAGTCGTGGAAGGGTTTAATATTGAGGTTACCTTTCTAGCAAACATCCTCCAATCGTTTCAAATTCCAACTGACAGAATCATCTGGAGTGGTATGGATGATGGTATTTTTTCTGTTAGATCAACTTATGAGTTTCTTATCAGCAAGACTACCCTGGATTATCGGTGGAAAAATATCTGGAGGAAAGGGGTCATCCCTAAAGTCAACTTCTTTGCGTGGATCACTTTCCACAACAAAACCTTAACCATTGACAACCTTCACAAGAGAGGTTTTGCCTTCCCCAACAGGTGTTACATGTGTCTAGCGGATTGTGAGACGAGGGATCATTTATTCCTGCACTGCCCATTTTACCACCCGGTTCTTAGCATTGTCCTATCCTCCTTCCAAATCCTCTGGTGCTCTCCCTGCTCCCTCAAAGATGCTTTCCATCAATGGCCTGATCCTTTCAAGAATCCTAAACTCCACTTCCTCCTTGAGGCCTCCTTCCATCATTCCATTTGGTAAATTTGGTTAGAGAGGAATGCCAAAATTTTTGGTAGAACCCTTAAAGTGCCTCCTTCTGTCGCTCAAAGGGCCTTATCCTATGCCATCGAGAACTCTAATGTTGTTCCCAGTCCCCATCCCCACCTTCCTAGTGAAGAAGCGATTTTCAAAAAGATGAATCTTTGGCCGTCTTTGTATGTTGTTAAATGGCCCTGTCGAAGAAGTGTTATTTGGACCAAGCCCCCCTGGGGTGGATTAAATTAAACTTTGATGGAGTGGCTAAGGGTAATACTGGGCCCGCTAGTGCTGGGGGTATTGTTAGAGATCATGATGGGAATCTTGTGATAGCCTACTGTGAAGATCTGTGTTTCCAGACGAATCACTATGCCGAAGCCCTAGGCACTCTGAAAGGTATCCGGATTCTCTCTGAGGATCCTCGGCCTCTAATTATTGAAGGTGATTCGCTCAACATTGTCAATTACCTCATTGGCACCAAAAATCCATCCTGGAGAGTCTATAACATCGTTCTTGAGGCAAGAACGCTTCTTTCCCAATGTGGCAGGTGGAAAGCTAATCATATCTTTAGAGAAGGCAATCGCGTGGCTGACCACATGGTCAAAAAAGGGCTCACGACCACATGTCAGGTCGTGTGGTGGTCTCGCTTCCCATCCGAGGTGGAAATATTGGCCAGAGCTGATATCCCTTCATGAGGCTTTCCTCGCGCAGACTTCGGAAGGCCCCTCCCGAGGAGTATCGGGGTAGCATGGCAATTCTACCCAATCCCTTGGGCGATTGTGGGTGCAAGTGTCTTGTGAAGCACAATCCTATTTCCAAAGCTATTTGTTTTCAAGTTTCCAAGACGCACCAGATTTGGTGCCCTGTAGGCTATCATCCCGTTTCATTTTTTGGTTTTCCAGGCCTAAATGCCTTTTTTGTAGCCTCCAAGTTTTTTGTCTTAGGTCTGTTTTACTTGCAATTAGACTTATATTTACATCCAAGAGGTATGATACATCATTAGATATTTGGCTAATTTTGTACATAAGGTTTTGGGATCCTCTATAAAAACCCATTGTTAATATATTAAAATAATTACCAAAAAAAATAGTTTCTATAGGTTGGTTGTTTTCATTTAATTTCTTGAAGGGTTACTGTACCGTTTGACTTTGATTTAGAATATTTTCTCATAGGAAAAGTGTTATCAAATCCCTATACATAAAAAAATAATTAACTAAAAAAATTTAACCTAAATATTTATATTAAAAAACTTATCAAACTTACATTTTAATTTTATGTTGTTTGTTAAAATAAAAAGCTCATCTTAAAACTAAAATTTTGATTTATGGTTTCAATTTTTTTTTGATAATTTGTATTGTATTTACATTACGGGTTTTGAAAGGAACCCAAAACCTTATTACAGTAGAGGTCGGGTAGCCATACGCAGAACCAAAAATTCCAAGGAGGTGTTGGGGACCTCAGAAACCCAGATAAACGACCATAACAAAAATCCTCTTAGACCCGAAAGGAAAAAGCAACTAGAACAGAGATTAGAATGGGCAAGCCCTAACCAGACATATGCACCAGACCAAAAAACACCTGCTTTAGCTTCAAATGCCCCACCTGAATACAACCCGACAAAAAGAAACATGCTAACCCAGGTAGACCAGAGAAAAACAAAGGCATCCTTGTGCACCCGAGGGCCCAGACGGAGGGTCCCATGCTAGTCATTTCTTATTGTCATCCTTCTTCCTTGAAGTGGATCCTGTAGCACTCTGAGTGTAGCGGGACAAAATCTTGGAAGCTTCCTCTAGAGACTTGATGGCTGCGTTTATGGTCGTGACCACAAGCTCCAACAACATTTGGGAGCAAGGGTCATCTTTGTCACTCCCAAAATCAGAAATGACATGAGTTGAGGAAGATGAGTGCTCCACCTTTGGCTTCTTGAGCCTAGCAGAGGATCTGGGCACCGGAGGAGTGTTCGAAGCAGTCGCATGCTTCCTTTGATCACTTCGCCTAGCACTTCTGAGGGGAGAGGGCTTTGAACGACCCCCAACTAAACCAGGGCCAATAGGGGAGTCATCAAGAATGGGGCCTCGACTGGGAGAAGGGGGGTTCATCGGGGGGATTGACAGACATGGGCTTAACATTGTGGATAGGGGGCTGAGTGGCTAGGGCATGCTTGAAAATGATAGGCAGGAGGCCTTGGTGAAGAGGCTTGCCATTGGACTTCTGACATTTCTTGAGGGTTAGAGTGAGGGAGTAAAGGAGATAGTCGGGGACACAAACAACCTTGCCATCCCGAAGGTGATTGACAAAGGTGAGGTGGAAGCTCCTCAAGGGCTTCTCAGGGTCATCACAGGTTACATACTGCATGATGGGGACTATCATGATGTTCCAGGGAGCCGGGAGGGAAGAGCAATGGAGGGTAGACTTATCCCAACCTAGGCTTTTACCTTTGTCGAGGAATTGATCAGTTTCTTCCTCCTAGTTGTGCTTGTCGTGGTGAATGAAGCGGCCTGTTAGCGGGAGACCAGTGATCTCTGCTAACATCTCGATAGTCACTTTGAAGTGAACACCCTGAATTGTAACCTCACCCTGGTTCCAAGAAGCGATGAAGTCTTTGGTGATCTGGTCCTCGGCCCCTGAAAACTTTTGCAGGAAGGGGGTAAAACCTTTGGCATCCACGAAAATCTGGGCACTAAGATTCAGGTTAAGCTGAGCTGGTTCGATGTAAGCCATGCTTTTAGCTAGGGGTCGGGGACTAAGGCAAAGAAGTAAGAGAGGGTGGAAGCAGAGGCCAGATTTCAGTGAAACCAAACCAGGGTTGACAACAGAGGGGGCGCGAGCTAAGGGGGTAGAGCCTTTGCAGATTAAAAAGGAATGGAGTGAATGAAAAAGGCCAAAAATGATGAAATCAAGCTGAGAAAAATTGCATTGGAACAAGGTATGGGTTGGGGCTCGAGATTGCTCGGGAAGGAACAAGACATCGCCCCAATGCTTGAAAAGATCATCACCAAAACGCCTAAGATTTGCATGATTGGAACACGAGCGAAAAGTCTGGGATGAGGCCAAAAACCATTGCATGGAAGATTGAGGGGTGTTGGGAAGTGCAATCGATAACTTGGGATGGTAGATAATGGTAGATATTCTTGACATGATTAGCGGGATGAAGATAGATATGCCTTCCTAGATTTTTATGCTTGGCCACATAGCAAAAAGCGAAGTGATGTCGGGCTCTAATTACGTGGAGCAAGGTAGCTTTGTTGGAGTGCATGCCATTGGCCTTGTGGTCAAGACACCACAATAATTCAAACATGTGGTGAGGGATAGGAGCTTCCCATGTCTTGCCACCTGTGAGCTCAAACCTGATGAAAGTGTAATTTTACATTGTCCTGGTCCACTCATGATAGTTACCCACATTTAGGGAGGAAAATCTGAGAACTCTAGCATTGGTAAGGAGAGGCCCTATGATGAGCTTAGCTTCAAACTTCCTTTCATTGGGACTTGCCACTCTGAATATTAGGCTTTTCACGGATTGCAACATTAGTGATGTCCTGGGGGAAGTTATCTCTCCACACTTTGAAGCTATTGGAGGAAGTTGCCAAGTTGGCCATAAGATCAACAACATGATTGGCTTCCCTGTAGTTGTGGTGGATGGTCATCTATGGGTGATTCTGAAGAATATTTTTGGATTCTTGGATGGTGTTGAAGACTTTCCAAGATGGAATCTTATCATTCTTCATATAGCTGATTATATTCAAAGAGTCACCCTCTATGATTGCTTCCCTAGGGATCCTCTTTGAGTAGAACAAGCCCTCTCCATAGAGCCTTGGCTTCCACAAAGTTGTTGGTTTGAGGCCCAAGGTACTCAACAAACGCGAGGATCAGGTTGCCTTTATGATCTCTAATGACCCCTCCTACCCCTAGCAGCACCAGGGTTTCCTTTGGAAGCCCCATCAAAATTAAGCTTGATCCAGCCCTCCAAGGGGGCTTCCATTTAATATTAGCTCTAGGATTGGGCCTTGGATGAACTCTAGGATCCTCCTCGAGGATGGAAAGATATTTGAAGAGGGAGCATTCAAGAGCCAGGGTTGGGGCCAAGGAGCAAGGGATAAGCCGAATATTTTTGATAGCATAGGCAATAGATTTGGAAGCCACAGATAGGGGATCCCTGGATGAGGCAGAAAAGGCCTTGTTGTTGCACTCTAGCCAGATTTACCAAATGAAGTGATGGAGGCAGAAGGACCAGAGGGAGCGGAGCCTAGGATTGCTAAAGGGATTTGGCCACTGGGAGAAGAGGTCAATGATTGATTTGGGTCGAACCCACTGGATGTGGAAGGAATTGAGTAGGTGGCCAAGGACAGTGGAGGAGAAAGCGTAGTTGATGAAGATGTGGTTCGAAGATTCCAGATTAGAGAGGCACAGGTAGCAGTGGTTGGGGATCATGAACCCTCTTTTGGCCAAATTTTTGATAGTGAGGATCTTATTTTGGATAGCAATCCAAGAGAAGAAGCTTATTTTAGGTATGAGTTTCTTCTTCCAAACCAGGTTGAAAGGAATAGTTGGAGCCTAGGCATTCTCTTGGAGGATGTAGGCTGACTTTACAGAGAAGGACCCTTCATCAGTTCCTCCCCATATGGGCCTATCTTCAACTTCTCCAGTGGGAATGGTGATTGTATTGAGAAGACTGGATAGGGCAGCAACTTGATTGGGGAAGTTGGCAACATCAATGGTTTTCCATCCAGGGTCTCCATTGTGGTTGTTGATGAAGTCAGCAACCTTGCTCCCTAGGAGGGTATTAGTGGAAGGCTTGAGGACCGCTAGGGCTCTGTTTTCACTCAGAGGTTCATCTTGAAGCCACCTATCATGCCAGAAGTCGATGTTGTTCCCATTGCCAAGAATCCATCTACTACCTTTTTGGATGAGGTTTCTGGTCTGAGTGATGGATTTCCAGAAAGCCGATCCATTTTGGGGCCCCTGATCATTCAAGAACTGGTGGTTCTGCATATACCTCTTCTTGACTATCTCGACCCATTTCGCATTGTTGTTGGTGTAGATCTTCCATGCATGCTTGGCTAGGAGAGCAAGATTCATTTTGGTGACTTTCCTGAGCCCAATGCCCCCTTGGTTTCTACTGCAATAGACCAAATTCCAAGCCACTAGGGGAATTCTCTTCCTATCTTCGCTCCTAGACCAGAGGAATATTTTTTGGATTTGCTCGATCTTAGAGCTCACTGAGGTTGGGACCCTGAAGACAGATAGGAAGTAAACTGGGATGCTCTGGAAGAAAGGGTAGCTTTGGCTGCTTGGGAGAGAAGGTGACCTTTCCAGGAGGCCAACTTTTTTTGAATTCTTTCAATGATGTTGTTCCACATTGAAGTCATGGGGTTGCCTGAGAACAGGGGGAGCCCAAGGTAAGTGGTGGGGAGAGCCTCCGAGGAGCATCCAAGGATCCATGCTATTTTGATTTATCGGATGAGGGGTGTGTTGATGAAGAAGATTTTGCTTTTGAGGAGGTTGATCTTCTGTCCTGCAACACTCTCATACAAGTGGAGGATATGTTTAATGGCCTTGGCTTGAGAAACTGAGGTGGAAGTGGACAGGATAGTATCATCAACAAACTGTTGGTGGGTAACAGGGTTAAGACCAGTGGCAGTTTTGATCCTGGAAATTAGACCTCTCCTGCTAGCACTTGCAATGGATCTCCCTAACGCTTCAGCCAGGATGATGAACAGGATTGGGGAGAGGGGATCTCCTTGCCTCAGTCCTCTAGAGCTAGGGAAGAAACCAATAGGGGACCCATTGACTAAGATAGAGAACCAAGGAGAGGAGATGCAGCCTTTTATGAGGTCAACCCAAGTCGGGTGGAAGCCAAATTTGAGGAGGACATCAATAAGAAAGTCCCAACTGACTCTATCAAAGGCCTTATTCATGTCCAGCTTCAGGAGGAAGGTTGGTTTCTTGGCCAGGGTGGCAGAGTGCAGGGCCTCATGAATGGTGATCACTCCATCAGTTATGGTCCTCCCTTTAACAGAGCTGCCCTAGCAAGGATCAATGATAAGGGGGAGGATCTCCTTAAGCCTGTTAGCCAATGCTTTGGTTAGGATCTTGTAGAGAACATTGCAGAGGTTGATGGGATGAAAGTCAGACAAAGCTTTGTAGGATGAAACTTTGGGAACCAAGGCGATGAAGGTGGAATTGATCCCTCGAGGGATGGCCTTGGAGGATTGGAGGTCTCTAACTATTGCACAAACTTCAGGGCCAATCAGATCCCAGAACGCTTGGAAGAAGCGAGGGGAAAAGCCATCCAGTCTGGGAGCCTTGTCAGGTTGCATAGAGAACAATGCTCCTTTGATCTCTTCATGGGTGAGAGGGCTAATGAGCATTGCATTGGTGGATGAGGAGATGGAATGGGGGATATTTCCCAAGAGGGCTTCTTTGGCCTAGGGGGAAGTAGGAGAGGAGGTGCCCAGAAGGGACTAGAAGAAATTAATAGATTCATTCCTAATTTCAGAGATTTCCCTTGTGAGCCTTCCATCACTATAGGTGAGCTCTGATATTTTGTTGGAGCTTCTATTTCTCAAGGTTGATGCATGGAAGAATTTGGTATTCGAGTCACCATCCTAGAGCCAAAGGGCCCTCGATTTCTATCTCCAGTACATTTCTTCCTTGGCCAGGATGTTGTGAAACTCAGCTAGGAGCTTGCCCTCTTCGGCTCTGATGTTGTTGTCCTGGTTACCTGCTTGGATTTGTTGCTCTATGATTTCCAGTTTCTCTTTGACTATCTGCTTGCTTTCAAAGATGTTTCCAAAGATTTCTCTATTCCAGGTCCTGAGATTTTCTTTAATGAATCTGATTTTTTGATAGATTTGGGCAGAGGGGGACCCTTTGAAGGACTGCTGCCACCACTGAGAGATTTGGTTCCTGAAATCTGGGTGATGGAACCACATCACCTCGAAGCGAAAGGGGATCTTGAAAGAAGGAGATTTGATGGCTTCAAGCAGAAGGGGACTATGGTCAGAGCCAATTTTAGGGAGGGATTTGAGGGTGGCATCTCCAAAAATGGGAATAGCCTCTCTTGAGAGAAGGAACCTATCCAATTTAACCTGGATGAGACTATTTCCAGCCCTTCTATTGCTCCAGGTGAACTTTGCTCCTTTCAGTTGGACATCCATGAGTTCGTTTGCATCTATGAACTCCCCAAATTCCTCCATGCTTTTGGTGAGTGAAATGTTGCCTCATTTTTTATCAGAAGGGAAGAGAGGGCTATTGAAATCTCCTGCGAGGATCCAAGGGATGGTATTGAAAGAGTTTCTCATTTGACTTATAGAGTTCCACAACAAGGCTCTTTCAAGGGGGTTATTAGGAGCATAGACATTGGTAAGGATCCAGGTGTTGTTACTGTTTTTGCAGTGAAAAAGCATGTTTATGATGCTGTATGAGGAGGAAATCATTCTTCCTTCAACTCTAGTCGGATTCCACATGCACATCAGCCCTCTAGAAGTTCCTTGGGTAGGAGTGAAGACAAATTCACTTTTATTCCATATTGCTTTGGCAACTTTAGGGGAAGAGATCTCATCTACTTTTGTTTCTTGCATGATGAAAATTGTAGGGTTGTACTCCTTTCTTAGATTTGCAGCCAGACGTTGCTTGGGGGCTCCATTAAGGCCTCTCACATTCCAAGTGAGAATCTTCATTTAAAACTTTTTGAGGGATTTTTTGCCTCCCTTTGACTGTTGTGGGGGAGGTTTGGATCTTTTGGGTTCATCTCTTATCAGGTTCAGAGAGTCAGAAAGCAAGGTGGCTTGGAAGTCATTTGCTATATCCTCTTCAATCTCTTTTCTTCTTTGCTCAGCAGCGGACGACCTTCCTCTCTTTTTATCACTTCCATAGTCAATGAGGGATTTTTTGCTCTGAGTCTGCTTGGGACTGAAGTTCTCCAGGATGGACTGGGATGGGACAGGGCTTCCTTCATCTTCATCTTCAGAATGGATGGATATTGGTCCAAAAGGTTCAAGAGGGGGTGGGAGGGACCAGATTTTGATGGAGATTCGATGGATTCATTCTCGATCGGATCAGCTTGGGGAGGAGCAGACTGGATTAGGGGTGGGGGATCAGCCACTGGGAAGCCCATTTTACCCTCAAAGAAAATAGGATTAGTTTCAAGCGAAAGACATACCTGGTCTTGCTCTAGGGTCGAAGGAGAATCAACAATTTTTTTCCCTTTGTCATCAGAGGAACCGTCCCTCCTTTGATAGTTTGTGACCTGGTTTGCATGCGAAGATGAGCTGTTATTTTTGGGAAAAGTTTGGATATTCTTGAGATGATGGTTCCTTGATGGTTGGGAAGGAAACCGATTCTGGGATCTGGTGGGGGGAGGCCTCGATATGAACTTGTCAGAATCCTCAGGTTCCTTTGAAGGTTTAGCCTTGAGAAGGGAGCACTGGTTCCTGAGGTGGCCTTGCGTGTGACAATGGACGCAAAACGCTGGCTTGTTTTCATATTCTAGAGGTTGATGCCATCTGAAGGATCCCGAGATTAGGTTAACGAACGTGGGTAGCTCAGAATCGAGATTGGCGTTCACACAAATGCGAGCATGGACCATTCTTGAACGTGCTTTGGTTGTAGAATCGATTGCCACCAGGTCTCCAATGGTCTTGGCAATGGCTCCCAGGATGTCCTCGTGCCACAGGTGGAAAGGTAGATCTGGGATGCGGACCCAAATGGGTGTGAAGTTAATGCTCTGGGTGTTGGGGTTGAAATCCGTAGCCCACCTTCTGAGGAACAAGCTCCTTCTGCCCAGGAACCATGGTCCCCCTGTTAGGATTTGACTTGCATCATCATGGTTGCATAGCCTTATGGCAAAAAACCCTCTGGAAAGGGCTACAATATCCATGCTTCCTGAGGTTTTCCATTTGGAGAAGGCCCAATGCCTTATTGTCTCCATATCCGGCCGTCCCCCAACGAACTTACCGATTAGGGAGTATGATTCCATTGAAACGTAGCTGGAGAAAACCTCCTCTGGGATGACGATATCCGCTCCGATAGGGGTTAGGTGGTTATCTGAGGTTTTTGAAATGTTTAGGCCATTGGAGATGACCTGGGCGTACGAAGGCCCACTAGGGCTTCCAGGAGCTGGGCTCTTATTGGGGATGGGGCCCTCGATAGGCCTTTTTTGGGAGGTTCCTTATCCCGAGGGCCCTCGGGGGCTTCCCTGGAAAACCCGCTCCACCAACAGATGTGGCTTCCTTACCTGGTCCAGATCCTTCATCCGTCACTCCAGAGGGTCGGTTCCCGCCATCGCCATCACTGGTTTTCACCTCTGCCATCCGCTCTCTAGATCCTCCACCTTCTTTTCAAAAATTTTGGTCAACCACTTACCTTACATTTCATAGACACCATCCGACAAATCCTTATATGTAGGGATTTTATTATTATGTTTTTTTTTTAAGTGAAAAACCCCTTGCGAGGCCACCTTGGTCTAAGAGACCATGATCAGGGGGTTCTACATCGTTAAAGTCACATGGGAGTCACGCCCGACCCTGTTTGCACCAACATTATCAATTGGATTTTGGGTACCCAATTCAACTTTTTGGTAGGGTGGAGATTCGAACCTAGACCTCCCTTGGAGGATTTCTCTCTCCTCTCCAACTCACCTACAACACCTGGGTGGTTTTTATTCTTATGTTATTTGCACTAAAATCTACTATAATAACAGAGGAAAACCTAAAGCCAAAATCTAAGTCTAAAGTTTGAGAGCAAAAATAATAGTAAATAAATAATTCATGTTTTTTTAATTGATTAAAAGGGATTGAAATCATTTTATTCATATTATATTATTAGATATAATGGTATTACAATAAATCTTGGATATTAATTATATATAGTTTGATAAAATTTAAACCTTAATTTACTCTTTAAATATTGTGAGATCTACTCCATTGAGCCAATACCAGTTAATAATTTATATTTTTAATTTAATAAAAAAAAATTAATTACTAAAACACGAACAATAAATCCAGACAAAAATTCTATGTGTTTTTAAATTAAATAAATAGTTCTTTACCAAATAAATTATTATAAAGTAAATCCTCAAAACTCTATTTAATTATGGAGCTAATTTAATTAAGCAGGGTTTGTTTTGGATTTCCAATCGGGGATCAGATGCTCTTTTCTAGGAGGATTCTTGGGATGGCCACCCTCTTATATTGACTCAATATCCTAGGTTATGTTCCCTAAGTGTTTGTTTCTTGGAAGCAGGTTGGTCTTGTGTGGAGGACTATAATAAAATCCAGTCATTTGGAAATATAAAGATGTACAGGTGGAAATATCCGTAGGAATGGCCCCAGGGAGATTGGCCGAGGACAAAGATGTGCTTGCTCTTATTCTTGCAGGGAGGCCATGTTCTTCGTTGAGGGGTAAAGATATTCTGGCTTAGAACCCTAATCCCAAGGGAACCTACTTTGTAGCCTATGGTTATCAGGTTCTTGATAAGAAAAAGTTCAGGAGTCTCCTTGTCACATGGTGGAAAAAGGTGTGAAACAGATTTTCTTGGTCGATATGTAACTTCTCTCTCTGATTGGTAGCTCGTAATAAATGTCTCACTTGGGATAACATGAGGAAGAGGGGATTTCATGGTCCCTCTTTTTGTGTCCTTTGTGGTAAGAATGAGGATGACTCTTCTCATTTATTTTTTCAATGCTCCCTTGCCATAGACATTTGGCACCATTGGTGGAGTGCCTGGAACCATCATTGTTTTCATGTGCTTTCCCTAGTGGAGTTTTGGAGTAGTCTGGGTAGACCTTTGGCTAAGGCCCCCTTCGTCTGGGTGGCTTGTAATTTGGGCCCTTCTTGCATCATCTGGAAGATTTGGCTCGAACAAAACCATTGCATATTTCAGGGTAGTCATTTGGTTTTTCAATAGATCTAGCAAAGGATCCTCTGTATGGTTTAGGAAACTATCCATAGCAAATGTGATGTGGGCCCTCTTTTAGACTTTATGGAGGATAAGGTACGACATGCTCTTGGTCTCTTTGGGGTTGGTGCAAACTATTCTAGCCCTAGCAGGGTTCCTCAGCTCAGCAAGAAGGTTAGGAGAGATGGTAGGTGGAGGCTGCCCCTTAGAGGAGTTTTAAAAATTAATACTAATGGGTTGTCTATGGGTAATCCCAAACATGCTAGAATTGGTGGTGTTGGGAGAGATTTTGCTGGTGTGGTCAGTTTTTCCTTTTCCATTTATAAAGGTGTTCACTCCAATAATTTAATGGAAGCTCTTGCGATTCTCAAGGCCTTGCAAAGAGGGTTTTCTCTTGGCTGGCGCAAGATTATCAATGAGTCCGACTCTCAAATTTTGGTTAATATTTTAAACAACAAAAGGGTGGAGGATTTTAATTTGCAGTTGGCCTCTATGGTTGTTCATATTCTCAGAATGAGTGAAGAGTTCGAATTTATATCCTTTGTGCACATTCCAAGGGAATGGAATGGGATTGCTGATTACCTGGCCAAAAGGACTTTTGAGTTGTTGGATCCTTGGATTATCGATAACTAGGAAAGTCTCCCATTTGGGGACTCTCAACGCCTCTGGGAGTTGATCCACAAGGATGTTCAGATTGAATGTGGTTTGTTCTTGTTGTCTTCTTCGAGTTTCGACTTTGACTAGTGATTTTAACATGTTTTGTAGTCTTGGTTAAAAGCTCTATTATACTCTATAATCCAAAAATTTTATCAATAAATTTTGACCCCCTTTATTAAAAAAAAAAGTTAAACTTCTAGCATGAATTTTTTTAAAATGTGCTTTCATATCAATAGTTTTTTTTCAACAAAACAACTTTTTAATTTTCTTAGTCAATACTTAAATCTTTCGACCATACCAATTTTTTATATAAAGCATTTAGCACATCAACTATAAAACTTATATATTTTTTAATTTAAAATAATAAAAAATAAAAATGACATATTTTCAATATAATCATCATGCAAATTTAGGCTGCTGCGACATAGCTTTCGGCTAAGTTTATATATTCCACATAAAAATATATAAACTTATATGATAGCTATGACATAACCCTCTAAATTTAATTATATCTAAAATATTTTATTTTTATTTTTTATTATTTTAAATTAAATATTTAAATTTAAATTTTGAATAGTTTAATGATAAAAATATTAAAATTTTGAATAAAGATTTAAAATTAGAAATAAAATAAAATAAATATTTTATAACCTATAATCTTAAAATTAATAAAAAATACTTTACTTGTATTTATTATTAATATTATAAACAAACTCGTATATATATTTGAAGATATATGGGTTTGATTAGAGTGGATCTCTACTATTTTATTTATTATATGTATCAAAGTTTATTTATTTGTGCATCGTATAAGCATTAATGAATGCGTACTAAAATATATAAATTTATATTTTTTTGTTGGTGAATAAGGGGTTGTACTTGGGTCCCCACCCTTGAAAAATCACAACTCTTTTCATTAGAGCATGATAGTTTACAAAACGATTCAATTCTCATCTCAATTGAGTTGCTACAGCTAGAAAACTACATAATTTTACATAAAATGTATGAATTCTTGATTTTTTTCTAAAACTTTTCAATTTTCTGTGAGTACAAATATTCTAGAGTTCAACATTCTTCTTGACATTTTCCTACAACAACCTTCACAATACCAAAACTTCACCTCTACTATCTATGCATTGCATATTAGTAGAGTAATATTTCCAAAGATTACACTATCATAGCCCTTTTTACCAGATTTGGATTGTTAGTTTCTTTCCTGAAGCACAAGTGCAACCACAAAAATTGTAATAAATAGTATATATGAAAGCATGTTAATGTTATAAAATAAAGTAGATATTACCAATGGAAAAAAATTAAAGTAAATCTTAATCATTATTTGATTCAGGAAATCAAAATTTTCTTGTCAGCTTCAACTAAACTTACTACTTCCTCTAACCAAGGAAAAAAGAATTTAACTTCATGATCCTCAATTAAAATACCTCTATTGGCTAGCCTATTACATTTTTTCCTTCCCTCAATGTATGTGTAAACCTAATTTCTTCAAACTCTATTGCAAGGTCTTGAATTTCCACAATTATCTCTTGTATGTTCCATGGAACCTTTGCTTTCCTCAAAATTGCATCTATAACAGTGGATCACCTTCCATCCATACTTTGTTCCATTTCAATTGTTTACATATTTTTAACCCTTCCAAAGCCGCCCCAGCTTCAACTTCATTATTTGTCTTAAATTGACTATTGAAAGCATAATGAGATAAAATCTCTCCTCTATTATTTCTAATTATTCCTTCTCGTCCTACTGGTCTTGGATTTCCTTTAGATGCTCCATCAATATTCAATTTGACCAACTCCACATCTAGTGGTTTCCACCTTATATTATTTACCTTCTTTTTGTTTATCCTATCACCAACATCATAATTCCATTTGATGACTTGAATCCATCTATCAAGGCTCTATGCTTCCAAATTAGGGATTGGGTGAGTTAATAGGGTTGGTTTAGACTCCTCTATGGCTAAACAAATATTCATTTTCATTACCTCTAAACTACTTTCTTTCCTTTAAATATTCTTCTATTCCTTTCCAGCCAAACAGATCCAAAGTATTATATCTTTTGATATATCCCGCATTGTCCGTAAAGTGTCACTTTTAAAATCGCTCTACCATTGCTTTAACCATTCTTCAATTCTCGCCATTCATCACCATGCATTTACCAAACACATTAAGAATCCATTGCCATATTTTTTAGACTATTGAGCAATGTCCCAAGATATGGTCTATACTCTCTTCCATTTTATAAAGAAAACATTTTGAGGGGCCATGAAACCCTTTTTCATAAGGTTATTCCAGGATAAAATTCTTCTATGACTATCATAACTCGCCTTGGTAGGACTTTTTGCATAATAGAGTATGTATTGATGAATGACTACTTCATGCCTAGCTCTGATGCATTTAGATGGTTATGTAATGATTATATTGATTTATCCTTGAGGAATATGGTACTTTTAATGTATTGTCGATGTGCAAGACAAGGTATATTCATGGGTGGGAGAGGTGGATTCGACCATCGAAACGAGGTACTTGAAAAGAGAAATGATGAATAAGGCGGATCGGGTAACATGAATGACTACCCTCATATAGATTGCATACTTTCTTGCTTTTGTGGTGATCATCAACAATTTAGGCATCTAGATCCAAAGTTGGTAACCTAGAAGTTATCGTAAGTCCTCGGTTAGGATAGGTGATTTGGGTTTATGATAAATCACCCACCTTGTTTTGATGCACTTGATTGTTCAATTTTGTTTACATGTGTGTTGTGTGTAAGAGGATTGGGTAAAGAATCCCCTTTGAAAAAGACTAATGGATATAGAGGTTCCATTAATCCCAAATTCCCATACTAATGTTTAATATTAGTATAGGTATTTTATTTGAATAAGGAATGATCAATGACCTTTATGGTTTGAATTAAATTGAATTCAATATTATAAATACTAATCCTTTAAAGTTCTATTTCAATTATCTCTTTTACCATTTAATTAGATAAAGAAGTTGATAACTTTATCTTTTATAAAATAGATAAAGAAAAAAATAGTTTTATTTATTTTAAAATAAATAAAGGAATGAATAAATCTATCTTTACATATTAAAAAAAGTAAATGTTTTCTTTTTATTCAAAATGAGATATTTTAAAAAAGGGGATAATCATATTTAAATTTAATATCTCGCCCTTGCCGCCTGAGGTAAGCATGAAGTTACTTTTGGTTAATGGTATTTATGCCAAAAGGAAGACTTTGGGGTGGGGGTAGATAGATTTCCCCTTGTTAAGAAGGCCGAAGGAAGGGAGGTTAGAGGATTATTTTGGGAGGTGATTGCAAGAGAACAAGGTAAGGGAGCTGAGAGAAAGCAAGGAATCAAATTTGAAGGGAAGGACTTGTAAAGGAAGAATATGTTATCTTCTTTGGTTATCAGTATAAACCAAGTATGTTGCTAAAGCTTTTGAACATAATGTGTTTGAATCTCCCATTATAACATTAAGAATATCCTTTTAAAGGGAGGGACATGAGCATGTTATTAAACATACCCGTGTTGAAGTAGGAAGATACCCTATTGGAAATACCCCATGTTAATGAAGGCCTATGTTAAATATTTCAACATTTGTCTTGATCATGCTTGAATTGTTGGTTGTTCTTAGAACTAATGGATCAATTATTCGTAGTAACTATTTACTTCTATGGAGAAATTTATTAAAGTTGTGCCTCGATCTTCTTCTCTAGTAGTTGAATTCATGTTTTGTTTTTAGATTTTTTTAGAGATAGTTCGAACCCATGTTGGTTGAACCAAATCCCCTTGAATAGAATTAGGCACCTTGTGTTGAATCATCCCTTATGTAAATCTAATGTAAGTGTGTTGCGATGGATGAAAGCATCTGTGTTAAAACTTGCTTTTGATTTACATCTTGCTTCGAGTAGAGACCTTGTGTTGGTCTTCAGTTACCCAATGCGTGACATATAGGGATAACCTTGTTTCATATCAATGTATAGTATTTGTATTACCTGAATATTGGTTGACCTGTGCTCACTATCATTTACGTGTTCATCACAACCCTTTTGTATAGAGAAAGGAGCATATCAAACAATAAATCTTATGTTTGAAACCCTAGAGCTCCAATTAGATTTCCTAATTTTCTCCCTTTGTCTGTCACTTGTGTCTACCTATTGTGGTGCTCACGGTTTGAAACACAAACCCTTCACTGTGTTATTTAAGCATGCAAAGTAAAATAATTAAAAGAACCCTAGAGGTTAACATTTTTTTGATGTGTTGACATGTGGCATCAGGAACTACCTACGGGTTTGATTATGTAGTGGTTGTTTTTCTTTTATGGTAAAATTTAGTCCCACATGGGACATTTTGTGTGCTTGGCCTAGTTCATAAGGATTGAACCCTGCTAGGCTTGTTAGCCATACGCACTTGGCATTGGGGTAGCTCCTACGTGGGGTCGATTATTGACCAAGGGTTACCCCTGATAGTGGTTCGTGGGCCTTTGTCTATTTGTTTTTTTCCTGCGAAAGGGTTGACTATGGTTATCACCTGTTGATCCTATAGTTGTCTCCTGTTGATCTGATTGACCGCCCTTTAGATAGATGGATACCTATATTATCTAAATTGAAAGGAGAAAGTTTTAATTTAGTCGATGAAAATAATGAAGTTTAAAAATTTAAATTAAAAAGAGAAAATTATTTTGGTATAAGTATTTAATTAAATAAGGGTATGGGCTCTTAGTTGATTAAAGAAAATAATTTTGTATAAGTATTTAATTAATTAAGGATATGGGCTCGTAGTTGATTAAAGAATGAATTTTTTTATAATATTTTAATTAATTAAAGGTATGGGCTCTTAATTGATTAAAGAGATGAAATTATAAATATTTAATTAATTAAAGGTATGGGCTCTTAATTGATTGAAGAAATTATATTGTATATATATTTAATTGGTTAACGACATGGTCTCTTAATTGATTAAGGAAATGGTTTTGTAAAGTATTTAATTAGTTAAGGGTATGGGCTCTTAATTGATTATAGAAAATGTTTTGTATGTTAAATACATGGTCCTTTTATTGATTAAAGGAAGGTTTCTTGAATTACCCCATGTTTGATAAATGATAAATGACTTTCATTCTTAAAAGATAAATGACTTTCCTTCGATGATTGAGTGAATGATTTATGCATAAATGCATTGAGTAGTTTGTATAGTTGCAATTTGGTATCAAAATTATAAATGGATATGTTTCATAAATCATTTAGCAAATGCATTTAGTTTCATACTTTCATAAGATCTATGAGTTATCCATATCCTTTACCATCATCAATTGAACGATGGAAAAGCAAGAAGGACCAAGGAGGACACTTAGATCCGAAACATTGACCTTTGATATATGTTGTAGTGAAGACTTGTTATGAAAACATATTATGGAGTAGACTCTAGTTGAGCAATCTCCTAGTTGGATAATGATGTAATACTTTATTCTTTTAAAGTGTGTGAGTATTTTTACCATACTTGGGTTACGTAATGATTTAATATATGAATGAAATATGTATCTCTTGTTATTTATAAATAATATCTGATGTCGTAGTTTCATGAACTATCATGTTTTGTTAATTATTTATATAGATAATGATATCTTATCTAAGTACCTTCTTTGATGTTATCATAAATGTTATCCAATGCTTAATAAAGTAGATAGACTTAATCATATCCTTCTAAGAAAAGAAGATTAGAAGATCTTAATGATTTAATGTAGTTAGATGGTTAGAATTGATATCTAAAGATGATTATGCTATGTTTAGAAGTAGAAATAAATAGACCTAAGGGACTATGGGGTCCCTTAGGGAGAAAATTTTAATAAAATTTTTATCCAGAGAACCTTCTTAAAGGTAAGCATCGATTAGACAAAAAGAGCTTGGTTACCACTAGGTATGATGAGAGAAATAAGTTAGCTCATTGTGAGGATGAGACTAACTTATTTGCATTACGCTTAGTGCACATGCATAGATGGAATTATGTATGGTGTAGTGATGGGTGTATCCTTTTGACAGATTAAAAGGGATAAGTTAACTCATTCATAGGGATGAGATAAATAGCTTATTTATAATATGCTTAGTATGTCTACACAAATAGACCTATGTATGGTATAGGGATGGGTGTATCCCTTAATAGATTAAGGAAGGAAATTAGTTAGCTCATTGTGGAGATGGGACAAATAATTTGAAACATTATATTAGACCTTAGACAACCTTTTAGAATAGCATACGCTAGGTAGGGATATATAAATCCCTATCAAGTTCTTGCTAAAAAAAATAGCCTTAGTTTTTTAGTTAGATTTTGGGTCATTACAATGACCTACCAACCAAAAAAACATTTTGACTTTAGGAATGCTCTGTCTATCCCAAATATATCTCCATATTATTGTAATTTTTCCTATTTTTATGGTGCTTTATATGATATCCACTTCTTGTTGTGTATTCTCCTAAGCTATCTAACTCCTAAATCAACTTATCCTTGGCTCCCCTTGGAATAGTCATTGTTGTAATATTTCTACTCAACTTCCTCCTAACATCAATGCCTTGTATAGTTGTAAAAAATTATTCTTTCCATGTGTATCTTCCTTCCTGATCCTTGCCTATCACCATATTTTTCTTGAAGTATCTGGTTTCACAATTGGATCTAGATTGACTGGTTTTTTTATCACACCAAGTATCCATCCAAATCTAATTTTTTCTCCAGCTCCCACCACCCATCTTAAACCTTTAATCACTATATCAATTGATTTTTTTTACTTTTCCATAGTGTAGAACCATTTGGTAGAGAGAATGCAATAAAAATTAAGCTTGGATCATTGGGTTCAACATACTTAGAATAATTCTTGCCCATTGTCTTTGGCTCTCTTTGTACAATCTCCAAATTAATTTTCCCTTAAGAGCTAAGTTTGCATTCATAAGAACTCTTTTACCAGGACCTCCCATAGTTTTATCATCACACATCTTGCTCCATTTCACCAAAGGAAAATTCCTTTTGTCATGTAATCTTGATCGCAAAAAAACCGCATAATATAGATTAAAAAAAATTTCTATTGATTTTGGCATAGTATACAAGGACATATAATATGTTGGAATGGCCTCGTAAGATTGATTTAATTAGTTGCACTCTTCTTGCTAACGATAACCATCTACCTTTCCATGCTCGTAGTTTATTCTATTTTTTTTTCAATTGGTTATATGGGATTGAAACAGGCCCCACTCACATTACATCATCACCACATAGTGGTATTACAACAAAGCTTGGATATTATCCATGTATCATTGGGTAAGGTTTGAACCTTCATCTCCTCTTTAAATATTGAGAACTCTAATCAATTGATTTAATGCCACTTGATTTGTATATTCTAAACTTTACTGATAACTAGATTCTATAGTTCTATCCTCATTCTCCCCTCAAATAAGGGCATCCCTAGATAAGTTGCTACTAAATTTACCTCTTCCATTTGAATTAACCTGCATATCCCTAATTTGATTTTAGTTGGAGTGTTTAGGAAGTAAATTTTGGATTTTGGCCTATTAACTTTTTACCCTAATGCTCTTTTGTATTCCTTTAAGAAATTATTCAAAGCTTTGGTCTCATTTATCCTTGCCCTATCAAAATGTTTGTATCATCTACAAACTATAGATGGATGATGTTGTCGATGTTATTACTAGCCTTATCTTTGTAATCCTTCTTCAAGTTCCTACCCAAAACCTTTGCCATAATAGTAAACAAATATGGTGATAAAGGATCTCCTTGTCTAAGGTCTCTCTTGGCTTTAAATAATTTTGTTACTAACCCATTAACCAACATTGAATATGAAACTGTAGAGACACAATATTTAATCCATCTGACCCATTTCTTTCCAAATCCAAACTTTTATAATATTGCAAAAAGAAAATTCCATTTAATCCTATCATAGGCCTTACTCATATCAAATTTTAAGATCATTGCTTTCTCTTTTCTTGAATTTTTTGAATGCATAACTTCATGAGCGACTATGATCTCGTCTAGAATATATCTTTCTTTCATAAATCCTCCTTGCTCTTCTGAAATAATTTTGTCTAGTAATGGTCTTAACTGATTTTCCATCACTTTGGAAATAATCTTATATGCCATATTACATAGGCTTATGGGTTGAAATGAATCAAACAATTTTGCATCCTTCTTTTTTGAAATTAGGGTAAGATATGTTGTATTTATTTAAATGGTATGTATTGTTTTACCCTAGATTGTTCCACTACCACCAATAAAGAATCCTTCACTATATCCCAATTATATTGATAAAATATTGCAGAGAGTCCATCCGAACATGGGGATTTATCCTTATTAAAAGAGAAAAGAGCTAGATTGACTTCCAAAGTAATAGGCTCCATTAGTTTCCTATTGTCTTCATTTGTTATAATTGAAGAAATTTCTTGTAGAAGAATATTATTAAGAACTTCAAACTCCTTTGATCCTAGAATATTATGATAAAAAAAAATTTCCTCCTTTTTTATTTCACTCTAGTATTCATTCCAAACCCCTTCTACTAATTCTAGATGTTAATTTTTGTACTATTGGCATCCTATGAAAAAACTGTGTTTTTATCTCCTTTTAACCAAGTTTGTCTTGATTTTAATCTCCAAAATTTCTCTTCCTTACTCAAAATAATTTGATATTCACTAACTCCATTTCCTCCAAGCTTGGATTATTACGATCACCTTTTTGGAATTTTGAAAGTTTATCTTGTAGTTATTTATTTTAAAAAATATTTTTAAAAGTGTTCTTGTTCCATTCTTTTAATCTAGATATCATTGATTTAATTTATTTTGGAAGTGTATACAACCCACCGTTTCTTGAAGAACTTCACATTTTTTTTATAATATCAACAAATTGAGGATGGTCTTCCACATATGCTCATATTTAAGATATGATCTTTCTTTTCAATTCACTTACCACAATTTTAACTTTTATTGGTCAATGATCTAAACTAATCCTTGTCAAGGTATTAATTTTAGCACAAGTCCCCTCATCTCGCCAATGATTTGAGAGAATACATCTGTCTCATTTTTTTTGCAATTAGGTTCTGGCCTCTCCTGTTGTTGGTCCATGTATAGTTATCTTCTTCAAACTCAACCTACCATAGATTATTGTTTTGAATAAAAGCCAAGAAATATTTCATAGTTTGGGTTAGTTTCCTAATTCCACCAAATTTTTCATCTAGCTTGGTTATGGCATTAAAATCTCCTATGATCATGAATCGGGTTTATTAGTCTTTACTTCTCATAAAGGCTTAAATCTCACTCCAAACTTCTAATCTGCCTAACTGAGTTGTAGTTCCATAGACATTAATAAGGATGAAACGAATATATGCAAAGAAGTATGTGACTAAAAAGGCTATCCAATGCCTAGTTTTATGAATGGTTACATAGGAGATTCTTTTAGGATTTCAACAACTTAGAATTCTCCTACCACTTCTTCAGAATCTATATCATCCCATTCACATTTTATCCATACTACTTTCATAGTTTTAGAAACTTCTTTTGTCAATTTAGTTTCCTGGATATGAAGGATATCAGGCTTATTACTTAAACAGAGGTCCCTGATACACCTCTACTTTGAGGGGACATTAACACCCCTTGTATTCCATGAGATGGTAATCATGTCTCATAAGGGGCTATTGGCCTTACTTGCAAATTACCAATATCATTTTGTTGTTTGGTAAAGAGAAGTTCAACCAACTTAGTTTGTGTTCCTTTCTCTATGTTTGCTCTTGCTTACCTAGATCTCGCTTGATAATTTGATGATTTTCCTCTTTTTGCCTTGCATGTATCAAAAGTAGGGCTTATTATTCTATTCCTCAATATTCTCTTAGAACTTTGTTTTTCCTCAAATTTATCCTCTTCTAGCTCTTCTATGGAAGCTTTTGACTTGTCTTGCTCATTTTCTAGTATTTTCTTATTAATGGTAGACGTATTAACATCTAACACTACATTTTATTTAGAAAAGTTTTTCTCCTAAATGGTGCATGGTACTTTAATAGAGTCTTCAAAATCTAATTTGACACATTTCTTAGGTTCATTAAGAATGTTTGTCCCTAAATCAAAATTAAACTAAATAGACGGTTCCTTGTTAATATGTTGAACTTGTTGTATTGTGTCCTCTAAGATTTGATCTACTTTTTCTTCATAGGCTAAAGCCTCAAAAGAGTTGGTATTTCTTCCAATATCCTTCCTTACTGGTCTCCACTATTTATTTACTTTCATTTTTCTATTTCTATTTTTTGAAAGTTGAAAACCATCCTCATCCATATCCATTTGTAAGTTTCTCTTGCGGTTTTCTACATATGATTATGTTGGACTCTTCTTAGGGCATGATCTCTCAGTATGCTCTACCTCATGATATATTCTACATTTAAAAGAAATTTTTTCATAATCTATGGTTTGGGTCCACATCTTATCCCCATACTTAAGAATGATTTATTCTATTAAAGGTTTACTTATATCAATCATGACCAATATTCGAGTATAAATATCCAAGAATCCATCTTGTGTAGTTTCTAAAATATCAAGGAATTCTTCCAAAGTTTTCCTATTGCCTTGAAGGTCTATGTTTCCCAAAACTCAATGGGAAAACCATACATCCTAACCTATACTGGTACTAAGGATAGATTTACATTTTTAGGTGAAAAGCCTTCATATCAATGGATAAGGAAGAATCATGCTCTTCCTATAAACTAAGGACCCCCTTTTAAGATATTATCTCTTTCTTCCCTAGAACAAAAAATGGCTAGGAAGAAAACTTTGGAAAGAAATGATAAAATCACTCCTAGAGACTTCCAAATTCTATCAATCCATTTTCTCAAGGTTGAAGTCCTTGGCCAATACCCATTAAATTTACCAAAAACCACCCTATCTTTGAGCAACAAGGATCAATCCTCTGTGGTTTTCTCACTAACCTCTACTACTAGAGATAATTCTAAGGATTTAGCTATAAATCAATCTATGGGAAGGAAACTAAAACTAAAAATTTACTAGAATATCCTATAGCAAATATAATATTTGATAAAAATTATAATAATTTGCAAGTAAAATTTCTAAGATAAAGAAGGGAAAAAGAAACTTAGCTAAAAAATTATATGCCCAGATAGAATATCTTGCCTCACTAAAGCCCTAGCCCTCCATTTCTCCTCCTATAATCCAAATCTTGGTTGATAGATATTTGTAATTTTGTTTTTTGTGACTTAAAAAATCGTCATTGCCCTTGTTCCGGATGGCTGACTTCAAAGCTCTTCAAATTCCACAAAATGTGGTCCAAGAATCATTTGAATCAAACAACCCTTCACAAAGATATGACTCCTAAAAGATGAGATGTTTTTAGGAAAAAATTGCCCTAATCCTTCATGAAGTAACAACTCCATATATAAATTCATATCTTAGTAAATGGAAAAAAAATGTTTACATTTGACATAATTTTAGTTTCTATATGTTTACCTTGTGTTATAATAAGGTTTTGACCAAATAATGTTTTTTCTTTAAGTTTTTTCAATTAGTTATATGGGATTAAATGGGCCCCACATATATTACATCATCACCATATAGTGGTATTACAACCAGGGTTTGAACTTGGATCTTCTGGATAAAAACCCAAGGACTTACTGCTACAGTATCTCTCACGGGTCAGTTTTTTTTAAAGTGAACTTATAGATATAATTATAAAAATAAATAAAAAGTTAATTTTATTTTAATTTATGCTAAGTTTAATACTAAAACAAACAATAATTTTCTATATTGTTTTTTGGATTAATATTTTGTTTTTATTATATTTTTCTTGTAATGTTTATTATTTAAATTAATTAATTATATATATATATAACATGTCAATAAATTCATAAAAATTATGATTATATGATATATTGTTTTAATGGTGTTGTGATGTTAAATGGATTGAATTTCTTCATCAAAATTCAAAAGCTCTTAACAATTACTTATATTTCAAAAATAAATAATGTGATTTGGATAATGTTTAATAGAATTATGCCCATACCATTTTCAGTAGGTCTAAATTGTTCTATATTATGTTTTGGGAATTCAAGTAGATGAATTTTGATCCCAAAATCTTTGGAGACTTCCATTTTACTATTAAGAATGTCCTTCTATATATTTGTTGAGTTTTGATATCATTTGGTTTTAATAGTATCTTGGAAGCACCTAGCATCAATCGTTAGAGACTTTTTTCAACCACTATACCTAGTACCAACATCCATTAACATGGAGCCAATTCAATTCAGCCACCTAGACCGATGCTAACATGGACTAGTGACATGGACTAGATACGTGGTAGACAAGCCACTTGGACCAACGCTAATGTGGACTGGATACATGGTAGACATGTGGCTGTAATTTCCTACCCTTTTCGTATGCAAATAGATTTGACACCCAAAGAGCCAGGTTCCAATCTTGGGTTACAAACAGAAAACTTGAATGTCTTGTTTGTTGATCGCTTTGATATCACGTGATTTATGTAAATATGAAATTTTTATACTTTTTGCAATAATACAAATTTTGGAAATAAAAATAGCAGCAAACTAGAAATGCTTGTATCTTAAAAACTACTCCTCCAATGACTACGAAATTTAAGTACAAACTTCTTATAATGATATTGAGCAAACCCAATGAAGAAAATTGTACAAGGATAAGTGTACCCGGAGATCTAAAGGCCTGATATAATTTTGAAAGTTAACACTAGCAACAACAAACTTATATATTCATTAAATATGCTTGTAATACAATTTCTCCAGCATACTAATTATTGTTTGACTGTCCAAAAAGACTTACCTCATAAAACACAATGAATACTCCAAATGGGAGGCGTTTGCTCTCAATAAGTGCACGCCCTTCAATGCAATTGGTACGACCTGTTAAAAACCCTTCACAAATGACATAGATCCCTTCCAAACTGTTGAAGTGTACGACCAATAAGCTGATCAAAAACTATGAATAATCAGCAATACAAAATTCTTCAAACTCAAGCAATCTAATTCAAAATAGCCTCTAATGGTTCGGCCTCACTGGAAACATCTGCAATCTGAAGTAACTCTAAAAATGGCACCAAGTGCACCCCAAAAATCATCAACAACCTGCCACTTTGAAGCTCAAATTATTCCTCATCACGAAAATGCCACAATCACTCCAAGGATATCTTGCAATCCCAAAAGTGATGTTCCTGCTAGAGGGTTTTGTCTCCAAACAAGCCAAACTTTCCCTTGCCTGTGGTTTTTCGTCACAAACAAGTTGGATATATTCTTGCAAAATCTGTTGCAAGTAAGCTCCTTTCTCCAAACATGAAATGTAATAACCAAAGATGTTTTCAAATGCTCTCACAACCTCTATTTATTCTTTTCTTGAGCTGGTCGACCCAATGTGGGTAGAATGTGGGATTAAACTTCTTTCTTTTTTACTTACTTTATGTCAATAATTCATTTACTAATGAGCACATATAATGACTTAACTCCACAATATCACTTAATCATATTATAATCTCCCAAAGTGACGTCCAAGCTAGGCATTAATAAAAATACATTAAAATATACATTATTTCCTTCAAAATGAGTACTCATAAGCCCCCTAACAAATTATAAAGTCATACTCAGGAGAATAATATAATAATTTAATGACTATAATAATTATAACTTCGACAATTAAAAACTCCATGACCGCTCATCCAAACTCACATCCGAAGATAGAAATGAGTCCCCATTTGGTCAAACCAGCCACTCGTAGGACTTCCACTCTGCCAAAACCAACTTACTAAAAATAGTAAGTTCCTTGCACTAATAACCAAATGGGTCTAGTCAATCAACTGAAGATATATTTGGATACCCAATTCGACGAAGAACAACATTCTACAGTCAATTCGGCTAGAAACCTGAATCACCAACTTACTATAAATAGTAAGTCCTCCCTCAAATCTCAGAATATCCTCGAAAAACTGGCATCCAAAGGCATATAATTTATAACCATCTGGCGAAACCCCAACATCCTCTAAGAGCATTCTCACAAAATACAAGCTTGGAAAGGGATATTATAGTGGCAGACAAGCCACGAGCGACCAGTGGAAATTGGACAACATGTACCCCTCTGACCGTGCCATGTGGATGATGGAAAAATAATTCTGACAGTGATTACCCAAAGGTAATCAATGGTTAATATAACCGTTGATTCTTTTAAGTCTTGAATAGTGCACCGCATTGTGTATGTGGGACTAAAGTCCCAAGGTTATTTTTTTTACTAAAACTGCGAAAGAAAATACATAGAAGGGCGGCTTCCCTTCAGTTCCGTCGGGAGCCATAGTGTGACTGGTTGGCAGGCTAGTGCTAGGGCGTGTTGTATGATAGGTCAGGGGTTCAAACCCCGTGTAGTACAAGGAAGGTGTTATTTTTTATTTTGAAATTCCACCATCGATAGGAGATACATAAAAGGTGGTGGCCTTCTACTTCTGTCGGTCCCAATAGCCCGACTGGCTAGTCAAACCAATGCAAAGACATTGGCACATGGTAGGTCAAAGGATCAAATCCTGCCCGCGCCAAAAGCAACAATTTTTGCTAGCAAAAAATCAATTTTTGCTAAAGGAGAGGCAATTTTTGCTACAAGAAAGCGATATTTTTTTGCTGCAAAAGACAAAGAAGGAGCATTAAAAGGTATATTTTTTTAAATACTTTTCAAATTTATTGTTTTTGCACACTTCAAGAAGACACATATCAACCCATTGGAGCATCAAACCTTGTTTATTTTGCAAACAAAAAGGGGAAAGAAAACTGTATTTTTTTGCAAAATTATAACACAAGGGGGAAGAAAACTGTAGTTTTTTGTAAAATTATAACACAAGGGGGGAAATTGTGAATATCATTTATTTTGCAAACACAAAAACAATTAGTTTTGTAAAAATCATTGTAAAAAGGTGCTTTTTTTATTGCATTCAACACCTTAAAATTGGCATTATAGGTGCATTTTCGGTGGAATATGACACCTATATTTAAAAATTATGGGCATTATTATTGTATGCTACATTTAATTTCTTTTTTTTACACTTACATCATAAGTTAAAATTCAAAAGCACATAAGACCCCAAATTTTAAACCTTTTTGTGCAATTTATTGCACAACAACATTCGGTATAATGGTACCTCTGGTCTACACTTACAGGTGAAGTTGTCGTACTTGGACTACTATATCTAATGCTTAATATACCTACAATAATGATGTCTAAGCTATCATTCTCTATAAATCATCAGGAAGAAATAAGGAAAGCCAATTAGATTTTGATATTCACTCCATCAAATACCCTAATTGTTTTTTGTAGGTAAAAAAAAAATTATTTACTAATCGGGTTGAAGGGACCCGTCCCTATTACAGTAAGCATGCTTAGAGCCAACAGTACACAGTCGATACAATCATAAAAAAACAAACTGGGACATATCCCCCTTCTATCTGGCCCATCCAAGTCTCGGGCCAACAAAAACATAACTAGGACAAAAATCCCTGCAAACACAGGGACTCCAGCTACTGCCTTCCTAGGACTACTAGGAATATTTGTTATCTTCCTGGTGAGTCTTGTCATTCTGATCGTGAGACAGGAGGACATTGAGCAGGGAAGGGAGATCCTTCAGTTCATTAATTGCATTAGCGAGGAGCGTACTACCTTCCCGGTAGATGTTGGCGACCGACTACAGGTGGTCTACCACTTTGTTGACTCGGTTGAGGGCCACCGAGCGGAGCTTGTCCTCAGCTTTGGTGGTATGATCTTCGTATTCATCACTGATAATCTCAGGATATGGACGCTGATCGCTCGATTTTTGAGGCTTCAGTCTATTGGATTTTCTTCTTTTTTGGGAGGGCCTAACCAATTTTTTCTTGAATCTCTGACGCTTACCAGTGGGAGCTTCAACCTTGGGAGAGGATCTAGGGAGCACTTCATCCTTACCATGGTCCTGGGAAGGAGGGGGTGAGGGTGGGCCAGTAGTGGGCTTGGAGGCAGTGGGGGGATCGATAGGGTTGGAAGACGGGGGAGGGCTAGGAGCAGCGTTGCGGGTGGACTCAGACGAGCGCTCAGGGCTAGGGGAATGGGAAGGAATTCCCTTATTGACCTAGTGAGCAAGAGCATGTCTATAAAGCACCAAGAAGAGACCCTGCTGACGAGGGGGCTTCGAGGATTTGCGCTCCCTAAAATTGTTGATGGAAATGGTGATGGATCGGAGGAGAAAATCTAGGACATTAATGGGTCTAACATCGTAGAGGTGATTAACGAAGGCAAGACTGTAGGCACGGAGGGGGCTACTGGGGTTGTCGACAAAGACATATTGAATGACAGGGATAATGGTAGTGTCCCAAGGCTGAGGTAAGGATGAGCGTAGAACACCTTTGTTTTCCCAAACCAGATCCTTTCCCTTGTCGGGGAATTGGTTTGTTTCTTCCTTAAAGTTGTGTTTATCCCTGCGAACTACCCTACCAACAGGAGAGATACCAGAGACCTGAGTGATGGAGTGAACACTTACCTCAAATTGTAGCCCTCGGACCTAAACTTGCCCCTTGTCCCATGATTCAACGAAGTCCCTGGTGACTTCATCGTCTATTCCAGAGAACAGTTTGAAGAAGTTGATAAATTTTTTGGCGTCTAATAGGGCCGCAGTCCCTGGTTTGATCTGTAAGTTAGCTGGCTCGATGTAAGCCATGGTGTTGCTTAGACCAGAGTAAACAGAGCTAGGGGGTCAAATTTTGTTGTCGACTTTGGTTTGCTTCTAACGAATGATCTCCAAAACCACAAAGCAGGGATAAAAAGACCTGGTGAGGTGAAGGGAGCACCAACCGAAGGTCACGGGGGTCACTGACCGACAATGGGGAGCAGTGGTAGTTTCTTTGGCATGGCTCATGAAAAATGGGCCAGAGTGGATCGGAGTGGGGGAGATGACGAAAAGGGTGGCGTAAGGAGTGGGCGGAGGAAAAATGGAGGGAGTGAGGCGAATGGGCATCGCTCGGGTAGTGAAAATGAGGCAACATGAGCTGGTGGTCGGTAGAGAAGGAAGCCCATAGGGCTGGCTAGGGGAGATGACACGAGCCGAGCGCCCTGCACTGAAACCCGTACTGACATCGATCCAGAGAATGATGGAAGTGGTGTAATTCCAAAGATCTGTGGTGTTGAGAGAAAACACCCGTGGTGTTGACGAAACACCCTTATGGTGGCTAGAGCCACCTTTAATGTTTTTTTCCAAAGAGTACTGGCATTAAAAAAAAACACCGTTGGTATTAATAGAATACCTTCAAGGCAGCTAACATTGCATATTGCGGCTACGTTCAACATCTTGACTGGCTTTGGTGATGACATCCTGAGGGAAGTCTTCTTCCCAAATGGTCAGGGAGGTTTGGTTGACTGCTCTGTTGGCCAGGAGGTCGGCTACCTTATTCGCTTCCTGGAACACATGGTTGATCGTGTTATGGGGGTGGTGGCTAAGGGATGATTGACACTCCTGAATGATGTTCTGGATGTTCCATCCTGCTTTGCTGTTGTTTGTGATATGGCCAACTACAACAGCTGAATCTCCTTCAAATATGATTGGTCTGGACAAGGCTTTGCTTACCTCAATGCATCTCCACAGTGCATGAGCTTCTGTGTAGTTATTTGTTTGGGACCCCAAATTTTTGGCAAAGGCTAGGATGATGCTGCTAGAGTGGTCTCTGATTACACCTCCAACCCCTGCGTTCCTTGGGTTGCCTTTAGACGCTCCATCAAAGTTGGCTTTGAGCCAACCTAGGGGGGAGGAGTCCAATTGGCTTTGGCCCTGGAGCTGGGGGGATTCTGAGCTTTGGTGCATTCTGAGGGAATTCCAAGGGAGACAAACAATAGAGATTCAATCCCAGAGGTTGGGATGTTAGTGCAGGGGACAAGGCTGTAGTTTTCAATGGCAAAAGATAGAGCTCTGGTGGCAACAACATCCAAATTTCTTGGGCTTTCATTGAAAATGTGGTTGTTGCACTCCAACCATATCTGCCATGTCGCATGGTGAAGCAGGGAATTCCATAGAAAGCTAAGATGTGGGTTTTTGAAGACCCTAGGCCATTGGATGAATATATCCATAATAGCCTTGGGCCAAACCCAGTTGACCTGAAATCTACTGATCAAGGATGAGAAAACCTCCCAAGTGAAGGGGCACTCTAGGAGGATGTGTTGGGTGGATTCCCAGGCCTAGGTGCATAAGTAGCATCTATTGGGAACTATGATGCCTCTTTGGATCAAATTGTCCATGGTTAGAATTCTATTATGGACTATGAGCCAACAGAAATGAGCCACTTTCAAAATCAGATGTTTGAGCTAGATAATCCTGGCCATGGCCTGGATATCAATGATCTTGGGATTCTTGGGGGAGCAGTCCATCATCTATGCTATAGATTTAATGGTGAACAACCCATCGCTAGATCCTTTCCAGCACAACTCATATTTCTTTTGAGATTGTGGAATGAAGTTTACCCTGAAGACAACCTGAAGAGTCGCCAAGGCTTTGTCAATGACTGCATTTTTCAATCTGAACTGGATCTATTTCCAACGTTGGCTCCCCTGGTCTGTGGTGATGAAATCAGCTACTCTAGGACCAAACTTATTATCTATGAGGTGTTTTATGGCAGCCATTTCAGGATCTTTGATGAGGGGCTCATTTCTGGCCCAAGCATCATTCCAGAAGTCTATGTCAAAACCATCACCCATCAACCACCTTGAACCACATCGGAGAAGATGCTTGGTTTGGATTATGGATTTCCAAAAGTGGGAGCCATGGTAGGGAATTCCTTCACCCATGAAAGAATGATGTTGCAAGTACTTTCTTTTGATAATAGACACCCATTCCAGGTTGGCATTGGTGGCAACCTTCCATGCCTGTTTGGCCAGGAGGGCCTGGTTCATGAGGCTAATTTGGTGCAGTCCCAACCCACCTCTATTTTTTGGTGTACAGACCTTGTCCCATGCCACCAGGTGGAACTTCTTTTGGTTATCATTCCATGCCCATAGGAAGTGCTTCTATACTTTTTCTATGGCTTCTCCCATAACAACTGGGATTTTGAATACGGAGAGGAAGTACACTGGGATGCTCTGGAGAACCGACTTAACCAAGGTTGCTTTTCCTACTTGGGAAAGGAGAGCACCTTTCCAGCCTACCAATTTCTTGTGGATTTTTTCTATGACACTGTTCCACATAGCCTTGATGGGTCTTCCTCTGAACATTGGGAGACCTAGGTAGGTGGTCGGGAGATCAGCAATGGAACAACCCAAAATGCCTATGATTTTGCCCTACCACTTGATGGGGGTGTTGATGAAGTAAATTTTACTCTTTGTGAAGTTGATCTTCTGCCCAACAACTTCCTCGTAGAGATTGAGGATGGACTTGATGACTTTGGCCTCAAAAATCGAGGCAATAGTGGCCAGTAGGGTATCATCCACAAACTGTTGGTGGGTGGAAGGAGGGAGGCCAATGGCCACTTTGATGTCAGAGATCAGATTTTTGGAGCAGGCATATTTGATGGCTCTTCCCAGACTCTCAACCAGGATGATAAAGAGAATGGGAGAGAGGGGATCCCCCTATCTTAGGCCTCTAGAGCTGGGAAAATACCCAATTGCTAACCCATTGACGAGGATGGAGAACCAAGAGGAGGAGATGCAGTTTGAAATCAGGTTGACCCAATTTTTGTGGAAGCCATACTTGAGGAGGATTTTAGTCAGGAACTCCCGGTTAACTCTATCAAAGGCTTTGTTCATATCAAGCTTGAGGAAGAAGGCCGAGGAGTTAGAGTTGTGGGCTGAATGGATAAGCTCATGAACCGTGATTACACCATCAAGAATATTTTTCCCTTTGATCATGCTACCCTGGTAGGGGTCGATAATGGATGGAAGGATCTCAGTGAGTCTGTTGGCGAGGGATTTGGATAAAATTTTGTAGATAACATTACACAGGCTGATGGGGCGATAATAAAGGGATTGGGGATTCGACCCTTTGGGAATCAGGGTCAAGAAAGTAGAATTAACATCTCTGGGAATGATTCCGGTGCGCTGCATTTCAACAATGGCACGACATAGGTCAGGGCCAATGATGTCCCAATAGGTTTGGAAGAACCTAGGGGAAAAAATGTCGGGGCCTAGGGCTTTGTCGGGCTACATGGAAAATAGGGCCTGATGGATTTCCTTGAGGGAAAGGGGGCTGAGGAGCAGATTGTTCATAGCCTCAGAGATGGAGCTAGGGATGTTCTTCAGGAGGGAATCCATGGCCTGATTGGGGAATGAGGGGGGGAAAGGAGATTCTCAAAGTGGCAGACAACTTCATCCTGAATCTGGTGGATGTCGGAGGTGAAAGACCCATATTGCCTAGTGAGGCCTTTAATCCTGTTAGCTACCCTATGTTTGAGAGTAGAGATATGAAAGAACTTGGAATTAGAATCGCCTTCCTTGAGCCACAATTGCCTTGAATTTTGGCACCAAAACATTTCTTCTTTGCGAAGGGTGTTATGATAGTCGAAAAGTAGCCTTCGTTCCTCATCCCTAAGACTGTCATCCCCTTGCCCTTTCTGAAATCTATCCTCGATCTGTTCAAGCCTGGTCTTAATGTTATGTTTATTTTCAAAGATATTCCCGAAAGTCTCCCTGTTCCACACTTTCATATTTTCCTTGACCAGCCAAAGTTTTTGCATTACCTGATTGGTGACAGTCCCAGGGAATTTTTTATTCCACCACTCAACAATCTGGTTTTTGAGGTCAGGGTGTTGAGTCCACATTGACTCAAAATGGAAAGGTGTCTTGAACTGGGACCTGCTGGTAGTTTCAAAAATGAGCGGACTATGGTCTGACCCTATCTTCGGGAGAGCCTAGAGGTTGGCATCTCCAAAGAGGGGAAGAGCCTCTTGAGATAGCAAAAATCGATCAAGGCACTCTTGGATGAGGTTAGATCCCTTCCTTCTGTTACTCCATGTGAATTGGGATCCCCATAGTTGGACGTCCATCAGAGCATTGGAATCTATGAATTGCCCCAAATCATTGGTTGTTCTATGGGTTATTGCGTTTCCTCCTCTCTTTTCTGAAAGGTACAAGGGAGAGTTGAAATCCCCTGCTAAAACCCATGGGATGTTGTCAAATGCTTACCTCATCTGGGTGATGGTATTCCATAACGCCAATCTCCCCTGCAGAGTGTTAGGGGCGTAAACATTGGTCATAACCCAAGAGCTGGGAACTGTGTTCATGAAAGAGGATGTTGGACAACCTGTCTTGTCCTGAGATGAATCTGCCTTCGACTTTGGTTGGGTTCCATAGGCAGAGAAGGCCTCCAAAGGAGCCAGAAGTTGGAGAATAGATGAAGTCATAATTTTTCCAGATGATCTTGGTAACCCTAGGTGACCATTGATCATCTAATTTGGTTTCTTGAATGAGAAATATTATGGGGTTATGGTCTTTCCTCATGGCGACAACCAACCTTTGTTTGGCTGCCCCATTCAGTCCTCTCGCATTCTAGGAGAGGACTTTCATTTGGCACTTTTGGAGGGTTTTTTTCCCCCTTTGCCTTGTTGCATAGGGGGTTTGGGTTTTTTGCTTTCTTCCTTGGTGATGTTTCCAATTTCTTGGAACAAGGTTTTCTGCATTCCATTGGCTATGTCCTCGGTGGTGTCATGGCTTCTCCGTTCTACGTTAGAAGGCCTACCTTTATTTCTATCACCTCCTACATCAATATGGGAATTTTTTGAAGCTTCAAGTCTATTTAGGGCTCCAGTGATCTAGGAATTCTTGGATAGACTCCTCGCTGTCGGACTCAACGATGTTTGTTTTGGTCGAGGAGGTGGGGGAATCATTCTCAGAAGGTTGGGGTGATGAGGACGGGGGGGTGGAGGGTCGGGGAGATCTGGGAGGTGGGTTTTGATTGACGATGCTGGAGGAGGGGGGTGATGGCCTCGGAGGGGGAGGGGGAAGGAAAAATCTTGGGGAGAGCTGATGGTAGGGCACTATTGGGGGACTAGGTTTGGACTAGGGGAACCCTTGACAGGTAGCTCTCCTTCTTCAAGCATCTCAATAGAACCAAAATCATTGAGTAAATTAAATTTGTTAGAGATAGAGAACATACTAATTGCATTTTGCATATCTTCGATTAGCGATGGTCGACTCTATTATTTATTCTTAAGGTTCAGGGTCTGTCTCGAGCCTGTGTTCATCTTTTGATAGATGGGTTGATCTAGGTGGACTGTGGTCTAAATTTCGGACTTCGTACCTTTACGTTTCGGAAACTAGGGCGGGAGATGCCCTTGGTTTTGGCACTCTAAGCAAAAAGCGGGCTTATTCTCGAACACTAGTGGTTATCTTCATCTGAAAGCTCCATAGATTAGGTTGAGGTGATCTGGAAGCTGAGATTCCAAATTCACATTGATGCAAATGCGTGCTTGGGTGAGGCGGAGCCTAGCATGGGTAGCTGGGTCTATGGCGACTAGTTCCCCAAAAGCACGAGCTAATCCTCGAAGCGCGTCCTCGTAGAAGAAGTGGATAGGGAGATTTGGGATCTAGACCCAGATGGGAGCATAGTTAATGCTCTAGGTCTTTAGGTCAAACTTTGGTTCCCATTTTTTGAGGAAAAGGCTTCGCCTTCCGAAAAACCAAGGACCTCCCAACAAAATATGTTTTGCATCTTCCCGCGTGTTGAGTTGGATCATAAAAAACCCCCTAGACATTGCGAAAAGTTCCAGACTTCCTAGGGTTTTCCACTTGACTGCCGCCCAACGATGAATTGAGTCCATGTCCGGGCATCCCCCTACGAATTTTCCAACTAGGGAAAAGGAATCTCGGGTGGCATACCCATCCATGAGTTGTTTAGGGCACAAAACATCATATCCCTAGGTTACGAAGTTACTCGAAATGACTAAATTCTGTCTAGGATTGCTCTGAAGGAGCTCTGCGTAGGAGGTTTGGCCATATTTTTTCTTATTATCGCTTGGTTTGTCAGGGGGGTCTTTCCCCTTGGTGATCCCACTTTGGATACATCCTTTCCCGATAAGCGAATTATCCTCTTTGTCATTTGCCTCTGCGTGAGGGTTGGGTGCACCGCACGCTTACGTGCAGCCTCCCGACCATTTGATAGGATTGGTATGCTTTTATTCTATTGCTAAGGCATCGTCGAATAGTTCACTCACCATCGCTCTTCAAAGATGATGTCTCTAGTTTACACCCATCAAATACCCTAATTCATTCCTATTGCTTGTCTTAATTTCCTCCAACTAATCATCCTTTTCTGAAAGGGTTTTTAGGCAAGTGCCATCAATTTGAGTGAATTATCTTTCACATACTCTTTGTAAGTATAAATAAAGGGGGACCATTTTGGTGAGATAAGGAACCTTCATAATGGTCATTGCTAAAGCATAGTTGTTCATCTACCTAGTAGCAATTTTTTTCACTAAGGGGGGGATAATTATCTTACTTCATCGAATAATATTTATCAAAAAGTGGGAAGACTTATAAGGGTGCATTTTTTGTAGAGACCAACACCTTAGTCAAACTTCTTGTAAAATTCCATTGTAAAAGGTGCATTTTCGATAGAGACCGACACCTTAAATGGGCAGATCCAAGAAAAAGAATGTCCCAAAACCAACCGATGATGTTGCTACATCAGTTAAATATCTTTACTTTCCAGTAGGGTTGGAAGAAATGGATTTTTATGAGAATGGATAATTTATCACATAATGTAGTGGTGTAAGATCCATTCTCAGATATTTTGAAGCTTTTGAAGACCTTCAGATCAATGGTGCTCTAATCCCTATTGGTGTTGTAAGGGCAATATACATGTCATTTGTTTCACTTGATATTGCTCAACGTAAAAAGAAAATAGAAATCAATGAGGAATCAGGGGTCATGCTCCTAATGGAAGATGCTTGTTGTGACACAAGTAACCTTCAATCCATGGTGATGAATGCTTATTGTGACACAAGTGACCTTCAACCCATGGTGGTGAATGCTTGTTGTGACACAAGTGACCTTGAGCCCATTGTGGCCAATGGTTGTTGTGATACAAGAGACCTCCAGCCTATGAGGGTAGATATCAGTTGTAGCACAGGTGATCTTGTCACAAGAGAAGATTTTGCTTGTGAAACCAGTGACTTAAGAGCTGAAAATCCTCAAAATGAGCTCCATAATCTCATAAACAGTGACAAATACCATATTGTTAAAAAAATGATGAAGATGAAAAATTTGGGTGTTTTGAAAAACACACAAAAGGCATTGGATCCAAAATGATGAACAAAATGGGATTTAATGGTAAAGTATTAGGAAAACATGGGCAAGGCATTACACTCATATAATGCAAAATGTCAGGACAAAGAATGAATGCCTTGGCTATTCTAGACATGCAAGTACTAGTAAAACCATGTTTGTAAAACCTAAATCTTTTTCAACTCCTACAAAGTATTTTTGTAGTCATTATGGAAGAACATGACATGTAGCATCTAGGTGTTGGAAACTACATCCTTGTGACTCATGTGCATGTACAAATCACTCCTGTTCTAATTATTGGTACAAAGTGAAAATGGCCAACAAGGTTTATATTGATTATGGATGGAAAGATCTCACACAATGGAAAAAAATGAAAGAAATGTTTTTTAGCTTTTACAGAAAAGGTAAAACCTATGGTAGACCCAGTGGTAGATCTAGTGACAGACCGAGTCGTAGTCATGGAGGAAATGAACCAGTGACAGACCTAAAGGTAGATCCAATGACAATGATCTAGAGGTAGACCTACAGGCAGATCTAGAGGCAATGATCCACAAGCAGATCCATAGGCAGATCCAAAGATAGACCTAAAGGTACTAATCTAAAGGTACACTTAGAGCAAGAGCCAGCATAAGAGCATATTTCATTATACTCTCCTACACATTAAGGGGGGGTCATATATGTTATCCCAAATAATGGAATAAGGGGGGTGTTAGAGTAATATTCCCTAATTTGGGATATTAACTCCTATTACATTATTCACTTAACATGAAATGTTATTGTTAAGCGCCTAGGTGGTTAAGGGGGTTAGGTTAAGGTGGTTATGGTTTGTTCATCAACCGCATAACCCCATACCTCATGTATTATAAATTGCTCCTCATTATCAATATGAACTAATGCTCACTTTATCCATATATGGGAGCTATGAATATCGATTACCAAATTCTAGAACTATACAAAAAAATTAAAGGCTTTATATCGATAGGAAAAGCTATTTTGATCAAACTACACCTATAGAACAATATTGATAAGAAAAAGCTATGTCGATCGGTCTGAGACGATTGATTGTAGATATGATGGCCAAAATACCGATGGGTTGTAGATATGTTGATAAGAAAATGGTGATTGATTGCAACAATATCGATCAATTGTAGCAATGTCGATTGGTTGCACTATATCGATCATATGTAGCAATGTCGATTAAATGTAGTAATGTCGATTAGTTGCAGCAAAGTCGCAATGTTGATCGATTATGTAATGTCGATCAATTGTTACAATGTTGATCGATTGCAGTAATGTCGATCAGTTGTAGTAATATCGATTAGTTACAGCAAAGCTGATCGGTTGCACCAGTGCCCATCAAATGCATCCAAGTTGATCAGATGTAGTAGAGTCGATCGACTGCAATAAAGTCGATCGATTGCAGCACACTCGATCAATTGCAACACAACCAATTAGTTACATTGACGATGCATTGCATCTATAACACGTGTCAACCATCCATTAAATTATTGCATGTAGATACCACATGTTTATTATTTATTCGATGGTTTCATTCAAAAAAATCTATATAATGGCATAAACAGTCATTTTTTCACCTTTTTTAATGTTGTTTTAACCCTTTTATTTTGTTTGAACCATTTTTTGATACTTTTTGTCAAGTTTCCAATACCTTCCACCCTACCTCCTAATCCATATTCCCTCGTACAGAAAAAAATAATCCAATGGCATCCCCTATCACCCCTATAATATCAAAAATTAATTTCAAAAACCTTGTTTGCCCCCTAATTTTTGAAATTTTATCAACACTAGGTTACGACATGTCATGGGTCCAAGACTTTGGTCTTTGGGGTTTAGTTTAGATGTCGCAGTTTGACACAAATATTAAACTATTGGAGAAGATAATTGCAGGTTATGACATTAATTCGGGCAAGGTAAATGTTGTCATTGATAATAAAAATATCATATTTTCTTTCATAGCCTCTGATGTCGCCAGATTGACAGCATTGCCTCACATCGATTGTGATCCAATCACATCGAAATTCACTTTAACTGATGATAACAAACTCTACTTGGAGACCACCTTCAATGTGCAGCCAAAATATTTTTAAGGTATAACTACATATTTTTATATTTAATTGAATTTAAATTCTAGGGTTTACAATTACTGATTTATTTTTTGCAATTACGGCTACCAAGTCCAGAAGGGGTTTGACTGTACTAACTATTCAAGATTACTTTCTTTGGGCATGTTGGGAATTCTTCCTAGCTAGACTCATTCTGCAAGGAAGACCAACAAAAATTTTGATGTGGGCCTTGCCATATTTGGTACGTTGTATTGCACACCAACAATTTAATTAGTCCACCTATGTCTCACATTGGATCAGAATGGATATCCAAAGCATGATAACCCACACTTCACCTTCGCCAATAATAAGAACATGCAACTACATTCTTCATTTTTTTATGAATCTTATTATAATTTGTAGAACATTGTAGTACCGAATTTTTGACACTCAGCCCTAGCCACTGTAGCCATGATAGAACAACAGGTTCAGGTAATTTTTAGTTAATATTAAACTAATAATTTTTTATTTTTCATATGTTTGTCATTTTTATAATTTTAACATTTTATACAAAATACAAAAAATAGCATCCTCTTCCTCTTTAAAGCACGATGCTACTTTTAGAGGTTATAATCCAGATGAATTAGGAGACTCTGAAACACCTGCAAAGGAAACAATGCCTCCACTAAGAAAAAAAGTAGATATTACCAATGGAAAAAAATTAAAGTAAATCTTAATCATTATTTGATTCAGGAAATCAAAATTTTCTTGTCAGCTTCAACTAAACTTACTACTTCCTCTAACCAAGGAAAAAAGATTTTGACTTCATGATCCTCAATTAAAATACCTCTATTGGCTAGCCTATTACATTTTTTCCTTCCCTCAATGTATGTGTAAACCTAATTTCTTCAAACTCTATTGCAAGGTCTTGAATTTCCACAATTATCTCTTGTATGTTCCATGGAACCTTTGCTTTCCTCAAAATTGCATCTATAACAGTGGATCACCTTCCATCCATACTTTGTTCCATTTCAATTGTTTACATATTTTTAACCCTTCCAAAGCCGCCCCAGCTTCAACTTCATTATTTGTCTTAAATTGACTATTGAAAGCATAATGAGATAAAATCTCTCCTCTATTATTTCTAATTATTCCTTCTCGTCCTACTGGTCTTGGATTTCCTTTAGATGCTCCATCAATATTCAATTTGACCAACTCCACATCTAGTGGTTTCCACCTTATATTATTTACCTTCTTTTTGTTTATCCTATCACCAACATCATAATTCCATTTGATGACTTGAATCCATCTATCAAGGCTCTATGCTTCCAAATTAGGGATTGGGTGAGTTAATAGGGTTGGTTTAGACTCCTCTATGGCTAAACAAATATTCATTTTCATTACCTCTAAACTACTTTCTTTCCTTTACATATTCTTCTATTCCTTTCCAGCCAAACAGTCCAAAGTATTATATCTTTTGATATATCCCAGATTGTCTGTAAAGTGTCACTTTTAAAATCGCTCTACCATTGCTTTAACCATTCCTCAATTCTTCCATTCATCACCATGCATTTACCAAACACATTAAGAATCCATTGCCATATTTTTTAGACTATTGAGCAATGTCCCAAGATATGGTCTATACTCTCTTCCATTTTATAAAGAAAACATTTTGAGGGGCCATGAAACCCTTTTTCATAAGGTTATTCCAGGATAAAATTCTTCTATGACTATCATAACTCGCCTTGGTAGGACTTTTTGCATAATAGAGTATGTATTGATGAATGACTACTTCATGCCTAGCTCTGATGCATTTAGATGGTTATGTAATGATTATATTGATTTATCCTTGAGGAATATGGTACTTTTAATGTATTGTCGATGTGCAAGACAAGGTATATTCATGGGTGGGAGAGGTGGATTCGACCATCGAAACGAGGTACTTGAAAAGAGAAATGATGAATAAGGCAGATCAGGGTAACATGAATGACTACCCTCATATAGATTGCATACTTTATTGCTTTTGTGGTGATCATCAACAATTTAGGCATCTAAATCCAAAGTTGGTAACCTAGAAGTTATCGTAAGTCCTCGGTTAGGATAGGTGACTGGGTTTATGATAAATCACCCACCTTGTTTTGATGCACTTGATTGTTCAATTTTGTTTACATGTGTGTTGTGTGTAAGAGGATTGGGTAAAGAATCCCCTTCGAAAAGGACTAATGGATATATAGGTTCCATTAATCCCTAGTCCGCTTGAATACCATACTAATGTTTAATATTAGTATAGGTATTTTATTTGAATAAGGAATGATCAATGACCTTTATGGTTTGAATTAAATTGAATTCAATATTATAAATACTAATCCTTTAAAGTTCTATTTCAATTATCTCTTTTACCATTTAATTAGATAAAGAAGTTGATAACTTTATCTTTTATAAAATAGATAAAGAAAAAAATAGTTTTATTTATTTTAAAATAAATAAAGGAATGAATAAATCTATCTTTACATATTAAAAAAAGTAAATGTTTTCTTTTTATTCAAAATGAGATATTTTAAAAAAGGGGATAATCATATTTAAATTTAATATCTCGCCCTTGCCGCCTGAGGTAAGCATGAAGTTACTTTTGGTTAATGGTATTTATGCCAAAAGGAAGACTTTGGGGTGGGGGTAGATAGATTTCCCCTTGTTAAGAAGGCCGAAGGAAGGGAGGTTAGAGGATTATTTTGGGAGGTGATTGCAAGAGAACAAGGTAAGGGAGCTGAGAGAAAGCAAGGAATCAAATTTGAAGGGAAGGACTTGTAAAGGAAGAATATGTTATCTTCTTTGGTTATCAGTATAAACCAAGTATGTTTCTAAAGCTTTTGAACATAATGTGTTTGAATCTCCCATTATAACATTAATAATATCATTTTGAAGGGAGGGACGTGAGCATGTTCTCAAACATCCCTGTGTTGAAGTAGGAAGACACCCTATTGGAAATACCCCATGTTAATGAAGGCCTATGTTAAATATTTCAACATTTGTCTTGATCATGCTTGAATTGTTGGTTGTTCTTAGAACTAATGGATCAATTATTCGTAGTAACTATTTACTTCTATGGAGAAATTTATTAAAGTTGTGCCTCGATCTTCTTCTCTAGTAGTTGAATTCATGTTTTGTTTTTAGATTTTTTTAGAGATAGTTCGAACCCATGTTGGTTGAACCAAATCCCCTTGAATAGAATTAGGCACCTTGTGTTGAATCATCCCTTATGTAAATCTAATGTAAGTGTGTTGCGATGGATGAAAGCATCTATGTTGAAACTTGCTTTTGATTTACATCTTGCTTCGAGTAGAGACCTTGTGTTGGTCTTCAGTTACCCAATGCGTGACATATAGGGATAACCTTGTTTCATATCAATGTATAGTATTTGTATTACCTGAATATTGGTTGACCTGTGCTCACTATCATTTACGTGTTCATCAAAACCCTTTTGTATAGAGAAAGGAGCATATCAAACAATAAATCTTATGTTTGAAACCCTAGAGCTCCAATTAGATTTCCTAATTTTCTCCCTTTGTCTGTCACTTGTGTCTACCTATTGTGGTGCTCACGGTTTGAAACACAAACCCTTCACTGTGTTATTTAAGCATGCAAAGTAAAATAATTAAAAGAACCCTAGAGGTTAACATTTTTTTGATGTGTTGACATGTGGCATCAGGAACTACCTACGGGTTTGATTATGTAGTGGTTGTTTTTCTTTTATGGTAAACTTTAGTCCCACATGGGACATTTTGTGTGCTTGGCCTAGTTCATAAGGATTGAACCCTGCTAGGCTTGTTAGCCATACGCACTTGGCATTGGGGTAGCTCCTACGTGGGGTCGATTATTGACCAAGGGTTACCCCTGATAGTGGTTCGTGGGCCTTTGTCTATTTGTTTTTTTCCTGCGAAAGGGTTGACTATGGTTATCACCTGTTGATCCTATAGTTGTCTCCTGTTGATCTGATTGACCGCCCTTTAGATAGATGGATACCTATATTATCTAAATTGAAAGGAGAAAGTTTTAATTTAGTCGATGAAAATAATGAAGTTTAAAAATTTAAATTAAAAAGAGAAAATTATTTTGGTATAAGTATTTAATTAAATAAGGGTATGGGCTCTTAGTTGATTAAAGAAAATAATTTTGTATAAGTATTTAATTAATTAAGGATATGGGCTCGTAGTTGATTAAAGAATGAATTTTTTTATAATATTTTAATTAATTAAGGGTATGGGCTCTTAATTGATTAAAGAGATGAAATTATAAATATTTAATTAATTAAAGGTATGGGCTCTTAATTGATTGAAGAAATTATATTGTATATATATTTAATTGGTTAACGACATGGTCTCTTAATTGATTAAGGAAATGGTTTTGTAAAGTATTTAATTAGTTAAGGGTATGGGCTCTTAATTGATTATAGAAAATGTTTTGTATGTTAAATACATGGTCCTTTTATTGATTAAAGGAAGGTTTCTTGAATTACCCCATGTTTGATAAATGATAAATGACTTTCATTCTTAAAAGATAAATGACTTTCCTTCGATGATTGAGTGAATGATTTATGCATAAATGCATTGAGTAGTTTGTATAGTTGCAATTTGGTATCAAAATTATAAATGCATATGTTTCATAAATCATTTAGCAAATGCATTTAGTTTCATACTTTCATAAGATCTATGAGTTATCCATATCCTTTACCATCATCAATTGAACGATGGAAAAGCAAGAAGGACCAAGGAGGACACTTAGATCCGAAACATTGACCTTTGATATATGTTGTAGTGAAGACTTGTTATGAAAACATATTATGGAGTAGACTCTAGTTGAGCAATCTCCTAGTTGGATAATGATGTAATACTTTATTCTTTTAAAGTGTGTGAGTATTTTTACCATACTTGGGTTACGTAATGATTTAATATATGAATGAAATATGTATCTCTTGTTATTTATAAATAATATCTGATGTCGTAGTTTCATGAACTATCATGTTTTGTTAATTATTTATATAGATAATGATATCTTATCTAAGTACCTTCTTTGATGTTATCATAAATGTTATCCAATGCTTAATAAAGTAGATAGACTTAATCATATCCTTCTAAGAAAAGAAGATTAGAAGATCTTAATGATTTAATGTAGTTAGATGGTTAGAATTGATATCTAAAGATGATTATGCTATGTTTAGAAGTAGAAATAAATAGACCTAAGGGACTATGGGGTCCCTTAGGGAGAAAATTTTAATAAAATTTTTATCCAGAGAACCTTCTTAAAGGTAAGCATCGATTAGACAAAAAGAGCTTGGTTACCACTAGGTATGATGAGAGAAATAAGTTAGCTCATTGTGAGGATGAGACTGACTTATTTGCATTACGCTTAGTGCACATGCATAGATGGAATTATGTATGGTGTAGTGATGGGTGTATCCTTTTGACAGATTAAAAGGGATAAGTTAACTCATTCATAGGGATGAGATAAATAGCTTATTTATAATATGCTTAGTATGTCTACACAAATAGACCTATGTATGGTATAGGGATGGGTGTATCCCTTAATAGATTAAGGAAGGAAATTAGTTAGCTCATTGTGGAGATGGGACAAATAATTTGAAACATTATATTAGACCTTAGACAACCTTTTAGAATAGCATACGCTAGGTAGGGATATATAAATCCCTATCAAGTTCTTGCTAAAAAAAATAGCCTTAGTTTTTTAGTTAGATTTTGGGTCATTACAATGACCTACCAACCAAAAAAACATTTTGACTTTAGGAATGCTCTGTCTATCCCAAATATATCTCCATATTATTGTAATTTTTCCTATTTTTATGGTGCTTTATATGATATCCACTTCTTGTTGTGTATTCTCCTAAGCTATCTAACTCCTAAATCAACTTATCCTTGGCTCCCCTTGGAATAGTCATTGTTGTTATATTTCTACTCAACTTCCTCCTAACATCAATGCCTTGTATAGTTGTAAAAAATTATTCTTTCCATGTGTATCTTCCTTCCTGATCCTTGCCTATCACCATATTTTTCTTGAAGTATCTGGTTTCACAATTGGATCTAGATTGACTGGTTTTTTTATCACACCAAGTATCCATCCAAATCTAATTTTTTCTCCAGTTCCCACCACCCATCTTAAACCTTTAATCACTATATCAATTGATTTTTTTTTACTTTTCCATAGTGTGGAACCATTTGGTAGAGAGAATGCAATAAAAATTAAGCTTGGATCATTGGGTTCAACATACTTAGAATAATTCTTGCCCATTGTCTTTGGCTCTCTTTGTACAATCTCCAAATTAATTTTCCCTTAAGAGCTAAGTTTGCATTCATAAGAACTCTTTTACCAGGACCTCCCATAGTTTTATCATCACACATCTTGCTCCATTTCACCAAAGGAAAATTCCTTTTGTCATGTAATCTTGATCGCAAAAAAAACTGCATAATATAGATTAAAAAAATTTCTATTGATTTTTGCATAGTATACAAGGACATATAATATGTTCGAATGGCCTGTAAGATTGATTTATTTAGTTGCACTCTTCTTGCTAACGATAACCATCTACCTTTCCATGCTGGTAGTTTATTCTATTTTTTTTTTCAATTGGTTATATGGGATTGAAACAGGCCCCACTCACATTACATCATCACCACATAGTGGTATTACAACAAAGCTTGGATATTATCCATGTATCATTGGGTAAGGTTTGAACCTTCATCTCCTCTTTAAATATTGAGAACTCTAATCAATTGATTTAATGCCACTTGATTTGTATATTCTAAACTTTACTGATAACTAGATTCTATAGTTCTATCCTCATTCTCCCCTCAAATAAGGGCATCACTAGATAAGTTGCTACTAAATTTACCTCTTCCATTTGAATTAACCTGCATATCCCTAATTTGATTTTAGTTGGGGTGTTTAGGAAGTAAATTTTGGATTTTGGCCTATTAACTTTTTACCCTAATGCTCTTTTGTATTCCTTTAAGAAATTATTCAAAGCTTTGGTCTCATTTATCCTTGCCCTATCAAAATGTTTGTATCATCTACAAACTATAGATGGATGATGTTGTCGATGTTATTACTAGCCTTATCTTTGTAATCCTTCTTCAAGTTCCTACCCAAAACCTTTGCCATAATAGTAAACAAATATGGTGATAAAGGATCTCCTTGTCTAAGGTCTCTCTTGGCTTTAAATAATTTTGTTACTAACCCATTAACCAACATTGAATATGAAACTGTAGAGACACAATATTTAATCCATCTGACCCATTTCTTTCCAAATCCAAACTTTTATAATATTGCAAAAAGAAAATTCCATTTAATCCTATCATAGGCCTTACTCATATCAAATTTTAAGATCATTGCTTTCTCTTTTCTTGAATTTTTTGAATGCATAACTTCATGAGCGACTATGATCTCGTCTAGAATATATCTTTCTTTCATAAATCCTCCTTGCTCTTCTGAAATAATTTTGTATAGTAATGGTCTTAACTGATTTTCCATCACTTTGGAAATAATCTTACATGCCATATTACATAGGCTTATGGGTTGAAATGAATCAAACAATTTTGCATCCTTCTTTTTTGAAATTAGGGTAAGATATGTTGTATTTATTTAAATGGTATGTATTGTTTTACCCTAGATTGTTCCACTACCACCAATAAAGAATCCTTCACTATATCCCAATTATATTGATAAAATATTGCAGAGAGTCCATCCGAACATGGGGATTTATCCTTATTAAAAGAGAAAAGAGCTAGATTGACTTCCAAAGTAATAGGCTCCATTAGTTTCCTATTGTCTTCATTTGTTATAATTGAAGAAATTTCTTGTAGAAGAATATTATTAAGAACTTCAAACTCCTTTGATCCTAGAATATTATGATAAAAAAAAATTTCCTCCTTTTTTATTTCACTCTAGTATTCATTCCAAACCCCTTCTACTAATTCTAGATGTTAATTTTTGTACTATTGGCATCCTATGAAAAAACTGTGTTTTTATCTCCTTTTAACCAAGTTTGTCTTGATTTTAATCTCCAAAATTTCTCTTCCTTACTCAAAATAATTTGATATTCACTAACTCCATTTCCTCCAAGCTTGGATTATTACGATCACCTTTTTGGAATTTTGAAAGTTTATCTTGTAGTTATTTATTTTAAAAAATATTTTTAAAAGTGTTCTTGTTCCATTCTTTTAATCTAGATATCATTGATTTAATTTATTTTGGAAGTGTATACAACCCACCGTTTCTTGAAGAACTTCACATTTTTTTTATAATATCAACAAATTGAGGATGGTCTTCCACATATGCTCATATTTAAGATATGATCTTTCTTTTCAATTCACTTACCACAATTTTAACTTTTATTGGTCAATGATCTAAACTAATCCTTGTCAAGGTATTAATTTTAGCACAAGTCCCCTCATCTCGCCAATGATTTGAGAGAATACATCTGTCTCATTTTTTTTGCAATTAGGTTCTGGCCTCTCCTGTTGTTGGTCCATGTATAGTTATCTTCTTCAAACTCAACCTACCATAGATTATTGTTTTGAATAAAAGCCAAGAAATATTTCATAGTTTGGGTTAGTTTCCTAATTCCACCAAATTTTTCATCTAGCTTGGTTATGGCATTAAAATCTCCTATGATCATGAATCGGGTTTATTAGTCTTTACTTCTCATAAAGGCTTAAATCTCACTCCAAACTTCTAATCTGCCTAACTGAGTTGTAGTTCCATAGACATTAATAAGGATGAAACGAATATATGCAAAGAAGTATGTGACTAAAAAGGCTATCCAATGCCTAGTTTTATGAATGGTTACATAGGAGATTCTTTTAGGATTTCAACAACTTAGAATTCTCCTACCACTTCTTCAGAATCTATATCATCCCATTCACATTTTATCCATACTACTTTCATAGTTTTAGAAACTTCTTTTGTCAATTTAGTTTCCTGGATATGAAGGATATCAGGCTTATTACTTAAACAGAGGTCCCTGATACACCTCTACTTTGAGGGGACATTAACACCCCTTGTATTCCATGAGATGGTAATCATGTCTCATAAGGGGCTATTGGCCTTACTTGCAAATTACCAATATCATTTTGTTGTTTGGTAAAGAGAAGTTCAACCAACTTAGTTTGTGTTCCTTTCTCTATGTTTGCTCTTGCTTACCTAGATCTCGCTTGATAATTTGATGATTTTCCTCTTTTTGCCTTGCATGTATCAAAAGTAGGGCTTATTATTCTATTCCTCAATATTCTCTTAGAACTTTGTTTTTCCTCAAATTTATCCTCTTCTAGCTCTTCTATGGAAGCTTTTGACTTGTCTTGCTCATTTTCTAGTATTTTCTTATTAATGGTAGACGTATTAACATCTAACACTACATTTTATTTAGAAAAGTTTTTCTCCTAAATGGTGCATGGTACTTTAATAGAGTCTTCAAAATCTAATTTGACACATTTCTTAGGTTCATTAAGAATGTTTGTCCCTAAATCAAAATTAAACTAAATAGACGGTTCCTTGTTAATATGTTGAACTTGTTGTATTGTGTCCTCTAAGATTTGATCTACTTTTTCTTCATAGGCTAAAGCCTCAAAAGAGTTGGTATTTCTTCCAATATCCTTCCTTACTGGTCTCCACTATTTATTTACTTTCATTTTTCTATTTCTATTTTTTGAAAGTTGAAAACCATCCTCATCCATATCCATTTGTAAGTTTCTCTTGCGGTTTTCTACATATGATTATGTTGGACTCTTCTTAGGGCATGATCTCTCGATATGCCCTACCTCATGATATATTCTACATTTAAAAGAAATTTTTTCATAATCTATGGTTTGGGTCCACATCTTATCCCCATACTTAAGAATGATTTATTCTATTAAAGGTTTACTTATATCAATCATGACCAATATTCGAGTATAAATATCCAAGAATCCATCTTGTGTAGTTTCTAAAATATCAAGGAATTCTTCCAAAGTTTTCCTATTGCCTTGAAGGTCTATGTTTCCCAAAACTCAATGGGAAAACCATACATCCTAACCTATACTGGTACTAAGGATAGATTTACATTTTTAGGTGAAAAGCCTTCATATCAATGGATAAGGAAGAATCATGCTCTTCCTATAAACTAAGGACCCCCTTTTAAGATATTATCTCTTTCTTCCCTAGAACAAAAAATGGCTAGGAAGAAAACTTTGGAAAGAAATGATAAAATCACTCCTAGAGACTTCCAAATTCTATCAATCCATTTTCTCAAGGTTGAAGTCCTTGGCCAATACCCATTAAATTTACCAAAAACCACCCTATCTTTGAGCAAGCAAGGATCGATCCTCGATGGTTTTCTCACTAACCTCTACTACTAGAGATAATTCTAAGGATTTAGCTATAAATCAATCTATGGGAAGGAAACTAAAACTAAAAATTTACTAGAATATCCTATAGCAAATATAATATTTGATAAAAATTATAATAATTTGCAAGTAAAATTTCTAAGATAAAGAAGGGAAAAAGAAACTTAGCTAAAAAATTATATGCCCAGATAGAATATCTTGCCTCACTAAAGCCCTAGCCCTCCATTTCTCCTCCTATAATCCAAATCTTGGTTGATAGATATTTGTAATTTTGTTTTTTGTGACTTAAAAAATTGTCATTGCCCTTGTTCCAGATGGCTGACTTCAAAGCTCTTCAAATTCTACAAAATGTGGTCCAAGAATCAGCTGAATCAAACAACCCTTCACAAAGATATGACTCCTAAAAGATGAGATGTTTTTTAGGAAAAAATTGCCCTAATCCTTCATGAAGTAACAACTCCATATATAAATTCATATCTTAGTAAATGGAAAAAAAATGTTTACATTTGACATAATTTTAGTTTCTATATGTTTACCTTGTGTTATAATAAGGTTTTGACCAAATAATGTTTTTTCTTTAAGTTTTTTCAATTAGTTATATGGGATTAAATGGGCCCCACATATATTACATCATCACCATATAGTGGTATTACAACCAGGGTTTGAACTTGGATCTTCTGGATAAAAACCCAAGGACTTACTGCTACAGTATCTCTCACGGGTCAGTTTTTTTTAAAGTGAACTTATAGATATAATTATAAAAATAAATAAAAAGTTAATTTTATTTTAATTTATGCTAAGTTTAATACTAAAACAAACAATAATTTTCTATATTGTTTTTTGGATTAATATTTTGTTTTTATTATATTTTTCTTGTAATGTTTATTATTTAAATTAATTAATTATATATATATATAACATGTCAATAAATTCATAAAAATTATGATTATATGATATATTGTTTTAATGGTGTTGTGATGTTAAATGGATTGAATTTCTTCATCAAAATTCAAAAGCTCTTAACAATTACTTATATTTCAAAAATAAATAATGTGATTTGGATAATGTTTAATAGAATTATGCCCATACCATTTTCAGTAGGTCTAAATTGTTCTATATTATGTTTTGGGAATTCAAGTAGATGAATTTTGATCCCAAAATCTTTGGAGACTTCCATTTTACTATTAAGAATGTCCTTCTATATATTTGTTGAGTTTTGATATCATTTGGTTTTAATAGTATCTTGGAAGCACCTAGCATCAATCGTTAGAGACTTTTTTCAACCACTATACCTAGTACCAACATCCATTAACATGGAGCCAATTCAATTCAACCACCTAGACCGATGCTGACATGGACTAGTGACATGGACTAGATACGTGGTAGACAAGCCACTTGGACCAACGCTAATGTGGACTGGATACATGGTAGACATGTGGCTGTAATTTCCTACCCTTTTCGTATGCAAATAGATTTGACACCCAAAGAGCCAGGTTCCAATCTTGGGTTACAAACAGAAAACTTGAATGTCTTGTTTGTTGATCGCTTTGATATCACGTGATTTATGTAAATATGAAATTTTTATACTTTTTGCAATAATACAAATTTTGGAAATAAAAATAGTAGCAAACTAGAAATGCTTGTATCTTAAAAACTACTCCTCCAATGACTACGAAATTTAAGTACAAACTTCTTATAATGATATTGAGCAAACCCAATGAAGAAAATTGTACAAGGATAAGTGTACCCGGAGATCTAAAGGCCTCGATATAATTTTGAAAGTTAACACTAGCAACAACAAACTTATATATTCATTAAATATGCTTGTAATACAATTTCTCCAGCATACTAATTATTGTTTGACTGTCCAAAAAGACTTACCTCATAAAACACAATGAATACTCCAAATGGGAGGCGTTTGCTCTCAATAAGTGCACGCCCTTCAATGCAATTGGTACGACCTGTTAAAAACCCTTCACAAATGACATAGATCCCTTCCAAACTGTTGAAGTGTACGACCAATAAGCTGATCAAAAACTATGAATAATCAGCAATACAAAATTCTTCAAACTCAAGCAATCTAATTCAAAATAGCCTCTAATGGTTCGGCCTCACTGGAAACATCTGCAATCTGAAGTAACTCTAAAAATGGCACCAAGTGCACCCCAAAAATCATCAACAACCTGCCACTTTGAAGCTCAAATTATTCCTCATCACGAAAATGCCACAATCACTCCAAGGATATCTTGCAATCCCAAAAGTGATGTTCCTGCTAGAGGGTTTTGTCTCCAAACAAGCCAAACTTTCCCTTGCCTGTGGTTTTTCGTCACAAACAAGTTGGATATATTCTTGCAAAATCTGCTGCAAGTAAGCTCCTTTCTCCAAACATGAAATGTAATAACCAAAGATGTTTTCAAATGCTCTCACAACCTCTATTTATTCTTTTCTTGAGCTGGTCGACCCAATGTGGGTAGAATGTGGGATTAAACTTCTTTCTTTTTTACTTGCTTTATGTCAATAATTCATTTACTAATGAGCACATATAATGACTTAACTCCACAATATCACTTAATCATATTATAATCTCCCAAAGTGACGTCCAAGCTAGGCATTAATAAAAATACATTAAAATATACATTATTTCCTTCAAAATGAGTACTCATAAGCCCCCTAACAAATTATAAAGTCATACTCAGGAGAATAATATAATAATTTAATGACTATAATAATTATAACTTCGACAATTAAAAACTCCATGACCGCTCATCCAAACTCACATCCGAAGATAGAAATGAGTCCCCATTTGGTCAAACCAGCCACTCGTAGGACTTCCACTCTGCCAAAACCAACTTACTAAAAATAGTAAGTTCCTTGCACTAATAACCAAATGGGTCTAGTCAATCAACTAAAGATATATTTGGATACCCAATTCGACGAAGAACAACATTCTACAATCAATTCGGCTAGAAACTTGAATCACCAACTTACTATAAATAGTAAGTCCTCCCTCAAATCTCAGAATATCCTCGAAAAACTGGCATCCAAAGGCATATAATTTATAACCATCTGGCGAAACCCCAACATCCTCTAAGAGCATTCTCACAAAATACAAGCTTGGAAAGGGATATTATAGTGGCAGACAAGCCACGAGCGACCAGTGGAAATTGGACAACATGTACCCCTCTGACCGTGCCATGTGGATGATGGAAAAATAATTCTGATAGTGATTACCCAAAGGTAATCAATGGTTAATATAACCGTTGATTCTTTTAAGTCTTGAATAGTGCACCGCATTGTGTATGTGGGACTAAAGTCCCAAGGTTATTTTTTTTACTAAAACTGCGAAAGAAAATACATAGAAGGGCGGCTTCCCTTCAGTTCCGTCAGGAGCCATAGTGTGACTGGTTGGCAGGCTAGTGCTAGGGCGTGTTGTATGATAGGTCAGGGGTTCAAACCCCGTGTAGTACAAGGAAGGTGTTATTTTTTATTTTGAAATTCCACCATCGATAGGAGATACATAAAAGGTGGTGGCCTTCTACTTCTGTCGGTCCCAATAGCCCGACTGGCTAGTCAAACCAATGCAAAGACATTGGCACATGGTAGGTCAAAGGATCAAATCCTGCCCGCGCCAAAAGCAACAATTTTTGCTAGCAAAAAATCAATTTTTGCTAAAGGAGAGGCAATTTTTGCTACAAGAAAGCGATATTTTTTTGCTGCAAAAGATAAAGAAGTAGCATTAAAAGGTATATTTTTTTAAATACTTTTCAAATTATTTTTTTTTGCACACTTCAAGAAGACACATATCAAATCATTGTAGCATCAAACCTTGTTTATTTTGCAAACAAAAGGGGAAAGAAAACTGTATTTTTTTGCAAAATTATAACACAAGGGGGAAGAAAACTGTAGTTTTTTGTAAAATTATAACACAAGGGGGGAAATTGTGAATATCATTTATTTTGCAAACACAAAAACAATTAGTTTTGTAAAAATCATTGTAAAAAGGTGCTTTTTTTATTGCATTCAACACCTTAAAATTGGCATTATAGGTGCATTTTCGGTGGAATATGACACCTATATTTAAAAATTATGGGCATTATTATTGTATGCTACATTTAATTTCTTTTTTTTACACTTACATCATAAGTTAAAATTCAAAAGCACATAAGACCCCAAATTTTAAACCTTTTTGTGCAATTTATTGCACAACAACATTCGGTATAATGGTACCTCTGGTCTACACTTACAGGTGAAGTTGTCGTACTTGGACTACTATATCTAATGCTTAATATACCTACAATAATGATGTCTAAGCTATCATTCTCTATAAATCATCAGGAAGAAATAAGGAAAGCCAATTAGATTTTGATATTCACTCCATCAAATACCCTAATTGTTTTTTGTAGGTAAAAAAAAATTATTTACTAATCGGGTTGAAGGGACCTGTCCTTATTACAGTAAGCATGCTTAGAGCCAACATACACAGTCGATACAATCATAAAAAAACAAACTAGGACATATCCCCCTTCTATCTGCCCCATCCAAGTCTCAGGCCAACAAAAACATAACTAGGACAAAATTCCCTAAAAACATAGGGACTCCAGTTACTGCCTTCCTAGGACTACTAGGAATATTTGTTATCTTCCTAGTGAGTCTTATCATTCTGATCGTGAGACAGGAGGAAATTAATCAGGGAAGGGAGATCCTCTAGTTCATTAATTACATTAGCGAGGAGTGTACTACCTTCCTGGTCGATATTGATGACCGACTACAGGTGGTCTATCACTTTGGTGACTCAGTTGAGGGCCACCGAGCAGAGCTTGTCCTGAGCTTTAGTGGTATGATCTTTGTATTCATCACTAATAATCTTAGGAGATGGACGCTGATCGTTTGATTTTTGAGGCTTCAATATTTTGGATTTTCTTCTTTTCTGGGAGGGCCTAACCAATTTTTTCTTGAATCTCTAACGCTTAGCAGAGGGAGCTTCAACCTTGGGAATGGATCTAGGGAGCACTTCATATTTACCGTGGTCATGGGAAGGAGGGGGTGAGGGTGGAATAGTAGTGGGTTTGGAAGCAATGAGGGGATCGATAGAGTTTGCAGACGGGGGATGGATAGGAGAAGATTTACGGGTGGACTCAGACAAGCGCTCAGGGCTAGGGGAATGGGAAGGAATTCCCTTCTTGACCTGGTGAACAAGAGCATGTCTGTAAAGCACCAAGAAGAGATCCTAATGACGAGGGGGCTTTGAGGATTTGTGATCCATAAATTTTTTTATGAAAATGGTTATGGATCGGAGGAGAAAATTTGGGACATTAATGGGTCTAACATCGTAGAGGTGATTAACGAAGGCAAGACTGTAGGTACGGAGGGGGCTACTGTAGTTGTCGACAAATACATATTGAATGACAGGGATAATGGCAGTGTCCCAAGGTTGATGTAAGGATGAGCGTAGAACACATTTGTTTTCCCAAACCAGATCCTTTCCATTGTCGGGGAATTAGTTTATTTCTTCCTTAAAGTTGTTTTTATCCCTGCGAACTACCTTACCAACTAGAGAGATACCAGAGACCTGAGCAATGGAGTGAACACTTACCTCAAATTGCAGCCCTCGGACCTAAACTTGACCATTGTCCCACAATTCAACGAAGTCCCTAGTGACTTCATCGTCTATTCCAGATAACAGTTTGAAGAAGTTGATAATTTTTTTGGCATCTAATAGGGTTGCAATCCCTAATTTGATCTGTAAGTTAGTTGGCTTGATGTAAGCCATGGTGTTGCTTAGACCAAAGTAAACAGAGCTAGGGGGTCAAATTTTGTTGTCGACTTTGGTTTGCTTCTAACTAATGATCTCCAAAACCACAAAGCAAGGATATAAGGACCTAGTGAGGTGAAGGGAGCATCAACCGAAGGTCACGGGGGTCACTGACCAACAATGGGGATTGGTGGTAGTTTCTTTGGTATGGCTCATGAAAAATGGGCTAGAATGAATCGGAGTGGGGGAGATGACAAAAAGGGTAGCATAAGAAGTGGGCGAAGGGAAAATGGAGGGAGTGAGGTGAATGGGCATCGCTCGAATAGTGAAAATGAGGTACCATGAGCTGGTGATCAATAGAGAAGGAATCCCATAAGGCTGGCTAGGGGATATGACACGAGTTGAGCACCCTACACTAAAACCCGTATTGACATTGATCTAGAGAATGATAGAATTGGTGTAATTCCAAATATTTGTGGTGTTGAGAGAAAACACATGTGATGTTGATGAAACACCCTTATGGTGGTTAGAGCCACCTTTAATATTTTTTTCCAAAGAGTACTGACATTAAAAAAAAACATCGTTGGTATTAATAGAATACCTTCAAGACAGCTAACACTGCATATTGCGGCTACATTCAATATATTGATTGAATTTGGTGATGACTTCCTGAGGAAAGTCTTCTTCCCAAATGGTCATGGAGGTTTGGTTGACTGCTCTGTTGGTCAGGAGGTCAGTTACATTATTCGCTTCCTGGAACACATGGTTGATTGTGTTATGGGGGTGGTGGCTAAGGGATGATTGACACTCTTGAATGATGTTTTGGATGTTCCATCCTGCTTTGCTATTATTTGTGGTATGGTCAACTACAACATCTAAATCTCCTTCAAAGATGATTGGTCTAGACAAGGCTTTGCTTACCTCAATGCATATCCACAGTGCATGAGCTTCTGTATAGTTATTTGTTTAGGACCCCAAATTTTTGACAAAGGTTAGGATGATGCTGCTAGAGTGGTCTCTGATTACACCTCTAACCCCTGCGTTCCCTGGGTTGACTTTAGACGCTCCATCAAATCTGGATTTGAGCCAACCTAGGGGGGAGGAGTCCATTTGGATTTTTCCCTGGAGATGTGAGGATTCTGAGCTTTAGTGCATTATGAGGAAATTCCAAGGGAGACAAACAACAGAGGTTCAATCCCTGAGGTTGGGATATTAGTGCAGGGAAGAAGGTTGTAGTTTTCAATGGCAAAAGACAGAGCTATGGTGGCAACAACATCCAAATTTATTGGGATTTCATTAAAAATGTGGTTTTTGCCCTCCAAAAATATCTGCCATGTTGAATGGTGAAGTATGGAATTCTACATAAAACTAAGATGTGGGTTTTTGAAGATCCTAGTCCATTGGATGAATATATCCATAACAGCCTTGGGCCAAACCCAGTTGACCTGAAATCTACTGATCAAGGATGAGAAAACCTCCCAAGTGAAGGGGCACTCTAGGAGAATGTGTTGGGTGGATACCCAGACCTAGGTACATAAATAGCATCTATTGGGAACTATGATGTCTCTTTGGATCAAATTGTTCATGGTTAGAATTCTATTATGGACTATGAGCCAACAAAAATAAGCCACTTTAGAAATCAGATGTTTGAGCTAGATAATCCTGGCCATGGTCTGAATATCAATGATCATGGGATTATTGGGGGATCAGTCCATCATCAATGCTATAGATTTAATAGTGAACGGCCCATCGCTAGATCCTTTCCAGAACAACTCATATTTTTTTTGAGATTGTGAAATGAAGTTTACCCTGAAGACAACCTGAAGAGTCGCCAAGCCTTTGTTAATGACTGCATTTTTCAATCTAAATTGGATCTATTTTCAACCTTGGATCCCTTGGTCTATGGTGATGAAATAAGATACTCTAGGACCAAACTTATTATCTATGAGGTGTTTAACGACAGACATTTCAGGATCTTTGATGATAGGCTCATTTCTAGCCCAAGCATCATTCCAGAAGTCTATGTCAAAACCATCACCCATAAACCACCTTGAATTGCATCAGAGAAGATGCTTGGTTTGGATTATGGATTTCTAAAAGTGGGAGACATGGTAGGGAATTCCTTCACCCATGAAATAATGATGTTGCAAGTACTTTCTTTTGGCAATAAACACCCATTCCAGGTTGGCATTGGTGGTAACCTTCCATGCCTGTATGGCCAGGAGGGTATGGTTCATGAGGCTAATTTAGTGAAGTCCCAACCCACCTTTCCTTTTTGGTGTATAGACCTTGTCCCATGCCACCAGGTGGAACTTCTTTTGGTTATCATTCCATGCCCATAGGAAGTTCTTCTATACTTTTTCTATGGCTTCTCCCATAACAACTAAGATTTTGAATACGGAGAGGAAGTACACTAGGATGCTCTGGAGAACTGACTTAACCAAGGTCACTTTTCCTACTTGGGAAAGGAGAGCACCTTTCCAGCCTACCAATTTCTTGTGGATTTTTTCTATGACACTGTTCCACATAGCCTTGAAATGTCTTACTTTGAACATTGGGAGACCCAGGTAGGTGGTCAGGAGATTAGCAATGGAACAACCCAAAATGCCTATGATTTTTCCCTACTACTTGATGGGGGTTCTGATGAAGTAAATTTTACTCTTTGTGAAGTTGATCTACTGCCCAACAGCTTCCTCGTAGAGATTGAGGATGGACTTGATGACTTTGGACTTAGAAATCTAGGCAGTAGTGGCTAGTATGGTATCATCCATAAACTGTTTGTGGGTGGAAGGAGGGATGCCAATGGCTACTTTGATGTTAGAGATCAGATTTTTGGAGCAGACATATTTTATGGCTCTTTCCAAACTCTCAACTAGGATGATAAAGAGAATGGGAGAGAGGGGATCCCATTGTCTTAGGCCTCTAGAGCTTAGAAAATACCCAATTGCTAACCCATTGACGAGGACGAAGGACCAAGAGGAGGAGATGCAGTTTGAAATTAGGTTGACCCAATTTTTGTAGAAGCCATACTTGAGGAGGATTTTAGTCAGGAACTCCCGGTTAACTCTGTCAAAGGCTTTGTTCATATCAAGCTTAAGGAAGAAGGCTGAGGAGTTAGATTTGTGGGATAAATGGATAAGCTCGTGAACCGTGATTACAACATCAAGAATATTTTTCCCTTTGATCATACTACCTTGGTAGGGGTCGATAATGTATGTAAGGATCTCAGTGAGTCTGTTGGTGAGGTATTTGGATAAAATTTTGAAGATGAAATTACACAGGTTGATGGGGCGATAATCAAGAGACTGGGGATTCAACCCTTTGGAAATAAGGGTCAAGAAAGTAGAATTAACATCTTTGGGAATGATTCTGGTGCACTGCATTTCAATAATGGCACGACATAGGTCAGGGCCAATGATGTCCCAATAGGTTTGGAATAACCTAGGGAAAAAAATGTTGGGGCCTAGGGCTTTGTCGGGCTACATTGAAAAAGAGCCTGATGGATTTCCTTGAGGGAAAGGGGGCTGAGGAGCAGATTGTTCATAGACTTAGAGATGGAGCTAGGTATGTTCTTCAAGAGGGAATCCATGGCCTGATTAGGGAATGAGGGGGGAGGAAAGAAGATTATCAAAGTGGCAGACAACTTCATCTTGAATTTGGTGGATGTCCGAGGTGAAAGACCCATATTGCCTAGTGAGGCCTTTAATATTGTTAGCTGCCCTATATTTGAGAGTAGAGGTATGAAAGAACTTGGAATTAGAATCGCATTCCCTGAGCCAAAGTTGCCTTGACTTTTGGCACCAAAACATTTCTTCTTTGTGAAGGGTGTTATGATAGTCGAAAAGTAACCTTTGTTCCTCATCCCTAAGACTGTCATCCAATTTCCCTTTCTGAAAGCTATCCTCAATATATTCAATCCTAGTCTTAATGTTATGTTTATTTTCAAAGATATTCTCGAAAGTCTCCCTGTTCCACACTTTCATATTTTCCTTTACCAGCCAAATTTTTTGCATTACCTGATTGGTGACATTCCCAGGGAATTTTTTATTCCACCACTCAACAATATGGATTTTGAGGTTAGGGTGTTGAGTCCACATTAACTCAAAATGGAAATGTGTCTTGAACTGGAACATATTGGTAGTTTCAAAAATTAACGAACTATGGTCTAACCCTATCTTCGGGAGAGCCTAGAGGTTGACATCTCCAAAGAGGGAAAGAGCCTCTTGAGATAGCAAAAATCAATCAAGGCACTCTTGGATGAGGTTAAATCCCTTCATTCTGTTACTCCATGTGAATTGGGATCCCTATAGTTGGACATCCATCAGAGCATTGGAACCTATGAATTGCCCCAAATTATTGGTTGTTCTATGGGTTATTGCGTTTCCTCCTCTCTTTTCTGAAAGGTACAAGGGAGAGTTGAAATCCCCTGCTAAACCCATGGGATGTTTTCAAATGCTTGCCTCATATGGGTGATGGTATTCCATAATGCCAATCTTCCCTGCATAGTGTTAGGGACATAAATATTGGTCATAACCCAGAAGAGATGGGAACTGTGTTCATGAAAGAGGATGTTGGACAACCTTTCTTGTCCTGAGATGAATTTGCCTTCGACTTTGGTTGGGTTCATAGGCAGAGAAGGCCTTCAAAGTAGCTAGAAGTTGTAGAATAGATGAAGTCATAATTTTTCCAGATGATCTTGGTAACCCTAGCTGACCCCTGATCATCTAATTTGGTTTCTTGAATGAAAAATATTATGGGGTTATGGTCTTTCCTCATGGCGACAACCAAAATTTGTTTGGCTGCCCCATTCAGTCCTCCCACATTCTAGGAAAGGACTTTAATTTGGCACTTTTGGAGGGTTTTTTTCCCCCTTTGCCTTGCTGCATAGGGGTTTTGGGTTTTTTGCTTTCATCATTGGTGATATTTCCAATTTTTTGTAACAAGGTTTTTTGCATTTCATTGTCTCTGTCCTCATTGGTGTCATGGCTTCTCCGTTCTACGTCAGAATGCCTACATTTATTTCTATCACCTCCTACATCAACATGGGAATTTTTTGAAGCTTCAAGTCTATTTAGGGCTCCAGTGATCTAGGAATTCTTGGATAGACTCCTCACTATCAGACTCAACGATGTTTTTTTTGGTCGAGGAGGTGGGGGAATCATTCTCATAAGTTTGGGACGATGAGGATGAGAGGGTTGGAGGGTCGGGGAGATTTGGGAGGTGGGTTTTGATTGAAGATGCTAGAGGAGGGGGGTGATGGCCTCAGAGGGGGAGGGGGGAAGGAAAAATCTTTGGGAGAGCTGATGGTAGGGCACTATTGGGGGACTAGGTTTGGACTAGAGGAGCCCTTGACAAGTAGCTCTCCTCCTTCAAGCATCTCAATGGAACCAAAATCATTGAGTAAATTAATTTTTTTAGAGAAAGAGAACAAACTACTTACCTTTTGCGTATCTCTGATTAGCGATGGTCGACTATGTTATTTTTTCTTAAGGTTCAGGGTCTATCTCAAGCCTGTGTTCATCTTTTGATAGATGGGTTGATCCGAGAGGGCTGTGGTCTAAATTTCATACTTCGTACCTTTACGTTTCAAAAACTAGGGCAGGAGATGCCCTTGGTTTTGGTACTCTAAGAAAAAAGTGGGCTTATTCTCGAACACTAGCAGTTATCTTCGTCTAAAAGCTCCATAGATTAAGTTGAGGTGATTTGGAAGCTGAGATTCCAAATTCACATTGATGCAAATGCGTGCTTGGGTGAGGCAGTTCCTAGCATGGGTAGTTGGGTCTATAGCGACTAGTTCCTCAAAAGCACGAGCTAATCCTCGAAGCGCGTCCTTGGAGAAGAAGTGGATAGGGAGATTTGGGATCTAGAACGAAATGGGAGGATAGTTAAGCTCTAGGTCTTTAGTTCAAACATTGGTTCCTATTTTCTGAGGAAAAGGCTTTGCCTTCCGAAAAACCAAGGACCTCCTAACAAAATATGTTTTTCATCTTCCCGCGTGTTGACTTGGATCATAAAAAACCCCCTAGATATTGCAAAAATTTCCAGACTTCCTAGGGTTTTCCACTTGACTGTCGCCCAAAAATGAATTGAGTCCATGTCCAGGCATCCCCCTACGAATTTTCCAACTAGGGAAAAATAATCTCGAGTGGCATACCCATCCATTAGTTGTTTAGGTCACAAAACATTATATCCCTAGGTTACGAAGTTACTCGAAATGACTAAATTCTGTCTAGGATTGCTCTGAAGGAGCTCTATGTAGGAGGTTTGGCCATATTTTTTCTTATTATTGCCTGGTTTGTCAGGTGGGTCTTTCCCCTTGGTGACCCACTTTGGATACATCCTTTCCCGATAAGCGAATTATCCTCTTTGTCATTTGCCTCTGCGTGAGGGTTGGGTGCACCGCACGCTTACGTGCAGCCTCCCGACCATTTGATAGGATTGGTATGCTTTTATTCTATTGCTAAGGCATCGTCGAATAGTTCACTCACCATCGCTCTTCAAAGATGATGTCTCTAGTTTACACCCATCAAATACCCTAATTCATTCCTATTGCTTGTCTTAATTTCCTCCAACTAATCATCCTTTTCTGAAAGGGTTTTTAGGCAAGTGCCATCAATTTGAGTGAATTATCTTTCACATACTCTTTGTAAGTATAAATAAAGGGGGACCATTTTGGTGAGATAAGGAACCTTCATAATGGTCATTGCTAAAGCATAGTTGTTCATCTACCTAGTAGCAATTTTTTTCACTAAGGGGGGGATAATTATCTTACTTCATCGAATAATATTTATCAAAAAGTGGGAAGACTTATAAGGGTGCATTTTTTGTAGAGACCAACACCTTAGTCAAACTTCTTAAAAAATTCCATTGTAAAAGGTGCATTTTCGATAGAGACTGACACATTAAAAAAAATGGGCAGATCCAAGAAAAAGAACACCCCAAAACCAACTGATGATGTTGCTACATCAGTTAAATATCTTTACTTTCCAGTAGGGTTGGAAGAAATGGATTTTTATGAGAATGGATAATTTATCACATAATGTAGTGGTGTAAGATCCATTCTCAGATATTTTGAAGCTTTTGAAGACCTTCAGATCAATGGTGCTCTAATCCCTATTGGTGTTGTAAGGGCAATATACATGTCATTTGTTTCACTTGATATTGCTCAACGTAAAAAGAAAATAGAAATCAATGAGGAATCAGGGGTCATGCTCCTAATGGAAGATGCTTGTTGTGACACAAGTAACCTTCAATCCATGGTGATGAATGCTTATTGTGACACAAGTGACCTTCAGCCCATGGTGGTGAATGCTTGTTGTGACACAAGTGACATTGAGCCCATTGTGCCCAATGGTTGTTGTGATACAAGAGACCTCCAGCCTATGAGGGTAGATATCAGTTGTAGCATAGGTGATCTTGTCACAAGAGAAGATTTTGCTTGTGACACCAGTGACTTAAGAGCTGAAAATCCTCAAAATGAGCTCCATAATCTCATAAACAGTGACAAATACCATATTGTTAAAAAAATGATGAAGATGAAAAATTTGGGTGTTTTGAAAAACACACAAAAGGCATTGGATCCAAAATGATGAACAAAATGGGATTTAATGGTAAAGTATTAGGAAAACATGGGCAAGGCATTACACTCATATAATGCAAAATGTCAGGACAAAGAATGAATGCCTTGGCTATTCTAGACATGCAAGTACTAGTAAAACCATGTTTGTAAAACCTAAATCTTTTTCAACTCCTACAAAGTATTTTTGTAGTCATTATGGAAGAACATGACATGTAGCATCTAGGTGTTGGAAACTACATCCTTGTGACTCATGTGGATGTACAAATCACTCCCTGTTCTAATTATTGGTACAAAGTGAAAATGGACAACAAGGTTTATATTGATTATGGATGGAAAGATCTCACACAATGGAAAAAAATGAAAGAAATGTTTTTTAGCTTTTACAGAAAAGGTAAAACCTATGGTAGACCCAGTGGTAGATCTAGTGACAGACCGAGTCGTAGTCATGGAGGAAATGAACCAGTGACAGACCTAAAGGTAGATCCAATGACAATGATCTAGAGGTAGACCTACAGGCAGATCTAGAGGCAATGATCCACAAGCAGATCCATAGGCAGATCCAAAGATAGACCTAAAGGTACTAATCTAAAGGTACACTTAGAGCAAGAGCCAACATAAGAGCATATTTCATTATACTCTCCTACACATTAAGGGGGGGTCATATATGTTATCCCAAATAATGGAATAAGGGGGGTGTTAGAGTAATATTCCCTAATTTGGGATATTAACTCCTATTACATTATTCGCTTAACATGAAATGTTATTGTTAAGCGCCTAGGTGGTTAAGGGGGTTAGGTTAAGGTGGTTATGGTTTGTTCATCAACCGCATAACCCCATACCTCATGTATTATAAATTGCTCCTCATTATCAATATGAACTAATGCTCACTTTATCCATATATGGGAGCTATGAATATCGATTACCAAATTCTAGAACTATACAAAAAAATTAAAGGCTTTATATCGATAGGAAAAGCTATGTCGATCAGACTATACCTATAGAACAATATTGATAGGAAAAAGCTATGTCGATCGGTCTGAGACGATCGACTGTAGATATGATGGCCAAAAATACTGATTGGTTGTAGATATGTCGATAAGAAAATGTTGATCGATTGCAACAATATCGATCAATTGTAGCAATGTCGATTGGTTGCACTATATCGATCATATGTAGCAATGTCGATTAAATGTAGTAATGTCGATTAGTTGCAGCAAAGTCGCAATGTTGATCAATTATGTAATGTCGATCAATTGTTACAATGTTGATCGATTGCAGCAATGTCGATCAGTTGTAGTAATATCGATTAGTTGCAACAAAGTTGATCGGTTGCACCAGTGCCCATCAGATGCATCCAAGTTGATCAGATGTAGTAGAGTCGATCGATTGCAATAAAGTCGATCGATTGCAACACACTCGATCGATTGCAACACAACCGATTAGTTGCATTGATGATGCATTGCATCTATACCACGTGTCAACCATCCATTAAATTATTGCATGTAGATGCCACATGTTGATTATTTATTCGATGGTTTCATTCAAAAAGTCTATATAAAGGCATAAACAAGTCATTTTTTCACCTTTTTTAATGTTGTTTTAACCCTTTTCTTCCATTTGAACCATTTTTTGATACTTTTTGTCAAGTTTCCAATACCTTCCACCCTACCTCCTGATCCATATTCCCTCGTACACAAAAAAATAATCCAATGGCATCCCCTATCACCCCTATAATGTCAAAAATTAATTTCAAAAACCTTGTTTGCCCCCTAATTTTTGAAATTTTATCAACACTAGGTTACGACATGTCATGGGTCCAAGACTCTGGTCTTTGGGGTCTAGTTTCGATGTCGCAGTTTGACACAAATATTAAACTATTGGAGAAGATAATTGCAGGTTACGACATTGATTTGGGTAAGGTAAATGTTGTCATTGACAATAAAAATATCATATTTTCTTTCACAGCCTCTAATGTCGCTAGATTGACAACATTGCCTCACATCGATTGTGACCCAATCACATCGAAATTCACTTTAACTGATGATGACAAACTCTACCTAGAGACCACCTTCAATGTGCAGCCAAAATATTTTCAAGGTATAACTACATATTTTTATATTTAATTGAATTTAAATTCTAGGGTTTACAATTACTGATTTATTTTTTTGCAATTACGGCTACCAAGTCCAAAAGGGGTTTGACTGTACCAACTATTCAAGATAACTTTCTTTGGGCATGTTGCGAATTCTTCCTAGCTAGACTCGTTCTGCAAGGAAGACCAACAAAAATTTTGATGTGGGCCTTGGCATATTTGGTTCGTTGTATTGCACACCAACAATTTGATTGGTCCACCTATGTCTCACATCGGATCAGAATGGATATCCAAAACATGATAACCCACACTTCACCTTCACCAATAATAAGCACATGCAACTACATTCTTGGTTTTTTTATGAATCTTATTATAATTTGTAGAACATTGTAGTACCGAATTCTTGGCACTCAGCCCTAGCCACTATAGCCATGACAGAACAACAGGTTCAGGTAATTTTTAGTTAATATTAAACTAATAATTTTTTATTTTTCATATGTTTGTCATTTTTATAATTTTAACATTTTATACAAAATACAAAAAAGGGCATCCTCTTCCTCTTCAAAGCGGGATGCTACTTTTAGAGGTTATAATCCAGAGGAATTAGGAGACTCTGAAACACCTGCGGAGGAAACAATACCTCCACTAAGAAAAAGAACAAGGAAACATGTAAGATCTAGTTCTCCTAATCCTCGACAACCTCCACCTGCACGTCCACTACCAATGGGTGTTGTTGTGCAAGAGGTCTCATCTTTGGGAAGTAAGTTTTACATTCTACCTTCACAAAATTTGTTACCAAATTTTACTATTTTTTATTAAATTTTATATTGTGTTTTCAGATGTACAGTGCACCCACATTCCATTTGTAGTTGTGGCTATGCAAGAGGTCTCTTCTTTGGTCAGTAAGTGTTAAAACCAATTTTGTAACCAATTTTTATAATCTACCTTCACAAATTTTGTAACCAATTTTTATAATCTACCTTCACAAATTTTGTAACCAATTTTTATTTTGATTTTTTAAGTTCCTATACAACAATTGCATCATGGAAGTCAACAGTCGATGTCGCCCCCTCCTCCACCATGCCAACCTCAAATGTGAGGTCAATGCTTCCTAGGTGGAAAATATTTTCTTCCATCTAGGCCACAGAGAGAAGCAACAAAGCAATTTTCAGGATTCGGAGCTATGTCTTTTGGTAATTTTACAGGTGTACAGGAAGCTTCTAGTGTTGGGTTAGAAAATGTTCCACTTGATCAGGATTTCTTTTTACAAGGGAACATACCCACTATTTTTCAAGTAACAGATCTACTTTGAGATCCTCAAAATGAAGGAGCAAAATGTTCAAGCAAATCTCCTCCTAAGGAAACTAGCACCCCTCAGGCTCATCCTCTACCAGAGGATGAAAAAGTAAAATTTTCTGAAAATGAATTAGTTTCTGACAAAGTTGAAGCAACCATTAACGATTTTCTAGTTCCTGATATAAAAGAAATGAAAAAATGGGAGTATCGGACCAAAGTTTTGATAAAGGAAATAAATGCCCGATTCAAAAAAATTTCAAAAAGAGAAAACTTTTTTCTTTAGTTGAAAATGAACTGGAAAAGCTTGATGTTCTACTACATCAAGCTAAATCTGGCACTGTGTAGGTTACTACATCTTACAAAGATGAAACTTTAAGGGTTATGTTGAACAGATTGGAGAACTTAAATGTTGAAGCCCAAGCTTATTATAATGAATGAGAATGTGATAAGAAAATGGTTGTTGTTGTTGTAGCTGCAAAGAATGTTGTCGAGGTTAGACTAATGTGTTCTAATTTTTTTTGTTCTTTTTTTTAAATTTAAATATCTGCTGACTACTTATTTTTCCTTTTGTAGGTAAAGTTTGATAATATGAAGAAGCAGGTTCAAAACCTGCAAGACTATCTCCAGATGGTGAAGGATTTCTTAACGGCTTCTATGGCAATGAAAAAAGAGCTTAGGAAGCAGTTCGAAAAAACAACACTTTTAGGAAAATCATTATCCAAAATGGATTGGATCCTGATGTTCTGCTTAAGGAGAAGGGTAAAGAAGTTCTTGCACCAATATCCGAAGATGTTGGGAAAGAGGAAAACACCTTGCTCGAAGGCTTGCAAAGTGTAGAGAACATCCTTGTCAGTTTTGGAGCAATTGGGAGTAATTGTTAACCAACCCGAGGGAGGACCCCTTGAAATGCAGAATGTGGAAGGAGCGGAAAAGGAAAAAGATGTTGAAACTACCTCTAGCCCCCCATCTAAGGAATGAAAAGCCAAAAGACAGTTGGTTCTATTATTGCTTTGGAAATTTTGATTTTTCAAAAAGACAATTTTATTATATGTTTTCATTTGAAAACAAGACATTTGCTATAATTACTTGACTATTATATTATTTACATTTATATTTGTGTGTTATTTTCATCATTTGAGTATTATGGGGTTTCAAATATGCTTGAGTTTATGAAGAATATATGTATGCATGGGTTTAAATTTTCATTTTATTCAAAGTCATTCTTGTTATGATATAAAAATGAGTATTGTCTTGTGTATTATGCTATATTGTTTTTATATTTCAAGTGAGTTTACGAAGGATATATCTATGCATGGGTTTAAATTTTCATTTTATTCAAAGTCAATCTTGTTATCATATATAAGTGAGTATTGTTTTGTGTATTATGATATATTGTTTTTATATTTCCATATCTAGAGTAATATGCTATTTGCATTTTGCCTTCTAGAGTCAAAGCATACATACTAATGATACTAATGATACATACATTCAAATTCAAAGCATAAATCATTATATTTTGTCAACATAGACAGTTAATTCAATAACAAAGCATTATTGTATTGAATTTTTGTTTTCGTAACTTGAGATTTATGCTAAATGCATTGTGCTTTCTACTATTCTAGACTACATACAACACTTTGTAAAAGAAATATTTACTAATTATGTATGCATGCATGGTTTTCAAATTTCTAGTTTACTCAAAGCTAAAGCATAAATCATAAAATTTTGTCAACATAGACAGTTAATTCAATAACAAAGCATTATTGTATTGTATTTTTGTTTTCGTAACTTTAGAATTATGCTAAATGCATTGTGCTTTCTACTATTCTAGACTACATACAACACTTTGTAAAAGAAATATTTACTAATTATGTATGCATGCATGGTTTTCAAATTTCTAGTTTACTCAAAGCTAAAGCATAAATCATAAAATTTTGTCAACATAGACAGTCAATAACATTAAAAAGCAAATACGGGAAATCATTGATTATAGAATGATTATATGAATTTTTTCAAATCATTGAAATTTTACAAATGATATTAAATACGGAAAAACATTGATAATATGAATTTTTTCAAATCATTGAAATTTTACAAATGATATCAAATCCGGAAAATCATTGATTATATGAATTTGTTTAACTCATTGAAATTTTACATTGCTGGAAGTTGATACAAAGTCTTGTCGACTTCTCCAAAAGAACCGGGAATCATTTGTGAATTCTGTGTTTCCATAATCTCATCATCACTGCAAGCTGAATCATTATCATCATTATCAACAGTATTAGTGAGACATCTTTTGTCCGCTAGGGACTTCCAATATGTCAAAGCTCTATCATAGGGAAACTTACCCAACTCGTAGGATGACACATACATTCTCAAACAATTTTCCAAATTTTTGTCCAACCTATTACGAACTTTCGATTTAACAAAAGATAGTGCACTGAAAACCCTTTCATCTTCAACAGATCCCAAAATCATTGTCTGACATAATTCATATAAAATAAAGTATTCACTCATAGTTTCTTGTAAGACACTACTTCGATACAATTTTTGCTAGAAACGCGTGATGGAACCAGTCTCATGTGGGTTTTTGAAATGTGCAATTTGATTATCCATTGTTATTCCAAAATTGGTTGATTGTTGTCTCAGAAGTTCTTTGTTTAGAATACCATTGATTTCAATGCCATTTACTTCCACACGTTTAGAGAAATGTGTCATAAGAGTGCCCATATATTTTACAAACAACTCACTTTTACTATTGTGGTCAAGACAAGGATTCCAGAAGATGGGATTAACAACAACCATGGCCTCAAGTGTCTCATCTCTATGAAAATGATCTCTTATTTCACTTGTTAATTTTTTTGCAATTCTTTTCAATTTATTCTTAGTACTATCCAAAACCTCATCGAATCTGCAATGTGTTATGGGCACTTGTTCAACATCATCTGTAAGTGTATCTAACCACTTTTCATAATGATATAAAGGAATCATATTTCCATGGATAGCAATACAAAGATTATCGTTGATGTTGAACTTTAAAAAGTTGTTAGGATCATTGACTTGAACTAACGTATTCCAACTATCAAACAAAGGATCCTTAAAATTTTCTCCGGATAAGTAAATCTTATCAATAAGCATACATATTTGTTTTCTCATCCTGATGAAATCGACAATATAAATTGCTCTTTCCTATGCGAGTTTAATCAAAGAATTCATTTCTTGCAACAATGGAAGAATACCACATAATGTGAGAAGAGTTTCCAAGTCAGTCATACGAAATAGCAAATATTTTGCCTTGTCAACATCCCTACGATGTGCATACATAAACCCCACCAAGGATTGATATTCTAAAAAAAAACCCTTTTTGCAAGAAGAAATAGTGAAATCCACCTGGTGTCCACATCTTTTAACAATTTTTTGCCTTCAGTTACACCTAGAGAAAACTATTGAAACTCTGCAAACATTTTTGGACTGCATGAAAAGTAAGAGTGTATTTCACGGACGAGATCTTCCACTATGGCTACATTATCAAATGTGCTCACAATTTTGTATGCAAGATTCATTCGATGAGCCATGCAATGAATGGGAATCAAATATGGGGTAATTGATGTCTGAAGTCTAACACAAAGACCATTCCTTTGTCCTTGCATTGTAGCCGCACCATCAGCTCCAACACAAATTAACTTTGTGGCAATTTCTTTTTCATCCATTCCGACAATATCCTTTAAACTGGTTACAACAACATTATAAATATTTTTCACATTACAATTTTCCATCATCTTATGTAGTGCTAGTAAATGAGGTTGTCTCAAATGATTTTGGAATGTGTAAACATGTATGCAAATCCAAGATGTGTTGTCAACAGTCGTTACCTCATCAATGGAAAGTGAAATAAATTTGGCTTGTTTTACATTCTCTCTCAGGTCCTCCTTCTCAACCAATGATAGACATTTTACCATTTCCCAACCACTTTGATCTGACCAATGGGAACTGGTAAGGTTTTGTACATCGGCTAGTTGAAATAGTTGCTTATAATCAACAAAATCAGACATGGGTCGACCCTTTTTTAGAATATTGTATACAACAACAAACTGCAAATGTTTTGAGGCTAATACAGTCTTATTAATTTTTTGAAATTGGGCTTGGATTGTTCCACCCTTCTCAATGAGAGTTTGTTGGTGTTTCATTGCTTTTTTGTATTCAAGTGCATATCTCACATGCACACATTTCGATGCATCCTTCCACCTATGAGATCTCTTAATTGTTCCATCACTTTGTATTTCTTTGATGTAAACTTTCCCACAGTGTTTTTCTATTGTGTCTTTCTTATTTTGCAATAAATGATCCTTTCCTAGCTTCCAACTACAAATAATGCATCTACACACTTTCTCTGTCTCATCTCACTCAATAAAGGGGTATAACCATGCCCATTCATTTTTAAAATCCCTTCCAATAGTCCATTCGCTTATCTTTTGATGTTTAGATTTTTGACTACAAGATTCCCTAGAGGTCTGCATTTTAATTGTACTATCATTTCCTTTTTCGGTTGATGTGTCTGTATTAGGCATCTCGTGAAGTGGTTGTTGAATGTCATTATTAGGAAAATTATCATGTGGTCCCATCTCATCCGCTGGAATATCTTTGAGTGGATGCATATCAGGGTTGACAGTGTTTATTGCATTCAATGTTTGGTGTTCTCTATCATTTTTGGATGTAAAAAGGCACTATTTTAAAGAATTAACATAATACAGTTTTACAAAGCATTTAAAAAGAGGTAGATAAGTAGACAAACATTTATCTATTAATAAATAAAGGCTTTATATTTAAGAATAATAGAGAAAAAGTAATGATTTGATGGTAAAAGGTGTTTGTACTTGCATGTTGTGTAGATGTGGATGCCTCACTGCATTTTGATATTTGTGTAAAATATTTTAGAATTGTCCTTTTACCAAAATATTGGCCTCTTTTCTTTCCATATTCAGTAGGTGACATTGTATCCGTAAAGAAAAACCTTTAGATGTTAGGAAATGAATATGAAATTGAAGGAAAATCGCATACTTCCCTCAATAATAATTTGTGTTTCTAAGTAACCAAGGTTAAACTGTAATTCCATAAAGAATCTATGAATCTTCAAATGAACCTACGTTGCCCTATAGAATGACCTCTGATAGACAAGAAGTAGTCTCTGACAAGAAAAATGCTCCTAACACACAACAACATGACATGGATACTTGTCTACCATAGTTGCAGATAGTGCATCTAGACTGCCTATGAAACTAAAGAAAAAGAGCTTTGGATAACATAACTGTGGAAGAAGAATACTCTACCTATTATCACAGTCATCACAACTTTCTATCACCGATAGTCACTTTAATGTTACTACAACCGCTCGATCATGATCGATTGACACTCCTCTACAATCGATCGACTTATAATGATTGACAATCCTCTATAACCGATCAACTTATACCGATTGACACAACTCTACAACTTATCAGCTTATGCCAATTTGTATTCCTCTATAATCGATTTGCTTATGTTGACAGACACTACTATGCAACCAATCAGCTTATGATGATTGGCACTCCTCTGCAACCGATCAGCTTATGCTGACAAACACTTATTTGCAACTGAACGATTTATACTGATTGATACTTCTCTGCAATCGATTGACTTATACCAATAGATACTCCTCTGCAACTGATCAGATTATACCAAAAAATACTACTCTACAATCAATTGGCTTATTTTTATTGACACTCCTCTACAACCGATCAGTTTATATCGATAGACACTCCTCTGAAACTGATTGACTTATGCCAATTAACACTCCTCTACAACCGATCGACTTATGCAGACAAACACTTCTCTACAACTGATCAGTTTATGCTGATTGACACTTCTCTACAATAGATCAAATTATGCCGATTGACACTCCTTTGTAACTGATCAGCTTATGCTGACAGACACTCTAAAACTGATCGACTTATGCTAATAGACACTCCTCTGCAACCGATTGACTTATGCCGATAGACACTTCTCTGTAATTGATCAACTTATACCGATTGACACTCCTCTACAATCGATCAACTTATGTTGATTGACACTCCTCTACAATCGATCAGATTATACCAATAGACACTCCTCTACAACCTTGTCAAGTTTGTGGAACTAATCGGTGTCTTCCGATTGATAATACTCTACAACCAATCGATAAATATGTCAATTGACAATAGGTTTTTTATTGCTTCAGAGCTATTTTTGAGTTAGAGTGTTTTAGATGTATGTTTATCGGTACCCCCTTCAGTATTTATACGGGTAGTATATATGGTGAATTGGGCAAGAAAAACAAAATTATTTATAATTTGAAGGTGAAGTGTCCATGGAATTGGGTGAAAGTGGTCGGTGAATTAAAATAAAAATAGGATAATTATTATCAACGGTGGGTGAATTAACCCCAAAAAACTTCCACCCCGTAAATTTTGGGTGAATGGGCCCCAGTGAAAGGTTCCAAAATTAGCAAATTTAAAATTTTGAAAATCCTAAATATAGCAAATTTACGATGTTTCGTGCTTATGCATAACACTGATAGTTTTGCATGCAGGTTATTGTAGGTTTATTTTCAAATAATATAATTGCTATAGAAGATATTGATAAATTTTTCTAGATATTGGGTTATAGTTTCCTTTCCATGGACTAATTTATATCTAAATCCTTAGAATCACCCTTAGTAGTAGAGGTTAGGGAGGACCCCATTGAGAAATTATCCTCATTGCTCAAAGATAAGATAGTCATTGGTAAATTTAATAGGTCTTAATCAGGGGCTTCAACTCTAAGAAAATGGATTGATAGGAGATGAAAACCTTCAGGAGTGAGTCTATGTTTTTTTTCCAAATATTTCTTCCTAGTAATTTTTTGTTCTATAGAGGAAAGAGATAGAATCTTAAAATGGATCCTTGGTTTATGGTAAGAGCAAGACTCTTCCTTATCCTCTGGTATGAAGGCTTTGTACCTAAAAATGTAAATCTATCCCTAGTAAAAATTTGGGCTAGGATGTATGGGTTTCTCATTGAATTCAGGGAAATAGATTCCTTCAAGACAATAGGTAACACTCTGTAAGAATTTCTTGAGATTTTAGAAACTACAAAAGGTGAGGTCTTTGGCTATTTATGCCTAGATATTAGTCATGAATGATATCAATAAACCTTTACAAAAATAAATTATTCTTAAGTATGTGGGTAAGTTGTGGACCCAAACCATGGATTATGAAAACATATCTTTCAGATGTAGATGGATTATGATATCATGACCTAAGAAGATTCCACTAGAAACATATGCAAAATCCCATAAGAGAAACTTACAAATGGATAGAAGATGATTTTCAACTTTTGAAAAATAGGTCCAGATAGATGAAAGTAAATAGATAGTGGTGTAGACACCTAAAAATATCATATTATCATTTATTCAATATCAATGATTAATAATTTTGCAATTGCTCCAAATAATCCAAATATTTGATATTATAACCGTAGAAGCATTAATTTTGACCATCTTAGCCCCTTTGACCTACTAAGCCCCATATTACACCTAGCTTGTGGTCACCATGTGACTATCCCACTCTCTCTAGTCTATGTGCACACCCCCATGCTCTTTAATGCACATGGGTGGGGTGAGGAAGCATACCACTTGGATCCGATGAGGATTTTCTCCACCTAGGAACATTAATGAAGCATACCATTTGGGTGGGGTGAGGATTCTCTCCACCCAGGCATATTGATGAAGCATTCTACTTGGGAAAAACCCTAGATCCCTTCCCTCACTCAAACCACTTGTATGTCATGTCACCTCCACCTCACCTTCACTTCACTACCCCCTCACCCTCAAGAAAATTTACATATAGGTTGGACTCATGTTTATAAGAGGAGAAAACAATGAAAACTTAAATTAAAGCATTAAATAAAGCTCTGAATGAGATAAAAACACAATAAAATTACCTTGCTCACCTCTATATATGGTCTATTGTGAAATGGTTGACTGTGATTGGTTCATTATGGGAACATCCCTATCAAGATGGTTCTGATTTTCAATTATCCCTCTATGCACGGTCTTGGACATGTTGATCAAAAGAAAATTTCCCCCAAAGGATACCTTCTATAGGCCACCAGGAAGATGTCCTCTAAGTCTGGTGTCTGCTGGAGCTCTGACCTATGAGCGGTTTACAAAATAATAATATACAAGAAGAGGCATATAATGTTATCCGTGATTAACACACAAGTACATGCAAATAGATTCTAGAAAATTTTGGTAAAATTTACCTATGATATTTCACATGCCTCTCTAGAAATAAAAATGGGGGCTTATTTATAAATTTTCTCAAGGGTGAGGGGGGTGGTGAAGTGGAGGTGAGGTGTAGGTGGCATGACATACAAGTGGCTTGAGTGAGGGGAGGGAAAGATCTAAGTTTTTCCTCAAGTGGCATGCTTAATTAATGTGTTTGGGTGGAGATAATACTCACCCCATCCAAATGATATACTTCATTAATGTGCCTGGATGGAGATAATCCTCACCCCACCCAAGTGGAATGCTTCATTAATGTTCTTGGGTGGAGAGAATCCTCACCCCACCCATGTGCATTAAAGAGCATGGGGGTGTGCACATAGACTAGGAAGAGTGGGATAGTCATGTGGTGACCATAGGCTAGGTGTAGGATGGGGTTTAGTGGGTCAAAGGGGATAATATGGTCAAAATTAATGTTTTTATGGTTACAATATCAAATATTTGGATTATTTGGAGCAATTGCAAAATTATTAAACATTGACATTGGACAAATGATAATATGATATTTTTTAGGTGTCTACATTTACCCCTTTTTATATTGCATTGTGTGTAGACACAGTGTAGTGTAAAAACATAACACAAAATGAGTGGATTGACGATGGACAACAGTGGATGATAATGGATGACCACAACTTTTGGTGCACTACAACAATAGTTGATGTAGGAGACGTAATATTATCTCAAATCATAAACAATATAAGATATCCTAATTGTGAAAGGGATGAATGTCCTTAGATATTTGCTTGTACTAGATTTTTGGGCTCACTTGATTAAGTTGACTAGCCATAGGCAGGTATCCTCATGACGCTCTGATTGATTTGTAAGTGGGCCTAGGTTGCTACCTCTATGAAGCAAGTGTGTGAGTAACCATACAATAATGGAGTGGAGCATACCAAATTGGATTGGATTAGAGTTTAAGTTGAGAAGAGAAATTTTGCTTTTTGCCCCAGTAGAGGAGGGCTAGTGATAGTCTCAGGCAAAGTTCTTGGACAAACATGATTCCAAGATCAAGTGTTTGGATATTGAACATGTTCAAGATGATATTTATGGGTAATATCTTCTCCCTCAAGTGGTAAGTTGATGAGTGAAAAAGTGGAACAAAGTAATGAAGTGCTTGAACAAAGGTCTCTACGTAACAATTATTGACACGATGATAATTCTATGGTTGACATGCTAGGATGTTATAGATGGATGATGTGATATAGGAGTTACATATGATGTGTAGGATGATGCAGTGCAAATTTGATAGGATGTTTTTTATTTTTTATTTTTGTGATTTGTGATTTTTTTAATTTTTAATTTTTATGATTTTGGATGGATATATAGGATGATACAGATAGGACAGGTTAGATGATATGGACATGATATGTTGATGTGATAGATGATATGATCCATATTTATTTGCATGGATGTGGTTCAAATGTGTTATTTAGTCACATTTTGGATGCTTGGATATGAATTTAATAATAAAAATGGTTTAATTAATCAATGATAAGTGAATGGTTATAATAACACATTAACACAACATAATATAAGATAACAACAATGAACACAAGACTTAGGACATGGATGATAAGATAACATGTAACAGACAATACACTAATCAAATAAATAATGGACAATGATTAATGACTAATATTGAGACCTAGGACATATGTACAAGAAATAGTGACTAGCCAAGATGCTTGTCACCCAAATATCTTAGGATTTTTAGATCTAATGAGTATTTCAGGAAACTCAAACACCCTAGTTGTGACAATCGAAAAACTCCTATAATAGTCTATTAATATGCTATAGAAATCTAGACCAACCTAAAAAAGATTAAGTCAATCGTGGATTGAAGTGTGTGCAGTGAGGTTCATTTTCTATCTTGAGAAAGGTTGGACTAACCAATTGCAACTCAAGCCAATATAAACAAGATTATTCGTGAGCGTTCAAATATCTGTACAAAAGGTTGCTAAAGTGATAGACATGTTGTCACTTGGAGGGCATACTCCACTTCTAGACATGCATCTATAGCCCTGATGGAGGTTATCCCTATAATCCTTTGACATAGCTCCACTATCAGCTAGGCATCTCTAGGCCTAATGGAGTCATCTAAAATACCTAAGGGGACCAATCTTTGGTTTTGTTTTTCAAATGTAGTAAGGAAAATATGCTATTTTATTGAACATAAAATGTATTACAGCGTGACATTTTCAAATACCCATAAGGCTACAATAAGGTTTTTCCAATGATAAATCCTCTTTTACAATACAATGTTTGGAACTTTGTCTTCTTTGAAGGGATAGATTTATGCTTGCATACCATCCTAGGTTGAGCAAAGTATCCACACCTGCACAACCAAATAAAATATTAATAGCACCTATTTGGGTCCACATAGGTTGTACCCAAGCTTATAAGAGGAGAAAACAATGAAAACTTGAACTAAAGCATTAAATAGAGCTCCGGATGAGATAAAAATACAATACAATTACCTTGCTCACCTTTGTAAATGGTTTGCTATGAATGGTAGACTTTGACTAGTTCCTTATGGGAATCATCCTTGTCAAGATAGTAATGACTATAAATCATCCCTTTATAGATGATCTCATCTATGCTAATAAAAAATTAATTTCCTCTAGATGGGACCTTTTGTAGGTCACCAAGAAGTTGTTCTTCGATTCTAGTGTTTATTGAAACTCTAAACAATGATTTGTTTACAAAAAAAGAACATGCAAGAAGAGGCATACAATGTTGTACATGATTAATACACAAGTACATGCAAATGGATTCTAGATAAATTTTAGTAGATTTTGCCCATGATATTTCACATGCTTCTTTAAAAATAAAAGAAATGGGGGCTTATAAGGTGCTATTAATATTTACTTTAGTTTTGTAGGTGTGGAGACTTTGTTCAATCTGGGATGGTATGCAAGCATAAACCCATCCCTCCTTGAGGTGGTCAAAGAAGATAAAGTGTCAAACATTGCATTGTAAAAGTGGATTCATCATTGGAAAACCCTCATTGTAGCCCAAGGGGCATTTGAAAAGATCATGTTGTAATATATTTTATGTTCAATAAAATGGCATGTTTTCTTTACTGCAAGTGTAGACCAGTAAGGATATTGGAATAAATATCAATTCTTTTGAGGCTATAACCTATGAAGAAAATGCATTTTATATCTTAGAGGGTATGGTACAATAGGATCATAATATTAACAAGGAACCATCTACTTAGTATGATCCTGATTTAGGGATGAACATTCCTACTGAATATAAGGAATGTGTCTCATCATATTTTGAAGACTCTCTTGAAGTACCATGCACTATTTAGAAGGAAAGTGATAGAGAAAATGTAGTGTTAGATGTTAATACCTCTACCATTAATAATGAAATACCAAAAAATGAACAAGACAAGTCAAAAAGTTACTTAGTAGAGCCAAGAGAGGATAAATCTAATAAAAATGGAAGTTGTGAAAGAATATTGAGGAATAGAATAACATACTAGCAAGGCAAAAAGGGAGAAATCTTCAAATTGTCAAGTGAGAACCAAGTAATCAAGAGGAAACATAGATAAAGGTACACAATATAAGTGGATTGAACTTCTCTTTACCAAACAACAAAATGATATCTGTAATTTGCAAGAGGGGTTAACAACCCCTAATAATACATGATTACCATATTATGGAATATAAGTGTTGCTAATTCCCCCCTCAAAGTAGAGGTGTATTAGGGACCCCTATTTAAGTAATAATCTTGATATTCATTGTATCTAGAAAACTAAAATGACAAAGGAAGAATTTTTCAAAACTATGAAAGTAGTATGGGCAAGATGTGAATGTGATGCTATAGATTTAGGAGTGATAGGGAGAATTCTAACATGTTGGATTCCAGTTAGAATCTCCTATGAAACTATTCTTAAATCTAGGCATTAGATAGCCTCATTAATCATATGCTACTGTGTAGAGACTCATTTCATCCTTATCAATGTCTATGTACTTGTAACTTAATCAAGCAAATTATAAGTATGGAGTGGGATTTAAGCCTTTATGAGAAGTAAAAACCAAGAAACTCGATTCATGATCATAGGAGATTTGAATTCCATGACCAAGTTGGATGAAAAAATTATGGGAATTGGGAAAATAGCCCAAAATATGAGATATTTATTAGCTTTTATTCAAAATAATAATCTATGGGAGGTTGAGTTTGAAGAGGACAACTATACATGGACCAACAATAGGACAAGCCAAAACCTAATAGCAGAAAACTTAGACAAATGCATACTCTCATATATTTGGCTAGATGAATTCACTTATGCTAAAATTAATACCTTGAAAATGATTGGTTTAGATCATTGTCCAAAAAGAGTTAAAATAGTGCTAAGTGAATTCATAAAAAGATCGTATTCTAAATATGAGAAGATGTAGAAATCCATCCTTAATTTGTTGATATGATAGCATAGACATGGAATTCTTCAACAAATTATGGGTTGTATACACTTCCAAAACAAATTAAATAATGGAACAAGAACACTTTTGAAAATATTTTTGAGAAGAAATAACTAAAAGATTCAAAAATGTGAACATAATAATCTAGGCTTAGATGAAAGCAAGTTGCCTGGTGAATATCATAATATTTTTAGTAAGGAAGAGAAATTTTGGAGAGAAAAATTGAGACATACTTGGTTTTTTTTTCAATGAGTTTACACAAGTTTTTATGAGGGGTCCTTGTCCCCTTGTATGAAGTAGGGTTTGAACCTTGGATCTCTCAAAGAGATGCCAAAGCCCTTACCACTACAGTAATCTTGCAAATGAGATAGACTTGATTAAAAGGAGATAAAAACATAAAATTTTTATAGGATGTAAATTGTAAAGAGATCAACATATAAAATTAGTAGAATTAGATCAATAGAAGGGGTTTGGATTGAATATTAGAGCAAAATTAGAGATTCAAGGGTTTTTTACCAGAATATTTTAGGATCAAAGGATATTGAAGTTCTTAATGATAAATTACTACAATAAGTACCTTTAGTTATAACAAATGAAGATATTATCAAATTGATGGATCCTATTACGTAGGAAGTTCATTAAATTCCTAGGTCCAAATGGACTCTCTACAACATTCTATCAGCATAATTGGAAAACAATGAAGTATTACTTATTAGTGGCAATAGAATAGTCTAGGGTAAAATAATACATACCTTATAAAATAAATGCAACATATCTTACCTTGATATCAAAAAAGAGGTATGCAAAATTATTTGATTCGTTTAGGCCCATAAGACTATGTATTATGACATATAAGATAATCTCCAAAGTGATGGTAAATCGGTTAAGACCACTATTAGACAAAATTATTTTAGAAGAGCAAGGAGGATTTGTGAAAAAAAATAGATTCTAGATGGTATCATAGTAACTCATGAAGTAATGCATTCAACAACTTCTAGAAAATAGAGAGCATTAATGATCTTAAAAATTGATATGAATAAACCCTATGATAAGGTTAAATAGGATTTTATTTTTGTAGTATTAGAAAAGTTTGAATTTGGGAAATAATGGGTCAAATAGATTAAATTTTGTGTCTCTATAGTATCATATTTAGTGTTGGACAATGGGCTAGTATCAAAATAATTTAAAGACAATAGAGGTCTTAGAAAGGGAGATCCTCTATCACCATATATGTTCATTATTATGGAAGAATTCTTGGAAAGGAACTTGAAGAAGAGATACAAAGATGGATTAATAAGTAAACTTGAGGCTAGTAATAAGATCGACAACATCACCCATCAACATTTTATAGATGATACAACTCTTTTTGTGAGGGCAAGGAAAAATAAGTTAAGAGCTTTGAATAACTTAAGGAATATGAAAGAGCATCAGGGTGGAAAGTTAATAGGACGAAATTCAAAATTTACTTCCTAAACTCTCCAACTAGAATTAAAGTAGGGATATGTAGGTTACTTAAATTGAGGAGGCAAATTTTCCAGCAACATATATCTAAGTATGCCCTTATTTGAGGAGAGAATGAGGATAGATTTGTGGAATACAATTATAAGTAAAGTTTTAAATAAACTATAAACATGTAAAGGTAGATAGTTATCGTTAGCAAGAAGAGTGCAACTAATTAAATCAGTCTTACAAACCATTCCAACATATTATATATCTTTGTATATTATGCCAAAATCTATAGAAAAAGTTTAATCTATATTATGTGGTCATTATTGTGGTCAAAATTACATGATAAAATGAAAATTTCTTTGATGAAATGGATCAAAGTGTGTGATGATAAAATAAGGAAAGGTATCATTTTAAGAGTTCTTATGAATGCAAACTTAGCTCTAAGGGGAAAAGTAATTTGGAGATTGTACAAAGAGAGTCAAAGATAATGGGCAAAATTCCTTAAAGTACATTGGGCCCAATGAACCAAGCTTAATCTTTCCTACATTCTCACTACCAAATGGTTCTACACTACGGTTTTAAAAAATCAATTGATCTGGTGATTAAAGGTATACGATGGGCGATGGAAACTAGAGGAAAAAATTATTTGGATGGATACTTAGTGTGATAAAGAACCATTGAATCTAGATCTAATTTTGAAACCATGGATGATATTACTTCAAGAAAAATATGATTATAGGGTTTCAAATATTATGTACAACGATTAGGAACGAAGATATAAGTGGAAATAAAAAAAATTTACAAGTATACTAGACATTGTTGCTAGGAGATAATTGAGCAAAAAGATAACAACAATGATTATTTTTTAGGGGAGCCAAGGATAAGCTGATTTGGGAGTTGAATAGCTTAGAAGAATACACAACAAGAAGTGGATATAATGTAAAGCACCAAAAAAATATGAATACTACAAGAATATGGAGAGATATTTAGGATAGCCTGAGCATTCCAAAAGTTAAAATGTTTGTATGGCTAGTAGGTAATAGGGAAAATTTATCCTTGGATAACCTAATGAAAAGGGATTTTTATGGCCCCTCATAATATGTTTTATGTAAAAAGGAGGAGAATATAGACCATTTTTTGGGACACTATTCAATAGTCTTGGAACTATGGCAATGGATTCTTAATATGTTTGGTAAATTCATGGTGATGAATGGAAAAATTGAAGAATGGTTAAAACAATGGTAGAGCACTTTTAAAAGTGAGGCATTATAGACAATATAGAATACATCGAAAGATACAATACTTTGGACTATATGGATGAAAAGGAATAAAATAATATCTAAAGGAAAGGAAAACAATTTAGAGGTAATTTAAAGGAAGATTTGTTTAGCCATAGAGGAGTCTAAACCAACCCTATCAACTCACTCAATACCAAATCTTGAAATAGAGAACCCTGATAGATGGATTCAAATCATCAAATGGAAATATGATGTTGGGTATAGTAGAAACAAAAGGAAGACAAATAATATAAAATGGAAACCAGCATAAGTGGAGTTGGTCAAATTAAATTTTGATGGAGCATCTAAATAAAATTTGGGACCAATAGGAGGATGAGGAATAATTATAAATAATAGGGGTGAGATTTGTCACATTACTCTTTCAATACTGGATTTAAGACAAATAATGAAGTTGAAGCTTGGGCATCTTGGGAAGGGTTAAAAATATGTAGATAAATCAAATGGAATAGAGTATGGATGAAATGCAATTCACTAATAGTAATAAATATAATTTTGAGAAATAAAATGCTCCATAGAATGTACAAGAGATCATTTTGGAAATATAAAACTTTTCTATAGAGTTTGAAGAAGTTGGGTTTACATATACATTAAGGTAAGGGAACAAATGTGCAAATAGGCTAGCTAATAGAGGGGTTTTAATAGAAAATCATGAAGTTAAATTCTCTTTTTTCATGGTTAGAGGAAGTAGTATGTTTAGCTAAAGTTGACAAGAAAATTTTGACTTTCTGAATCAAATAATGATTAAGATTTACTTTAATGTTTTTCATTGGTAATATTTATTGTATTTTATAGCATTAATGTGTTTTCATATAAACTATTTATTATAGTTCTTGTGGTTGCACTTATGCTTCAAGAAGTAAACTAATTTTTGGAGGTATTACATTATTTGGTACCTTTGTAAATATTTAGATTAGGGTGTGTGTTTGATATTTGTGTCTATAGTATGTGTCAAGTTCTTAAGTGTGAGTATGTGTCATGTAAATAAGTGTGTGAGGTGTCTTGTTAGCAAGTGAGAGTTATGAGAGTGAAGTGTCAAGTTTAGAAGTAGGGAGTTATGATTAATCATGAGAGACTTTGTCTTTATGTAATATGTAAGAGGGAAATATGAATAGTTAGTTCTCCCATGAGTTTAAGGAGAGCAAAGGTCAAGAGTCATGTAATGTGAAGAGTCTTATGTATATATATATATTTGAAGATAAATTCATGTTTTATGTAACTCAAGGATGCATTGTATTTATGCATTGTTTTAATATTTTTAATAAATCTTTCAATGTGTTTTGATGTTCATTGTTAGGAGTGTGATATATATGCATGTTATTGAGTTGATTTATGATCCTAGAAATTGTTTAACTTATGAGCATAGTAATATTTTTCTAATAGTGGTATCAACACCACCACCTTGAGTGTGCTTTGAAGCAAACACAATGAGTGAGATAGCTACAAGAGAGAATGATAACAATATTAGACGAGGAAGATAGAAGTAAAGAGACTATTGAACTTCATTGAAGATAAGTGGAAATATGATTACAATATGGTGAGGAGATGTTTGAGAAGGAAGATACATTCAAGAAAGAGGATATGTTTGAGAAGGAGGATACATTTGGGAAGGAGATATTTTATAAAATTTATATTCAAAGAAGGAGGAATTTTGCACTTGAAAGGAGAAGTTTGGAAATGTTGCACTCAAAAGGACATTCAGAAAACGTTGCACTATGAAGAAGAAGATGTAACTATGAGCATTCCATAAGATTAAATATTTTTTCTAGAGAGCTTCTACAAGTATCCAAAGGCTGCCATAGAGCAAAACATAAAGAATAGATGAATGCATGAGCATCTCGTGCAAAAGTATTTGAGAGATTATTGGAAATGACAAAGGGAAAATAGGTAGAATGTGATTGGCTAGTGCTATAATTCTCAAGGCAAAAGTAAACATGATGTCCTAACATAAAGGAAAAGAGAGTTTAATTCATGTGCCCTGATGCAAAGGATAAGAGCTAATTAATTAAAGGTAAATTTTAACCTTTAAGTTATTTAAGTCAACCATACATTTGGTTAAGCAAAATTAATTTAATTTGAAAATAATTGAAGTGATTTGATTTATTTGGGAGATATAAGAAGGTGAATGAATAAATAGATTAAGGAAGTGAATAATGAAATGAACGAGAGTTATAAGAAGGAGAAATTGATTCAAATAAGAAATTGGATTGATGAAGGAAATGAATTAAAAATTTAAAGAATTGAAGAAATTGAATTGAAGGGATAAATTTGAAGATTATGAAAATTTGAAATTAATTAAAGAAATTATTTATATTTAAAATTGAAAGTGAATTGAAGAAGGAAATTTTAAAAGAAGTGATTGAATGAAAGATTGAAAAATTAAATTGAAGATTTGATTGAATTAAAAAAATATAAATTGAATAATTTGAAGATTGAAAAATAAAATAATGGTAAATATGAAGATTTTCCTTTCTAAATCATAACTTCTAAAAGGACCAAATTTTACTCCATGGAAAAACAAAATGAAATCAATACTCATTGTTGAGAAACTTTGGGATGTGGTAAATGGAAAAAAGACATTCTAGAAGATGAAATTGGAATACAAAATTAAAATGATGATGCAAAGGCTCTTATGTTAATCACATTTGGTATATCAAATAAAATTTAGGCACGTATAAGTGAAGCAAAAACTTCAAAAGTGCATGAGTGGAACTCTATACAATATTTGAGGGAAGGAATGATATAACCATTTTACACCTACAATAACAGTTGTATTCTCTAAGATTTTATGATGGGGAGAGTCTAAAATATTTTTTGAAGAGTAGTAAAATTAAAAGCTAAATTAAAAACTATAAGATAAAAAGTGGAAGACATGTTTCTTATTCAAGTTACATTAAGAGCACTCCCAAACAAATTTACAAATTTATCCACTTCTCTTCAAGTGCTAAACAAAAATATATCCTTTGATGAATATATTAATATACTCCAAGAATATAAAATAGAAAATCTAGCTAGAGATGAGATGACAAATAATGCACTTATATTAAAGAAAAATATGTAAATAATACTACTTCGACATCTCAGTATCAGCCTAAATGGAATAAAATATATTGTCACATATGTAATAAGGTCATACTAAAATTGTAAATATAATTCTCTGAACCAATGGAATCAAATAAATAGACCTTTCCAAAGATACTATTCGAGACAATATCAATCTTGATACCCATAAGTACAACAACGATATCCAAAATGGAAAAACCAAAAAGGAAACTTGGTTCAAGAAGTATAAGAAACATAAAATATCAATGAGGAAGAAAATAAAACAATTCATAGCCCTTATGGGAAGAATTATAGAAACTAAAGCTATGGACCAAATTGAGAAACATTGTGACAAAGATGATAATACAAGCCATTAAAAAATTTCCATTAGTAATGGCACTGATAATAAAGCAAGAGTTATTAAGAAAGGAGAAAAAATAATAATAAAAGACATGAAATAAAATGAAATATGCTCAAGAAGTGCAAGATCTATGAAAAGAACAAACCAAAGACTTGTCAAGAAAAGAAAATTGAAGTTCATTATGGATGGATAAATATAATAGAATGGAAAATAACTATGAAAATATTAAAATATTTTTACAAGAAGGGAATAAGTCTGACAAGCATAGATTTGTGTCCAAGACATGCATGAAAAGAAGAAGAAGATGTAGCTAATAGCTCAATGGAAGAAATACAATGCCTGAAGCAATACAAAATCTAGATATGGACAACCATTACGAGGATTAGAGATTGAAGGCAAAAGGACTTCATACCAAATATTGTAATACAGGGGGTGTGGGAGGTATTACTTTGTTTGGTATCTTTGTAAATATTTAGATTAGGGTGTGTGTTTGATAATTGTGTCTGTATTTTGTGTCAGGTTCTTAAGTGTGAGTATGTCATGTAAATAAGTGTATGAGGTGCCTTGTTGGCAAGTGTGAGTTATGAGAGTGAAGTATCAAGTTTAGAAGTAGGGAGTTATGAGCAATCATACAAGACTTTGTCTATGTAATATGTGAAATTTATTATGTAAGAGGAAAATATGAATATTTAGTTCTCCTATGAATTTAACAAGAGCAAAGGTCAAGAGTCATGTAATATGAAGAGTCTTATGTATGTATATATTGAAGACAAAGTCATGTAATATGTAATTCGAGGAAGCATTGCATTTATGCATTGATTTAGTATTTTCAATCAATATTTTAGTGTGTTTCATTTTTCATTATTGGTAGTTTGATATATGCATGTTATCGAGTTAATTTATGATGTTAGAAATTATTTAACCTATGAGCATAGTAATATTTTGCTAACACTAATAGTCTAAATCTGGTAAAGTGGACTATGATAACATGAAATTTTGGAAATATTACTCTACTAAGATGCAATGCATAGACAGTAGAGGTGGAGGTTGGTATTGTGAAGGCTTCTATAGGAAAATATCAAGCATAAGGATGTTGAATTTTGGAATATATATTTACAAAAAAATCAAAGAAGATCCAAAAAATGTAAATAAAAAATATAGACTTTTTCTATGAAAAAGATGTAGGTATCTAGATATAGCAACTCAATTGAGATGATAATTGAATTTGTTGCAAAATCTTAAGCTCTAAAGGAACGAGTTGTGATTTTTCAAGGGTGAGGTATTCAAGTACAATCCCTTTTTCTCTAGCAAAAAAATTAATCCAAATAAAATATTATTTTTTCCAACTAAAATTGTAATCTAGATTAAATTTAAAATTATTTTTTAGATACAAAATTCTATTCTTTTTTTGGGCAATGTAAGATTTCTCATGAACTTGGATGCTCCTACATCATACACATTAGGTAATAGAAACATACCATGAGCTTCCAACTCATGAATATTTTATGAACTTTGAAACTAAAGCCTCATACTTAGCAACTTTAGATGCACTCATCCATGTTGCTTCTTTAGCCATTTTATTCTTCCATTTCACCAAGTATTCACTATACTCTTTGCCTCTTGTCTTCTTAATCACTCATGAGTCTATCATCGCTTCTACCTCATCCTATTCTTTCTCTAACAACTATTGTACCCACTCTTCAATTGAATGATTTGAAGCTATATTGTCTTGTTCATCTATTGATCCCTCATAAAAAGGGTATAAATTTACCACATTGAATTGGAGATATAACTACTCCTTCTAGAAGTTCTATCTTATAAGCATTTTCTATGAATTTTTCAAGAGCTTACAAGGTGCAATATTTTTTTTATTTTAATTTGTTATAAATTTCTTGCATGAACCTTTCCTTAAGTGAACTAAAACTAGTTCTTCAACTTTAAATTTTTGTTCTCTCCTCTTGAGTTCAACTTGTTGTTTGTATCTCATTATACTCCTTTACAAGCTCCCTTTCACATCTTGATGTAACTCATGCATGTACTCAATAAAATCTCCTTCTACAATAGTTGGTCTTCCTAAATCAGTTGTACTTCTCAACTAGTTAAACCCTCTAGGACTATATCCATACACAATCTGAAAAGGACTTTTTGTTGTACTCCTATTAACTAAGTTGTTGTAATAAACTTAGCTTGTGTCAATATAGTATCCCATAGTCTTGGATTCTTCCCAAACAAACATCTTAGTGAGTTTTTTAGGCTCATCTTAACAACCTAGGTTTGCCCATCCATTTGTGGATGATAGATTGAACTGAAATTCAACTTAGTGTCCAAAAAATGACCCACAAATTTTGTACGTCTATTTGAAATAATGTTTTTGGTAATTCATTCAATATTACCACTACTCTAAAGAATAATGTAGGAATATGAGTGGTATAACTTGACTTCTTACAGGGTATAAAGTGTGTAATTTTTGAAACCTATCTACAACAACAAAAATAGAGTCATTGCCTCATTGATTTCTTGATATCCTAAGTAGGATATCCATACTCACATATTCCAAAGGTCTCTTCAATATAGGCAATGGATGACATAAACTTTTATTTTGGCTCTTTCCCTTGGTGTGTTGGAAAACTCTATGATCCTATACAAATTTCTTCATATTTGAACTTATCCTTGGCCAATAAGAACCTCACACAACTATACCAATGTTTTTTCCACCCCAAAATATCTAGCTAGGCCTCCACTATGCTTCTATCTCACCAAATTCTCCCTCATTGAACTACAAGGTATACACAAATGATATCCCTTAAAGAGAAAACCATCTTGAATGAGATATTATAACCATGGATATCTATCCCTTTTAGTTGATTTATTACATGCTACCCAAGCCTCCTTAAAATCCACATCATCCTCATATAACTCTCTCATGGTCAAATACAGCAACCTCCATTTGTATTTTATTCATCAAGAGACGTCTTCTATTCAATGCATGGGATGACCTATTTGATCTACCACTCCTATGCATCAAAACAAATTAATAACTCTGAATAAACTCAACCCACTTCATATGTCTTTGGTTTAACTTACCTTGGCTATTAATAACTATAGTTCTTGATGATCCATGAATAAGATAAATTAATTTGGTAGCAAATAATGTCTCCAACTCTGAAATTGCTTGGTTGTTTCTACTCTTCATGTCCAAGTCATAGCTTGGAAATATAACCTTTTATACATTTCAATCCTTCTTAGATCTAACAATTGGACCATAGGATCCAATGTTTGAACATATGATCACAAATTTACTATTTCACTTTGGGTGTCCAAATTCTGAGCATGACAAAGACTATCTCCCATTTCTTGCTAATTACTAACAAGAATTGTTTCCTCTTAGAATGATTGTCCCAGATTTGTTGTAAAATCTACCATATATTCCATTACTAGGAAATTCTTTGGGTGTGAATGACACTAACAACTTCTACTCGAATAAGTGTTGTTGGGCAACGAAGAGTTGTACTTAGTTGGGACCTTGAATCTCCATTGTATGTTGTGATCATAATAGTACACTATTTGGTCTTCTATAGTACACATATGCTAAGATTTTATCTCTATCTAAGAGAGTTGCCCTTCCATTATTTTGATATCTTTATTTAATTTGTGGATTAATGCCTTCAATTCTCATTTATCTAGGGTTGATCCATTTGTATAGTGGGGGTGTACTCTGTTATGGGTGGGTAAGATGGGTATGGTTATGACACCTTACAATATGGTACATAAGGCATGTTTGGAAATTGGAGAGGTGAATAATTTTGGATAGTTGGGCATATGGTATTTTTAGGGGGAATTTTACTGACTATGATAAGCATATTTTCCACTAATTAGACCTCTTGAAAAACCTGTGGGAACCTTTTTTCTTTAGACTGTTGAATTTAAGGGTTCAATTCGGGGTTGAAGGTATGTATATAATGGAGGTATGCTTGGGCATTAGAAAGCTGAATTTCTTTGGGAATTCTATTCCAAGTCCTTTTGAATCATCTATTGAAGTCGAAAATGCTTTTATAAGGAGCTCTTCAAATAGAGAAGAAATGGGTGAGCAACAAGAATGGATCTCCAGGATCATCAAACTTTGTGATGATATATTTGGCTATTTTGGACCAAGTTCTAATACTCTTATCTTCTTAATATTGGTACCATAACAATACTTTACCCCTAAAATATTGGATGAGCAGTTTAATAATTACATCTTTAAAGATAATATTGTATATAGTAGCTAAAGTAGTTATGCCTTGATAATATTCATAAGCCATTTTTCATTGCCATTGTAAATGGGGAGGGATTTTAGAATGACCTTTGGTAATTTATGGAAAAATTGGGATATTGATAGGATTGGTGTCATACCAAGCTAGACAAATTTATTTAGCCATGAGAACTTTCTTGTGACAATGAGGTCCAACGTGCTTCTTTAGATAATTTTGGATTCAATATTCAATGGAGTCACTAGGTGAACATACATTCTTTGCTTGTTAGGTCAAGATTGTTCATCACGTCTTAAGCTCTTTGAAAAGGTAAGACAAAAAGCCATAATCCATCCCATCAGGTATGCTAGAACAACAAACTATTATTGCAAAATCTGCCTAGTCTATGTATTAGGAATACACCCTAGAATTCAACCAACGGTTTGATTGGATGAATTAGATTTCTCTCGATTCAACCTCTATAGAAATTCATATCCTTGGAGTGCTTATACTTAAAACAAGGGTTTTAAGCTAATGGTAAAGAGATATAAAGGTTGAGGAGAAGCAAGGGAAGAGAGATATAAGCTAAAAGTGGATGGGAAATAGTGTAACATTGGACACTACTGTATAACAAGCTAACATAATCAATTTAAGGGATACTTAACAGACTAGCCAGTATAGGATACAATTACAAATTCATTCAATTTTAATTATCCACTCTAATCATTTCAAACACTTAAAGAATAGTAATCCAACAATGATCCAAATAGAAAAATTCACTTTAATAGAATAGACTAAACATAAAAGTGTAACAAAAATGACTTAAAGCAAAGATGCATTCATAAAAACCTATAATTACATAGCAATGGAGGTCAAACAATTATCACTTCTCATTAACTAGTAGCAAGATTATACAAGTATCCAGGTAAATACTACAGATATGACCCTTCAACTAGAGGTTTCATGACTTATTTATAAGTTGCATTTTGAAACTTATAATAGAAGATTTACAATCAATTATAGGTCTGTTAAGAAAATAACCTGGTAGAGAAAGATCAAGATGAAAATGTGGTTGTTTCAAATATCATTCTGTGTTTGACTTTGAATTTTTATATAATCTACTCCATCAATATGCAACTACCTACTATAAGTGGTTGAACTGCTACAATTGATTTGTTAGAACTATCACTTTCAAGTTTCCATATCATTAATTAGGAATGTTGCAAGTTTGAAAGAGATATTTTGTGAGCTCTTGTTTTGAAATTAGGCTCATCGCTTTGCTTGTAGAGCTTCTTGGAATAAAACTAGGGATTGTGATTGTTTTGGCATCGTCATCACTTCAAAATGGACTTCAAATTTGTTCATTGCTTAGTTCATACAACACTTCAACATTGTTCAACTCTGATTTTGTTCATATTGATTTTATGCATTGGATATCCTTGTATAATCTTGGATCTTGGCTCAAATATGATGATGTCATCATCAAAGGGCCCTTGTCAATGGTTTTCCTTTATGCATGTCAACCTTGAGAACTTTTGCCTTGCATAATTTTGGGTTTTTCTTTCCCTCTACTAACATCACTTGCTTTAACTTCCCAACTTTATTCATCCTGGTTTTGTGCATCCTAGATTTTAACACTCTGGTTTTGTGCATCCATCCTTTGCATGACATCATAATCTAGTTAGAATATGTTGATATCACCATCAAAAAGTGCCCAAATTCATTCATATCAGCCTTGTTCATTTTGTGTATTTTTGGGCTTTCACGATGTCGTGTTGACGTTACTTCTAAGGAGAGTAAGGTTTTATTCATCCTAGCTTTGTGCAACCTCCCAAGTCATTAAAAAACTTAGCCATTTTTTTAAGAAAAAGAGTTTGGCTTCTTTTCTTGCAAATGAGTTCATGAGTTTGACCTACAATACCCAAAATTTCAATATCCTGATCTCATGTTTATTGAAATACACTCAAAAAATAGATCACTCTAATACCATTGATCTAGAACATAGAATTTTGACTATTTTAAAACTCAAAATATCAAGTTAAGGAGATCAAGAAATAGTGTACTTCAAAAAATATAGAGTATAACAAACTAAAATACAAGAGTATATAAGGAAAATAGTTGAATGATTTTATTTCCCAGAAAATAGAGTACAATGCAAGCAATATTTGAGAAGAGATACAAGGCTATATCATCACATCCATTGTTCATGCTTTTTATAGTCAAGAGTGCATCTCTCTTTATACAAGAATTGGTTTGTTGCAAATCCACTATATTGAATACAATAGGTCAGCCATATGGAAATGTGGCGGTTCACTTTTTGTGAGTTAGAAGGTCACCCATATGGAAATGTGGTAATTCACCTTCCATGAGTTACAAAGTGCATTTAATTGAAAATTATATACATATGACTTATACTTTTGTATTATGTATTTTATTGATGTTTCAACGCAACTAGAGATGCATTTTGGTTATGAAAAACAAAAAAATAGAAAATTACTATTTTAACTATTTTGTTTGGTAATTTTGAGGGCCTTCAGAGCATTTTTCCTTGTAGTTGGTCTAGAAAAGGTATGGATTTTCCTATCAAAACTTCTAGATATTTCTCTAAGATTTCTAACACATTTTAAATGGATCAAAATGGAGTCGCGAGACAAATTTATGACTCTAATAGTGTGGTTAGAATAAAAAAATAGATTTTAAAGCATTTTTAGCATCAATCCATGCCACAAAAGGGTCACATGCCTAGATCAGTTTTTTTTATGATACGTACACACACTAAAAATGTCTTATAAAGGGGTACAATAAAATCTATAAACCTCATGACACCCCATAAATTAAAGAGATATACTTTGTCAAAGCACTAAAGTTATTTATATAATCAAATGTCATGACAACATTCCTTACCAATAACATCACCTTAGAAATGCAAGCACAAGTTTGAAATTGCACTCTTTATAGTTCAATCAACTAAATAAAACTTAGCAAATGTTTAACAACTTCAATTTACATTAGAAATTCTTTATACTTTAGACCCAATGGATTAAGTTGAATCAGCTAGAGGAGACAGTGTGAAGTTCAAATGCTCAAAGGAGAAATCTTATTCTTACTTGAAATACACTAAAGGTACGGTGAAATATTCCACCTTCATCAACTTCTTCTAGGAAAAATCCATACTTATAAGATATTTAACATCCAACAACTATAAACAACACAATACAAAGCCTTATTTCTATTCCAATAATGCAATTCACAACAATATTGAAAGAATGTAATCTTAAGTCTAAATAGGAGGTTAGCTAATAGATTTAGCATTGTAGGTTTGTTAAAATTATATCAATTTATTGTAGTCATCAATAATACTAGAATAGAGACAAGGATATTTTCAATTTGGAGTGTTGCTATTATTGTGAGTTGACAACTCTCTTATGAACCAAAGACAAAAAAATTTCAAGCTAATTCTAAAACCATGATGACAGATTCACTTTCCATACATCAAGAAATGCTAGAAGGTTTAATATCATGATTAACATGCACACGGGTTTTAACCTTGTTTCCAAAAATGTAACTTTAAAGGGTTTACAATGCCACAAAGAATATCATTGTATTTGGAGTGTTTCAAGGAACTTCAAACAAAATATAAAAATACTCTTATGTTCCATATAATTTTTTTTTTTAATAAGCTATGTATGGCTTCTATTGGGAGCCACTCCTATTACAAAAACAAAACATTACATTTCTAACAAGTTAATTAAAGCATATCCAACTTTACCTTTCTATCAAAGATATTCTCCATCTTCCTCAAACTACTAAGTTTCCACAATCAACTCCTTTTATATCAAATGCCTTCCAAAAAATTATTTTTTTTCAAGATGAAAATCAACATCATGAATGGTTAAAATATTTGTTGTCCAACTTCTATACCTATAAATATATTGTCTATAACAACCTCATAATTTCTTAACACATTTTTAAGGGTTCTTATTCATTCCCCGAATATTCCAATATATTATTTTCATTGTTATTTTTTATTTTTATTTGTGGGTTTAGCCCCACTTCTTATTAGCACTTGTGATATCTGCTTTTGTTTTCCCATATCAATATCCCTCTAGGTTTCTTTTTCTCTTTTTTTTGCTTCTTGGGTCTTCCTCTCTTTGTTTCATTCCTAGCAATACTTTCATCTTCATCAATCTCTTTAATCTTCTCACACTACTCATAGTAGAACTTATCATCTTTAGGTTTCTTTGTTCTATAGATTTTAAGTGCAAAGAATAACCTCAAAAGCACAATCTTCTTTATGTTGCCCTAGAAACCCTAAAGTGCAAGAATACTCTTTTGTAGCAATTATATTCTTATTTTGCCCTAAAAAACCTAAATTGTTATGGGTTTCCTCCATCCTCATTTCTTTATTATGTTGCTCTTGAAACCTTAAAGTGCAAGGGATAACATCTTCACCCCTTTCACTTTTATTACCTGAAGAGGATTCTATACTACTTGAGGAAAATGAATATGATTTACATGGAATAAACTTGACCTCTTTTGTCATCTTTGTTTTAGAATTTCTCTCCACATCTTCTTTTACACCTTTAATTTCTTTTAAATTTGCCAAATGATACTGTAGATAGGCTTTCTTTACCTCTTCTTTCATAATGGAATATCTTTGATCTGATCTAACTTCTATTATTGCATGATTTCCTAGCTTCATCATGAAGTTTATCTCATGGCTAGAATTTTTTGTCTCTTTATTTATAGTTTTCACTTTGCAAACTCTTGCCATGTGTCCAATCTCTTAATAATTGTGGCAATAAAATGTGATATTTTCATAATCTACTTGTTGATCCCATTCTCTTGATTCAAATTTAATCTTAATGGATTATGGTAAAGGTTTTGAAATATCCATAACAACACATATTTGAACATGTGTAGCATGCTTTCACTCCTTAGTAGTTAGTCCTTCCTTGATGAATTTCCCTAGGGTATTTCCAGTATTCTTTAAAACATCCTTATTTATAAGTCGATATGGAAGTCCAAAAAGCCTAACCCATACTGGAAGCTTCTTAATAATTTATGTCTCAACAAAAAAATTAATTATTTCATGGTCTCAAATAAAGTGCATCTCTTCCCCTAAACCATAGGCCACCACCCATTATTTTATCCCTAATTTCTGAATTGGAAAATATGATGAGAAAATAACCTTTAAGAATAAAAGTCATAGAGCAATTTGAATTTAATCCCCACTTCTACTTGATCCAATCTTGAATCTCCAAAAACTCCGAACATGATCTATGGAACTTACATAGTAACCCTCTACATTTAAGAACCATTATATCATTCTCAATCATCTTATCCTTGATACTCACTTTTGGTGTAACATATGGTACTTGGATTGAACTTGCCATGTATTTGCTCTTCTACTTATTTCCAACTTGGACCTCCATACTTCCAACTAGGGCATCCCGACTTCCCATTAGGTATTTCAAATGTGACTTTCCTTCTATTTTAGCTAATGGGGCTCACTATTAGATTACACACTCTCTCAAATTTCTTTCACTCCCAGCTTGCACTCTCTCCTACCTTGCACTCACTCCTAGCTTGCACTCCTTCTTGGATCACAATAAACCCCGTCTCTTCTTTTTCTCAGTGTTCCTTCACTTCAACAATTTTTTAGAAATAATGTTCCACACATTCATGGTAAGATTTTGAAGCATTGATGCACTCTAGATGAAATCACCACTCTTTCGCCATGATTTAATCTCAGCTCGTAATTCCTCCTGACTCACACTTCCTCTTGACTCGTACATCCTCTTGGCTCGGTATGCTCCATCTAATGCTAAATAAAGGAACTCTCCAAACTTAATTATAGAAAGAAGTTTATACATCATAATATACAAGGTAATCAAATTATTTCTTCTTTTTAATGGTATGCATTCAAGAAGATATTTCTTATTTTGATTTAGCAAAATGTAAAAGGAAAAATACACCATGTTCTTTAATTTCTAACAAAATGCAAAAGATAAAACTTAAATTTCTTTTTCTTTAGTGAAATGAGGATCCATTCAAAAAGGATTTTTAATTTTTCCAAAACATGATTTTCATTTTTCCATATCATACAAAGTGCATAAATCATACACAATTCTCTTCGTCATAGAATGCAAGATAAACAACAAAGTTTCCTTGGAATAGTTCCTAGTTTTATTGATAGGGAAAACTCTATAAGTTTTTGGATGAAATCCCCGAGTATCATCTAATATCTTAGATTCTTATGGTTTCTTGCCTCCCCCTTTAATATCCCACAATGTTACTCTTATAAGACACAAAATTGACATGTTTCTAGCACAAATCCACCTCAAATAATATATCCTCCCCATGTTGATCTTAAACCATAAATGGGTTTTACAAGGAAGAAAGAGAATCAAAAATTTGAATGGGGTATGGCTACCACCAGGCGGCTTCATCATCCCCTCTCACTAGCAATGGTAGTAATGACTCAGGCCTCCACTCCCTCCAAAATATAAGGTGACAAATAAGGGCGTATGCAAATGAAATGGGTTTTATAACCTCTAGGTGAAACTTTCCCTATTCATGACAACTATCTTAAATAAAAATTTAACCTTTTTAATTCTAAAATGACCTCATCTGATAAATTGACCATGGGTTCTAATCCCTTATAACTTTTGTCTTTTAAATCATCATTATGCCACCATATTAATGCTCAAGTAAGGTTTATCCAACCAACCCAACTCTATGGTTTGGGTTCTTAATCCAACAAAGGACTCTTCACTCTCAAGGTGAGGTCTCACTAAGCTTATACAACTTGTAATGAAATAACTTCAAGAAATATAGTTATGGAAGTAGCAGTTCAATAATGTGCAATAAACAATATCCATTAATAACAATACATTTATATCTAATCCAATGCCAAATAATCAAATATGTAAGAAATCATTTTCCAAATACAAATAAATACAAATCCTTAGCCACTTAAAGGGGGTAAAGTCTCTTAGTCACTTGGAGAGGGCAAAGTCTTACATGCATAATAGAGATGACTAAGACTCAAATATGAAAGATGATTCCAATTATAACCTAACTCTTTCTATTTATAAACTAAATCAAAAATTTCCTTAATCGTAATACTCAAGGGCCAATTATCTAAACCTAGGGCTTAAACTAATAATAATAAGGATAGTTGATGTGACTATCATGGAGCCATTACATGGCCCCCCCCTCATAAAGCTATCCTCAAAGCTGGAAAATACTAGAAAATGCTACTAGGCTCCTATGTAGCATCTTCTTCTGGAAGATCCTACCACTTGATTAGAAAATATTGAATCTAGTGAGACCATAGAAAATGAACTCTAGACTATAATATGCTTTTGGATGGAGATATATTCAACCTTCTTCATTGAGTACTAGAAGCTTCATCTATGACTACACCTTCTAACCAATAACCTATTTGAGATAAGACACATGAAGACAAGATGGATGTGGAAATATGGTAAAATATCCAACTGATTGGACTGGGAGAACTAAATGCCTGTCAATGGTAAGTCCAATTTGTTTGATTTTTCCCATAAATTTGAGGAGCAAACTTTTGATTAGACTTGGTCTTCAAGGATAATTGCTTGTAGGTTTATAGTCACAAAAATACCATATCCCTTATGACAAGTTAACGTTCAAAAATGTGTGAATTTTGTTGTTGCTTCATGTGATTCTAGACCTAGGTCAAATTCTTTAGAGTTGAAGCACAAGACGTCAATGTTGCAAAATCATCTACTTGGGCCACCTTGGAGGATCTTGGAACATGGTCTACCACTAATGGAGGTTTTGAACATACAACACCTCAACATGGGGATATCTTGAGGAAAGAATGGTAAGAAGTATTGTACCACCATTCAGCTAACGAGAGCCAATGAACCTAGTGATACTACTTGCCTTAAGCAAAAAAATTAAGGTAAGTACTCAAACATTTATATACAATCTCCATTTGGCCATCTGAATTGGATACTTTACTTGCTAAAGAGGGATACTATTATGCTTAGAAATTATTTTACTTTGAAAGGAGATCCACTACCATAAAGATCATTGTTTTTTCTTCAAATTTTGGAAGGTTCTTAATGAAATACATGGATGCATGCTTCCATTGGCAATTAGAGATAGGCAAGGGTTGCAACAATCTAGGAGATTTAATAGTTTCCACCTTGTTACACTAACACACCTCAGATTTGACTACAAAGGTCTTGATATCTAATTTTAATCCTTTTCAAAAAATAAAATACTGCTTCACCTAGGAACATGTTTTCAAGAATCCATAATATCTCACCAAAGGAGACACATGCAATTCTTGGAGGACAATAGTTTTAATAGCCAAAGATTGAGGTAGATAAATGTGATCCTTTTTACAGTGAACCCCATCAACATATAAGCAACAAGAAGGTAGTGATAAGCCAATCTCCACTTCTTAAATGATCCAAGTAGTCTATGGATCATAAACATGGTCCTCCCTAAGTTGAGAAAACCATTGTGGAAGAGGACTAGAGATGACACTAACAACAACATCCTCATGTTTGCAAGATAAAGCATCAACCACCACATTCTCCTTTGCTTTATTGTATTCAATGATAAAATCATACCTCAAAAGCTTGGTCAACTATTTATTCTACTTAAAATAAGAGAGAAACTATTCTAAGAAATGCTTAAGGATGTTATGGTCAGTCTTGACAATGAAGCATTGTCTCAACAAATAAGGTCATTATTTTTCTATGGCATGCAAAAAAACTAACATTTCCTTATCATAGATGGATTATCCCATATCCTTTTCATAGAGCGACTAACTTTTAAAGGCCAATGCATGTCCATCCTATAATAAAATAGCTCCAATACCTGTTTCAAAAACATCACACTCAATGACAAAGGAAGAGTTGGAGGAAGTGACCCATAATGTTATGCATCCAAAGGAAGAGTTGGAGGAAGTGGTTTCAAAGACTAAACCCCATGCAATTAACTTGGGCAAATAATCCATGATCACCTTTCTCCAATATATTTTCATGCTATAGAAACTAACCACCATGAAGGGAGCGGGTTGGATTCCTTGGAGACAAATGACCCTTCCATTTTTTTTTGACTTGAAATATAATATTTATAAATTAATAGTAACATCATCCAACCGAGATAGCCATTGTGCTTCCATGATGACATCTACACTACCCATATTCATAGCAAAGAGATTATACATCCAAGTATAATTCCTCATTTTGGATGTTAACCTTAGTCTTTCAACCCACACATTGAGTGGTACCCCCATTTGCAATTAATACTTGAAATGTATCCTGATTTGAAGAATTGATATACAAGTCCAAATATTTTTTTGTCTTACTATCAATAAAGTTATGTGTTCTACCTGAATCAATCAACACATTATCACATGATAAATCCTTGGACCTTGACAGAATGGTGAGCTTGGAGCCTAATAAGGGTATGAGGAGAAAGAACCATGGTGTCATCCTCATGTTTAATCTCATATTCATCTTCTGATACTATTGTTTCTTCACTTTCTACTTAAAATTTATAATGCTATTCATATGCTTAATCTCGAGGATGGTGAGAATGATATTAGAAAGAGAATTATCCTTGGGATGCTTATTATTGAAATTATTAAATTAAGGATGTCAAGTGTTGAAGTCACGTCTAGGGTGGGGATTGGACTCTTAGAGCTTTTGTTCTACCACCAAATCTATATGTTGAGCATCATTAAGGGTATAGGGGTTGAGCATGTCAAATTCCCTATGAATTTTATCCTTAAGATCATGGTGAAAGGTTGAGACCACTATTGTTGGATCCAATTAGTAGATGTAGGTTAGAATACTTGTGAACTCTACACACTACTCCTTAATCATTCTTATTTACTTTGTTTGCATCAGACAAACTACATATGATGTGGAAGATCATTTGTCAAACCTTCAAAAATTAGGCCACAAAATAGGATCCCCTAGTTGGTGAAACTCCCATAACAACCATTAATGAGCATGGGTTCCTAACTTAGTAGCAACTAATGTGACATGATCTTCTTTCAAGAAAATATGGTTCAAATGAATAATGTTATCCATATTAGCCAACCACCCATGTGGATCAGTACCCTCAAAGGCGGGGATTTCAATGTGTGGAATAGGAACATCATGAGGTTAGTGAAGGAAATTAGAAGCACTACTTGTTGAGGAATCTAGAATAGAAGCAAATCCTGCAATGTAACCACCCATACCCGTAGGAGTATCTATGGTAGCATAGGGAGCTAAGTGATTACAATAAGTAATTGGAGGGCTACGACTGGATGACGACAACTAAAGAATGCTTGCGTCCCTTGGATTTGGTACTTGGTGAATATCTAATGGTTGCATCACAATGACTTATTGAGACTTGTGGAGAAGGGTTTACAAAGTAGAGGACATTTTGAGGAAGCATTTGCTGTCATTTATGGTATTTATAATGGAATTAACCAACCTTCTTGTTTCTCAAGATATGCATACAGACAAAAATCAATAGTATCAAGAATAACATTATCACTTGGAGTGGTAACATGAGGAGTGAGAGGGTTATTAGGAGGAGAGGAAGGAGTGGTGTTGAGAGGAGGTGAAGCCAAGGCATTTAAAGAAGAAAGAAGATGATCAAAACTATTAATATTTGGAGGAGTGTTGTGATGCTTACCAAGGTTTCTAGGTTGGTGCTTCTTTATGCTCATGCATAATCTAAATGATCAATGTATTGCAATCAACCATTGATTCACAACCAACCAATAAAAGTAGTAGGTTTGTTCATACACCAAGGGAAAATGCAAAACCCAAAAAAATCCTTGGAGCACTACTAAAAAGTGTTGTGAGAAATACTCTATACTTTGATCAACTTGAAGAGAGATCATAAACAGACAAGTCTTCTGCAAGGGTCCCAATACAATCAAATCCCAAAAAGGTGTTGTTGGAAATACCCCTTGTTTTGATCAACTTGAAGAGATGATCACAATGGGATAGGTCTCCCACAAGGGTCTAGCCACACTCGATCATGAAAAGAATGCGACAATAATGAACTCATAGTATTGTAGAAGAAGAATGTGCTAAAAGATGAGTTGAAAAATTTGACAAAAAATTACCAAGTAACATGAAGTAGAACTAATTGGTAGATGTTCTAGAAAGGTTCATGTGCCATTATGCATTCACACTACCACAAGTAGCCAAGATCAATGCTACGATAAACAACTTCAAGAAATATAGTAAGGGCAATAACAATTCAATAATACACAATAAACATCCATTGATAACAATTGATTCATATCCAATGTCATTAAGTCAAATATGTGAATACTTATAGAGATTCAAATAAATACAAATCCTTAGCCACTTAGAGAGGGTGAAAAGGATGAAGTTTGTTAGCCACTTGGAGAGAGTGAAGTCTCATATACACATTAGAGGCGACCAAAATTCAAATATAAAATATGATTCCAATTACAATCTAACTCTTCCTATTTATAGACTAAATCAATATTAACCCTAACTCTAATGTTCAAGGGCCAACTATTTAAATTTAGGGCCTGAGCTAATAAAAATAAAAATAGTTAACATGGTTATATTGGAGTTGTTATACAACTTTTATTTAAACATATATTCTATACTACCAAAAAACATTATCAATAATTTTTATACAACATTTGTTTAAACAAATTAAAACTCGAAATTATATTGCATTTTATGAAAGCATAAATAGAATGAATGAAAACCATCAATTCATCATATCATTTACTCAAACCATTAGTGCATTAATAAGGCATATAAAGTATGTTGCATGCATCTATCTAGGTTGTGTGTTTACAATGTTTTTCTCTATCATGTTACTATTCAACATCTGCATCCTTCCTTCCAATAACATCCTCTTCACATGTCTTGTCAAACACTTAGACCATAAAATTGTATTTAGTCTTTCACACGTAAAATTATCGATTGATTTGCATTTTCAAATTAAGATTTTTTTTAGATGATGCAAAGTATAACCCTAGTATAATGGAGCTACTGTAATAATTTGATTTTGAATTTATTTGGTAAAAACTAAAAACAAAAGTAAAAAAACAAATTAAAATATGTTATTCACAAAGTAAACACATCATCATATCAACTATATTATTCTGCATTTAATTACAAATTTAGAATCATATAAACATACTATTTTACTAACCATTAAAAAAAATTCAACACCACCAACAATATCTTCATAATAAAATATTTTATAAATATATAATATAAATATAAAATAAATCAAATTTTAAAGAATAATAGATAGCTTAAGAATGTTATATGAATACGTATAACTACCAACACTTCCATCTATAGTGTAGAGTCCCTTCAGCTCGTTAATTTTAAAGAATAATATATAGCTTAAGAATGTTATATGAATACGTATAACTACCAACACTTCCATCTATAGTGTAGAGTCCTTCAGCTCGTTAACCCCTTAACTATTGAAAAATTTAAAGATCTCAAAGTTTAAACTTTTAATTTTCATTAAGTAAAATAAAGTATAATTGTGGTATAATTGGAATAACATTTTTAAGGGTGAGTGTATTAGAGTTGGTGTGAGGTAGTCAATAAAGAACGTGATCCGTACGTTGTAGATCTACGCAACTCCGGTTCAAATAACACTAGTTTACTATAAAACGTTTTTAAGGGTGAGTGAGTAGTCAAGTTGGTGTGAGGCAACTAGTTGAGGTCTGCAATCTGTAGCATGGGTCCATTCAACTTCGGTTCAAATCACATTGGTTACCATAAACCTTTTTGTCCCTGGGGGTTAGGTGGATTGGTAAGTGCTTGTCTGGCCAGGCAATCCACGCAACTTCGGTTCAAATCACATTAGTTTACCATATTCAAATCACACTAGTTTACCTTAAAACCTTTTTAAGGGTGAGTGAGTAGTCAAGTTGGTGACACCAACTAGTTGAGGTTTGCAATTTGTACTGTGGGTCCATTTAACTCCGGTTCAAATCACATTGATTACCATAAACCTTTTTGTTCCTAAGGGCTAGGTGGATTGGTAAGTGCTTGTCTGGCCATACACCTTTATGTCCCTAAGGGCCCGGTGGATTGGTAAGTGCTTGTCTGGCCATGCACTTACCAAGAAGACACCTAGGTTCAAACCTCGAGGCCAGCCTGTTTGCAAATGTAGTAGTTTGATCTAAATCCTCTAAGTGAGTGCCAAATCGATAATGACGATATAAATCTCGAGCGATCGATGGTCCCCATGTCAGACCGATGATGATGGTATGAATCTCAAGCGATCGATGGTCCCTTTCACGTCGGGTTAACAATAACGAGATGGAATAGGTTTGATGAGAGCAACCCCTATGATTTGAACCCTGTGCTTGTTTGGCCCTGAGGTTTGAACTTGGGTGTCTTCTTAGTAAGTGTCTGGCTAAACAAGCACTTACCAATCCACTAACCCTAAAAAACAAACAAAAATATAAAAATGAAGATACAGGTTAACTCAGCTTAAATTTTAGAATTAAAATTATGTTAAATTTTTTTTATTAGCAAGCCTAATATTCAATCTTATTTTACAAATTTAAATGTTCGACTTATAAGAATATTTGTACTCAAACCCATTCGAATTGTTTAATAAACTTGAACTAAAAAAAACATTCTAAAAAAAATAGATTTGAAAGCGAAAAAATCATTTAAAAAAAAAATTATTTTAGTAAATGTTTTTTTTATTTTTAATATAAAAAAATATATAATATTTTTATAAAAGAATAGGTTAAATTTTTTAATATTTTAAAATTTTGTGAAAGTTTTATTTTTATTACAGAAGCTTTGTTGTAATATTATTACATAGCAAAATAATTATTACATAATTTTTATCATTTCACAAAATACCAGATTTAAATTAAATTATATATATATATATATATATATATATATATATATATATATATAATTGGAATATTCTTTAAAATTTTCCAACTAAAGGAAAAATAAATATAAGACTATTAAAAAATGAATAAGGGAAGGCTTTATATCTGATTTATTTATTTAAAAAATATAATTTGTCAGGAAAAGAATGCATGAGCATAGTGCAAGTACGACGCAGGGCGGACTTGACGTGCCTTTTCGGATAAGTTAAGTCATGCCTAGATTTTTCTGAATCATCGAAATTTACCACCTACTTTTGTTGTTGATATCGACACGGAACTCGAGCAGTATACGTTGTGTCCGGATTTAGGTCTTCAGATTGGAGGTGGGCGAATTGAGGGATAGTGTACAGGCTGAATTACGATTATTAGAGCACAAAGACTTTAATGGTGGACTCTCCTAAGCACTTTCTGAGCCTGTAAATTACAGAGTTCGGTCAAGGAAGCAGTCCATAAAACTATTGATGAATAGGACTGAATAGGGTCAAAATGAATTTCCAACAACATTCATGGCTAATAGTTTTTATGGCACTTTTTGCTTTTTTAACAGCCGGCCATGATTCCATTCACTCTAAAAAACACGTAGTTTCTGCCCAAATCAAGAACTTCAAAGTTAATGAAGATGCCAATCACCCACAAGTGTTTTTTGAGGTTACAAGACCAATTCCTGTGGAGGACCCATCATGCTCTGTAATGGTTCTGCAGCATGATTTTGGATATACTCTGGGCAAGCCCCCTGTTACAGCTGCATACACACCACCTAAGGATTGCATTGCCAAATGGAGGAAAGTTGTTATGGAATGGAAGGCAACTTGCAAGGGAAAGCAGTTCGACAGGATTGCTGCAGTGTGGTTGAGTGGTGTTGAGATCCTCAGGACGTGCACTGCAGAGCCTACACCCACTGGCATTGAGTGGACTGTAAACAAGGACATCACCAAGTATTCTGCACTATTGAAAACCGATCAGACATTGGTTGTTGAGCTTGGCAATCTGCTTGACAGTATTAACACAGGGATATACCATGTTAACATCACTATCCATTTCTGGATGGAAAACCCACAACAGCAAGGGGATGTGATGCCACCATATTCAGTCCCAGCAGATATCATCTTGCCAATCTCAAATCCATCTCCTGAGAATGGTGGGTATTGGTTTCAGGTACAGAATTCATCACATCTCCAGTCAAGGGAGCTGCAGCTGCCCTTGAATGTCTATAGGGCAGTCCTTGAAGTGTTTGTGTCTTTCCATTCAAATGATGAGGCGTGGTATTCAAATCCACCCAATGCTTACATTGAGGCAAACAATCTGACCGGTATGCCAGGCAATGGAGCTTTCAGAGAGGTGGTGGCCCTCATAGATGGTATACAGGTTGGTGCTGTGTGGCCTTTTCCTGTGGTATTCACGGGAGGGCTGAACCCTTTGTTCTGGAGACCTGCTGTGGCTATTGGGGCATTTGACCTTCCTACATATGACATTGAAATCACCCCTTTTCTAGGGAAGTTGCTAGATGGAAAAGATCACACATTTGGCCTCCTAGTGACAGATGCTCTCAATGTGTGGTTTGTAGATGCAAATCTGCACCTTTGGGTGGACGATAAGAAACGAATGACAAAGGGAGGACTGATCAAATATGATGTTCCATCATACCAGCCCAGTTTGAATTCTGATTTCAAAGGTTTAGATGGGTTCTTCAAAACATGTGCTGAAAGACAAATTTCTTACACGGGTTGGGTGGAATCATCTCATGGAAATTTCACAACTCAATTCTTTCAGAAGTTCAACTATGTTAACATAATAAATTTTCAGAACAGTGGCAATGTACAGATTGTAGACCAAAATATAGCAACCGATACCCGGATTACTGTGCAGACAACCTCAAATGTGGTGCTCTCTTCCCAAGTTTCAAGTTCGTTTCCTTTGTATATATATCTTGAATCCCTAGACAAGGGAAATGGCACATCTCTGGTGACCGCAAACATTTCCATGGCACTCAACAGGGACATTTTCACTGTTACACCTTCTGCAAGCTCCTTCAGTTCTCTCAATAATACTCAAGATGCACATGGCTATATATATGTTCAGAAGAACCTAGTGATAGGTGGACTGGGAAGCACTCAACAGACATACAGTTACATGAGCACTGAAGGCTGCTATTTTCGGGCTCTGAGTGTAAGCAACTACACCTTTCTTAAGGACAACACGGACACCTTATGTAAGACTAACAAAAGTATCTCAGAAAAGGGCCACATTAAAATAGGCACAGTGAATGTTTGAGGTGAAGTTCTCATATGTGTTGCCTCTTACTTGGAAAATCAAGAGTAATAATTCTCTGCAAATACTACTCAAATAAGAATCAAGTACCACATAAAAAATATTTATTTGTCTTCTAAAGCACATTATATTTCACATTCTCAGAGTTGTCCCTGCAGAAAAGGAATTAGAAGTCTGCACAGCAAGTAATATCATTTTATATATCTTTCTCCATTTATTTACTATAAGGAATTATTGTCATGCTTTGAGATTTGCCATATAAATTTCTTCTGTTCCCTTCCAAGATTAGGCATCATGACATTGTATGTTAGATCTGAATATGAAAGAGCTTGAGATAAGAAACTCCAGTATTTGAAAAATCAAGAACATGAGTTCATAGATTCTATGGAATCTTCTCTCCCGCTTTTGCGTTTCCAACACTAGCAGTCTAAGAAACCAGTATCTCAGTGAATGCTTTTATATGCATTTCAGAGAAGAGAAAAGTACGCGCAGATCTGCTATGGTCATTTAAATATGATATTTAAGTTTGTAGGACATATAATCAAATTTTTTATTCCCTGTCTTCTTCATTTGCAGTAGGTAAATCATTTTTCTTTTTGACATGCTGTAAAGCAAATCGGAATATTATTTTCATTTGAATATGAGGGATCTTTACAGGCAGACACAAAATTTCCCTTTCTTCACATTGTTCATTGTAATAGTGGGTAGCCAATGTTTGCTTGATGTCTACAGATATGAAAAGATTTTTCTGTCATGTTAATGATTGAGAAGAAAGTGATTAAAACTCCCTATATGGTAAAGTTTCAGATTCTTCTTTCATTCCCCAAAAATATCATCACATTACTAGTTAGAAAAATGAACTCTTTTATGCAATTTCGTATTTAACTATGATATTTCACGGAAGTAGTTTTATTGTAATTTTAATTTTAAATAAGACCATTGCTGGAATGTGGAATAGAACAGCTACTATCCATCATAGAATTCTCCAACCTGATACCCAAGGACATTGTCAGAAAATATATGTTTGTTACTCTTCAGCCTGATACCAAAAGATTTTCAGAAAACACATGTTCATTGGGCATTACTGGAAGAAAAATGGCCACATTAATTAGAAGAAATCTTTGGACATTGGAGACAATTGAAATAAGACTAACAAAAGGAGGCCATCCTATTGTTACAGTAAGTAGTGACAAGTCAGACATTGCAAAGAAAGTCAACATATAGACCAACCCATACTCATAGTTGCATCAGATCTTCCTGCCATTAGAAAGCTTGATCTAGGCTTTTCCCTCCTCAACTTACACATTTTTCTTGCGGTTTAGTTTTTCTTGTACCTACAATATATACTTTATTTTTGTTGGAAAAGAAAGCATAAATTCCCTAAGCTAGAGGACATTTCATATCCATATCAATGAGCCTACAGATATGAAAAGATATCTCTGTCATGTTAATAGGCAGACACAAAATTTCCCTTTCTTCACATTGTTCATTGTAATAGTGGGTAGCCAATGTTTGCTTGATGTCTACAGATATGAAAAGATTTTTCTGTCATGTTAATGATTGAGAAGAAAGTGATTAAAACTCCCTATATGGTAAAGTTTCAGATTCTTCTTTCATTCACCAAAAATATCATCACATTACTAGTTAGAAAAATGAACTCTTTTATGCAATTTCGTATTTAACTATGATATTTCACGGAAGTAGTTTTATTGTAATTTTAATTTTAAATAAGACCATTGCTGGAATGTGGAATAGAACAGCTACTATCCATCATAGAATTCTCCAACCTGATACCCAAGGACATTGTCAGAAAATATATGTTTGTTACTCTTCAGCCTGATACCAAAAGATTTTCAGAAAACACATGTTCATTGGGCATTACTGGAAGAAAAATGGCCACATTAATTAGAAGAAATCTTTGGACATTGGAGACAATTGAAATAAGACTAACAAAAGGAGGCCATCCTATTGTTACAGTAAGTAGTGACAAGTCAGACATTGCAAGGAAAGTCAACATATAGACCAACCCATACTCATAGTTGCATCAGATCTTCCTGCCATTAGAAAGCTTGATCTAGGCTTTTCCCTCCTCAACTTACACATTTTTCTTGCGGTTTAGTTTTTCTTGTACCTACAATATATACTTTATTTTTGTTGGAAAAGAAAGCGTAAATTCCCTAAGCTAGAGGACATTTCATATCCATATCAATGAGCCTGCCTTAGCAAAAGTCAACCAACTGCCAATTACCAAATGCAAAATCAATGAACAAGTCACAAGAAGAGGGCTGAGGCTGTAATAAAGATCAAAGGTACAGATCTATGAGCAGTTTGAATGTTCAATAAGGCTAATACCTCACCACCGCTGTAGAGGTTCCCTCAAAATACTATCCTTTAGTCCTCGACAAAAGGAAAGAAAAATTGATTCAGACCATTAGGAACAATACACTAAATGGTTTCCGAAGGAACCTAGAAATCACTATACCTTTCCTTACCTATAAAGGCCTGATCAAATATTGAAGGCAAACAGCAACTGCTCACCTTTATCTTACATATTTTGATCGAGTCTGGAAATTCTAATGAATTTCAATCTTGTCAAAGTGAAAGGGAAGCAAAATCAACCCAAGTTCATGCTCCTAATTTAACAGCATATAGACTTATCTGCTGAAACAGCAAATAAAAAATCCAGCTAGTTGAGAAACTAAGCTCAATAAAAATTTTATCCTTGTAGTGTTCTGACCTGTTTTGTTAAGTTTTGCTAATATGAAATCCTTGGAAATTGAACTTGAGGATATCAAACCAATAAAACCAATTTTCTCAGATTTGAACTGTAAAAAATAAAATATTGTAAACAGTGAACATCTTCAGTTGAAAACTCAAGTTTACCACAAACTGCTAAAAACGCCATAATTACTGCATGCATCTAAAGTTTCACCTTTTTCCTGTAAGTGAAAAGCCAAAGTAATTGCTTCTTTATCCACACTTTCTTTTAGGTCTGGATGCCTTTTTATTGTTCTCTGAAATTATGTGAATTATGTGAAAATCATACCAAGTGTCTTCTTCTATTCTACCTTTTTCCTTCTCCTTTTATGTTTACTCTCCCCCGCAACCGAATGATTATAATTCTCCTCTTCCCCCTTAGGGAAAAACACCATCATTGAGGAATCCTTTGGTTTTATCCTCAGCCACAACTCCTTTTCCACCTTCTTCCAAATTCGTCCAGAGTACTAACCTTTGCTATAATTTCTTATATCTATTATCCTTCTTAGGGAGAAGCTGTGTGTTCTTTCAAAGTAAACCAACACTATGAAAGCCTCCAGCATACAAAGACCCCACCCATGCTTCAAAGATATTTTATCTTTTCTTGGCCAACATGATGCCGGATGGTCATTGTCATGCCATGTCCTATATTTGAATGCCGCATTTTCAGAGTCTACAGTTTGCCTCCAAGTTTTCCCTCCAGTGCACAGTTCATCTCTAGTTTATCACGTAAACTCTTCCCAAAATTATCTCTATGTAGATTGACACATAATTTATCAAGTTGTTACAAATTGACACAAACAGACGATAGAATATGCGGGTCCTTTCAATAATAATAATGCCTTGTTATATAATTAAAAAACATTCTAACTGGCCATATAATTAACAGTCATAAAATTTGACAATGTAAATAATCACAACTTCTATGTACATTGTTGTTTCTCAGAAATTCCCACTCAATTGGCATTTACAAAACAATGTATACATAAACCCTCCCAACCCCAAGGATATTACCAACAATGTAGAAGCTTCTCCTGAAACAAACTACAACATACTCTTGGAACTGCATGCATTGTTCTCTTTAGGAAGAACTGCGTTGTTTGCTTCTTTGCTTGTTAGCACCAAATATTGGACAAATGCCAACTGCTTTCATCAACCAAAGTCTGCTTTCTCCTTGGTCGAAGAGTTCTCGATAGTCTTAGCACTATAGACAACCCTGCTTTCAAGAACTAGAGGCACGCTATGGATGGTACAAACCATGGATCTGCTAGATACCACACTCATCAGGCATGACCACTGATGACAATATAGCTACATTTCTATTTAGTGAGAAAAAGCTTAAAGCAATGAAACAGGGAAAGGTTACCATCACTTTTCTGGATTTCAGGCTCACCACATGCTTTGATGCCATGTTATAAAGGAAGACACAAAGAAAAGTTACCATGTAGAAACGATGTCCTTTTATTAAAAATAATTCATTCTTACATAATTACCAAGTGTTGTCTTTTTAACATAAAAATATAAAATAATTGAAACGAAACCCCCTTTGGCCCCTCTTTTTTTCATATTTGATTTTCATTTTTATTTGGTCTGCATAAGCAAATTCTAATTTCCACAAAAAAATAAATATATTTATATATAATTGTTGGGTCCATCACATACAAATTGTTTTTTTTAATGATGGGTGAAGTAGACATCAAAATAAATGTATTTTACATATAGAAAAACTTCACACAGCACTGTACAAAAGTCCATTTTTTTAATCAAACTTATGAATGTAGGTTGTTTCTCCAACAAAGTTGCTCCTTCAAATTCTCAACAGTCTCTCAAAAAAGCAGAAGTAGGTTTCATAGCCTATCCCGTACAGTTATAGATGATAAGATCATTGTCACTAGATTAAAATCAAGCAACAAAGACTTCATGAAGTAACCTGTTTTCCTCTAAAACTTGGTCTCTCGACTCCAGAATTATGTCACCAATGCTGTTCCCATTTCTGATCTTGTATACATTTTCAAGTTTCAGGTAACTTAGGTTCCAAGGGAAAATTTGGCACAAACAGCTAAGTTATGCAGAAACATGGATTTTGGATTCTATTCATCTCATGTCTATCCCTTTTCCCACTAATGCATAGAAATCACCAGTGGAATAGGAAAGGTGTGATACTGATCCTTAAATAGATTTAAAGGACTTCGTCTTCCTACTGAGGCACATGAAGAAGGACCTGTTGAACCTTGTAGAGAAACCATCAGAAGGATTCAAACAAGTTAGACAAAAAAGGAAAAAGAACTGTGAATGCAAAGTTTTGAATTCAGGGATAGATCAAGAAGAATCATCTCTACTTCATGCCCATGGAAAATTCCTGATCCAAATGGACAGTATCACCTCTTCAATTTCTTTTCACTTTCAAAATATAGTCCAAAATTTAAGAATATAGATGCCAAATGAATGATTCTAAGAAACAGTGGAAGAATCAGCTGCTGCAAAGAAACCAAAGGCAGAATCCCCTGAGGATTAACCACAAGAAATTTGGTCACTATGACATTTAAGGAACAAGAGGAATTTGAAAATTACATATTCTTGGAGTGGTGCAAATGAGTCCCCAATTAGAGAAACGGAACTACCAAGAACTGGAAAAAAAATATGGTTAAACATTTCAGTTTAACCTCTTCCTCTCTATGTTCTCTTGGCCTTTTGGCTTTGGCCTTCTTTCCATGCCTATATTCACAACACAAAGTAAATGACTTCAACATGTATCATGTGCTTCTATCATTTTTGTACTTGGTGTTGAGGATTTTAGTTTTACGATATGGTCTTTAGATTCACCTTGTAAGACTTTGCAATGTAAAGGTTATTATAGTTTCTTATTTCATTAGTTGGTCAACTTTTAATGGCTAATTATATTCTAGCATTGCACCTCTACACACCAGACTACATCTCCATTTAATTTGTTTTTTTTTTTATATTTACTTTATTGTTAATGAAACATAAGTAATTTTTTTTAATTAAAAAAAGAGGCAAAGATTTGATTTAAGTTTGACAAGTGAACAAATGTCTAAAAAAGTTTTTTTCTCAAATACCTTAATACTAGCTAAAACAAGATTAAATTTATCATGTTAAAGTCTGATCAACCATAAGTGATCCGTATGGGATACATGAGAGGTCACTTCAAAGCATAACTGGATAGCATCATGAAAGAACAACAAAATGATGGTGACTCGTAAGGCTGTCATAAACAAGTCTTATCATATTTTAGTCATAAGTTTTTCCAATAAAGTCAAAATTGAATGAAACTTCAAAAGGATGTTTTGACATCAAGAGAAACATTCAAAACAAAATTGATCTAAAAATTATCACATTTGACCCCCCCAAATAGAGTGAAGAACAGTTCATATTAGGAAGCCATATTTTAGATATAACTCAACCAAATGAGGTCCAAATAGATCGGTTATTTTTTCAGGTGAAAGAGGACTTGGAGGAAATCATTAATAAAATTTTCATCCCAAAATACATTCATATGACCCTTAAAAATGGCAAAACTGTATGATTTATAGTCAGGATTTCTAAGCTCAAAGTTAACCCAAATTTATACAGAAGGTTCTTGACATAATTTCCATATGACTACTAAAAATAAACCCAAAAATCATCGATTTGATCCTCAAAAGTCCATAAAACAGTCCAGCCATAAACCTGGCATTGTATGGATTGAATTAGCATGTGTGGCATGTCCAAGCTTGAAAAATGAACTACTATCAAGAGGAATATGAGGAGGGATCAGCATGACACATCAACTGCAAGCATCTCTATGTCTTCAAGAAACATCATCAATCAAGAAACATGAGTTAGTACCAGATTTGGAAGATAATGGAAATAGATGAACTATATTGGCCAAAACTAACAAGGACAGTTTTTGGAACCAAGCCAAGCAAGTCATTTCCAACAAAGGGAGAGTAAGAAAACCACTGAGAGGCACTATGTAAAAATGCAAAAGAGTACGTGATAGCTGTACATCTCAACAAAGGTCAAGTTCATAGCAAATACTTCCTGTAGTTTGTCTATTTTGCAAGGAATTTGAAGCTTGATTGATTCAACCATAGGTTTTCTTCCCTAAGAGGTTTTTTAAAATTATATAAATAATTTATTATTGGTGTGTGTTTCTTTTGTCTCAATTGTATTGTTGATTCCACTCTTTGTTGTATTTGTTGCACTCGCTATGGCATGTTGATGTGTGTTCTACACTAGGAAATTAGCAAGTTTGAGCTAGAAGTGGGCACTAAATTGACACTGCAGTACATTGTTGCATTGCAATAGATTGAAAGCTCCATTAGTATTTCTATAAAGTGCTTTAATTACTGTCTATGTCTGCTATTAGCTTACAAGAGGGTTTTTGGATATGAAACAATGAGCTTGATACAAAATATTGGGTTCACTAGTGGCTAGTTTCATAAAGGTGCAAGTGAGACCAATCCAAAAGAAATTCAAATTTATGAATAAAAATTACTTTTCATGAGTAGGAATTATAGATGATATTAATATTAGAGCAAGTTTGTTTTGGGTTGTGGTCAAGACACTAGAGTTTCCACAGGGGAGGAATCTAGTAAGAGTGGCCAACTGAAGCTCCAAAAAGAGACGAGCAACATAAAAGAGTTGTTGGAAAAAAAAAAAACTATGTTCCATGAAGTTTTGGGTTGGGGATGGCAAGACATGTTTCCAAGACAATAGGATGCTTTTTCAGGATGTTGGGATGTGTCTCCAAGACAACCCTTAAGTCCCAGGACGAGTCCCAATGGAACTTACTTATAACAAAAAAAAAGCAACCCAAGGATATTTCCAAGGTAAGAAAAAATAATGAAGCACTACAAATGAAGCTCTAAAAGCAAGAAAAACTCTTAGCAATGGTGGCAAAGCTGGCAAGGTGCAAGAACAAAATACGCAGCTCTGCAGCCTTCCTTGTGAAAGCATAGCAAGAGTGGAAAGCATCTACAAGCAACAAACAATTGCAAGAGGAATTGACATCCATAGAGAGGTTTCTACCAAAGACGCTTTAGCTATGATGAAAGAGAACACGGTTGGCAATCAAAATGCTGATTTTGCATGCTTGGACCATCATAGGAAACATAATGTCTCCATGTTGTTAAAGAAAATGGAATATATAGGGCAAGGGCTTGGCAAGAATGGCCAAGGAACCAAAGATCCAATTGAGGTAATATCAGGCCTATACGTATGACACTTCGATATAGAGAGGATGATAAATGCTCAAAGAAGAATAAAGGTGTGTCTTATAAAGAGGACCAGTGACCAATGTAAAAAAGCATACTCGAGGGAGGTAATTGTTGGAGATATTATATTATTTGGTAGCATTTGTAAATATTAGATTAGGGAGTGTGATATATATTTCCCCTAGTGTATGTGTCAATATGTGAGAAGAGTCCAAGTGTCATGTAAGTAAGTCAAGAGTCATATGTGTAGGTGTCAAGTATACAAGTGAAGAGACACATGATATATGGCAAGATGTAAAGTCAAGAGTCATGAGTTTTGTCATATACGAGGAATAGGAAATGATGCATCTCCCAAATATATGAGGAGAGCAATAGTCAAGTATTGAAGAGTCATCTTCTAAAGTTATAATATGGAGACCTCTCCATGTATTGTATCGAAGAAAATTTGTAATAGAGATCTTGTATATTTGATTTATCAATAATATTGTTGTTTTTTTTGCAATTGATTATACGGGATTGAAACGGGCCCCATTCATAATATATCATCATCACATAGTGGTATTACAACAAATCCTAGATCTCACTTGGCAATATTTTAACCTCGGTCTCCTCGTTGAATGACGAGGAATTTAACCAATTGAGCTAATACCATTTGATTGAGTAATATTGTTGTTATTTCATGAATGTGATATTCATTAATATTGGCCATCGAGTTGATAGCATTATATCTTTTATTAATATTTGACCCTTGATAACAGGACCTGTGAGATAATCTAGTGAAATTGCCATCAATGGTATTAGAGTTGCACTCTGGCCCCAAATTAGAGATGCTTGATATTCAACAAAGTCAAGTTTTAAAGATTGAAGGCTGATTGATATTACACCACAAACGAGACTAAAGGAGAAGTTGCTAGAAGTTGGACGTGGGAAGAATCAGGTAGATAGTCACTTGAGATTACAAGCTGGAGGACAAAATTTTCTGGTGAGAAGATTAGGGTTGATAGACACCCTAAGATTGCTGAAGAATAGTGGAGGAGATAGATTGTGATTTACCAGTCATAAAGAGATTAAAGACCGTGTGATTGCCACGAGTTGAAGGAAGTGAAGCAAAGGTATTGAAGACGTGAGACTTGGTGTATTGAAGACGGTTGATAATTTGGAGAATTCAAGTTCAAAAAGGGAGGACAAATATTAGAAGCATTCAAACTGTTAGTCACAGAGAGTGAAGAGTCGAACTGCAATTGTAAGAGGTTTTTGGACTATGAGCCATGAGGAGTAAAGAGCCTTGTGTAAAGCCAAATTACGAGCGTTGTTGACATTGTTGTCCAGAGAGCATAAAAACCAAGAGAAGTCGAGTGCCTAAGATTGAAGTCGGTTGATTGCTAGGAGAAGCCTAAAGAAAACCTGTACGTAGACACGAGATTGAACTGTGAATTAGAGCCCCTTGGGGCCAAGGAAAGGAGTTTGTGAAATGCATGTAAGCCAAATTCGAAAGCACTTGTGCAAAGTCAGAAAAGAATACATAACGCCTAGTTATGCTTTGAAGAAGGAAGATTTGCAACATTGCCTAACCTTACACCCAATTGTCACATGGAAGGAAGAAGCGAAAAAGGAAAAAGGTAAGCACATTTAACCTTGAGCCATTTATTTCGGTATCAGCACAAATTCAACGTTATTTTTTGAGCATGATTAGTGGGAGACATAAGATTGATTGAATAAATTTGAGTTTTTAATAAATATAAGATGAATTAAATTGGAGAGAATAAAAGTGAATGAATGATTGAATGACTAATGATTGTTTGAAGAAACTTGTGATTTACAAAATCTAAAATTTGGGAGATAAAAGGAGTGAATGCAATTTAAGAAATTTGAATGAATTGAATTGAAAAGTTGATTATTGATTTGAGAAATTTGAAAAAAATTGAAGTTTGTGAATTTATGAAATAATGGGAGATATAAATAAAAATTAAGAAATTAAAGAAAAGAATTTGAAATCAATTTTTTTGGAGCTATAAGAAGAAAAATGATTGCTTGATTAATTTGGGATTTATAAAAAGATGATAAATTGAAATCAATTGAAGAAATTATTGATTGTTTGATTAAAGAGTGAAGCTTTAAAATTGAAATTATTAATTTAGGAGAAATAAGGAATTCAAGACCAAAGGTAATTATTGCAACATGGCAATAAAAGAAAAAAACAAAGAAAGACGGTCAAAAATCTTTTACAATTCTTCTCTCAAGAAGCTACTGAAGATGAAAAATATGTATCAAACAAAGTGATGGGATATTTACAATCTATTCTTGAAGAAGCTAAAAATGAAGAATTTTTAATACTTCAACAATGCATGCAAAGTGTTCTTAATAGCATTAATGATTGTTATGAAAATTTTGTTATTGTTCCTGTTAATCTATGGAAAACAACATACAAGGGAATGATCACTCTAAATGTTTAATTTTGAAGAGTTGGAGAACAAGCCTATGATGAAAGATGTCAGTTGTGACACAAATGATTTATGGCCCATGATGAAAGATGCATGGTGTGATACTACTAATTTTCATCAAAAGGAAAAAGAGAATTGTGATATAAGTCGTGATACTTGTGATTTAAGACCTATGACAAAGACAAAAAAACTTGTTCCAAGAACAAATGTTGCATATGGCACAAAGGATTTGTATATGGTTCGTGAAGACAAAGAGTTGGCACAAAGTATATGTGACAATAATCATTGTAATGATAATGGTGACAAAGAGATTGGGATAGAGTTTTTGATAGGATGCAGTTTTGAAAAAATTGGCAAGAGAATATTGTGAAGAAAACTAATGAAAGACCAGATTGAAGACAATTGTGAAAAGAAAGAAAATGAAAATCTTTCAAAAAAAATCTTAAAGACACTAATGTTTCGGGTGATGAGATAAAAAGGAGTCGAAAATAAGACGACAAATAACAAATGTGGAAATTGTGTCAGGCATGGACACAAAAGATAAAGATGTTGGAATCTTTATTGTTGTGAAATTTATGGAGGTAACAATCACTCTCAAAAATATTGTTGGTACAAAGGAAATAATATTTTTGGATGGATAAACATGATAACAAGAAAAGCACTAAATGGATTTCCTCAAAAATATTTTTCAAAATTCAGATATGGTCAAAGGAAAGGTATGCACTTATTTAACAACAAATGCAGTAGTACCAAGGCAAAATCAAATAACAAGAAAGAAACAAGAAGATGACGGTTGAAGACTAAAAGACTTCACATCAAATAATGTAATATTTGGGGGGGGGGGCAAGGTGTTGGAGACATTACATTATTTGGTAGCATTTGTAAATATTAGATTAGGGAGTGTGATTTATATTTCCCATAATGTATGTGTCAATATGTGAGAAGAGTCGAAGTGTTATGTAATAAAGTGAGCAAGTGTCATGTAAGTAAGTCAAGAGTCATATGTGTTGGTGTCAAGTATAGCAGTGAAGAAACACATGATATGTGACAAGATGTAAAGTGAAGAGTCATGAGAGTTTTGTCATATGTGAGGAATAGGAAATGATGCATCTCTCGGATATGTGAGGAGAGCAATAGTCAAGTATTGAAGAGTCATCTTCTAAGGTTATATTATAGAGACAAAGCTCCATATATTGTATCGAAGACATTTTTTAACATAGATCTTGTATATTTGATTTATCAATAATATTGTGAGTTTTTTTTTATTGAGTAAATACTTCTTATACATATACATATCCGTCGTGGGGATATAATATTGTGAGTTTTACTATTGAGTAATATTGTTGTTATTTCATGAATGTGATATTCATTGATATTGGCCATTGAGTTGATAGCATTATTTTTATACTAATATTTGATCCTTGATAAAAGGACCTATGAGATAATCTAGAAAAATCACCATTAGTAACATTGCCAAGCAAGAGGCCAAGGGGAAGAGTAGAGCATCTCCATGAGAAATGAAAATTCCAATGAATCTAAAGCAAAAGTCGAAGAGAAAAGCAAGCTACCATTACATCAAAATATGCACAAAAGGTAGTGACATCATCCAAAAGAAGCCAAGAAAAAATGCCAAACATCTTCAAGAAAGCACCCTTCCAAATAAGGGTTGGACAAGCCCAATGTGAACTCCACTAGAGAGATGAGCAAGCAAGTACACAACCCTAAGACGAGATGTATGCATAAACCTTCTCTATTTCTATTTTCTTGTGATTATTATGGAAGAGATGGTCATATATCTCACTTTTGTTGGAACCTCTATCTCACTTTTGTTGGAACCTCCATCCATAAGGATTGTGAAAAGGACCATAGTGCTAGCAAGAGTAAGAAGAATTTGGTTGCCAAGTGGAAAAGCAAACTCTCCAAAGGAAAAATAGAAGTTGGAGGTGCCAACACAGTCATTAAAATTGGTTTATGGCTGGATCAATTCAAGAAAATGTATTCACTCCATTATGAATAGGATGTGATACCACATACCATGGTATAAGGAGAGTTTGCCCAACAAACGAAGCATGGGATTGTATATGCCTAATGCAAGCTATGGGGAATATAGCAAAAATAAATTTGAACATTTGAATCACGTTGGTGAAGAAGAAAAGTATATTTTCCACTTAGGACTTGGAGTTAGACTGATTATGAAATGGACAACCATCTTCATCACTATATGCCCATGAAAAACAAGAAATTGCATTATCTTCAACAAACATAAAGAGAATGTATATATGCAAATTTTGAGGGATGTGGGGCATCTCCAAAGAGAGATGAGCATTCTTAAGTAGTCAAAGAAGCAAAACCAATCCATTCAAGCAAAATCATATGTGAACAAGGACTTCTATTTATTCAAACAATTGACAATCATTGAAAACATTGCATTCTCATGTTAGGTCGGGCATCTACACATGAATTAATTGTAGTTTCCAATGAGAAAAATGAGGTAATTGTAGTTTCATGTGAAGTTGAGCTACTGTCATGTAGCATGAGACAACTCACACAACTAAATTATATTTTTATGCAACAAATTGAGCACACTACACTAGGGAGGAATGCTAACATCTGATCAAGGAACCATTGCACAAGTAGAGCAAGCCAACAACTCTTGTCTTCCAAGCAATACACACATTAATGTAGATGGAATCTCAAGCAAGAAAGTATACACACATAGAAGTCCAAGCAAGCACAAGGAGGCACTTGGAAAACCAAGGAGGTAAGAGAAGTACAAGTCTCAAGTTTTGGGGCAAGAGGTTATAAATCATTCTTCTTCATGTAATAGGATTATAACATCTTCTGCTTGATATTAATGTTTGTATGCATTATGGCCACTGGCCATCACTCTACCAAGCAAGAAGGAGGTATGAGAACAAGTAGGCTTGCACTCTTCATGACATATTAGATTATAGTGGTCATCCATCATCTTCTATTGGTCACCTAATTAGTACTACCAGTTCTTGAGGCCTTCACTCAAGCATCAAACTACTTTGACCAGCATTAAGGAGTTGTTTTGATATGGAAAACATAGTTGAAAGCTCTATTTAAGGAAATTTATTCGTACTACTTGAGGATTGGCTAAGAACACCATGGGATGCGGGAGCAAAACCTTGATGGAATTCATTGAATATAGGGATACCATTATCTAGATGGAAAAAAAAAGCCAGGATACTAAAGTATGTACAACTAACCATACAAGGAAATGAGTTGAATTCTACTTAATTATAATCAGATTCAAGGACGGAAAAGTTTACAATAAATTAGGTAAGATCCACTTGCAAGAGAACACATCATAATGGAAAGCAAAGCCACTTCCATAAAGGAGTAGAAGGATAAAGGTGGTCAAAGAGGGGAAAATTCTCTATCTTCTTTGTATGAGCTTTTAATTGACCAAAAGCCTTCCCACTGGGGAAGTCTGATCCATATTGAATCTATGATAGGTCTCATGAAAGTGTAACTAGTCAACACCAAAAACGAAGAGCCAGTGACAACAATGCAACAAGCTACCATAAATAGGGTCTCATCATCTTTGGGCTATAACTCCTCCAAACAAAGATAAAATTGAATAGAACCAAGTAGGGTTTCTAACATTAAAAGCAAGATGTAAAACTAATTTGATCTCAAAATTATTACATTGCATCCCCAAAACAGCAAACAATTCAAAGCAGAGTCGTCTTTTGGGTATAAGCCAAACAAATAAAAGTCCTAATGGATTGATATTTTTCCAGCTGAAAGAGGACTTAGAGGACTGCCTTTGGTACAATTTGTTGGAACACTAGAGTGCTGCACAAGCTTCATTAACAAGAAATAATATTTTATGCAACAAAGGTGGAGTTGGTTCACTTAACCGTCTACAACCAACTCATTGTAGGCAAGCAAATTCACATGTTTGCATAATCAATAAATAAGTTTTGTCATTTATGTTCTTTTGTAGTTCGTACACAAACTGTTTGACAAAATGTGCATAAGTATAATTAATAAAGTTATAAGGTTGTGATATAACATTCCATGTGATAATGTGTAAGGTTAAGTTATGTACATTTAAGTCATAAAATGAGGCATGAAACATAAACGTAAGTCAAATGCATGTCAAATGTAATTTAGGAAAATAACGAGGGTAGTTGGAGGATGCCACTACCTCTTAGTTGTATAAGTAAGACCCCTCTCTCATTCATTCATCAAGCATTTTTTCTTTTTTTCCCCAGATGGCAAGATACTTTTTTTTCTCTCTTTGGATTGAAATAGCCCCAACCCATATTACATCCTTATCACACAGTGGTATTACAACAGCTTGGCAATTATGCATGTATTGCTTGGCAAGATTTGAACCTGGGTCTCTTCTATGAAAGTCAAGAACTCATGCCATTTGATAACAAGATACTCTTTTTATATTGTATGCGTTGTCATATTTTCCTATAGTTCGCATGTCCTCACATGGTTTCCCAAAAATTTGGTTTCAAATGTCTTTTTAGACTTTTGACTGCCCTCTGCAGTTACTCTATTAATTCCTCATTTATGCCTGTGTTCTAACCTTCTCTACAAAATTCTGGTTCATCAGAGTTGCCTTCTTAATAAAATTCTTTGTTTTAGCCCAGATTTGATCTTTAAGCACAATTTGTTATGATTCCAGGCCTTGTTCAAATCCCTTCCAAAATTTAATTGCCATTGGCTAATGGCTATATATCATGGTTACACCTAAGCTGGGGTTACCAAAAAATTGAGAGATGCCCATTTCAGGTACATAGAAACAAGGAATGTTTTCAGAAATGTGGCAATTTTACCTATTTCCAGCCTGAGTTGTAAGTGCTAAACCAAATACAGACTCGCACATAACCCTTTGGTTGTGCAATATCATCAATTGGGAGAGATGTTTGTCACCGGCCAAAACTTAAGGGGTCTGGGGAATAATCATTCTGAGAAATAAAATCCAGTGGGAATAAACTTGACCGAGTCCCTGCCAACTTGACATAGTCCCTGCTGTAAGCAAATGAAAAAACAGTGCTGTAGACCCCCATTTTTCGTGGCAGAAAGAATTTACTTTTAAAAAGTTATTTTGCTGATCTTGGACTGTGGGTTTCCATGATGCTGATTCTCATATTTGGGTACAAGTTATCTATTGTAGATGGATGTGTGGAGCTTGTAATCGATGTGTGGAGCTTATCTGGATTACAAGGAGAGCTGCATTTCAACCTTGAAAGACTAGAATATTCTCTGGCTGATTTTTGAATGTGATAGACAATTTTTGCATAATTAAAGTACATGGGCAGTGTTCTTTACTTTGATATAGCTGTTTTTCAACTGTGGGAGCTTGATTATTTTTATCAGCAAAATTGAGATAGGTGGCTTTTGTAAATAAACAGTATGAGCAACTATGATAGCTACAATCATTCTTTAATATTTTTAATATTTGCCTTGTAACTTCATATGGTTCCTATGAGAAATCCAATTATGTGCTTAAAGGTTCAAACGTTAGCGGTTACTGACTCAGGTTAAATGCAGAAGGCATGTCTGGGATTCGTTAAGAAGAGTTTAAAAGTTGTCATAAACTGAATATGTAATCATTTTCTTGAGTGCAGCAGAAAACCAGGAAGAAAAAAGTGCTAACTATTTTCTGACAGTGGGCATGTGCATACAAGTTGGAATATTAATACAGCTAGAACAAAAATCATGGCAATTTATTGGGTAACTGTTATTGCCATCAACTGACAGAAAAGATCTGGGGTTCCTAATGGCATTGGCTTCAGGAAAGCCTATACTTTAACAATTCAAATTAGATGTGGGATAGGATGCCCACCAATTGTAAACCATAGAAAGAAATGCATGCATGTACGCTACTTGACAGGAAATAGAAGCTAGAAAATGTCATGTGGGTTATCTAAGGAGCTCCGCCTAAAAGAATAATACCTAAGGCCAGATAGAAACTCCAAAAAACATTGCCTACTCCAGACTGATTGGATAGGTGATGATGACTTGGGACCTGGATCTTTTTCCGTTAATCATGAAAAAGTGCACCAATTACAGATCAGAAATTCGAGATCAGGCCTTCTATTACATGATAGATCTTCAGTTCTAAAAGGCAATCAGGCCCATTTATAGAGCTGATTTTTTTTTTACCAGAAGCAAGGTAAGCATGTCCACCTTGTAAACTAAGGTAAGCAGGGAGCATATGCCCAGAACCTTTATACATAGACGGATACCAAGCTAAGGAAATTCTATAATGATTGTTACCTGAGAAGGAAACCAGTACAACATACAATTCAAATGCAAATAGATTCTTTAACCAATAAGCACCCTGACAAGTTCATGAATCGGTAATAGCTACCAACAAAAGGATGCTTTACATTCTTATTTATTTTTCCCCAAAACACCTTTAGAAGAGAGATATATGGATCGCTATTACCAACCTCACTGCCATTTTACATTAGTTTTACTCTAAAAAATTCCAACATTTCATGGTTCTCTGCTATAACATGCTGAGTTCCAATATAAGGCACAGCAGGGAAAACTTAGTGACTAACAAACAATAGTAAAGGCAAAGTACAAAAAGCATTTGACCAGGTTGCGGAAACTTTGGAATGCCTTGACACATTGCAAATTATCATTACAATAATATCTAGAACAATAAAACTGTGATCCGGAACTGTCATTAATGCCTCTGCCAAAATGCTGGAGATTCCATAAAATTTAATACTTGGAAATTTGGAATAATAAGGAACATTGACAGAATGAACCCTAAGTTGTTTAAATGTGCTTATACTCTTCCAAACTTTGATTTTCTGATTTGGACATGCCAGAGGAACTCTCCAGAATTGCCAAGAGTTGTTCTGCATTCGCATCTTCATCCCATGATAGGCTTCGCCAGCCTGCTGCCCTACCAATCTGTGCTAGCTTCCTTTCATCCAAAATTAACTCCTTTATCTTACTTGACACTGCATCTATAGGGGCACTCAAATCTAGACCAAAAACTTGGCCTTTCTCTGGATCCAAAAATTCTGCAGCTCCAACTGCACCACCTGAGCCAACATGCACAATAGAAGGGGTTTCAAAGGCAGCAGCTTCCACTATGGTCATTCCATATGCATCATAAATGCAGGGATGAACATTCAAAAGTGTCTGAGAATAAACATCTGTAAGCTGAGTCGGTCCCATAAAACCTTCATAAATCACTGCTTTCGGAAATGCAGCCCTCACCCTTTGTTTAATATTCTCCGCATACTCACCACTTCCATGAGCTCCAGCACATAGAAATGGTAAAATGCCTTGTTGTTTCATAAAATCCGCAAGTGACTCAACAATGGAAGCAAAAAGATCAGCATTTTTCTCTGGCGAAAGACGGACGCAGCAGGAAATATACTTCCTTCCCTTCTTCCATTCATCTGAACTTTTCAATATTGACATAGCCAAAGACCTGATGTCTTCTCGCAGAGGAGGAAACAGAGGCCTAGGCAAAACACCAGGAGAAATGCCAGATCCCAGCTCCGTTGAAAGTATGTGAGCATCTCTAGAGCTCAGAGCAGCAATAGCGGTAGCCATCGACACAGCCTTTGATTCCATATCTTTATAAAATTCTTTCTCCTTCATTCCTTGATCACCCTTATACTCTGATATATAATATATGCGAAAATTCAGAAAAGCCATTGGCCATTGCGGGGTCCCCGGAGCCTCCCTGAGGCGTAAAAATGCAGGAAGTGCAGACCAGTCAACAACCAAAACCCAAGATGCGTTGAATTCAATGACCATTTTAACAATATTTTCAGTTATCCCATCTGCAAAGCTTTGCCATGGGCTCTTCCAATCCAATCTTCCCCACTGGGCCCCATCCACTTCCACATCAATTTCATAAATCCTCAATCCAGTTTCTTGCACAATTTCCTGCATGGCAACCACACCATTATCGTTTGGAACAACGGTCTTGTTCGTGGGCCTCGCACTCAACACCAAAACATGGTTTCCGTTTTTGGCAAGAGCCCTTGCAATGGATTGGGCATAGACACCATTGCCACTGAATGTAGATCTTTTAAACTCAAGGGACATAAGAACCAATCTCATCTGACGTTCTGGTTTAGCATGGCGTATTGGATGGGGGCCAGGGGCATATAATTGGCGAGTGGACATTGCTCTGAATAAGATCACAGTGAGAACCAAAATTCCCCCAAGCAACCTACAAAAGAACAACCGGCTCAACAATCTGGCCCGCTGTGAATCAGGCACAAGGGATCTCAAGGAGGCAGGCACCACACCCACAGGGTGCAATGTGCGAGGGCGCCTGCCTAGCATGCCCAAAATTCCAGTATCTATGTTCTCAAATTAACCCTTCTCAATAGCCCATCTATTCCTCATGAACAGCAATGCCAAAATCCCAACACCTATGTTCTTAAATCAACCATAAGAAAATAATTTTCCTTTAATGAATATGAATGGCAAGCAGTGGAGAAACAACCGTACCTATTCAAATAGATCAACGCTTTGGCAATCAAGTCCTCATAAACACAAGTCAAACTTCTCGGAAGAGAAAAAACCCACAGTTTGGCATCACCCCTTTCTCAATTGCCAATTGAAAAAAACTAAAATTATCTTAGCCCTTATCAATAAACCATATGAGATTTTTCGTATGGGGGTATCACTAGAACCATGATCTGTCCACCCTATTCTTTGAATGGTTAAAATCCCACTATTATAACATAAAACTGAAACCCAGTGTTACAACGTGAATCTATCAATGCCCATTTACTACAAACATTCATATATCCTCAATCCAACTGTAACTCTATCTAACACACCCACCAGCCTCTGCAAGATTTGCATAAAAAATATCTCGCCCTTCAATTGTGAATGGATTAGCATTCCAAACCCAGAAGACATGAGGAGGAGGGGCAGAGATGAAAGACCTGTCAAGCATTTATTTGTGGGTTCCCTAATTCTCCATGTGAACTGCACCACACTACTGAATCACACATAAAAAAGAAAAGGATTTATTATTCATTACCTACCTGCAAATAAGAGAAGAGGAACATGAGGCCTGAAAATCTGTCTGCCGTCCACAGTCCCCATATGATCATAACTTATTCAAGAGAACTCTTTGCTCCTATAGTTAAGTAGTTTTTAATATTTATGAGGTGGGAGGTAATTTGAGATTATTTTATTAAATATATATTAAAAAATATTGTTCTAATACGCTGACATTCAAAAAAAGCATTTTTAAGTAAGACTGTTTGAGCACACTAGATTTTGCATTGAAAGTCCCAATGACTTGCCAAATAATCTATGGGGCGTCACAGATACACCGAAGCTGTGCTAACACAGTATGAGTGTTGAGTTGTAGAGATTTTTATGTCTACAACAATTTGATATCTTAAATTTTTGTAATGAGTCTAGCCTGAGTTGCATAATTAAGAATCAATTAACTACAAGAGTTCTTATCAATTAAAGGAGTTTTTAGTATTTTTTTTAAAGAACGTTTACTCTTTTTTTTTAAGTATTTTTTAAGATTTTATAAGTAAAATAAATCAATCGAGATGTGTATATAGTATAATACAAGATATAGGGATATCCCTACGTTCTTGGGTCTTATCCATTTTCCGGAATGGTTGGAAAAAGAAAAAAAAAAAAATAGAATGTTTATAAGTTTAATATCTTTGAGTATGAATTATCATCTTAATCTTAAGATTACACATTAAAAAATAAATAAATAAATAAGATATAGATTGTTTATAAGTTCAATATCTTTGAGTATGAATTATCATCTTAAGATTACACATTTAAAAAAGAGGTTTTTCATTAGAATAGATAACTAGTTTAACTATACAATTGTGTCTCCTTTATATATATAAAACTATACAATTCTATAAAATTTATAGATATCAATAATCTTTTAAATTATTATATTATTTTTATATTTGGTTAGTCGTAAAAAAAAATTTATGGCAAATGTTTAGGGTTGGACATTCTCATCCCACTAAATTATTTTATTATTACTATTAATTTTTTTGTTTTTCAAAATTATTTGATATCATAATAAAAAGTAAAATTAATGAAAAAAAATAGGGAAAGAGGACAATAGAGCAAGTAAGTTTAGACCAAAGTATTTAATAATATATCATTGTATTACTTTAAGTCACATAATAGAGAGGATATGAAATGAAAAAGGAGAAGTTTACTATTGTTTTATACTCTAAAAAGCTTTTAACACAATATCAAGAGGTACATTATGAAAAAGAATGAAAGAACTTGGTATACCAACCAACTACATAACAATTGTACATAGGCTTTATGAGCAGGTGGTAGCAAAAATAAAAACTATTAGAGTGTTTTAGGAGTGATATCAAGGTGAAATAGGGTTGTCCATCCTCATCTACTTTATTTGGTCTTTATATTGACAAATTAGAAGAATTGATGAAAAGGATGGGAGGAGAGGAAATACATTAAGCTAGTTATATAGTGAAACTTTTCTATGTGGATGATCTCATCTTGATTGGGAAGACACTTAAAAGAACATCTAGGCTTTAGATCATGTTTATAAAGAAGTTGGGATATAAGTAAATACTAGCAAGACTAAAATTAGAGAATGCAAAAGTAGTCATATATTTTGTTTAAAGGAAATCCTTTAGAGGTAATTGTAAAATATAAATATCTTAGGTTAGATTTTCAAAGCAAACTCAATTGGAAAATATATAGGATCAAACGTATACAAAAAAGATGGAGGGCACTCATTCCACAATAGGGACAAAAAGCAAAGCTATGCGTTTGGAAAACCATTAGGGCCCTTTTTTGGGTTCTAAGTTATTTTAGTGGTGTTATATGGGTGTGAGGTGTGGGCTAGCAATACATCAAATTTTTATATAGAGACAAATAGAAAGCATTCAAAAGTGATCGATTACAAATAATTCATAATAAAAGCATTAGTCCCTATGAGATTTTACTTGCTAAATCAAGATCATTTTCACTAGAAGTAGAAGCTATGGAAGACTATTAGGGTACCTAAGGAAAATATAAATAATAGAAGATAATAGGTTGCCAAAAGAGGTAATCAAGGGAACAATGAATAGAAGAAAAGAAATGTGGATGAAACAAAACAAAAAATGGATGGAAAATGGAACATTAAATATCATTAGGTCCCAAACCCCAACAAAGAAATTACATAGAATAGAGAAAAAATCAAACTTGTCGTGTGGATTGAAAATTTAGGAAGGAAAGAGCAATATGTTATAAATGATTTCGATGCAAACTATGAATACAACTAAAAGAACCATGATCTATCCACCTTATCAAATTGAAGAAAAAATGTTTATATCCCAACTAAGATCCAATTCACACTAACTCAAATGCTAAACTAGGATATGAATAAGACCTCAAGATGTGTGGTCAAAATGAATGTGTCTTTTACACAACAGAAGTAATGTAGATCATAAAGTATTTTGTCATAGAATGCAAAACCTACAAGGACATCAAGAATGTATATGAGGACACTTTAAAACTATACTTACTGAGGGATTTTTTTGAAGAATTGAGAATAGAAAAAAAAAAACTTCCCATCAAAATCAACAATAGAAGAAAGACACTCAAAAGATGATATCATGATGTTGAGCTTTTTCATTTTATTGAACAATTTCTTTAACAAAAATTGTAAATAATTATACTATTTTTTGACTTTGCTAAATACTTTTTTTTTTTTGGATGTTGTTAAGACTTTGAAACTCTAAATAGGAGGTTCAAGGTTTAAATCCAAAAGGGGTAGGCTTGTACACCATAGCCCATATTGTATTATTTCTCTTGGTCCCATAGACTATTTTTATCTCTTGATGTAATTAAAATAATTTTATTGCTTAATAAATAAATTTTTAAATATTTTTATAAGTTATATATGACTTTGATTGGGGTTATTTTCATTAAAATAATAAAATATTATATTTATTTGTTAGGTGAATTAGATCATATTTAGCTTATTTTTCTATTTAAGATATTCTCCATCTTCCTCATACTATTAATTTCTATAATCAACTCCTTAATATCATTTTCATTAAGAGATAAAATTCCCCTTAATGTTTTGCCTTCTAAATTTTGAATTTTATTAAGACGAAGATAAACACCATGATTGGCTAAATTATTTGATACGCTAACATTTCCAACATATTATATCCAAAAGTTAATGAACATAAAAAATAATGATATTTTTAATTCAAATCCCCACATCCATTTTTCTTGATGGTATTAATAATGATTTATGAGTTCCCTTCAATTGAAATATATTCCATTATTCTTCAATGCTAAACTTGATCCTTGTAATATGTTCCCTAGCCCTTACATAATTTTTTTATTGGTAAAAGGGGTTTTGAAAGGTTTCTATAACCTTTTACAAAAAGAGGAGGGCTAGGAGATGGTCTCCCAATCGAACCACAACAACAACAAGAAACCCTTTATGGGATTGTAAAGAGGAACTACAAAAACCAACAAAGGGGTCCACACAGGGGAAAGAGATGAAGCCTTTAGAGGTGAGAAGAGAAGTCCTCGCAGGGGCAGATGAGGAGGAGAGAAGAGGAACTAAAACCTAAAAAACTCCTTAATAGAAACCAAAAACCTCGTAAGGATAGACAATAGGGCTAATTACCAGTGTTGCTAGCATCACGACTTGCATCAGTCCACCCATCATCGCCCATTAGAATTTTGAATTCATCCAAAATTTTATACTGGTATTTGTACTCTTTCAAGAGAGCATCCACTTGAGTCATCAAGGAGGAGGTCATCTTGGTGGCTCTGGAGAGGAATTTCATAATGTCATGATGTTATTGAAGGTGGCCCTTATTAGAAATAGATGGTCAACAAGACACACATGAAGCGTAGAGGCTTCTTGGACAAGCATTTCAAGGTTTGGCCTCTCTTAGAAGCATGATTGTTCTTCGACTTAACCTGGAAAGACAAAGAGTCATTTGACAGGTCTTGGTTGTCAATGACAATGGGGGCCTTATGTTTCCCACTTGTGAACTTGCTCTGAGTGGAGTAGCGATGAGATTCAGACTTCATTGAACTTAGGGTTCCTTCCACTTTCACCTCATAGTCAAGCGTACGGTTGGTTCTTAGGGATGATGAACCTTCACCAGCATTATCATCCATGGGGGAACCAATTGCTACTACTGCTTACATACCTGTAAATGACCATGTGAAACTCTTAGTCCTTGAATAATTGTTAGTTGAAGTTCCATATGATTTTGAGCAAGTGATTTTTGTCATAATTATTTTGAAAATTACCGACCACTATAATATCAGATTTTATAATACTTTCTAGAATCACCCTTGTCTCTATTTTCTATTCTTCAAGCAATCCATGTTGCAATGCCATATTTTGATCACCCAGTATTAGGTCTCCTCGGCCAACTTAGATAGGCTACTCAAAATACTCAAAAATGGTGGGAAGAAAGACCGACAAGGAAGGAAAATAAGAAGGCACCACCAAGATTGATAAGCATGGTCAACTAGATTGACAATAAACAAATGAGACCAACATTTATTCCAAAGGTAGACAAGCCCAAGTCTCAGATGACACCAACATACTATGACATGGTGCTATAGGAGGTGGATATCGTCAAGATCCCATTGGAGGATATTTTCCATAGTACTCAAACTCAAGTGAGCACAATGTATCTCTAAGGGGTCAATTAGGAGGAAAATATAACAAAATAAAGGAGAAAATAAATGACCTAGAGAAAATGATACAAGAGGAGTGAATAAAAAGAAGCCCCTATAGTCTAAGGTCAAGTAGTTGCGGTGAGGCCTCATGGAAGCTCCAACTCCAGAGTAGTTATGAGAAAAGGACAAAATGATATAGATTTTGTAGGAGCAAATGCAAAATTTGTAGCAAGAACTAGATCAAGAGAAGAAGCAAAAAATCCTAGGAAGCATTAATACAACTCAAAAGAGAGAGCTAGAATAAATCCTCCAAAAGTCCCTAAAAACATATCCGATCATTGACTATTTTATTTTCAGCACATAAGTCATGGAAACCACACATGAATCTCATAGAGGACCAAGCTAATATAGATGATAAAATATAACAGGCAAATTCTATTGTTAGATTTGCAAGAAGAAGATTCAAGCCACCTCTAGTAGTTGTTACAAGCAAAGAATGGAATGGGGTAATATACGTTGCCTAGGAACTAATAGAAGGGAACAAGCTAGTGCAACAATGTTGGGAGATGATTTTTAAACTATGAAGAAAAGCATAAAATATGATGGTTCCAACAAATGAATATGAGAATATTGGGTTCTTGGGATTTTGGTATAAGTAAAATCAAATTTTGTACGATTGAGTAGCTCTAGGCCCAAATTGAACTAATTGCCAATAGCGAAGAAGAATTTAATAAATGGTAGGAACCTATTGGAGAAGCTCAAGATTTTGAATTTTTGAACAAGCTAGCTACAATACAAGCAAACATCTAGGATATGGCTAGAAGGTATAAATACCCTTCATATAAAAAGGTCTTACAATTGAAAGCAATTAATGCCAAGGTCAAAACAATTAGATATCCAACTTTGAAAGCCTGGAGGACAATCTTCCAAGTATTGTATACAATATAAAGTACCCTAAATGATTAAGAGACTAGAGGATCAACAAAAAGGAGAACCAACAGGAATAGAGCACATATAATAAGGGCAAGATGAAGTTGTGGGAGACCTAGTCATTGAGAGTTTAAGAGTTGAAGCTTGTCAAGAAACATATGACACACAAGCAAAAAAGGAGGATGTATAAAGCTTATAACATTACACCTCAATACCTTGATGATGAAATCAAATACATGGTGTCCAAGCAGGAAGGATCCTACTAGTGAAAGACCATTGACTATATAAAATAAAAGTACACAAACCACTCACACAAGGTGTATATTTTTTGGAAAGTATACTAGCTCAAAAAAGAACACCCAAATTTATTGTAAATATTAGCTAGAATAATCATCAATAAAAACTAAAAAAGGGAATGCAAACCTAGAACAAGGCAAATAAGTTTTTGGGCTTAAGTATTTTTTTGAGTAGCTAGGTGACCATGCATATCTCAAGAGCACTAAGACGCTACGTAGTTGCTCACAATTTTGAAGAAGAATACTTACGTGATTTTGCAAAGAAAAATAAAGTTGAGAGTGATAAAGGACTATAGTCCTTGATTATTGGAATATTTACCTAAGGCTGCTTACTTGGATCTAAAGCAACTCTTAGTTTTGATGAACCATGATCAGAGAAACTCCATTCTTGCTAGAAATTATTTCACTCAAGTATTTTTACCCCACTCCTTTCTCTTCCTCTTCTCATATTTCCCTCCTCTTTTTGCGTTGATTTTCATTTTTCCTTCATTCCTCTACTCCTTATTCATCTTCCCATTATTTATTTTTTGGTAAATCACCACCCTCTCCATTTGTCTCATATCCCACTTTCTATTACACTTCCTCTAGAATAGCTTTTTTCTACCTCTTGCTACTTTTGATACTTTTCTTCCCCCATATTTTGCATGAAATCTCATATTTTGTAGGCAAATTGGATATGGTTTAACCAGGGGTATATTCCAATGTATGCATCAAATTCTTTGCTACAACTACAAAACCCATTCCCATACCAACCTCTAACATTCACCTCCCTCACATCTTCAAGATTTCTTTCCCTTTTCTCTATTATGTAATTCTTCTATCTTGTAAATTTTTGACTCTATTGTCAACATGTAAGGCCCTCTAGGTTCTTTTTTTTACAATAAAAAATCCTTGGAAGGAATCAATAATGTAGGTCAATATGATTGCTTACATTCACAAGTCCTTATAGACTAGATTTGACTATGATTTTGCTAAGACTTTTGTCAAAATTTTGCTAAGGCAAGAGCCTAAAAGCTTGACCAAAAGCCTCACTTTTGCATAAGTAGGTTGTTGAAGATACAAACACATCAATCCAAGGCCAAATTATAGAGTAGCCTTGTTTTTGCAGAATGGTTGGGATTGTAGAAACCATAAAATTAATGCACCTAGATGGGTCAAAAAAATGGCTAAGTCAAAAAGGCTCTAGTAACACCTAAGCCCATAATCAGTCAATCCTAGACTTTTCCAGTGATGACATCACATAAAGCTTTATAAGTGTTTTTAGAATGACAAGGTTGAAATAACACAATCCTAAAATCTTCCAATGATGACGACACTAAGAAGTCTCAAGAAGCTCAAACTAGTGTATGATACTAGAGGTATATGGTCTCTTAATAGAGATCATACTAGGAATTCTACTAAAGGTTTTACACATCCATCCTAATAGGGGTTTATGTTATGAGTTTATGCTTTTTTGGAATATGACAACTAACCTACACCAAATGATTAGATTGATATTACCATTACCCTAAAAACAATTATTTCATTACAAGAATTTCAATGATAGGAAAAACACTCTAAACCACTAAGACATAGGAGAATCAACTCACGTTGACCTAGTAGTTGACTAGGAAGAGGGGGCTTAATATGCAATAAAATATTTTACTATTCCACATCTATCATCCAAGCTAGATACTATGCTTGAGATATGTAGATATCCTTCTCTTATCTACCTTTGTGTATTGTCACAAAGGCACAAATGTGATCCTCATTACTCTCTTGTATCCATTATATGTAACCTTGAAGGAGGGCCAATGAGGATAAGATAAGATGTTTACCTAGAGATAACCTCTACTGGTGTTGCTTTATTGTTACCTCTATTAGATCTAGGACTAGTGATCATGAGGTATTAAACTTCTCTATCTACTATTGGCCTAGATCTAGGAGCATTTTTAATGTATTGCCCCTTAGGCCTATAACATGACATATGACACAATGAGATTCATGATAAGAGGTGGGAACATGTATAGGGGGCATGAAAACCAAAGGATCATTATTTTATGTGCATGCTATGTCATCAAATCCTTTGGATATTATACCACCACTTGTGATAAACAAGATATTGGGACCTCAACTAGTTAAGTGTAGTGTGATCGATGACTGTGCTACAAGACCATTGTTGCAAGGTGGTATATCCCCATAAGATGGAGTAGATAGACAAGGCACTCTCTCTCTAATATATATATTATAGGAATAAATAGGAGAGAGCTATAGATAGATCTAGTGGGTTTTTCCTTATATATACACCTTTAAAAATATGAAGCCATTAGAGGACCATAGTAGAGGAGGAGAAGACATTGACATAGAGGCTTAGGGGACTTAGAGAGGCCATCAATATATACCCTATTTAATAACTCCTATCTTGTGGAACATCAATGGAGATGGAATTTACTCTCATGACACCCATGTGGGAGAGGGATGAGTCATCTATAATGGTAGAGGCATGAAGCAACAACGAGTTTAAAAGAGAGGAGACTAAAAAGGAGGCTAAAGTGAGGGGTAGCACCACTCTAAGAGAGGAGGAAGTTTTGGATGAGGTAGAGAAAGGAAAATACATGGAGGGGATATTTGTATGTGAGGTTGATATAGATACCATCAACCTATGAGGAGGATGACACTAGATGACTTGATAACCTAAGTACATCATATAGATCTAATATAGACTCAATTTAGATATATTTTATATTTTTATGATGAGATGCATAGTTAGTATATTTATGATACATATTTTTCATGTATTATGATGATTTGAATCCAAAAAAAAAATCTTTTCATATACTTGTATAGCCGAGGAATGGATAATTTTGATCACTCAACTGTAGCAAGTCATCCTAAGAAGTTTATGGATTTTGATAGCTTATCATTGATGTTGTCATCATTGGTTGAACCATCAGAATAGATAATTTATCTCTATAGGTATGCTTTCCATATTAACATTATTTTGACTTAGGTGTCAAGAGGAAACCACACTGCCTACTAGCTTTGTGTGCAAGAGTAGGAGCTAAGCCTTAGATGTGAGGCAAGGGTGGTAGAGGACTAACAAAAGGTATCACAATAATAGTTGACAAAATCTCAGGTGGATATTTCCTAGGTGTAGGGAGAGCTAGAGGGGCTTAGGATATTTATATCATGGTGATCCAACTCAATCACCTCTCATATAAATGTATAGGTTCCTGACATAGTCAAAGGTACATAGGTTTTGATTTTGCATCCATAGTACTTATAAATTATTTGTATCATATCTATTCTTTGTAGCTACCATGGCACCCTTAAATGATGTATGTAGGTTTCTTTAGGGGATATGACTATATACCTAGGACATAGGGTAGCTTATAATAACAATACTCAATGCTTCTTTGTACTATGATGTACAACTACATACCATACTTTTTTTATTATATATTGAGAGACGATATACTTTGAAGTACAGACTCTTGTCATTCTATTGTGATTTTTGATCATTTTTTTATTCAATTGATTATATAGGATTTAAACGGGTCCCACCCCTATATTACATCATCACCACATAGTGGTATTATAATAAATCTTGGATATTATCCATGTATCATTTGGCAATATTTGAACCTTGATCTCCTTCTTAAATGTCGAGGAATCAAACCAGTTGAGCTAATGCCACTTGATTGTGATTCTTGATAGTTACTTTACATGCTTTCCTTTCTTTTGCCATCTAGTGGTAGATAGATATATATACATGACTTAGTATTTATATTTTAGTACTTGTGAGATTCAACAAGATTTTACAATGATGAGACAACAATATAAAAAAAATTTGCATGACACATTAATGATTAATACATGTAACCTAAAATCTTATAAAAATAGTGAAAGATATACCTCAAAATATAATCATAAAAAATTAATGAAGAGCCAAAATGATACCACCAATAAAATATACAAATGATTATATCTCAATCCCATACTACCTCCCTATAGTAACCGACACACATGATGTGTCAAGAAGCATGAATGTCACAATAGTAGGTAGATGTAGGCACAAGAATTTTCAACCTAACCATACCAAGCATGTGAGGGGGGGACTTTCTAGAGCCCCTGCTTCCTCGCTTGAGGGTTTATTTCCGAAGGAGATCCTAAAGATATGAATATCCTCTATGCAATTAGACCCCTACTTAATGCAGTTTTTCAAGGTCTAAATGTTGATGTAAATGCTTGTGTATCGGTGTTATGTTTTATTCAACAAAACACCTAAGGTTTGGATCACTAAATCTTGATTCTTTTTAAAGACTTAAAATGTAATTAAAACTTAAGGCTAAGATCACATAAAATGCATGCTAATATTATATCACACAAATGCAAGAAAATAATAACTAACCTATATGCTTTTCATTTTGATGATGAGCTAACTAAAGAAATATTTTCTTTTCAAGGAAAACAAGGGATAATGCATGAACAAAAGCTAGCATGTGATGCAAATATATGATTTTGGTTTCTTGCCTAGATACTTATGATTTAAACAATTTTAGATTCCTTAACTCTCAAAATGAGATATGATTTGAAAGAACTTTCCCTAACTTAAGGTTCCTTAATTGACCAAAATAAATGTGTTTTGTGAAAGGGGTTAATGCTAAGCTAGGATTCCTTGATTTCCCAAATAAAATGTGACTTATGGGTAGAAAACAATAGCAGAAAAAATTAGGACACAAAGAATATGAAATAACAAGGTTTAGGGTGATGCCAAGTGGCAGAATTACCTCTTTTGGTGCATGTTACAAAATGTCATTGAGTTACAAAAATACCACTAGCATTTTTGTCACAAAATACGAACCTGAATTTGTAAGAATATTTTTTTTTATCGAATTTGGGGGGTCTATCTAAGTGTTGGGAAGGTGAATTTCTTGTCTTGACAGCTAATTAGACCCCTTTTTAATGAAAAATTTGAGTATGCTTACCTCCTGGGAGTGGAAGTAGGTCTTGCTCAAAAATACAAGTTGGTTATAAAAATGCCATTATCATTTTATCATTGAGTCACTAAGTTTCTAGAGAGACAAAAATACCAATGACTGAAGGGAGTGGCATTTTTGTCACAAAATGGGGTTGATGAGGTTTCAAGGTTGATTGCAGATGGGTTTTGGTCATTTTTTTTGTGCAATGGAGGGATATGATTGCTAAGGAAATTCGCTAGGTCTAAGCCATAAATTTGAGGATTAGATCATTAAATCATGAGAATTTGTAATCTAATAAAATATACACGCAATGGAAATGGGTAGTCTTGAAAATAACCAAAATGATGATAAAATAGAGGTATAAAAGAGTGGAAAATGTAAGTAGTAGTATTAGGAATGATATGCAATAACTAACTTAACACTAATCAAAACATATTAGTGATAAATGATGAAAAGTCAGTGCAAATGCTAAGAATATGAAATGCTACCCAAAACTTTAAAATTTATCATAATAAAGAAGAAAGGGGAGGGAAATACAGTGGGGATGCTTGAATTCTACAAGTGATGAGATAACAAGGCAATAATGGCCTTGCATCCACAACACAATAGCTTGGAAATTGAAAGAGCAAAGATGTATGACTGAAAATGTAAAATATTATGCAATATATAAGAAATGAAAGTGCTAAAAGAGATTCAACACTAAACTTATGCCTACAAATGGAAGAAATGTAAGATTAGATGAGCATGGAAGGAAAGATAAGTGTTAGCATGTTGCTAATATAATATGATATGACTGTAAAGATAGAGGACAACACATGTTATAAAGAAAATGAAGTGAATAGATCCAATAAAACCTACAAGGAAGAAAGTTATGATTAAAAATATGGATAGCAAGGTAAAAGTGAAAGTAGACCTGCAATAAGATGCTAGGTGCTTGAAGAGATGATGACTTTATTAATACTTGCAACAGATATTTTAGATCATACAACATGGATAAAACCCTACACAAAAGATATTAGGAGCAAGAAAATGTAGAAAATACAAGTAAAATGGAGTATTTAAGCTAGCAAGGCTATGAACTAGAGAAAAAATGTAGAATGGAAGCAAAGGAAATGGAGAGAAGGGAGGTGCTAGAAATGTTATCACCTAGCAGCAGTCCTTCCTTACCTCCAAGATGACTTCCTAAGGCAAAGGTACTCTTTGCCTTGCTTGTCTTGGCTCCAAGGAAATACTTGCAAAATGCTTGAAGGAGAAGAATGCAAAATGAAAGAAGAAGCTAGAAGAATGTTGGTAGAGTGTAGTTAGCATGAATTGCTTTATGAATGACTTTCCCCAAGGGCTACTTAAATAGAATTTGGAGGAGGGATTGAGAGGGAGAGTTAGTTAGGGAAAATTTGAAATTTGTAGGTCTGGTTCATTGTTGAGGCATGTGGAGTTAGAGCAGGGAGTGGGATGAAGGAATCTGTGTACCCTTAGCTCATGCCAAAATATTCTAGCTAATTTTCCAAAAACACCAATCGATGACAAAAACACCACTGGCATTTTTTTTGAATTGAAATTTTCACCAAAAATCAATTTGACTTGTCGAGATTTGAATTTTGAAGAGTTTACAAAAATGCCAGTGGTGTTTTTGTCATGGAGTGGAATTTTTATCAGAGGTTGAAAATGATGCCCAAATTTTTGGGATTTGACTGATTTTATGTTTGTTGATGTTGGATTACTGGTTTAGTATCTTTTTCTTGTCTAGTGTGTTAAAATTAGGTGTCTATATTTTGCCCATGTGATATTTGTGAAATTGCATCAAAAGTAAGCAGTAGGACTCCAATTTTGATACTATGATGATTTGTTGTTGTTTTGTAATGTTATTTCACAAAAATGTTTGTGATTTACATATGTTTTGGTTGATTAATGTCATTACTGGATGTATACCTCATTTAATGATGTATGCCTTTTCGACGTCTGAAAAAGTCACATAAAAAAGGTTACCCCATAGATTCCCCCTCGAGAATTATCACCAAATTGATGAATTGAAGAAAATTCTTGAAGAAAATGGTTCAGTCGTGGGAAAATGTAGCTATTAAGGGTGGGCAAGGTGGGTAAAAAGGGGTAATAGGGTGGAAATAAAACTCATTTTCACTTTACTACTTTGATAAAAGTGGAGAGAGAGAAAAATATGAGGGCAGGAATGATGGCAAATAATCATAGATTGGTACATCGTTGGACATTGTTCGAGGGACAATGCAAGTATCAAAGCAATATCGATAGGTATGCCCCTAATCCCAATCAATTTTTTTGAATTTGGAATCAATATTTTAGATTTTTGGTAGTAGTGGTGTTTTTGTCACTAGTGGTATTTTGTCACCAAGACAAAATTTTGATATGCAAAGCATCTAACTAAAATTTGAATGTGGTTTTTGTAGAGGATGGGAGTTTTGGTGAGTCAGGAGAGTCATCCTAAGAGTATGGATAAAATTATGGCTAAAGAGCTTAACTTGGAGGAGGCAGGGGTATTGGTGATGACAAGGCTATATTATGTGGTATATATACCCAAATTGGATTTTGACCACCCCTTTTTAACAACATTAGCAGAGAGGAGGTATTTGTCTACCAACATATTTAGGTTGCCAATGGGTGAGATGACTATGACTTTGGAGGATGCATGGCACATTCTTTGTGTGCTTATATGAGGAGAACCTATCTATCTTGGGGAGGACAAGGTTGCTGGGAAGAGAGTGTTCTTAATGATAGGTAATTTCTAAGGAATATCCATAAGGTTGAAGGTCAATAATGCCTTTATAGATGAGAATATTGATTGATTGATGATGTTGTTGGCCTCTACAGTGTTAGGGATTTTTATGGGTGATACTAGTAAGTAGTCTATGCAATGGGGATGGGGAGAGATAATTTTAGGTCTAAGGGATGATCAAGTTGTCTATGCTTGGGGTTCAACAATCTTGGTGAGGCTCTACCATTCATTATACCGAGTGATGTATCATAAGGGTAAGAGCTTGGTTTGTTACACTTTGCTTTAGGTTTGGGATTATGAGCATATATCTATCTGACATATGATAGTGGTAAAGATACAACTTATCCCTAAGAGACCTGTTACTTATATATGGTGAGTGTTGTTCACCCTTCCCATGGTTCGTTGGATTAGACACAATTGATGGTTGATGAATTGTTGTTAACACACATTTTTTGGCATCCGTATGTGGTTTACGACCATAAGGAGTTGTCTAAGATTAGGAGGATGTGGTGGTCGAATGATGGGAGCCAAGCCTACGAGTTATACAAATATGACCAAGCGCTTTGTTGATATGGAGAGGTACATTATATACCATTTATAGGAGAAATATGGATACGTCGGGTTGCTTGAGAGAGGTGGTAGGATCCCATAGATCATTTCACCTTCATCAAGGAAGACATGGATGATACTATAGTGATCATCCCTCTGATGGATGATGTAGGATCGACAATAAAGTATACTGCATGGTATGAGAGACTTAGACCTGTTTGGGTTTCTCCTAGATCACCATTGAGAGATCATGCATAGAATTAAGATGACATATCTACCATCCTGATAGAGGATTCAAGTATTGATTAGGGAAGGAGTAGAGGGACAAAGTGGTAGCTAGGTAGGCAGAAGAAGGTAGAGGTTAGAAGGGATAGGTGACTACAATGGTTGGTGCTATTTTAGACGTACCCCCACTAGCTATGATCTCATTATTAGGGGTAAGGATCAGTGGTTCTAGGCCTAACACTACAAATGAGGGAGGGCCTATTTGGATAATGGCTAAGGGAACGATAATAGATTTAGAGGCCCTAAATCAAACCTTAGAGGATGTCCAAAGGTAGTTGGTAGATTTTGAGACTATCAAGGTGGACAAGGTGATGAGGTCTAGAGAGGAGGTAGCTCATGTGATGGAGGAGAGGACTATAGATGGAGAGACTATTACGTGCCTCTAATTAGAATTGGATTGGATTAGTGAGGAGTGGGCCATGGATCAGGCTATTATTACTTGCCTATGGTCAGATTTGGAGTGGATTGGTGAGGAGAGGGCATAAAATAGAGAGGCTATGTGTAGCACCCTAAAATTGGTGTAGTAAAACCTTAATAATTACAATTACTCTAGTAAATATTCAAATTCAAATTTTAACCTCCAAAATCGCTCCCAAACCGTCGTTTAATCCGTTTCCTCCTTTCTCGTGCCATTTTTAGAGTTTGTTTTGACCATTTGATGATATCGTCGATCGATCAGACGATATCGCCTCAGATCGGACGATTTCGTCTAGGCTAGGACGTCCAGATGATCTTGTCCCAAAACTGATTTTTCATAATTAGCCTATGTTCCAACGGCGTCTCTAATCCGGGCAGAAGTGTGTCTACGCTGTTAGAGACCCTCCCCATTGGAGATCTCCCAAATAGGGATGATCTCCAACCTCCTAACCTCCCTCCTAAGCCTATTTAATCCTAGGACCTCCCCTTAGCATCCCCCTGGCTGAAATTTCCTATAAATCGACCTTCACATGCATTAGAATAATCTGTATTACCATCTACATTTGTTGCATCCAATTTTCTTGTAGGAACCTTGTCATTTTTCAGTCGGAGCAAGCTTACATCGTCGTAGATGATCCTTTTTAGATTGGAGACGATCCTATCAAATCAGAGATGATTTCGACTGTAATCATCATTGGGGGCAATCAGTGCCCAGAGTTTGCATTTTCCTCTTTTCATCTGCTGTTTTATTCTGCAATTAGCTAGTTTATTTATTATTTTCTGCTATTCTACATTTTTGAGTTCACCCATGTAGCTTTAAATGCATAATTAAGTCACCAATTATCATTAAGTCATTGTAGTACACTTGTATTCTTATTTATGATCATCATATTAATGTCATTATTATCATTTTACATCATTGCCCTCTATTAGAATAGTTGTATTTTCTGTATTTTGTGTCTATTTCTCTGTTTGCAGGTCTTCGACGAATTCGTCTGATGAATTCATCGAATCTCGGATGATCTTGTCCGATAGCAAATGATCTCGTCAAATTCGAGATGATCCGGATCGCTTCAAGAATCAGAATCTTCATCGGACATCCGGATCAGGTATGGCTCTTTAATCTTAGCTTACTTTCTCTCTGTTTTCTTTCCTAATTTGTTCTTCTATATTCATTTAATCTACATCTTCATATAGAGCAATTTAGATTCATTTGGCCAAACCTAGGACTTGAATGTTTAAGGATAAAACTGAACACATCAAACACATTCCCAACCTAGGCGTGGAAACTACCATTCAAACATTTCTTGGTGAACCCACCATCCGTCGAAAAATCACCATAATACACCTCCCCCAAGAGGCGGGACCTTCGCAAGGCCTCTCAGTCCGAGGTACCATGCCATCCTTTTCCCATCCTCCTTTCGGGCATGGATCCTATAGCCTGAAGGTAGGGATGCAAAAAATTTGGAGTGATACATTTTGGTGAACCCGACGTGAATGCATTTAAAACCTTTTGAAAAAAAAAAAAAAAACAACCAAAACATAGATGCATTTCAAATCATTAGAAAACTAATAAGTTTCATATCATGTTTAGATGGTAGCTCCTAAGAAAATATTAGCAGTTATTATAAATGTTGAAAACCAATTGGCAGCCATAGAAATCAATTCTGTGCTTAGTGTGCCTGAAACAAATAGAAATCAACTTTTGTGGGACGAACTTGATAGAAGACTAAGTGTCATTTCATCTAGGTCAACAAAACTTAAACAAATCAAGAGGCTTGTCCTAGATAGAATCCTGGATCCTCATCAACTCGTCTTTTATCATGAACTTCAGAGAGCTTGCCATAGATGGTTAGCTTATAGGAGAGCTCTTGTGTCTTTAGAATTGTTCACCTTCGAGGAATACCTCGAGAATGCAACCACTATACACCAGTTCCTAGGTCGTGTAGAAGACCAAGAGGTCATTCTTATGGATAGGGAAAGATGGAATAGAGTTCCTCGAGCTGTGTTATATCGAGAGTATTGCCATGAGCTTTACTTCTATCAACCAGAATCTAAGACAGATAATATCACTATAGCCCTTTTCATTAAATTTTTGAAAGAAAATTTTCAATTTGAAGAAGAACACTTCATGACTCCTGAAGAACTTGAGCCCATTAATGACATTTATAAATTATTTATAGAAAACTAGATCATTACTTTCAGTATTATTTCTTGCATTTATTGTGTTGTTTGTTTATCTTTACAATATTATTACAAAAACAAGAAAAACTAAAAAACATAACAAAAACCAAAACATTTCATTTTAAATATTGTAGTAGGTATATAATTAATATATACCTCTTAAGCTTGTTGCATATATATATATATATTTGCTGAAATCTAAATTAAGCACAATGCCTAAACTTAGGAATGGTAAACAAACTGAAGGAGAAGAAGAAGATTGGTTAGAAGATAAAACTAGAAACCCAAATGTCCTTCCTGAAGATCCAATTCCGGAAGGAGAAACTCTAGATCAACCAAGAAGATGACCTAGGTGAAGACAATGAACAAGAAGAAAATGTTAAAGAGGATGGATCCTCATCCCCTAGAGTAGCTCCAGATGGAACTATTGCTTTTGACAACTTAGATCATTTCTGGAAATTTTTCAATAATAACATTGGCGCTCTTAATATGGAAGTTCGTATTGATAAAGGGCAAATTAGTGACACTCAAGCAGCCATGGAACATATGTTTGATGTGCACACTAATCCCTTGTCTTTCATTGATCAAGAAAGTGATAAGGCTGGACCATCCAATAGAGATATGGTCACTATGATTCAGAACATGCCAAAACAAACAAGTTACCCAACCTCCTAAGGAACCTGTTATTGAGCCTAAAATCATTCCCACACAAAAGAAAACTTCCTTCACTACTTTACTTCGCCAAACTATTGATCAATATGCTTCAAGTAAACAAAAACCTAAAATGAAGCCAAACACCAATTTTCAACAATCTAGAATACAACATAATACAACTTCAAAATTCCTTCATAACACCTTTCCTACCAAAAATTTACACAATAGCAACATAGCATCTAATCTTCATGTCCCTCCATCATATGCTCACAAATCCCATATCAATGCCCTATCGAACCAATATGGTGGGCAAACTAGTAATCTGGAAGCCATGGTGAAACAGTTAGCTTCGCGTATGGACCAGATAGATCCCTACCATCCCTCGTACAATTATCGAGAGATATGTAGTCAACCTTTGGATCCCATAGTTGTAGCACAACCTTACCCTAAGCATTTTCCCATGCCTATCCTGCCTATATATAAAGGAACAGAAGATCCCATAGAGCATCTTCGCATGTTTAGGATAGCATGTCATGATATATCACATGATGACTTGCTATTACTAAAAATGTTCCCAAAAAGTTTAGGTGGAATGGCATTAGAGTGGTACTATCAATTGCCCACTCATTCTTTGAGAAACTTTGAAGAAATAGTTGAATCTTTTGTCCATCAATTTAGTGCCTACATCGAGAGGCATGTAACCATTAAAGATTTATACAACTTAAAACAAGACAAGGATGAATGTTTTGCTGATTTCTTAGCTAGATGGAGGCAGTTGACAGGAAAACCGCACTTTGTGCTACCTTATAGGGAAATGTTGGACATTTTTATTAATAATTTACAAGAACAAATATCTTATGAGCTATCAATTGCTACTTTAACTACCTTCGATCAGGCTATAGATTTAGCTCGAAGAGTAGAAGATGCCCTCATTAGGAGAGGCCAACTTAGGAAGAAGGATGATGAGAAAACATCCAAAAATCAATATAAAAACAAACAAGTTGTAGGTGATGGAGTCACTGATAGCAGAAATGTTGCTAATATCAATGCAACGAAAACAACAGAAAAATTTATATTGAAACCTCCTGATAAGCCTCCTCGAGAATTTACTAGATTGAATCAACCATTATCAACTATTTTACCTCAATTACTCGAAAGAGGTTTGATCCAATTACCAACTATCCGGGAACTTGATCCAACTATACCCGGATACAGAGCTGACTTACACTGTGATTTCCATAGAGGGCCTGGACACTCTACCAATGCTTGTAAAAGGTTGAAACATAAAATACAGGATCTGATTGATAATAATGAAATGGAGGTGCAAGCCTTCCAACCTAAAAAAAATGCTCCTAATAACCCTCAAAAGACCATTCCCCAAAATCAAAATCAAAATGCTAATCAATCATTAGACATATTTCAACACCCTTTACCAAGACATGGTAAAGAGGTGGCCAATCAAATCGAACATCATAATGTTCCTCCTCCTACTCGATATGTAGGAACTATTAGCGGACATTTACCTGTTCAGGATCCTTAGACATTTGACACAACCTTATCCCTGGTCACGACCAGGCCCCTACATAATATTCAAAATCTAGATCCTAGTGATGTAGAATCAGATACTGAAAGTGAAATAGACATTGTTAGAAAAATGAACTAGTTTGAATTATTGCAGGGGAGTTTAAATAATACAGTAGGCACAACTGCATTTCTGGATTAGCCCGGGTTGGGCGCATCTCAACAGGATGCAGGTATAACAATATACTTGCCAAACTAATTAGACAAAATAGTCTGATTAAAATAGAAATTATAGTACGCTAACATCCCCCTTTATTACATTATTTGGGTAATGTAATAACTAATAGCTATACTAACATCCCCTTACATCATTTTGCAATACAAAGAGAGTTGCGAAACAATTCAAATTTGACACGTCCAAGTGCCTTAGTGAAAATGTCTACAACTTGAGCATCGGTGGGAATGTGCTGAAGCTAAATTCGGTGCTTTGGAACTTCATCTCGAATGAAATGACATTGTGTGTCAATGTGCTTTGTTCTTTCATGATGGACTGGATTCTTGACGAGGTTCAGAACACCCTGATTATCACAAAACAAGTGTATTGGAGATTTTGATGGATGGCCCATACTTGTCAGAATGCGATGCAACCATATCACTTCGCACACAGCTTCACGTGTGGCATGATACTCTGCCTCTATTGATGAAATAGCAACCACCCATTGCTTCTTTCTGTGCCAAGAGACAGGACCGGATCCCAGATGAAAAATGTATCCAGAAGTTGACTTGCGATAATCAAATGATCCAGCATAGTTGGATTCCGTGTATCCTTGCAAGAAGAATTTGTTGTTCCTCTTGTATTCTAGGCCATATTCCATAGTACCACGGACATAGTGAAGAACACGTTTTGTTGCTTTCCAATGAGTGGTCTTAGGCTCCTACATGAACCTCGAAAGATAGTTGACAGCAAATACGATATCTGGCCTAGTATTGGTTAGCTATATGAGACTCCCAATCAACTGTCGATAGAGAGTACCATCTACCTGAGGTGAATCATCATATCGTGATAACTGAAGTCCATTCTCCATCGGAGTTGCCATTGGCTTGCAATCAATCATGCGATATTTTTCCAGCAATGTCTTGGCATATTTTTTCTGAGACACTTTGATGGAGTGCTCCTTCTAGCTGAATTCTAGACCAAGACAATAATGGAGAAGTTCGAGATCTGTCATCTCAAAATATTTGCACAAGTTTCTTTTGACAGTAGAGATCATAGTTTTTGAACTCCCTGTAATGATAAGATCATCAACATAGAGTACAAGCAACACTATCTCAGAACCCTATTTCTTGAAATAGAGGTTTGCATCTGACGGACATCTCTTAAATCCATGTTGCATAAGGTGATTGTCCATTTTTATATACCAAGCTTGAGGAGCTTGTTTCAGACCATATAAGGATTTGACCAATTTGCAAACCTTCTGCTCTTGGCCTTCCACTTCAAATCCTTCTGGCTGAGTCATGTAGACTTCTTCTTGGAGATCACCATTTAGAAAGGCACTTTTGACATCCATCTGGTGAACTTTCCACCCATATTGTGCTGCCATAGCACACATAACTCGAATTGTGGTCATCCGAGCAGTAGGTGCAAAAGTTTCCTCGTAGTCAATGCCTTCCTTTTGAGCATAGCCCTTTGCAACAAGACGGGCCTTATGCTTATCAATTGTTCCATCTACCTTGTACTTGAATTTATATACCCATTTGCAGCCAATGGGTTTCTTTCCATGCGGCAGATCAACAAGCTTCCAAGTTTTATTTTTCATCAAAGACTCATACTCTGTATCCATAGCGGCCTTCCACTGAGGCTCACTAAGAGCATCTTGCACTGATGCAGGTTCAAGATCATCTATGGTAGACATGAATGCCCTATCATCATCAATATCCATATCCTCTACTTCTGTACGTGGAGTTACAGAAAGTTCCTCAAAATATTGACAAAGATCATCAACCTCACCAGTTTCTTTGGCTTCTCTTTCCTTTTGAGCCATACTGCGTGTACGAGGTCTATCCAAGTTCAAATTGGGAGGAGTGGATAAATTTGCGTCTCTGATTGTATTTGTACACCATTTTGGATTCTTCTTCGGTGGTGTTGAAGAAGATGTAGAAGGACCTCCTATCTGTGTTGACGAAGGAATCTTCTCTTCCTTAGATTCCACAATATCTAGGTGTACTTTAGATGTGCTCTGTGATGTGAAAGCTTCATCAAAGACAACATCTCTGCTGACATGAATTTTCTTGGTCAAAGGATCTATCAAACGATATCCTTTAGAGTGCTCATCATAACCAAGAAAAATACATCTCAGTGTTTTCTCATCTAGCTTCTTCCTTTTCTCTTTTGGTATGTGCATGAAAGCGTGACATCCAAAAATACGTAGATGAGATATGGAGGGTTTTCGACCACTCCATGCTTCCTGTGGAGTCATTCCTTTTAGGGCCTTTGTGGGTGCCCTATTCAACAGATACACTGTAGTGGTGACGACTTCTGCCCAATATTGTTGCCCAAGAGTAGCTCCTGTGAGCATACAATGAACCATTTCCATGATAGAACGGTTCCTTCTCTCAGAAACTCCATTTTGCTGAGGAGTATAGGCAGTTGTTAACTGTCTCTTGATTCCATGCTTATCTAAGAATGCAGAAAATTCATTAGAGGTAAACTCTCCCCCCTCGATCTAGCGGAGGGTTTTAATAGAAGCTCCTGACTCCTTCTCAACGGATTTCTTGAACTGCTGGAAGAATGCGAAAGCTTCGGATTTTAGTTGGAGAAAGAAAACCCACATCTTTCGTGAGTAGTCATCTACGAATAACTAAAAGTACCTCTTCCCTCCACAACTGTTGGGTGTGAAAGGACCGCACAAATCGGTGTGAATTAACTCCAGAGGTTTTCGTGCTCTTGTTGAGCTCTTCTCAAATGGTACTCTATGTTGCTTTCTTGCCAAGCAGTTAGAGCACATCGGCAATGTGGCGAAAGGGAAGGAAGACCCTTTACCATCTCATACTTATTGAGCTCAAGTAAGTAGCCAGAACTAAGATGCCCATATCTCTTGTGCCATAGGGAAGTTGCCTCCTTGGTAGAGACAGTCATGGCAACATGTGGAGTAGAGATAGCATCTAGGGCAAATAAGCCATGCTTATATGAAGCTGTTGCAATCTGCTTACCCTTCCTGGTAATAGTACAACACTTCTTTCCATTCTCAACACGAAAGTTGACAACCATATTTCTATCCAGGATTTGTGTCATTGACAACAAATTGTTAGCCAATCCCGAAACATAGAGGACTTTGTCAATCTGACACTTGCCATTAGGAAGAGTGACTAAAACTGTACCCTCTCCCTAAACCCTATAGGTTTTATCATCAGCAATGGTGACAGGTTTGCCCTCTTTGGCCACAAATGATTCAAACCACGATCTGTCGCTAGTCATATGTTTGCTAGCTCCAGAATCGACATACCAAACGGGATCCCTCTGTGTGGAATCTATGGTAGTCATGAGCACCTTGTGTGCCCATTCAAAATCTGAGTCAGATTCTTCAATAGCAACATTCACCTGGGGTTGCTTGTTTTTATTTTGTGGTTTGTTTTGGCCTTTCTGCTTGTTCTTATGCCAACACCTGTTGGTGTCATGGTTGTCTTTCTCACAGATCTTGCACCACCTCTTCTTCTATTGAGGTTGTTTTCCTTTTCCTTTCGTATCCTGTTGAGAATTTCCTCCTTTCTAAAAGTTGCCTCCTTTTTGCCCATTACCTTTCTTCCTAGAACCCTCCTGTTGGTGTATAGGGCTGTATTGGAAGAATCATCCTTGTGAAGTTGGCGTGCCTCCTGTTGTTGAAGTAGATTGACCAACTCGATGTAGGTAATTTGTCATTGAGACACCTGGATGGAGGTTATCAACATATCAAATGAAGAAGGTAAAGCTCTCATCACAAGTGAAATGAGAAGCTTTTCGTCCACAGTATCTCCCAAAGAATTCAATTTCTCTTTCAACTCAGACACTCTGCACAGAAAGAGTTCAACTGTTTCACCCTGTCTCAAACTCAGGTTATGAAGTTGTTGTTGAAGATGAAGAATGGTGGAATCATTCTTTCCCTCATAGATGGTTCTAAGGGCATCCCATGCCTCTTTACCACTTGCTTTGTCGCTATATGAGGTTGCACTTCATCTGAAACAGCAAACAAAATGAGCACCTTTGCTCGATTGTCTTTCTTGTCAAAAGCTATCTGATCTGCGGAAGGACCTGTGGATCCTGCTATTGGTGAAGGCCTAGTTGTTACTCCAGTAACAATATCCCACAAATCTTCCATTTGGAGAATTGCCTTCATCTTATGTTTCCATGGTGTATAATTTGGACCTTTCAATAAGCGATGAGGATCAGTCATCAACTTTGCAACAACGGCCATAGTGAAGGTTCCTTATATCACCAATTGGTCCCCCTTTCGATATACCTTTTGCTAGGCAGTTATACCATACAAAATACCCACCCTTACGTGAGGGAAACTATAGGTATTTAGAAATATCAACAAAAATCACTCGCCCTTACGTGAGGGAGACTATAGGTGAGTTTTAGAGATCATACGATACGTGGAACATAAGCGATGTCGAAAGGGAATCGCCTTGTTGATGGCACCTACCATAGAAGATTCTTCTCATGCATGGGGCGTAACTTCCCCTAAACACTATGAAGAATACTTCGTCAGGATTTACGCCTAAACACAAGTGCGATTAAGGGTAGTGGATGGAGTAAAAAAATGCAAAAATGGCTAACTTATCTCTCCCCGACGATTTATAGAGAACAAGCTCAGACGTCGTTGTAGCAGCTATATTAGGCGGTGGATACAGTAGCCAAATCACGATAGCTTTACCTGTAAGTGCTGGCCAGAGGTATCACAAATACCGAACGTTGCAGTGCAATAAATTGCACGGATGGGTTTTAATTATTTCGGGGACTTAGGGAGTGATTTGATTTTAATTTTTAATGTTATAGTGCAAAAATGAAATATGCAACATACAACAAAAAAAATGCCCACAAGAATAACCCACAAGGTGTCGGTCACTACCGAAAATGCACCTTTTACAATTCGCCAAATTGCTATTTTCAAAAAATTACTCACAATCCCCCTTTGATTTTTTTGAAAAAAAATATCCCCCCTTAAAAAAATTCTCTTTTAACAAAGCATTTTAATAATTATTATATTTTTAAAATTAAAATAAATAATTTTAATTTATATAGTTTTAAAACTTATAAAAAAATAAATTAAAATTAAATTTTAATTTATAAAGTTTAAAAAACTATAAAAAATAAATTAAAATTAAAAATTTTAATTAAAAAATAATAATTAAAAAAACTTTGAAAAAAAAAATTATACCTTTGAAAAGGGGGGAAGTCGGTGGGATTTGAACCCCCGACCTGCAGGCTCCCAGAGCCTTACCGCACGGCTCACTGCCAAGTGAGCTAGCGGGCTGATCCGGAAGGAACAGTGGAGCTCCTCTTCTTTGTCCTTCCTCGGTCTGCCCGTCCTCCTCTCGTCCTCTCCTTCTCGGCTGCACCTCCGTGCATTCTCTGTTTTTTTCTTCCAGCGCACTGCTCGGCCGCGTATCCAGACGCTCGACCGCCGGGGGGGGTGGGGGGGGCGAACGGGAATCTTTTTTTTTTTTTTAAATCTTCGCGCAGGCGTCCCGCCTGTCGCGACCTGCGCGCGGGGGGGAATTTTTATTTCCCCGTTCCCGCCTGTCGCGACCTGCGCACAGGGGGGAAATTTTATTTCCCCATTCCCGCCTGTCGCCACCTGTGCGGGGGGGGGGGTTTATACCCCGTAACCTCCCACGCTGCACGCGGTGGGGGGGAATTTAAAATTCCCATCGCGTCAGCGCTGTACGGGGGGGTGAGGGGGGGTGTCGCGCTCCCTCCTCGTTGTTCGCCTGGCGTCTGCCCGCAGAGACGTCGCGGACAGCGGACTGGATGCGTCCGCCATTCCATGGACGTCGCCTGCCTTCAACGGGGGGCGGGGAGGTGGCGTCCACCGCCTGTGCTCTGCGCAGGCTAGGCGCAGACGTCCTGGCGTCTGCACTCTGCGCAACCTAGGCGCAACTGTCGCCTGTGTAGGCCGTCTGTGCACTGCACTCGGTCGCGCGACGAGACGCGTGACAATTTTTTTTTTTTTTTAAAATCACGCAATGTCGTGATTTAAAAAAAAAATTGCGTCCAGAAAACGAAGCTCCACCTCCCAGCAGAAAACACGACTACCTTCAAAAAAAAAATGTAGTCTCCCCAGCCTCTCCTCTCATGCTGCACTGCCCTGACAATCTTGCTCTGATACCATGTAAAATGCGAAACTGATTTTTTATTGAATGTGCAGATTAAATAATCTTTACAATAGCCGGGAATAGCACACCGACGAACCAGAACTCTGTTACATGGTTGTAACAGTGTAACGTTCTATCTAATAATTAAATAAAGACAAAACATAATATATAGTACACTAACATCAACACCCTTTACCAAGACATGGTAAAGAGGTGACCAATAAAATCGAACATCATAATGTTCCTCCTCCTACCCGATATGTAGGAACTATTAGCGGACATTTACCTAATCATGATTTACAAAAATTTGACACAACTTTATCCATGGTCACAACCAGGCCCCTACATAATATTCAAACTCTAGATCCTAGTGATATAGAATCAGATACTGAAAGTGACATGGAAATCACTTCAAACCAATCGAATAGTTCTAAAAATGAATCAAATCCTATTCAACCCATCACAGATGCTATGGTTCCAGAAGAACCATTTCCTAGAAGAGTTACCACTCGACCGTCTTCTAATCAATTCCTCCCTAATGAACAAGCCATAAATGCTCAGATCGAGACCAGTTCAACGTCTTCAATATAACATTGTAGGTACCATTGGAGTCGTTACCGGACAACGAGCTCAAAATTCTCAACAAGAACCAAACCAGAATGATGGATCAACTCCATTTGTTTTGAAAAATCCCAATAAAGGGAATCATGCTCCCAATGTTCAACCTAAACACCCTTACAATATTAATGAGCAATTATGTAATACTACAGCCATAATTTCCCTTTTGGATTTATTAAGATCTTCTCCTACCCATAGGGATGAGTTGATGCTTACATTAAGCCAAATGATGGTACCTCAAAACATTCAACTTGAAGCCATGGCCAATACTATCATCACTAGAGAAGTCGATTGTATTGACTTTTGGGATAAAGATATCCCACAACATAGTTTACATAAGGATAATCCCTTATATATTCATTGCTCTAATTGGAGATGTAGTTGTTGAAAGAGTCCTAATTGATAATGGTTCATCTCTAAACATTTGCACTTTTGACTTCTACTGACGATTTGGCTTTAGAAGTGATGAAATGAAGAAAACTGACATGATTATCAAAGCTTTCAATGACGAAACACAAGAAACGTGTGGAGTTATTACCATCCCATTGCAAGTTGGTCCTTGAACTCTAGATACAACCGTGTTTATTGTACATTGCCCCGCATCGTACAATATACTCTTGGGTCGTCCTTGGATCAATGCAATGCGGGCTGTCCCATCAACTTTACACCAATGTGTTAAATTTGAATTTAAAAATCAGTTGGTCACTATCCATGGTGATCCTAGACCATTTGATATGTGTGCTTTGGCAGAACTTGTTGGAGTTCAATTTTGCCTTGCTCTGTCATCCACACATCCTAATTCTTATTTTCCATCTAAAACTGTGAAATACACTCCCATAGCTTCACCTATTTCTCCTCCATTAATTTCATCCTCATATATAGATCAACAATCTTCTAAACAAACCACTCTAGAACCTCAAAAAGACCTTCAATCTACAACCAATCCTTCATGTTCCATCCCTATAATTTCAAAACCTATAGACCCATCTATTAACACTTCCACATTATCAACATCTATCATACCTTCCACATCTAAAGATATAGGGAATGATCCTTCTACATCTTATGCTCTTTCTGATGAACTTTTACCAGATTTATCCACAATCTTAATATCAAAAAAAAAAAATGCTTTCGCGCAAGATTCAATTCTTTTAAATAACTTACTGCCATCTCCTCATACCTTGGGCCTCCCACAACCTATGGGAAGTACTTACCAAGGCGGGAGTTGTGCCTTCATTTATAAAGGATATGACTGGGGAAGAATACCTCGGAATATCAAAACTCATCATGAGGGATATGCTCGATGCTATTTTACTAATGATTATATTAAAGCTAAACCCATAATGCTTAAAATGGGATATAAAGGGAAAGGCTTGGGACCTTTCCAAAATGGCATGAAAGAACCTTTCGAGGTAGAACCGTGGCCACCCGCTGTGGTGTGGGCCTATTTCCTAGTAAGGGTCAACCCTTTCCTTTTGAAGATGATGATCAACTCATATGTTATCAAGATTATTTGGATAGGCATGATGATTTGCCTCTAAAAAATCAGCCTTTTACATGTAACATGCTATCCATAGCTTACCCTGAAATGATTGCTTGAATCCGATGATGAGTTGGAAGGAGATATCTTCCACGATGTCTCCGTTGAAGAGATTTTACACAATGGATTTTATTTTGATGGTTCTATACCAACTATAGCCCAACTTGAGACCACTAATCCTCAAGATGAATTATCCAACTTAACCTTAAAATAATTACAAGAATTGGGCGTCTCACCCACCCCACCTAATTTTGAAAGAGATCTACACATGGAAGTAGAAAACGTCATTAAAATTAACATTGGGACTGAGGATAGTCCTCACATAATCAATATTGGATCAGAATTAAGTCAAGAAAAACAAGAGCAATACATTGCATTCCTTCAAGAATATGAAGATGTCTTCGCTTGGACATACGAAGATATGCCAGGTTTGGACCCTTCCGTAGTCATGCATCATCTAGTAGTCCATCCGGATGCTAAACCTGTTAAACAAAAACTTAGAAAAATGCATCCCAAAGTGGCTCTGCTTGTCAAAGGGGAGTTAGAAAAACTCCTGAATGTTGTCTTTATACAAGCTATTGATTATGCTAGCTGGATCTCAAACGTAGTTCCAGTCACCAAGAAAGAAGCTACCAAAGTTAGGGTTTGCACATATTTTAGAGATATTAACGCTGCATGCCCTAAAGATGATTTTCCTCTTCCAAACATGGATCAAACCATTGACTTTACTGCCGGGAGTGGGATGATGTCCTTAATGGATGGATTCTTTGATTATAATCAGATCAGGATAGCTCCTAAAGATCAAGCTAAAACAACCTTTATTACCCGTTGGGGTACCTTTTGTTGGAAAGTGATGCCATTCGGCTTAAAGAACGCAGGTGCAACCTATTAACAAGCTATGACTTATATTTTTCATGATATGATGCATGATATCCTACATGATTACGTAGATGATATTATAGCTCGCTCTATTAATGAAGATAATCATTTAGATGATTTGAGAAAAGTTTTTAATCGGTTAAGAGAATATATTATTCGATTAAATCCAGCCAAATGCATATTTGGAGTTAAGTCCGATAAACTATTAGGGGTTATAGTTTCTTTACATGGTATCGAAATTGACCCTCTTAAGATTGCGGCTATCACTAATATGCCCGCACCTACCAATATATCTGAATTACGAAGTTTACAAGGTAAGCTTCAAGCTATCCGTCGCTTCATCGATAAGTTGGCGGACAAAACCGGTCCCTTTCTTAAGCTCCTTAAGAAGGATGTCCCTTTTAATTGGGACAACGAATGTAAAGAAGCTTTTGAACTTCTCAAGCAATACCTCCTTAACCCACCTGTGCTTTCACCACCTAGACCTGATCGCCCATTTCTTTTGTATATATCAACTTTAGATTCTACCTTAGGAGCTATGTTAGCTCAACTTGATGATGAGAAGAGAGAACGTGCTAATTATTATATCAATCAAACCTTCATCAGTTATGAAACCCGCTACACAACGTTGAAAAAACTATGTCTAGCAGTCATTTTTGCTACGTAAAAATTACGCCATTATATGCTTACTCAGAAAACTTATGTCATTGCTAAATATGATCCCTTGAGGTATCTCATGAGTCGAACTTATTTATCGGGTCGTACAACCAAGTGGGTTCTCGCTCTAAGCGAGTTTGACCTCACATTCATAGGACAAAAGTCCGTTAAGGGTCAAATCATAGCGAGATCAATTAGCTGCTGCACCCTTAGAGTCTACCCATCCCCTCATCATTGAGTTTCCTGATGAATGCCTTCAATTAGAGGCAGACCATATTGACCAATGGTCCTTATACTTTGATGGAGCCCGATGCATGAGTGGGGATGGTGCGGGTATTATTTTAATATCCCCGCAAAAACATCTTATTCCTCTGTCCTTCAGATTAACATTTGCTTGCACCAATAATACTGCTGAATATGAAGCTCTAATCCTTGGATTACAAGCTTCTTTGGCGCTAAAAATTAAACATCTGTTAGTTTTTGGTGATTCTCAACTTGTCATAAACCAAATTAATGAAGTTTATCAGACCAGAGATGATAAATTGCATCCATATAAAGCCTATGTTTTACAATTAATGTCTCTATTTGATCAAGTTTCCTTGGAAGCCATTCCTCGAACTTGCAACCGTGCAGCTGATGCTATGGCCGCAACTGCATCTCTCCTGCCCTTGGAGTTAGATGACGAATATGCCACTATCATTATTCATCGACTCCAGGAACCCACTTCAAATAAGTCATGCTTAGAACCTTTGGATGTGTTTCTAATCAATTAAACTACTCCTGAACCTTGGTATACAGATATATTTGATTTTCTTCAAAATGGGACTTTCCCTGCCAATTCTAATAAAAACCAGCGTCGGTTATTATGTAGACGAGCAAGTTGATTTGTAATAATTGGCAATACTTTATATAGGAGATATTTTGAAGGTATCCTATTGAGATGTTTGAATCTAGAAGAATCCAAATCAGCCTTGAGTGAAGCCCATGATGGAACTTGTGGAGGACACTTCAGTGGTAGTGTCATTGCTAAAAAGCTTCTTAGGATAGGATAATTTTGGCCTACCATGGAGAATGATGCACATGAGTATGTGCGCCATTGCGACAAGTGCCAGAAGCATGCTGACCTTGTCAATGCCCCTGCATAAGAGCTACAGGCTATTTCATCTCCTTGGCCCTTTTCAAAATGGGGCTTAGACATTATTGGCAAAATCAATCCTGTGTCATCTGATGGACACAAATTCATCATAACCACTACCGAGTATTTCACAAAGTGGGTTGAAGCTATGCCTTTAGCTTCCTTCATTGGCACACAAGTCTCTAAATTTATTTTTAATCAAATCATTTGTAGGTTTGAAATTCCTGCAAATCTCATCTCTGATAATGGAACTTGTTTCAAAAATAAAGATGTTAAAAAATTATGCCAAAAATATAAGATTCAACATCGCTGGTCCACTCCCTATTATCCTCAGGGTAATGGTCAAGCAGAAGCATATAACAAAACCTTTATCAAAATTCTCAAAATATTGGTAAATAAATCTGGCCATGACTGGCACATTCAGTTATATCCACCCTTGTGGGTCTATTGAACTAGTGTTCGAACCCCCACTGGAACTTCACCTTTTGTTTTGGTTTATGGTGCTGAAGATGTTTTTCCGTTTGAATTAGAAGTTCCTTCTTTGGCTCTACTACTTCAAGATACCGAAGTAGGAGATGAATATCGAGCTGGCAGACTTAGTCAGCTGGAACTCCTAGATGAAAAACGCATCAATGCTTTGGAGCATCTCCGTGCCTACCAAAACAAGCTTAAAAGATCATATGCTAAAAAAGTTTGTCATCGATCCTTTGAGATCAATGACCTTGTTTTAAAAGAAAATAAAAAAAATACTAATGCAACTAAGGACCTTAAAGGTAAATTTGAGCCCAAATGGCTTGGACCATACATTATCACTGCTAAATTTGAATCGGGAGCATACAAATTATCTACCTTGGATGGTAAAGAACTTAAAGAACCTATGAATATTATGCATCTTAAACGTTACTATGTATAAATTTGATTATTTCATTCTTGTATATTTTTGTTTAAAATATTTCAAAATCACTATTTTTCATTTCTTTCAATTTATAAATTCAAAAATACCAAAAACATTCATCATCAAAATATTCAAAACTATGTATTTATTTATGGCACTTGTTAATTCTTTCAAAAACAAACAAAAATAACAAAAATAAAAACAGTAATATTTTTTACTCTTCCGAAACCAAAACAAAATAAAGAAGAAAGAGAGAGTCAAAATTATCAAACTCCTCAAAAATATTTGTTGTATATTCTTGAAGTGTTGCAGTTATATATTTCAAATTATTTTGGATAAATTAGCATTTATTTGGAATCCCTCACTTTCACAAACACAAAATAAATATCTTGATTTTTATTTGGCATGATTACTAATCTCTCTTATATCAAAAGTCCACAAAATTCAATTAAATAAAGTTTGAGCACAGAGAATTGATCTTGTTATTTACTTAAACCAAGCACATCCTTTCACAATAAAATTATTATATTTGTAATGTCCATGCTATGCTACATAGTAGAAGTGGTTTCTTGAGCGAAAAGTTTCCCCTGCTATCCTATCATGCACATGGTCTAGAATCTTTGAGAATTGACAAAAGGACAAGCTCACCCCTACCCAGAATAAAAATCCCTTGATCTACAGCTAATCCGAGCAAGTATCCCTAGCATAGAAAAAAAAAAAAGCAAAGTTCCAAAAAAAGAGAAAAAGAAAAATGTTATTTTATATCATTACAACAATGTTCCAAGCATTATCAAGCAAAAATACAAAAAGAAAAGAAAAATAAAGCAAAAGAAAGCAAAAGCAAAAGCAATAAAATCCCTCTCCCTACCCTTTGAAAAGAAAAGAAGGGTTGATGAGCTTGAATCCACGGAATTCTCAATTATTCAAAAACTGTGAGGTAAGCCCCATAACAGGTGGTTTGTGCCCAACCTGCTTGGCCTTGGGTAACTCCTAGCATGGCGATATGTCTATCACATTAGCGACCTTCTTTTGTATAGACCTATGTCTGCTTATGGATTAGCTAGCTCTTGATAATCCGACTTACATAGTAGTCTGGTATGGTTATATGCATCTAAATCATGGTTAACGAACACTTATTTGGTTCATTCAAATCACTTGTATCATATTATCTTGCTCAAAACTAGTAAATGAACATAGCAATTGCACACACATTTTATATTTGAGATATTTTGTGTATCATTATGATAAATCAAGATTGGAAATGAACTCACATATGCACATGGGATTCCTTATAAGTCTAAATTTTGTCTTCAAGATACTTTGAAATATTTTTGCAAATTGTCTGGAATAGTTTCATTTTCTTATTTGAGAATAGTTGTTGAGTATAAAGACAACTACATACATAATAGAAAAATTCAAAATTTCTTTCAAAACCATACAATAAAAACACATATTTATATATTGTCGACTTTCGCGACGATGGTATAGTTCCAAAACCAAAATTGGAATTTTATGCCTAGTGCAAGTCCTCATCTTCATATTTTCTATTTATTAAAAATCAACCATGCAATAAAACTCTCTTTTTGGATTTCGCGATGATGGTATAAGTCTATACCTAAATATTCTATGCCTAGCACAAACCATTGTACCAATTTTTATTCTCCATTTATTTCAAATCATTTCATCAAAAACATGACTTAAATCATTATGTTACACAATTATGCTTTCAAAAGAATGAACATTATCACTATTTCATGTCATTATGTCAACCTTCAATTTTGCAATGATGGTATAATTCCTAGGGAATTATCCAAAAATTTTATCACACTTAGGAATTTATGCCTAGCAAAAATCATTTTAACATTATTTCATGCATACTATTTTTATGAAAATCTGAAAACAAACCATCATCATCATCATCTGCATCATCACACCAAAGTCTTAAGACAGTATCTTAAGCACTCTTTTACTTTTTAACAATATTTCTATATTGAGATTAGCTTGACGACCGAGTGAGCGGTGACTCCATGAAATGGTCTATAATAGCGACAATGTCCTTTGAAATTATTGTTAAAAGTCTTTTTATTTTTATCAAATCACCACATCACAAACAACCAATTTGTTCTATCAGATTATTTCATTTAAATTTTAAAGCATCTATTAAAAACCATACATACTTCCAAACGACATAATTACATGAATTATTAAATCAATCACACTTCAAACATTAAAGCATTATACAAACGCATAAGACAAGTCATATGATCAAAAAATATCTCATCTATATATATATCCAATATATGTACATCATATCAAAAATAGATTGGTATGCCACAATCTACATCTTGGCATACTCAATCCTCTCAAATCATATAATACAGTCTGTGTAATGCAGTAGCCTAGCCTCGAGAACCCCTCGAGCTCTCAGCCTCGTCTCCTCCACCGTCTTGAGGTGGACGAGGTGGTCCCATCGCAGTATGTGTGGTACTGCGAGTCCTAGTTGTCGATCGAGATGAAGTCCTCGATGACCCAATCCTGATCAGGTCAGCAATGCCGAATGGCAACTATACCCTTTGACCCTATGGCACCATCTGGAAGTAGATACCCTGGTAGAACGTGGTCTGAGCAATCGACCATGCCAGCTCCTGAGTGCTCGCTCCTCCACCCCATGCTCTGAGGTGTACAATCTCATCTCTGAGTTGTGTAACCTTAGCTCGGTGGCGTGCAGCCTTATCCTACAAATGTCTACACCTATGCTTGAATACAAATTGTCTTCGCTTAGAGAGTCGCTGTCTCACTGCTCTCCCCAGTGTCAACACCCTTGCCCTTATCGGGCGATGGTGGCCTCTCTCTCTATGGAGAAGGGGGTCTCTCGTCCCTCCTCTCCTGCTGCCACGACCTCTGCTGTTCTTGTGGTCTCCTCTGCTCTCTCTCACTGTGACCCTGTGCCGCCTCAATGGCTGCCAGGTGTCGCTTCCCCATCTGACGCACAACTACGTGAATTGGACCCTGAGCCCTCATCATCCAAGGAGGGTGGATGCCTGTGTACCAGGCATCATAGCCGTCGGCTACCCGTACGTCATCCCCATCCACTGGTTGAATGGGGGCATCATCTATGTCCTGACTCCAAAATCGTTGCATATCTGGAGCCCTGCTAACTGTAGTGTTATCTTGAACAGTCTGAGAAAACTCGTAGTCTCTTAGATATGGAATCCCCTACTGTAGACCGAACTGCCTCAAAAATCGGTCATACTGGTGGAGCTCCACCTCTCCCCTCTCCATCCTCAGCCAGTAGACTCGCCTGATGCGATCTAGCTCCTGTCCGTCCTCGGCCCACCCTGGATGATCTCTCCAAGGCCTCCAGGTGATTTGGTCAGATACGAGGTCATCTAGTAGTCTCCGGGACACTGGTAGATCTATCCGCTGCTGTGCCCCTCTCCGGAGCCACCAGTAGAAAAATCGAGGCCTCTCCTCGTTAATCCCTATCAGTGGAAGCCCTACCGACCTTTGCACCGCAATGTGCTCCCAGCACCAAACCTGTAGTAGTGATGTCATAACCAGACATCGACCGTCCTTGTATACGACCCCATGAAGGGTCCTATACAACTGGCAGAGTACAAAGCTCCCCTAAGAAAATCTGTATCCATGGTCTCTCATGTCGTAGACCACATCTGTCAGTACCCATGGTACCTTGCATCCACTCTGGTGGCATAGCAGAAGTCCACCTACCACCCTAGCCAAAACCCATGTGAGTCTAGATGCCCCAGGCATCTAACATAGTGACTCGATATTCACTCTGCCCTTCTCCAGGGTGAAGCTCGGATCGCCACACAATCGCATCATCGCGTGGCCCTGATTGGCCATGGGAGTGATCAGTCGTCCTTGTATGGGGATCCTCAAAATCCTCCATACATCCTCTAGTGTGGGAGTCATCTCCCCTGTCGGTAATCAAAAATAGGAAGAACCCGGATACCACCTCTCTGCTAGGGCTGTCAATAGCCCCATGTCTGTAGAAACTTGTGGCATGTCTGCCACGTGCTGCAAGCCAACCTGTGCCAAATGATCTCACTCTGCCTGAGACAGGGCAGCCAAGTCATCCCTCAACCCACCATATTTCTATTCTCTGCTCTTTAGTAATCCTCTCTGCAACATAAACAAAATCAACAATAAAAATCATTAATAAATCATTAATTAAAAATGCAAGTCAAAATAAGTTCAATTTCATAAGTGATGATATCGTCCACAATTGGACGATATCGTCCCCAATTTGAGCAAATTCGTCTCCGATTTCGCCAGCCGAAATCGTCCCCTTTTTGACAAAATCATCCCCATTTCACCGATTTTGCATCCAGACGAAATCAACGATATTGAGACGATTTCGGTGAAATTGAGACGATTTCGGTGAAATTGAGACGATTTCGTCTCAACGATGTTGACGACCCAAAAACGGCTGCGATGCTCAAAAATGAAGCAAATCTAGTCTAAAAAGCATTAAATTCTAAAGTAAAGCATTCTAAACTAAGTTTAGACCCTTACCCATAGCCCGCGTCGGACCTCTGTCGATCTGTGCCTTTGTTTCGACCATTTTTTGTCTCCAGAGCTCTAAAAACCAAAAAACTAGGAAAATGAACAGTAACAATGAATTAAGGTTTTACCCTATTTTTCTTAATTTTATTCAAAAACAATTAAAAACATTTTAAAATTTTTCTTTTCCGTGTTTTTACCTCAAACGTTCGATTTGGGTAAAAACACGGAGGGGGCACCATAGTAAGCTGTCGTACGATTCGACCAAGAATCATCGCCTAAAAATGAGAATAATTTTTGCTTTCTCGTAGATCGAGAAGAACTCATCTTTAATGCATTTTCTTCAAAAAATTCGCTAAAGAGGGGGCAAAATGTAGCACCCTAAAATTGGCACAGTAAAACCTTAATAATTACAATTACTCTAGTAAATATTCAAATTCAAATTTCAACCCCCAAAACCGCTCCCAAACCGTCGTTTAACCTGTTTCCTCCTTTCTCGCACCATTTTTAGAGTTTGTTTTGACCATTTGACGATATCGTTGCCGATCAGACGATATCGCCTCAGATCGGATGATTTCATCTGGACTAGGATGTCCAAACGATCTTGTCCCAAAACTAATTTTTCTCAATTAGCCTCTGTTCCAACGACGTCTCTAATCCGGGCAAAAGCGTGTCTGCATCGTTAGAGACCCTCCTCATTGGAGATCTCCCAAATTGGGATGATCTCCAACCTCCTAACCTCCCTCCTAAGCCTATTTAAACTTAGGCCCTCCCCTTAACCTACCCCTGGCTGAATTTTCCTATAAATCAACCTTCACACGCATTAGAATAATCTGTATTACCATCTACATTTGTTGCATCCAATTTTCTTGTAGGAACCTTGTCATTTTTCAGCCGGAGCAAGCTTACATCATCGCAGACGATCCTGTTCAGATCGGAGACGATCCTATCAAATCAGAGACGATTTCTACTGCAATCATCATTGGGGCAATCAGTGCCCAGAGTTTGCATTCGCCTCCTTTCATTTGCTGTTTTATTCTGCAACTAGCTAGTTTATTTATTATTTTTTGCTATTCTGCATCTTGGAGTTCACCCATATAGCTTAATTGCATAATAAAATCATGATTAATTATTAAAACATTGTAATTTTCTTGCATTCCTATTTAGGATTATCTGTTAATATATTTATTGTCATTTTACATCTTTATCCTCTATTAGCATTGCTGTATTTTTTGTATTTTGTGTCTATTTCTCTGTTTGCAGGTCTCTGACGAATTCGTCAGATCTCAGACGATCTTGTAGGTCGGAGATGATCTTGTCAAATTCCAGATGATCTAGACTGCTTTAAAAATTAGAATCTCCATCAGACATCCGGATCAGGTATGGCTCTATAATTTAGCTCTTTCTCTCTGTTTTTGTTCATATTTGTCTGCTGTATTTCATCTAGTCTGCATTTTCATAATAGATCAACTTAGATTCATTTGGCCAAACCTAGGACTCGAATGTTTAAGGATAAAACTGAATACATCAAACACATTCCCAACCTAGGCATGGAAACTGCCATTCAAACGTTTCCTGGTGAACCCACCATCCGTCGAAAAATCACCATAATACACCTCCCCCAAGAGGCGGGACCTTCCAAAGGCCTCTCAGTCCGAGGTACCGTGCCAGGTAGATTTAGATAGCCAGTGAGAGAGATCAACATATGGAGCTTCACATTGAGATGGAGAGAGGTAGGGCTACCTATTATCGTCAATTATATCACATAAGGTTCCTACAAAATGTTGAGCATCTTAACTATCATAGAGTAGATCGAGGATGCATTCAATGAGTGAGTACTCTTAGTGGTCTGTTGGCTTTCATCCACCTCCACCTCTACCAGGAGCTAGGGAGGAGAGGCTGGCTCTAGTTGTTAGGTATTTAGGAGTGAGTGTACCAATTTTTGAGATGTGGTACACCTTCCTTTCATATGGGTTGAGTGTATCAATTTTGTTATTGTGATACACCTTCCTTAGTGGCATGTATAATTTTGAGGTATATATATAGTAATGACATTATGTTTGGATTTGAAATTCTTTGTGATGATCTAATTTTGAGGTTTGATTATGTGATGATTTGATTTGTTTATGTAATGTATTGATGATTGATAGTAGGCCTTAGAAATTTATTGATTGCTTAGTGGTGACCTTATGAGTCTGATGATGATTTAAATGCTAAGGGAGAGTAGTTACTTTGTTGAGTGGTGACCTAGAGTTTGATGATAGATAATCACTCAGATTTATGCTATGAGAGGTGGTCTCTAGACCTGATAAAAGATAAGTGCTCATGTGATTGAGATGTGAAGGGTTATCCTTTGAGCCCAAATATCCCTTGTTTTTTCCATAGATGGAAACATGATCTCATCATGCTTAAATGGTGGCCTATGATGTCGCATAAAATACAAGCACTTAAGACATGATGAGGTACCTATAATATGTACAAGATGTATGTATTTTTTGTTAGTAGAGTTAGTTGTTAGTAGTTAGTTTTGCACGCTTTGAGAGGCATACCCAAAGGATTTTATGCATGCTTTAAGAGGCGTACCCAAAGGATTTTATGCATGCTTTGAGAGGCATACCCAAAGGATTTTATGCACACTTTGAGAGGCATACCCAAAGGATTTTATGCATGCTTGTGAGGCATACCCAAAGGATTTTATGCATGCTTGTGAGGCATACCAAGGATTTTATGCATGCTTATGAGGCATACATGAAGGATTTTATGCACGCTTATGAGGCATACTTGAAGGATTTTATGCACGCTTTGAGAGGCATACCCAAAGGATTTTATGCACGCTTTAAGAGGTATACCCAAAGAATTTTATGCATGCTTTGAGAGGCATACTCGAAGGATTTTATGCATACTTTGAGAGGCATACTCAAAGGATTTTATGCATGCTTTGAGAGGTATACCCGAAGGATTTTATGCTTTTGTAATGCTTTGTAATATAATGTTTTAAGAGTAATGTGATGCTTGTAATGTAATGTTTGTGGTGTGATTTTGTAATGAGTGATTTGTATGCTTTGCCTTGATAAGTGTTTCTCATATAAGGACTTTGAAGTAATGATAGATAGTAGTTGCTTTCTAAATTTGTATATTCATGATGAGAATAGATGTTTTTATTTATGTCATCGAAGCAAGTTGCCCCCTTGGTTTAAAAAAAAATGCTTCTATAGAGATGATGATACAATATTTTAGATTTCTTGACATATGAGAGAGGGTAACAAGAGTATATAAGTCCATTACCTAATGCATATGCAAATATTTACATGTACATGAGGAATTGGACTTAATACTCATTGTCACCTCTGATGTGTAAAGAAATTGAATGAAAGTGTGTTGTGAAAATTTCCAATAAGGGTTACTTTGAAGATCATATGCCCCCAATCAGTGTAATTACAATGTAATTATGAGTATGTGATCTAAGTGGATATGATAAACAAGTGTAGAATGAGTTGTTTGATGGATGCTTGTTTCTTAAATTTTTGAATGCATAAGATGAGACTCTAGGGACACAAGTCCATTATCTAATGCATATGCAAAAAATTACAAACACATGAGGAATAGAGCTGGTACCTAGAGCACATCTAATGCATTGAAAGACTTGAGAATTTGTGAAACAACAAAATATTTTAGACTAAGGGCAACACTTTCATATGGACAATCTAAGAAAAGAAGAAGCCCTTCTCCTTTGCTCGATGTATGTACAAATAATTGTATATGCATAGAACATGGGAAAAATGAATCACCTTTTCTAGGAGGTCCATATGATAGCATGGCCTTTAGTCTGAAGGATCTTGTTGCAGATGTAAAGATAACATCCATACTGGTTTATAGACCATTAGGAAGCACAAGAATTTAATGATCAACTACTTGGCATAGTCATAAATGATTATGGATATGCAAAGTGTTGATCATTAGATCCCAATATTCCCTAAGGGTCTATAAGTCAACCAAGATATTTTTTGTATTTTTGAATGTGTTGATGTGTTTGATATAATGAATTTTGAGAAGAAATTGGTGAGGAAATGATGGTTTGTCATACCATATCAAGATGGAAGAAGTTCTCTATCCATTAACTAACATATTGATGTTTGTATAAATGGATAGAGAATATCTAGTCATCTTAATAGGTGCTTTTGAAACCATGTATTTTCTTAAGATTTGCTTTTATTGCATACTTGCATAATAAATCAATCGGGAAATAGAGCTTTATTAATCTAGTGACTGGTAAAGTTTACAAGTAATTGTAGACTTACAAGAAATTGGATTAACACAACCTTGTAATCCAAATGATTTATTAGACAGGTAGTTGGTGGGGAGAATATGATTTATGGATGGTTTGTTGTTGTAGAAGACCAAGAGATTATGAAGACACCATCAATCTAGTGTCTAGTGGAGCTCACAAATAATTGTAGGCTTACAAGGCATTGGATCGAAGGAGCTTCATAGTTTGAATGATCTATTTAAACAATAGTTTGTGAGATTTTGATTTATGTTTGATAGAATGCTAATGTAATAAACCAGGTGGCTAGGAAGACCTCATAGATCTAGTGCCTGGTAAGGCTTACAAATAATTGTAGGTCTACAAGATATTAGATCTATGAAAGTTTCCTAATCCACATGGTTTATCAAAAGCAATCAATGAGATTGTGATTTATGTATGATAGCATGTTAATGCAATAAATCAAGGGGAAAGTAAAGACACCATTGATCCAGTGCCTAGTGAGGTTCACAAGTAATTGTAAACCTACAAGATATTGGATCAATGGAACTCTATGATCCTCATGATTTATTGAAAAGATAACATGTGAGGATTTGATTTATGTTTGATTGTAAACTTAAATGATAAATCGAATGAGAAAGAGGACCCTATTTATCCGTTCCCTTATAAGATTCACAAATAATTGTAAATCTACAAGAGAATGGATAAATAGGGCTTCTTGGCATCATGCAATCTACCAAGTAAGTAGGTTGATGATGAGATTTGTATTAGGTATGATTTGTGAACTCATATGGAAAACCAATCAGGGAAGAGAACCCCATTCAACTAGTGTCTAGTGAAATTCACAAATAATTATGGATTTACAAGATATTGGTTGAATGTGATTCCTCATCCATGGGTGGTTTGTCAAATGAGTTGTGCTTGATGAAAGTGATGAATAGATGTCATGATACATTTGATAGGTCATTCTAAAGTGCTAAACTTCCCCTATACTACATGGCATACCTACAAAGAATTGTAATATTGCAATGCATTAGAGGAGAAGTAGCACTCCAAAAGGGCCTATTAAATAATCATGAGTGTTGGTGTAAAAGGTTATTTGTTGAAGGATATTGTAGATATGTAACATTGATATTATTGTTGAAAAAAATGTTGATAATAGTGATGCAAAGGTGTGTGGGATAGAAGAAAGGGATGAGGATGGGTCATCAGGGCCATGGATGATCATGTCATACATCACTTAACCCAAGAGAGAGAGAAGAAGAGAAGAAATATGATAGAAGAGAAGCAGGATATAGAAGAAGATTTGAGAAAAATGGGGATTTTGGACTAAGAGGATTGCTCAACATGAGGCTTTCCTATGTGAATGCAATGCAAATGGGTTTTGTAATAAGGATTGGATTTTTGCATCATAGCAAATCCTCCTGACTCTATAGTATGATCAGGCAAACTAAGCAATCATGCAAGGGGTATAGTGTATTGCTTGTTGTAATGTTTATTTAGACAAGTCATACATTCAATTATATGATAAGGCAAGTGATGCAATATTTTATGTATAGTATCTTTTAAGATGCATGATGTTGATAGGTTCTTTATGTTCTTTGCCATCTAATGTGGCTAGGTGGTAGGCTCTAGATCTAAATTTGGTCATGATGATGAAAGGTCCTAACCAATTAGGTTTGAATTTTCCTTTGAGGTCATTGTCAGTATTGGTGTTCTTTTGGTTCTCCTTGAGGACTAAGTCCCCAATTTCAAAGGATCTTGGATGTACTTTCTTATGATAAGTGCATCGAAGTCTATTGTGGTATGTTCTAAGGTGTTCTAGAGAATTAATACATTTTTCCTCTAAGAGCTCTAGTTGTTGTAGGTGACCTAGATGATATTTATCTCCTATCGAAGAATCTTGCAATAAGACCCTTAGAGAAGGTATTTCTAATTTGAAAGGGAAAACTGCTTTTGTACCATAGACCAGGGTATAAGGTGTTGCCCTCATGGGAGTATGTACACTAGTGTGGTATGCCCATAAGGTGGGATAAAGTTGTAAGTGCCAATCTCAATCATTTTTGTTTACTAGTTTCTTGAGGATTTTGATCAATGTCTTGTTGGATGATTCAACTTGTCCATTTCCTTGTGGGTAATATGGTGTTGACCACTTTTGTTGGATTTTATATTTAGTGCATAATTTGGAAACTTCTTTGTTTTTGAAAGGAGTGTCATTATCAATGATTAAGGTAGAAGGTATTCCATAATGGCTGATGATTTGGTTAAGGATGAATTTGGATACTTGAATTCCTATTGTGATGGATAGGGGTATTTCCTTGACCCACTTAGTGAAATATTTTATGGTAATGATAATGAATTTGTGTCCATCAGATGATTGAGGGTTGATTTTTCCTATGATGTCTAATCCCCAAGAGGAGAAAGGCCAAGGTGATGTGATTGGTTGTAATTCTTGAGAGGGAGCATGGACAAGATTGTCATGTCATTGACATTTGTCACACTTCCTAACATAGTCATGAGTATCCTTTTCCATGGAGGGCCAATAATAACCCATCCTGAGGAGTTTCTTGGCTATAGCTAATCCACTAAAATATCTACCACATGATCCATCATGGGATTATTTTATGATAGTTTGGGCTTCTTCTATATTTATGCATCTGAGGAGTATGCCTTCGAAGGAGCATCGATATAAGATATCTCCAATGATGACATACTTACAAGCTTTTAGTCTAAATTATCTTCATTTTTTAGAGTTGAATCCCTCAAGAAATATTCCTTCTTTGAGGAACCTAAAGATGTCTTGGTACCAAGGTTCTTGAGGTGGAGATGTTTTGATGGTGCATATATTTAAGGGTTGTAGGTATGATTTGAGTGTAGAGGACTCATTGATCGATCTTATGATAATAGAAGCTTCTTCATCTTCCAAATCTAAGGGGATAAGAGATGCAATAGTAGCCATAGCGTCAGCATGGTGATTGCTAGATCATGGGATGGCTTCTATGGTGATTTGGTCAAAGTGGGTTTTTAGCTTGTCTATAATGTCTTTGTAAGGTTTTAATTTTTCATCCTTGGTTTGATAAGTGTCATTTACTTGGTTGATCACCAATTGTGAATTACCATATACTGTTAGGCTTTTGATCTTTAATTTCAATATGACCCTAAGGCCTAAGATTAATGCTTCATATTCTATTATGTTGTTGGTGCATGAGAAGTAGAGTTTAAAAGATAATGGCATGAGTTGTTGTTGTGGAGTGACTAAGATAATTCCTGCCCCTACACCTTTAGCGCACCTAGCTCCATCAAAGTATAAGATCTAAGTTTTAGGTTCTTGAGCTTCTATTGAGAGGATTGTTTCATTGAGGAAGGATATGTCTATGGGGTGCTTTGATTCTAAAGGGGCTGTGGTGAGTTGATCAACTATAACTTGCCCTTTTAGTGATTTTTTATTGATGAATTCTAGATCAAACTCACTAAGGGCTATGATCCATTTTGTGGTCCTTCTAGATAGGTAAGGTTTTGACATAAGATAATGTAATGGATCTATCCTTGCTAAGACATAGGTCTTTTGGATAAGCATATAATGTCTTAATTTGAGAGATGAGAAGACAATGGCTAAGCATAGCTTCTCTAATGGTGTGTAGTGAGTTTCATAGTTCACCAAAGTTCTACTTATATAGTAGATTACCATTTCTCGATGTTGTTCATCATATTGGGCTAATAAAGCTCCAAGGGTATGTTTAGTAGCAAGCTATGTATAGTAGTAGTGGTTGAATTGGATTTGGTGGTACTAATATAGGTGGTATCAAGAGATAAGTTTTTAAGGCTTCAAAGGCCTTTTGGCACTCATCATCCCATTCAAATCTTATTCCTTTCTTTAGTAATTTAGAGAAGGGTTGGCATTTATCTGTGAGTTGTGAGATGAATCTATGGATGGCTTGTAATTTGCCTTGGAAGCTATGTAATTCAGTTAAGTTTGTAGGTGGTGGCATGTTTGTTATTGCTATAATTTTGGAGGGATCAACTTCAATCCCATGATGGGACATGATGAACCCTAATAGTTTTCTTGATGTTACCCCAAAGATGCACTTTTGGGGTTTTAGCCTAACTTTGTAGTCTCATAATCTTTTGAAAATGCATCTAAGGTCTTGAACATGATTCTGTCTTTTCTTGGAGTGACCTAAGAGGTCATCTACATAGTCTTCTATAGTTTTATGCATAAGGTCATGGAATATGTATGTCATGGCTCTTTGATATGTTGCTCTTGCATTCTTAAGGCCAAATGGCATGACCTGATAGCAAAAGGTTCCCCAAGGGGTAGTGAAGGTTATTTTAGATTGATCTTTTGGTGTAATTTTAATTTGATTATATCCTAAGAATCCATCCATTAAAGATAACATCTCAGATCCTATAGTGAAGTCTACTATCATGTCTATGTTTGGTAAAGGGAAATCATATTTTGGGCAAGCATTGTTTATGTCTCTAAAGTCTATGCAAATTTGAATGGATCCTTCTTTCTTAGTGATAGGAACAATGTTGGAGATCCAATCCGAGTAATCTATGGCTTTTATGAAGCCAACATCTAGGAGTTTTTGTAGTTTATCTTTTACCAAAAGAGCAAATTTTGGATGTATTTTTCTTAGTTTTTGTTTAACAGGTTTGGCATCTGGGTGCACTACCAAATGATGGACTACCAACGAGGGGTCAAGTCCTAGCATATCATCATATGTCCAAGCAAAAATATCATGAAATTATTTTAATAGGTTTGTGTATTCCATCTATTCTTCTTGAGTTAGGACTTTTCCAAGCTTGATAAGGTGAGGATCTTGATCTGTTTCGATATTGATATCTATTGTTTCTTCGATTAAGGCTTGTGACTCATCCTCAAAGTGAGGAGGGGTGGTTAGTACCCCTAACTCTTTAAATTCTTATGGATCTAGAGATGTTTTTTCTGATTCAGGAAGTTGGGTAGAGTTTAAATTGAAAATTTTCTTAAGGGATTCTTCCATAGGGTAGTTGTCAAGAGATCCCTCAATGTTTTCTTCTATTGAGGTTGTTGTTGATTTTGGATGAACAATTTCTAGCATGTTAATGCTACCAAATCATATGGTTTTGTGGGGTGTTTGGTTGAGAAGTGACCATAGCTCTTCTTCATATTCATCACCCCATTGAGATCCATGTAGTGATTTAGGATAGTTATCCTCATTGTCTTCTTCTAATAGAGGTGAGGGTTCATTTTTGCTAGGGATGAATCCGATTCCACATTATCCTAGCCAAGGTTCAGCTTCTAGGGGTTCCTTGATGCCTTGTTCATAATGACCTAGGCCTTTACCTTGGTATCCCATGTTGGTTAGCATTTGCTTAGCTATAGAGAATGAGGGTGATATATAACATGTGATGTATGTTCACTCATTTGGCATGAAGTTGCATCCTTGAATCCTTTCATCAAAGGTGGTTCCCCCATAGATGAAAGCACAAGTCCCTATTTGAACTTTTAGTCCTTTCCTATTTGGCATACCTATGTCATGAGGAGATAGGAACATGCTTACTAATTCTGTGAAGGGATATAATTTTTGATGGATTAAATTGACTTGATCATTGGAAGAAGATGATTGGGGATCATCCCCTAGGTTTATGAGGGGTTCTTCTAGTATTTCCTTCCCTTTATCTATTTTGGGTTGATTAGGTGGTAATGCTTGTTGTATGGAGGGACAAAGGTTAATCCTTTGGATGTCAATAGAGTTGCATAAGGTAAAATGGCTTCGGATCTCTAGGGACATGGATAATCCTCCCTTGATATTCATATTTGAGACATTGATGTAAGGTGGAAGGCACTACTTTCATGGCATGTATCCAAGGTCTTCCAAGGAGCATGTTGTATGTTACATCACATGATATAACATAGAAGAGAGTGTTTAGGACATGTGACCCTACTTTGATAGGTAGGGTAATAGTGCCTATTACTTCTCTTTCTTCGTTGTCAAAGGCTCTAATGATAAGGTTTGATTTTTGTAAATCATTTATGCCTAAGTCAAAATTTTGTAAAAATTTGACATTGCATACATTTAAGGTTGAACCATTATCTACTAGAACTCTTTTGATATGTTTATCACCTATTTGAGCTATGATGTAAAGAGGTGAGTCTCCTGATATTGTTTCAAGAGGGGTATCTATCTCATGAAATGCTAAGATAGCACTATTTACCCTAATGAATCCAACTATATTGGTAATATCATTCGGGGATATGTCTTGAGGGACTTCTTGTTCACTTAGGAGTTTTAGCAATATTTATCTATGAGCGGGTGATGTTTTCAACAATTCTAGAAGAGATATTTTTGTGGGTATCTCATCTAATTGTTTACAAAGATCAAAGGTATGTAAGGTATTTTGAGGAGGTGTGAGAACCAAGGGTGATTTATTAGGAATATTGAATTTAGCATTTCTTGGGATAACTAAAGGAGGTTGATCCGAGGATTGATTCTTTTCTTGTTGCCTAGTCACAACATAGGAAGGTTTTGACAAATGTATAGTGCCTACAAAGTTGGTAGACTTTTGATTATGTGTTGGTAAGGGATTTTGGAAGATCCCTAAATTTTTGTTGGGAGTGTCTTGTTGATTGAACATTATTTTTCCTTCTTCTATGAGGTCTTGGATAATGTTATTTAAGGTTATGCATTTGTTGGTGGTGTGTCCTTCCATACGGTGATATTTATAATACTCATCATGTTTATACCAATTTGGTAATTCTTTGGTTGTATCCCAAGGTCTAATAGTTGGGAGTTCCAACATCTTAGAATTAAGGAGCATTTTATAGACACCAAAACAGCACCAATCCGATTATGTGACAACAAGCACTGATCGCACTAACACACACAGCCCCCAGGGCAGCCCCCAGAGGTTAAACAGTGGTTCTAACCACTTACACAACAGTTTTGCAAGTCAAGGATCAATTTGGCACCTTTTAGACACTTTATTGCTTATTCGTCCCACCCAGGGACGAGTGCGGATTTGTACTCGTCTCACCCGGAGATGATTACTAGCGCTCGCTTCTGGGTGGGACGAACGCCAGGTTTGACCGACAAAAAGTCAGACCTCGATGCATGACAACTCAAAACTGCCACTTAGCTTTTCTTGCATGGCATAGGAGTGCAAGTGAGTTCTTTTGACAACTCATATCTGCCAATTGACTCTCCCTTCACTACATGGGAATGGGAGTGAGTTTTTTTAAGACAACTCAGATTTGCCACTTAGCTATCCCTTTCATTGCATGGGAGTGCGAGTGAGTTTTTCTAAACATACAAAGACATGCACAGAGGCAGTTAAGAAGCCCTTGATCAAGAAGAAGTCTTCTTTTCACACAAAAAGCATTTATGCAAAGAAACACTTTTGCATGTTAATTCAAAGAGACCCCTTGGGTCTATAAAATGGTGAGTTTCCTCACCCAAAAGATATACAGAGAAGGAGCATTTTGAGCGACGAAGTGCTGCTAATTCACTTACTTGCGATTTGTGCTTTCAACATCCATAATCTCTTAATCGAAAGAGAGGTTATTGGGTGACTTTTGAAGGCACGGATCAAGGACCAACACCAATTTTTCTGACCACAATATCCTACCAATTTGCCGACAACACATCACATCAGGTTTCGGACCCATCCTAAGCGGATTGGTGTCGAAGCAAAGTTTCACCCGCGGGTGGTTTGCCTTCGGGCACCCCCGCTTTATTTCTTTTGCAGTATTTAGATAGTTTCATGTTTATGCTTTTGTCAAGTTTTCAGTTCATTTAGATTCATTTTAACCATCGTTAGATTCATCTTTTATTTTTCATACACAGGTGCTACTGATTCTTTGTTTGTTTCTTTGAACGCAGATTTGCAACATTGAAGGAGCAGCAAGGAATCGACCTTTACCAACGCAAGCGGCGACAACGTTTTGGTTCGCCCATCTTATATGTGGGCACGCGGAAGAAGGAATTCTGAAACAAGTTGTAAAAGACCAACATTTAACGCTCCTATCCCCTAAAAAGGAAGGAGACGCATTGTAACACGAATTTGTAAAGCATATCAATAAAAGGGCCGTTCTTTTTATATTGCTTTGATATCTTGTGTTCATGTTCTTCCTTTTTATGCATTTTTCAATAACATAGGGTTTAAGCGTTATTTTAGTTTCGTTTACATTGCATTTTTAGTTTATCCTTTTTGTTTCCGGAATCTCGTGTTTTCAATGGCGATCACGGTGGGACCTCTGTCCTCTTTTTTTTTTTAGGTTAAATTACTGATCTAAAATTGCTTGTTTTTTTACAGGTACCTATTTTTCAACATCGGATTGTTATTCATCTCTGCAAGTGACGATTATAGAATTGGTATTCGTTTCACCCCGGGACGAATAAATTATTCGTCTCACCCTGAGACGATTACTGTTCTGATATTCACCTCACCCAGGGATGAGTATAATTTTGTGCAATTTTTAGAGCAAATCAGAAACATCCGGTTAGGCAGAGAAGAGGTAGGGGTTTTTACAGCTTCTATCAAATTTCTTTTTTTTTTGTTTTCTGGTTTTCGGTTTTGTATGGCTTAGGGAAAGATTTCTTTTTCGTTTGCCTGTTTCAATTTTTGCAAAGTAAAATGAACCCCACACATCACGTGGTATTTTAAACCAAGGCGTTGGTCGTAAAACCCCAACCCTTGAGCAAGACCAAAGGTGGATTCCATTATCACTTTGGCTTGAGATATTGCATCCATTACCTCGATCGCGACTGTTGCTAGACGTAAATCCTGACGAAAGCTGACCGAGTGTAGCTTGGGGTGATTCCCAGCACGCGAGGATAAGTCTTCTATGGTAGGTGTCATAAACAGAGTGATTCCCCTTTCATACCGCCTATGTTCCACGTATCATCCGCTCTCACGTACCTATAGTCTCCCTCACGTAAGGGCGGGTATATAGAGAGGTTGGTATATCGGTCCGACAATGGTATATTGAAGGGGCGACCATTTTGGGAGTCATAAGAGCCTTCATAATTGCATTTAAACATTTCACAAAATTTTCAAAAACAAAACAAACAACAAAAACACACTAAACCAGATTTAGGGCACACTATTAATCTTTAAAAGAGATAATCATTGCTTGTGTGTGTGTATGCTATTTTCTGTTTAGACAAAAAAAAAAAATCATAAAAAGAATTTTTGCATTTTTAGGTTAGCATTACCATGGTGAATACTCGTAGCCAAGCCCAATCACGGGCAGAAGCTGTAGAAAATGCACCAAGAGAGACAAATCGTCTCCGATATAGCCTTGAAGACTTAGCTATCCCGCCTCGACGGTAGGGTACACCAGTTAGTTCACACCATGCAGAACATGGCTCTAGAGGTCCCTCCTTGAGGGGCACTCCAACCCATACAGTTATAGAACATGGTTCTAGAGGCCCCTCCTTGAGGGGCTCTCCAAGTCAAGCCTTCAATAGACGAGAATTTAGAACCCCCTCCCTAAGGGGAACTCATGAGCAACAAGAATCTTTTCAAGAAAATAACCTATATGTACCACCTGGTCTAAGCACGAGGCCTCCTTTGGAAGTTCATTATGGGTGGCCTAGTGATGAAGCGTTGTGTACTGCTCTAGAACAACAAAGGGTCCAAAAGGAAGAACCATATGATTTTGTGGTTCCTAATTTACCCCCGATTAATGTCGGACACAGTAGACCATATCCAGAACATCAGGTTCTCCCGACAGGGCAAGACAATTCTGCCCGCACTTTTTATGCATATCACAGAGAGAGTGAGGAGGATCACTACATTCCTCAAGAACAGTATCCAGTGCGGAAGCGATGCACGTCTACGCCCGCTTTATATCCAGATCGCTCATTGAGACCAGAATTTCAAGTTAATGCGGCCAACCTCGACAGAGGGAAGCAACATATAGGGGTCTCAGAGCACCATGATCGAAACAGATATGTAGGAGAGACATCTAGGCCTATTAAACAAGAGACAACAGAACAAAATGACTTGGCATTTACACAACTAGCCGCCCGCCAAGCACAAATCACGCGGCTTAGGCAAGAACAACAGGAATTAGAACATTTGTGTCGCCTTGATCAAGAGCGCATTCAGCGTCAGACAACTGAATTGCTTCACAACTATGCGCCTGAGAAGGCCCCAGTCCCTCGCACAACAATCTGAGATGTATGTGAGGCACAACCCCTTAGTGCGAGACAGGTCTCCGCGACTTCAGCAAGCACTGCCTCCAAGACCTCTTAGACCTGAGCGGGAGGCCATTCCCCGCAACCGTGATGGGCATCCTCCGCGGGCACCCGTCCATGTTTACAGGCCTAGGCCAAACACTCCTCAAGAAGATTATGAGGATTATTACCAAGAAGAAGAGCGGGCTGAAATGCCCTATCAAAGCAGAAGGGATGCAACCCATTTATCCATTCAAAGGCCTCAAGTTCCCCGCAACCCACAGCGGGAACCAACCAAGGAGGAGGAGATTACGTCCTCTGATGCATACAAAGTGTTGTTAGAATGCTTAGAGACTATGGAACTCAAGACTTTTGGGCCCCAAAAGCCTACCTTACGCCAACTCCGTAGTCATCCGGTGCATCCATCAGTGCCAGCACCTCCATACCCCGAACATTTCAAGCTGCCCAAGTTGGCACTCTTTAAAGGGGATGAGGATGCTCAAGAGCATGTGACGCGATTTTTGAGCCAATGCTTTGGTATACAAGACAATGATGCATTGCTCTTGAGAACATTCATAACCACATTCGTAGGATCTGCCTCGGATTGGTTTACCCATCTACCGAAGCATAGCATCTACAACTTGGATCAACTAGTGGACGCGTTCCTAGAACGTTTTGCTTTCAATACAAAGAAAAAGGCGTCACTCAGTGATCTAGCTAGCCTCAAACAGTATGAGGAGGAGTCTATGGTAGCATATGGGAATCGATGGAGGACGGTGCTTTCAAAGCTGTCCTACCTCCCTCCTATGTCCGACCTAACTCAAATGTTTGCAAAGAGCTGTTTGCGATCGATCTCTGTGCTATTGCAGCTGCAACAATACGCCACTTTAGAAGAAGCTCTGGCGCAAGCTAGACGTATCGAAGAGATCAAGATACAGGATGGCAAAATTGCCAAGCCTAAGAAAAAAGAGTGGAACAAGAGCACCAAGACAGGGAATACGCAACAGAAACCCGTCGTGGTCAATCAAGTTGCTATTAATGCCCCTACGCCTGCCCAAGCAACACAACCTCCAAAGGCTAATTATCAAGCGGTGCCTCACAATAATTATGAGAAAGATAACAAAAAGCAGGATCAAAATCAGTAGCGTCACCCCAAGCGACAATTTACACCATACACTGAGTCTAGGGACTCCTTGTTTGACCGTTTGTCAATGGCAAACTTGATTAATCTGCTAGATATTCCAACAATTGATCCTAATGCGCCAAAGCCTAAGGGTTACAGAGAGGATATTTTCTGTAGATTCCATAGAAGGAAAGGGCATGACCTTAATGTCTGTTGGACGTTCAAAGGTTTAGTGCAAGATCTTATTGACAATCACACATTGGTAGTAGATAACCCCATCGCACCCAACAACCAACAAATGGGTGTTTTCAAAGATCCTTTACCCACACATGATGCACAAACAAAACCTCTCGCATGTCAACGAAGTGCAATAGAGTTGCCCCATGGAGGGGTATGTTGGGATGATTAGCATTGTGACAAGAAACAAGAGACACCCAGGAGTTGTCCCCCCGACAGCCACTAGGGAAGTTCCATCCACGTCACAACATCAACCGAATCCTACACAGTTACCCCCGCCTAGACCAGTGGCCATGATTCGAACTAGACTTACTCAAAGTCTACGGACCACATCGGCTAGGCTCTCCATTTATGAGCTTATTCAACAATCGGCGCCCCATCGGGAAGCTCTTATGGAGATATTAAAGGCAATTGAATTGCAACCCCACGAAGCGGATTCGTTCAACAATTTTGTGGGGCATGTCAAACGAGTGTACTGAACCAGTCATTACCTTCAGGGAAGATGAGCTAAAAATGGTGACTGGAGATGTAGCGGATCCACCCCTGCACGTTATTGCATGGGTCAACGGGACTCCATACAAACGGGTGTTGGTAGACACTGGTTCATCCAGTAACATTATTACAACCGCTGCACTAAAACATTTGAAACTGCCAGCCTCTCACATTGCACCTTCCACTTATACCCTTCGAGCATTCAATGATGCGATATGCTCGACGAGCTTGGCACAATTGTCCTGCCCATACAAGTGGGACAAAAGACCATTCATACGTTGTGCCACATTTTGGAAGGTGAGATGGCTTACAATATCTTGCTTGGGCGGCCTTGGATCCGGGATATGAAGTGTGTCCCTTCAATTGCTCATCAATGTCTGAAGTATACATTTGAAGGACAAGTGCACGTGGTCCCCGTAGATTTGGAACCTTTTAAGTATTGCAACTCAGTGCAAATCATGCCGCAATCGACCCTCCCTTCAACGCATGTGGATTTCCAGTTAAATCCATCTAAACGGGGTCCGATTAAGCAAGAATCTCCATTTCCAAATCAATCAAATTCTCAGGCGGGATCATCTTCTTCATCCAGTCCTCCCACAACAACGCCACCGATGGTGGCCACACCAACGAACAAAGGAAAGAAGCCCCTGGAAGCGGAACCACCTCTAGTCTCCAACATCTCTACAGAAGAGACGCCTAATAGAATGGAAGTTGAGACGCCTAGTTCACCCCACATGGAGTGGACTCAAGGAGAACTCCCATTCACTTCCCCTCAATCGCCAACGATTACTTTTGAGATGTCTAACACAGGCATGGGGGAGTATATAGTGCGCAATGTTGTTGCAACGCCCACACTTCAGTCTATGCAAGACATGGGAAGACCTCGACTCCCCATAGGCTCCGTGGTTCCTTTAGGCTACCCACCTAATCAGACAAATTTTATTTTTGGGGGCTTGGATCATGGCGTTGAACCTTCCCAAAAAGAAGAGGAAGATGAAGATCCCTTTGTGGAAGATGTCAACTATCTGGCTAACCCAGACTTCGCATTACGATATCTTAGCCAATGCAATTGGCATGGATACGGGTTAGGCAAGTATGAGCAAGGAATGCGTGTTTTGTGCCAACCAAGATACCAAATGCCTTATGATAAATCAGGAGTAGGGTTTAATCACCCTTTGCCCCTCGACATCTTGGTCAAAAACATGCAAGGCCTAGGGATAGGCAACAAGGATGGGTTGGCATCAGATCCATATGCCAATCCAAATACAACTTATACATTGGGGGATTATTTCCCATTACAAACAAATAACCTTGTTGACCTCAACAACCCTTTCCCTATGGCTGAACAAAGAGAAACCTCATGGACTCACCCACAAGGGGAAGATGGACAAGACCACGAAGGGTCTTCTGAAGATGAGTCGGAGTACGATCATTCGCATGAATATCCAATGAATGACGATCAAGAAAGCTTCTTGATGATGTTCCCATTGAATGATCCCAGTGAGCATAGGCTACCTCAACAACAACAAAATCCTTTGGACATAGATGACATGTTTGAACACTTACACATAGGTCCAAGACATAGGAGGCATTTCAACCTGGCGAAGTTATAGCAATTACTGCACCCGCCACTCCAGGCATATCGAGAGCATTTTTCGCTTGGAGACCCTATAAAACCATCAGTGCCTAGGGTAGACCCTATTTGCAGGTCCATGCATAGGGCTGATCCCTTTGTACCAGTGCCTACAGAGCCAGATCCAACGCACCAAGAGCATCCAGAATGTCAGAGTTGTCACATTTGTGGTAATGGAGATTACAATCATTTCATCAACATGGTCTCCATTGACTTGACCGCCCCCATCCATGATCCAGCCAATCCAACATGATTATTGCATCTAGACATAGAGGCTATTGATTGGGATCGCGCTGGCACACCACCATCTCCATCAGAGTATTGGCCTTGCGGTGGGATGTTTCATTTCACTCCAGGACAGACTCAGGATGTCTTCCATGCTGAAGAGGAACTTGACGTTCCTAATGACGATCTTAATTCAGCAAACGATATCCATCTCGATCCCAATTCCACACCAGTTGGAAGACGGATCCCATATGTCAGTTGAAGCAATGACTGATGTAGACATCGGCACAGATCCCATGAATCCACGGATTCTCAAGTTGGGGGTAAGTCTTTCCCCCAAAGAGCGAGCCGATTATGTTGCCCTTCTTAAGGAAAAGAAGGAGGTTTTTGCATGGTCATACAAGGATATGCCGGGACTAGACCCACAACTAGTCATGCACAATTTAACGCTTGATCCGACAATCAAGCCAGTCAAGCAAAAACTATGCAAGATGCATCCAACAGTGGCCTTAATGGTAAAATATGAGTTACAAAAGTTGTTGGATGCCCAGCTTTGTCATCTGTGTGGATTATCCGCCATGGTTGTCTAACATGGTTCCTGTCAAGAAGCCCGACGGGAGGATTCGCATATGCACTGATTTTTGAGATCTTAACAAAGCGAGTCCTAAGGATGATTTTCCCTTGCCGAGCATCGACGCGTTGGTAGACGCTACAGTAGGCCACGAAATGCTTTCCCTTATGGATGGTTTCTCAAGATACAATCAGATTCGTATTAATCCTGAGGACCAACTAAAAACGGCATTCACAACGCCTTGGGGGACATTTTGCTATAAGGTTATGCCTTTTGGTCTTAAAAATGTCGGAGCCACCTACCAACGTGCCATGACATACATCTTTCACGATTACATGCACCAAACTTTGGAAGATTACATGGATGATTTGTTGGCCAAATCTCTTTTGCGCCCAAATCACATCGGTGACTTGAGCAAGGTCCTTGATCGCCTCATTGAGCATAAAGTCAGACTAAACCCCAAGAAGTGCATCTTTGGCGTCACCTCTGGAAAACTCTTGGGTTTCATAGTCTCCAAACGAGGAATTGAGGTTGATCCAAACAAAGTCAAGGCAATCCTTGAAATGCGTCCCCCAACCACCATCAAGCAGCTCAGGAGTCTGCAGGGAAAGGTTGCGTCAATCAAGCGCTTCATAGCGCAGTTATCTGACAAATGCCGACCCATGAATAAATTATTGCATAAGGGGGTCACATTTCATTGGGATGACGAGTGCCAGTCCGCCTTTGACGACATTAAATAGTACTTGGCTTCGTCGCGCGTATTGGCACCACCTAGACCAGGAGTGCCATTCTATTTATACATCTCAACCATTGAGGTGGCACTGGGCGCCATGCTGTCCCAGAAAAATGAACTTCACAAAGAATAGGCTACATACTATCTTAGCCGCACCCTGGTCAGTTATGAACTTAACTATGCATATGTTGAAAAGCTCTGCTTGGCAGTGGTGTTTGCTACCAAAAAGCTACGCCACTACATGCTTAGTAATAAGACGTATGTTGTGTCTAAGGAGAATCCATTGCGATACATGATGAGTCGTACTTATCATAGTAGCCGCACGACGAAATGGATCATGTTGTTGACGGAGTTTGACATAGAGTTTATTGGACAAAAATCTATAAAAGGTCAAGTCATCGCCGATCAACTAGCTGAGGCTCCTCTTGAAGACGATCAGCCTCCGACTTTCGAACTACCTGATGATGGGGTCTTCCATGTTTCAGAGTCGCCAGATTATGATGAGCCTGAGTCACGGTCGACATAACCCTATTCTTCGATGGTTCTAAATGTGAGCAAGGGGGTGGTGCGGGAATTGTATTCTTCACTCCGCAAGGCGCTCCAATGCCCTTGTCATTTAAATTAGACTTCCCGTGCACCAACAACAATGCAGAATACGAAGCCTTGCTCATAGGTCTTCAGACAACAATCACCATGAACATTAAACGATTGAACATCTTTGGTGATTCGCTGTTAATTGTCAATCAAGTAAAGGGGATATTCCAATGTAAATGTCCAGTTTTGCGGGCCTATAAAGCCCTTGTGGACAAATTCTTGGCACAACTTGAATGGTATGACATCGAGGCACTCCCTCGATCATCAAATCATTTTGCGGATACTATGGCCTCCTTGGGGTCACTCATCCCGCAAGACCCTTCTGGTGAAATGACAACCATTCAGGTTACCACATTATCGCAATCTGCGATAGAGCGCACAAGCTCTGATCCGACGCCAGGAATCCACATGATCCAGATTGAACCATCTTCGGATAAGTTCTCTCGAATTCGAGATTGTTTGACTCAAGCCAACTGGGGGTCCTTGTTCTCCCCGACCCCTCTTACTAGCAACACCACGTTGTTTTTACAAGTTCTTTCTCGCTCAACTTTTGTTCGGGATGGACTTCAAGAGGGATTGGCCATTCATACTATCGAGGTTTCTGATCAGCAAGATTGGTACACACCCATTCGGGATTACCTCAAGCTAGGTAATCTCCCCCTTGGATTGACACAAGCCACGAAAAGATCATTCAAATCAGAAAGCGGCAAAGCATGTCTTGTTAGGAGACATTTTGTATCATCAAAATTATGAAGGAATCCTCCTTCGTTGTTTGGACCAGCAAGAGTCCGCTTGGGCGATCACCCAAGCTCACGATGGTACATGTGGTGGCCACTTCAGCGGTATGGCCATCGCAAAGCGCATTCTTCGCATGGGTTATTATTGGCCATATTTAGAGCGAGATTGTTGCGCATATGTGAAGAAGTGCGTGAAGTGTCAGCACCATGCTAATTTGACACACGTACCTTCTCAGGCCTTGCAGTCGATCCAATCGGTTTGGCCTTTTTGCAGTGGGGCTTTGATCTAATTGGAAAGATCTCCCCTGCATCATCTGGTCATCACACGTTTATTTTAACGGCCACAGAGTACTTTACCAAATGGGTGGAAGCAATTCCGCTGACCACTACGACTGGAGCCCGCATTGCGGAGTTTATTTTGCATAACATCATATGTCATTTTGGTATTCCATCCAAGATCCTGTCGGATAATGGGACACCATTCAAGAATAAATATGTGCGTGCTTTGACCACAAAGTACAAGATTCAGCATAGCTTTTCAACACCCTATTATCCGTAGGCAAATGGGCAAGCAGAGGCGTCCAACAAAATGCTAGTCGCCATCCTCAAAAAGATAGTTGCAGACAATCATAAAGACTGGCACATTCAGATCCCGCTTGCCCTATGGGCTTATCGCACCAACATTCGAACGCCCACTGGGGCAACTCCATTTTTGCTGGTGTATGGTTCCGAGGCAGTCATGCCTTTTGAGTTGGAAATTCCTTCCCTACGCATTTCAATGCAAGAGTTCATCGATGATGACACTACGTGACAGGCCCGGTTAGATCAACTGATGTTGCTCGATGAACGACGCGTTAATGCTCTCGAGCATTTACGTATCTATCAAGAGCGACTCAAGAAAGCATACAACATGAAAGTCCATCTTAGGGAATTTTAGGTTGGTGACTTGGTCTTAAAAGAGAACCAGCAGAATTCTAATTTGTCGTCCCATCTACGGGACAAGTTCATGGCAAACTGGTTAGGTCCTTACATCATTGACAGTAAAATAGGACCTGGAACATACCGACTTGCCTCTCTTGAAGGAATCAAGGAAATAGAACCCTTGAACATCATTCATTTGAGGCCATTCCACATCTAGAGAGCCATAGTCCAACAAAAAGCTCCAAGGATTACCACAATCGCTTGGTCAACCCAAAAGCTCCAAGGATTATCACAATCGCTTGGTCAACCCAAAAGCTCCAAGGATTATCACAATCGCTTGGTCAACCCAAAAGCTCCAAGGATTATCACAATCGCTTGGTCAACCCAAAAGCTCCAAGGATTATCATAATCGCTTGGTCAACCCCAAAAGCCCCAAAGGTATCTATAAACCCTTTGGTCAAGACAAAAGCTCCAAGGATTTTCATAATCGCTTGGTCATCCCTAAAAGCCCCAAAGGTATCTATAAACCCTTTGGTCAAACCAAAAGCTCCAAGCATTACCATAACTGCTTGGTCAACATAAATATTTAAAAATCAACAAAAACAACACAAAAATCAAAAATCACAAAAACAATTGCATTTCAATTCCATGCATACTCAAAAAAAAAAAAAAAATCAAAATTACAAAAACATTTGCATTTCAATTTCATGCATTCTCATAAAAATCAAAATTACAAAAACAATTGCATTCCAATTCCATGCATTCTCATAAACATCAAAATACAAAAATATAGGTTACATTAAGCATTGCATCCATACATTGCATACTTCGATAGGTCATATAAGTCAAAAGCACCATAGACAGTCATTATTTGGCAATTCCATCATTTCCACATCAAATCCATTTTCATAAACGCATACATCCAACATATCACCCTTTTATTTTAGCATCGTCAATTGTCGCCTAATGTATATAGGGTTTTCGTCATTCAGATGTCTTTAAATTTCTAGCCAAAACTGTACATAGTTAAACAGATTTTACACGGGAAAGTTTACTTGGATCACGCCTTGTTACGTAGCATCCCAACACAAATTAACACATATAAAAATTCCTAAGTTGTGTGAACGAAAGATGAAACCTGCACCGTAATCCTGGTTACCATAAGCGAAACGGCTATCTTGCTTATCCCCCTGTGCGAATGACCCTAGGAATGCTGAGAGTTGGCAAAAGGACAAGCATCCTCCCTACCCAATTCCCCATGAATCCCAAGTTCTCAAAAGTTGCAAAACATCAAAAATTTGCAAACCGTCAAAACACTAAAATTTGACATCCTACAGTGCACACATCAAAAGGCACAAACAATAGTGATTCTCGTCACTCATCCCTTGCTCAAAAAAAAAAAAAACAAATAAAACAAAAATAAACAGTGATTTTATCACTACAAAAGAGCAAGTATCCCAATACAATTGAAGAAAAGAAGGGAGTCGAACTTGAATCCCTGGAACTCTCAGCATTTTGATAGGTCATGAGGCAAGCTTCAGTACCGGTTTGGTTGATAGCTTATCGGTCACTGGTAGTAAACCTCCTGCATGACGATATATCTGTCACATTAACTTGTGTATAGATCAATGTTTGCATGTGGATGAGCTAGCTTATGGTATCCTAGATAACATCGCAGACAAATCTGACTAATTACAATAAAGGAGTTAGTGGAGCTAATTAGGTGATCCTCAAATACAGGTTCGGTTGAAAGCCCATCTGGCACTGGCGGTATCCTGATGAATAACACATAAACGAACTCAATTGCACACATAGGGATGTGAAATAACTTGGTTAAATTCAAGTCAGATTTAGACCTTGTTCAGAAGTCTTGCGAGATAAATGTACAGTCTTGGCTAGTTCGTTAAAATATCTGCATCTCAGAAAAGCTTAACTACATTTTCAAACAACCGATACATTTCATTCCCTACATCACCATCAAAAAATAGACAAAATACAAAAACAAAGTTTCCACATGCACAAGCATTCCACAAAGTTATCCCATTATTCTAGCAAGTCCAATCCAAATCTTGTACAGTCTATGGTGCCTTGACAAATCATCAACAATTCATTGCATTCATTCCATATGCATACATCATACAAATTAGAACCATCGCATTCATAATCGCATATGCATACATCAATGTAAACACATGTACATCAAAATAAAGCATGAAAAATGTATAAACACCAAAAAGAATCATCTGTATATATATCATAACAAAAAATTGCCCGCAGGCTACAGTGCACTGGTCCTCGGACCTCGCTCCCATCATCCAAAATCTCAAAAACCCCTAGCCTAGGGCGTCGGCCACCATGATCACGCAGGATCGGTGCGACGAGAACTACCCCCTGTAGTATCAGTCCTCTGAGACCTCTCAGGGTGACTGCTCGCCCCTGCATCATGCCCACTCGCACCTCCCTCATCTCGTCGCCTGTGCCGGGATGATGCCGACTGCTCCGTCCCGCTGTCTCTCGTCCTATACGACGAGCCACTGGCCGGAGGCTCTGGTATTCGCCCACCCAGGCGGATAATCTCACCCTCCATCTCCGACCGATGCCGCCCCCAATCTGCCTCCCGTCGCCTCCACTCTGCCTCTCGCCTACGATAGTACATGATTGCCTCATCATGCTGTGCTAGCTGTACCCGCAGGAGATCCCTCTCTCGTGTAGCATCCGTATCACCACCCTGCTGGCGAGACGTAGCCCCTGCGCTCTCTCGCTCTGCTAACTGTGTCCGCAGGCGATCCCTCTCCTACGTCATCTCCCCAAGCTCTCCATCCCGCCTCTGTAATAACCTCGTCAGTCGTGCTACCTCAGCGTGCAACCCCGCCTCTGTCTCCTCCGACCCAACCTGCTCTGGAGCATCCTGCATCTCCGATTGCTCCTCATCCCCAAACTCCTCTCCTGCATCTGCCACCTCCACCATATCCACATCCGCAAGAGCTCCCCAACCCTCTCCTGGTGCCTCTGCACCCTCTCCGCCCCCCGCTGCCTCATCTCCTCCCAATGGCCCCTCACCTCGCCACTGCCGTAGCGTCCACCACTCCTGGTACTCAGCCGTCACTCCGACGTCATCTACGTCCGAAATGTCTAATACTGTATCAGACTCCTCCCCCAATGGCTCGAGGATCGACGCAGCTAGGGTCCTCTCATCACTCCGACGTCGATAGACTACGGGTTCCCCAGGCAACCCCTGGCGTACCCCAAACTGTCGTGTCACTCGAAGGTAGTGAAAGTACTCCTGCTCCGTCCCATGTCGGCCAATCACCCATCTCCCCCTTCGGACCCACCGAAGCCAATCATCCACCTCTGGCCATGCGGGACAATCCCGATATGGCCTCCATACCACATCTACGGGAGTCAGTCATGCCAATGCATCTCTGTAATGGTCTACGTCTCCCGCAAACCGTCGACTCTGCCCCCGCTCCTCCGATCGATACCATAGAGCACCATACCCAATATCTCTATCAACCATGTCCGCCCGTGTAGTCCAGGGCAGCCCTCGTGGTCGCTCTATGGCTATATGCTGCCATGCCCAACACTGCAACAAGAAACTGCAGTCGATCCCCTTTCGCCTCCGACAATGGACCTCATACAGCTCATCATATAACTACGCCAGAAGCGTCTGGCCCCATCTCATAATTATCGGCTCTATCACCGGACAATCCACTAGCTGCCACACCACCTCCAATAGGTTCCATGGGAACCTCGCTCCTGACGAGTCTGGCAGGAGCATGTTGGAAATGAGGCTCATGAGTAGTGCATGCCTCACTCCCAACATTCCCCTAGCATACCACCATCGCACCAAAATCCCCCCAATCTGACAATCCAACTCCGCCCTCTCCAACGAGGTCATCCCATCCTCCTCCTCTCCATGTCCAAAATATCGGGTCGCAGCCATCCTCTGGCCTCGTGGAGTCGTCCGAATGGGAACCCCGTCTATCGAAATCCGTAGAATCCGATACACGTCCTCTAAAGTGACTGTCATCTCCCCTGTCGAAAGATGGAAGGTGTTCGTCCGAACATCCCATAGGCTGATCAATGCTGTGATGTATGCCCGGTCCGCCACAACTGCATCCAACCGAGCCACATGCTTGAGCCCTAGGGCATCAAGCCAATCCCAGTCCTCCGCTGTCAACGCCTCGCGGGCATTGGAAAAAATCGTCGGCACCCGATGTCGACTCTTCACCACCTGCACATCACAGAAAACAACAAACATCAAAAACATGCATCAAATTACCATCACATGTACAAAAATGCATAACTGTACAGTAACATCTTTCATTCACATGTACATTCAAACAAAAAAAAAAAAAAAAAACAATAAAAATTTGACATGGTTTACCTACGGTTTTACCTAAGTTTACCATTTCAAAACAAAAAATTCATTCAGTTTTCATCTTACATTTCATCAAAAACAATAAAAATTTGACATGGTTTACCTACGGTTTTACCTAAGTTTACCATTTCAAAACAAAAAAATTCATTCAGTTTTCATCTTACATTTCATCAAAAACAATAAAAATTTGACATGGTTTACCTACGGTTTTACCTAAGTTTACCATTTCAAAACAAAAAATTCATTCCGTTTTCATCTTACATTTCATCAAAAAAAATAAAAATTTGACATGGTTTACCTACGGTTTTACCTAAGTTTACCATTTCAAAACAAAAAATTCATTCAGTTTTCATCTTACATTTCATCAAAAACAATAAAAATTTGACATGGTTTACCTACGGTTTTACCTAAGTTTACCATTTCAAAACAAAAAAATCATTCAGTTTTCATCTTACATTTCATCAAAAACAAAAAATTTACATGGTTTACCTACGGTTTTACCTAAGTTTACCATTTCAAAACAAAAAAATTCATTCAGTTTTCATCTTACATTTCATCAAAAAAAAAAAAATTCGACATGGTTTACCTACGGTTTCGACCTAAGTTTACCATTTCAACAAAAAAAAATTCATCCATTTTTTTTCATTTTTAAATTTCATCAAAAAACGACAAAAATTTGACATGGTTTCCCTATGGTTTCGACCTAAGTTTACCATTTCAATAAAAAAATTCATCCATTTTTCATTTTTAATTCCATAAAAATAACAAAAAAATTGACATGGTTTACCTACGGTTTCGACCTAAGTTTACCATTTCAACCAACAAAAAAAAAATTCATCCATTTTTCATTTTTTAATTTCATCCAAAAAGCACAAAAAATCGACATGGTTTACCTACGGTTTCGACCTAAGTTTACCATTTCAAACAAAAAAATTCATCCATTTTCCATTTTTAATTCCATAAAAATAACACAAAAATTGGGCATGGTTTACTTATGGTTTCGACCTAAGTTTTACCATTCACATCAAAAATAAAACATTTTTAACCATGGTTACCCTAAGGTGTTACTCTAAGTTTCATTTTGGGTTTATCCTATGGTTTTCCATCTAAGTTTCCATCGGTTTGCATCCACGTTTCATTTGGTTTCATTCATTCACCTTTTAATTTAATTAATTAGGGTTTCATGTTTTAAACAAACGACAAACAATAAAAACACATTTGCATTTTTTAAATTCAAACTCGAGGAGATAGTGCACTTACTGGTCTCGCCTCGGCTCCGCCGCTTGATGACCCGGTCTGTGCACTCATGATGGCTGGAAAATCTGGCAGCGCTTCGCGTCAGAAAATTTACCTCCTCCTCCCCAGAGCTCCAATTCGCAATCGCTGAACAGTGCAAATGAGCCAAAACCGTCATTTTCGCATATTTATACTTTTTGCCAGCTGGTAATCGTCCCTGACCGGGACGAGCGCTTTTCGGCGCGCTCGTCCCACCCCAGGACGAGTACCCTCGGAGGAGCGCCCAAAAAAATAAAAAATAAAAAAAAATCAAAAATACCCAAAAAAATAAAAAATATAAATGCCAAATGCCAACAAAACCACTAAAAATTGCCGGACAAAAGTGCTCTTACACTTAACCTCTTGGCATAAGCAAACTGATGTCGGGGTCTACCTTGTCGTTATCTTCCTCCCTAAGAAGGCTACCATAGCCGGACCGCTCCACGGGAAGACGGATTTTCGCCAATGTTAACCCCAAATGGCATCCCAAAATGGGTTCACACCCACCAAAAATAGGTCAAAACAATCGAGAAATTGCTCGAGCATGCATCGGATAACATCTGACGGCACCCTCACTAAAGTCATCTTGGGTCAAGCGACTCGTCGCTTTTCTCATGTCGGTCATTCCCTCATCGATTCGTCGCTTGAGGGGGTAGTCACACTTAGTTGCCAATCAACACCAATATACCCAGTCTTGGAAATGACACGCATTCAAAGGATCATTGCAAAAGACAATCGCGCCCTTGCTTGGGGCAGCAAACAAGCAATTATCACCAACTGATCATATACTTGGCATTCGTGAATCATGAACTCAAGGTTCCCACGGACAAAAGGTTGCGCCCTTTGCCTATTCATGACTGATCAATGTCTAAGTTCAAGTAATACCTCACCGAACCAGGTTAATGCTTGATTTAAGTTCCTTAGCTCGTCAGAAGTAAGGATTCAAGAATGCGTGCCCTTTCCATACTTGGGGCATCAAGAGTTGGTTAGGTTACTGAGAAACCCTAATCATTAGTGCTTTGGTTATATATTTTTGCTCAACATTGCACCACGTGCAGCGCTTTCCAAAAAGGGGCATCTGTAGACACCAAAACAGCACCAATCCGATTATGTGACAACAAGCACTGATCGCACTAACACACACAGCCCCCAGGGCAGCCCCCAGAGGTTAAACAGTGGTTCTAACCACTTACACATCAGTTTTGCAAGTCAGGGATCAATTTGGCACCTTTTAGACACTTTATTGCTTATTCGTCCCACCCAGGGACGAGTGCGGATTTGTACTCGTCCTACCCAGGGACGAGTGCGGATTAATACTCGTCTCACCCGGAGACGATTACTAGCGCTCGCTTCTGGGTGGGACGAACGCCAGGTTTGACCGACAAAAAGTCAGACCTCGGTGCATGACAACTCAGAACTGCCACTTAGCTTTTCTTGCATGGCATAGGAGTGCAAGTGAGTTCTTTTGACAACTCATATCTGCCAATTGACTCTCCCTTCACTACATGGGAATGGGAGTGAGCTTTTTAAGACAACTCAGATTTGCCACTTAGCTATCCCTTCATTGCATGGGAGTGCGAGTGAGCTTTTCTAAAACATACAAAGACATGCACAGAGGCAGTTAAGAAGCCCTTGATCAAGAAGAAGTCTTCTCTTCACACAAAAAGCATTCATGCAAAGAAACACTTTTGCATGTTAATTCAAAGAGACCCCTTGGGTCTATAAAATGGTGAGTTTCCTCACCCAAAAGATATACAGAGAAGGAGCATTTTGAGCGACGAAGTGCTGCTAATTCACTTACTTGCGATTTGTGCTTTCAACATCCATAATCTCTTAATCGAAAGAGAGGTTATTGGGTGACTTTTGAAGGCACGGATCAAGGACCAACACCGATTTTTCTGACCACAATATCCTACCAATTTGCCGACAACACATCACATCAGGTTTCGGACCCATCCTAAGCGGATTGGTGTCGAAGCAAAGTTTCACCCGCGGGTGGTTTGCCTTCGGGCACCCCCCGCTTTATTTCTTTTGCAGTATTTAGATAGTTTCATGTTTATGCTTTTGTCAAGTTTTCAGTTCATTTAGATTCATTTTAACCATCGTTAGATTCATCTTTTATTTTTCATACACAGGTGCTACTGATTCTTTGTTTGTTTCTTTGAACGCAGATTTGCAGCATTGGAGGAGCAGCGAGGAATCGACCTTTACCAACGCAAGCGACGACAACGTTTTGGTTCGCCCATCTTATATGTGGGCACGCGGAAGAAGGAATTCTGAAACAAGTTGTAAAAGACCAACATTTAACGCTCCTATCCCCTAAAAAGGAAGGAGACGCATTGTAACACGAATTTGTAAAGCATATCAATAAAAGGGCCGTTCTTTTTATATTGCTTTGATATCTTGTGTTCATGTTCTTCCTTTTTATGCATTTTTCAATAACATAGGGTTTAAGCGTTATTTTAGTTTCGTTTACATTGCATTTTTAGTTTATCCTTTTTGTTTCCGGAATCTCGTGTTTTCACATTTTTAATATGACGACTTGACTTTGTCTAGTGTTTGTGTATTGTCTCTTGGGTTTATCTTGTCTTTGGACAACTAAATTTTGAGGAGCATTTGAAGTTGTGTTTATATTATTGTTTTGATAGGAATCCATTACACTATCACTTACAACATGTTTGTTTTTGTATTTTCACTTGCTATAGGATTTTTCCTCCTCTTTCTTGTTATAGTTGAGTTATCCCCATCTTATGAGGATGGTTTCTACTCTTTTGACCATGTAAATAGCTTCTTCGAAAGAGGTTATGTTTGTCATTTATAAAGGGCATGATAGTTGTTCCTGAAGGTTTCTTACAAAAATATGTAAGAGTTCCTTAGGAGGAGTAATATATTGAAGCCTTCCCACTAAGCCCTCCATTTGGTTAATAAATATGAGAATCGTTTGATCTTAGATTGTTTAAATTGGTATAGATCATCCATGGTAACCTTGTATTCTATATAGATTGATAATTGTTTAACAAAGGCTTCCATAAGTTCCTTGAACTTCTTTATGGAATGATGAGGTATTTGGAAGTACCATTATAAGGTTAAACTACTAAGGCTTTTAGGGAATAACCTAAGGATACGATTTTCATTATGATTAATGTCACTACAAGCTATTTGAAATAACCTTATATGGTTAATATGGTCTTGCTTTCCATTGTATTTGAAACTTAGGAGTTTAAAAATTCTTTGGAAAGGGGTGATTGACTATCATGGGATCTAATGGCTCATTATAGAATTCTTCAAAAGAGTACTTTATCTTGGTCTCTTGAAGAGAGTCAATTTGGTGCTCAATCTCTTCAAACTTGGAGTCTCTCTTTTCAACGTGTAGGATTTTAGTGTTGATATCTTGAAGGTTATTGGATGGAGAATCAAGTGGGGTAGGTAAGGTTATAAGGGATTGTGTGTGAGGTTGGGTGAAAGCTTGAGATGTGAAAGGTAAGTTCAAGAGAGTTGAAGTGTTTTGACTAGATGTCATAGTTGGAGGGGTTTGGTTAGGGTTTGTAGAATTGGTGGACATTGTGTCATTGGGAGGTGATGAAAAAGGGTTACCTATAGCAGATGCCCCTATGGATATGGTTGGAGGTGTTGTGGAATTGATGGGTTGAACCATAGCCACATTGAGACTAGCCAAGTTGTTTCAATTTTCATTGATTTGAGCTAAAATTTATTGATCATTAGAGTGTTCAAAATTATCATGAATTGTAGTTGATTCCTTTTTACCTTGTTCTATAAGTTCATCCCTAAGGACATCTAAAAATATGCTTTTGTTTCTTTTGATGTAATCCCTAACATGGTCTATGGATCTCAAAGAAATTTGTTCAACAACTTGTTCTTGTTCCCTAGACACATGGTGTGACCAAGGATTGACCTCTTGATCATCACACTCATGTGTAAAACCTCATAATATGAGGAAGCTAAACCCTTGCTTCAGGTATTGTAAGGGTTTTGAGACTTTTTTGAAGGAGATAGGTGGAGATAATTTTATTAGAGTTTTGTTTCCAAAGTACTTATAGCAAAGAAGAGAAGATGTTTTGAAATTCTTATGTCACCTTGAAAAACAACCCTCCTTATGATTCCCACGAGTCCACCATAATATACTATCCAAAGAAGATTGCTCCCCTAAGGTTCGTATGTCAATTTTTTCAAGGGGTCGTTATCCTTCCCCGAGTAGGACTAACAATTGGTTATGTTTTTGTTATCTTGGTTTAATGTGATGTAAGCTATGCAAACAAAATTATGTGATATTGTTTAAGTTTAACAAAATTTTATCTTATTTAAGGCAAAAGGAGTGTTCACATCGGGTTCACCAATATGTAGGCATGGGAATTTTCAACCTAACCATGCCAAGCATGCATAGGGAGGACTTGTTGGAACCCCTGCTTCCTAGCTTAAGGGTATCTTTCTAAAGAATACCCCGAAGATATGAATATCCTCTATGCGATTAGACCCCTACTCAATGTAACTTTTCAAGGTGTAAATGCTTGTGTATCGATGCTATATGTGTTTATTTAAAAAAATACATAAGGTTTGTATCACTAAATCTTGACTCTTTTTTTAGCCTTAAAATGTTATTTTAACTTAAGGCCAAGATCACATAAAATGCATGCTAAGCTTATATCCCAAAAATACAATAAAACAAGAACTAACCTATATGCTTTTCATTTTGATGATGAGCTAACTAAAGAGATATTTTCTATTAAGGAAAACAAAGGCTAATTTAAGAGGACAAGCTAGCCTATGATGTAGTTATATGATTTTGATTTCTTGCCTAGATGCTTATAAAAGAAATGATTTAAACTTAGTTTTAGATTCCTTAACTCTCAAAATGAAATGTGATTTAAAAGAATAAATTTCCCTAACTTAAGGTTCCTTAATTAATTAAAATAAGTGTGTTTCGTGAAAGGGGTTAATGCTAAGATAGGATTATTTTATTTTACCAAATAAAATGTGACTTAGGGGTAGAAACTAGTAGCAAATAGAAGCAAAACACAGAGAATATAAAATAGCAACAAATAGGGTGATGCCAAGTGGAAGAATTACCTCTTCCAATGCCTATTATTGATATTTTTATTACCCATTTTTAATGAAAATTTTGAGTATGCTTACCTCATAGGAATGGAAGTAGATCTTGTACAAAAATACTACTTAGTTACAAAAATACCACAGACATTTTGTCACTGTATTTCCAGAGAGACAAAAATACCAATGACTACAAGAAGTGCTATTTTTGGCACAAAATGAGGATGATGAGATTTTGAGGTCTATTGTAGATGGGTTTGGTCAATTTTTCTATGCAATGGAGGGATATGATTGCTAAGGAGATTCACTAGGTTTGAGACTTATGAATTTGGGGATTAGATCATTGAATCATGAAAATTTGTAATCTAATCAAACATACATGCAATGGGAATGGGTAATATTGGAATAACCAAAATAGTGATAAAATGGAGGCATGAAAGAGTGTAAAATGTAAGTAGTATTATTAGGAATGATATGCAATAACTAACTTAACTCTAACCAAAGCAAATTACCTATAAATGTTGAGAAAATGCAAATGCTAAGAATATGAAATGCTACCCAAAACTTTAAAATTTTTAGTAAAGAAGAAAGGGGAGGGAAATGCAATGGGGATGATTGAATGCTACAAGTTATGAGATAACAAGGTAATTATGGCCTTGCATCCATATCATAGTAGCTTAGAAATTGAAAGAGCAAAGATGTATGACTAAAAATGTATAATATTATGCAATATATGAGAAATAAAAGTGCTAAAAGAGATTCACCACTAAAATTATGCCTTAGATGAGCATGTAAGGAAATAAAAGTGTTAGTATTATGCTAATATAAGATGATATGACTGTAAAAATAAAGGACAACAATTTTTTTAAAGAAAATGAAGTGGATAGATGCAATAAAACCTTGCAAGGAAGAAAGTTATGATTAAAAATATGGATAGCAAGCTAAAACAAGCCAAATTAGACCTGCAATAAGATGTTAGGTGCTTGAAGAGATGATGTAGATGCTTTATTAAGACCTACAATAGAGATGTTAGAGCCTACAACAAGGATAAAACCCTACACAAAATATATTAGGAGCAAGAAAATGTAGAAAATACAAGTAAAATGGAGTATTTAAGCTAGCAAGGCTATGAACTAGAGAACAAAATGTAGAATGGAAGAAAATTAAATGGAGATAAAGGAGGTTATAGGAATTCTATCACCTAGCAGTAGTCCTTACTTGCCTCCAAGATGACCTCTTTGCCCCAAGGTCCTCTTTGTCTACCTTGGCTGGGCTCCAAGGAAATACTACAACGAGGGTAGACTAAAATTATGCCATCAATAAGGGATGTAGATGATCTATACCTCATCCCTAAAACAACCTATAGTATTCAATAAAATGATGTGTCAACAAGCATGCTTACCACTATAGGGAAAACCAAGACATTGTAGTACTCAATCAACATGATGTGTCAACAAGCACAATGACATTTTTGTTTTGAATTGGCATTTTTCACCAATGGTCAATTTGACTTCTCGAGATTTGAATTTTTAAGATTTTATAAAAATACCAATTGATTACAAAAAAACCAATGGAATTTTTATCAAAGGTTAAAAATGATGCCCAAATTTTTGGATTTGGGCTGATTTGATGTTTGCTGATGCTAGATGACTTGTTCGGTATCTTTTGTTTGTTTGGTATGTAAAAATTGTGTGTCTAAATATACTACATGCTATAGTATTTGATAAGCATAACATGCCAACAAGCACACCCACCACTACAAATTTCAAGAGAAACCACATGCCGTATCCAATAAGTATGATGTGTCAATAAGCACACTCATCACTACAATGTGGGTAGACTAAAATGATGCCATCAACAAGTGATGTAGATGATCTATACCTCATCCCTAAAACACCCTATAATATTCAATAAAAATGATGTGTCAACGAGTATGCTTACCACTATAGGGAAAACCAACACATTGTAGTACTCAGTCACAAATCCTCCTTGCTCTTCTAAAATAATTTTGTCTAATAGTGGTCTTAACCAATTTACCATCACTTTGAAGATTATCCTATATGCCATATTTCATAGGCTTATGGGTCTAAATGAATCAAACAATTCTACATCCTTATTTTTTGGAATTAGGGTAATATATATTGCATTTATTTTTATAAGGTATGTATTGTTTTATCCTAGATTGTTTCACTTCCACCAATAAAGAATCCTTCATTATTTCCTAGTTATGCTAATTAAAAGAGAAAAGAGTTGAAAGAACTTCTTCTAGATTAATAGGCTCTATTAGTTTGCTATTGTATTCATTTGTTATAATTGAAGGTACTTGTAATAGTTTATCATTAAGAACTTAAATCTCCTCTGATCCTAGAATATTCTAATAAAAAAATCCTTGTCTTCTTTCTAATTTTTCTCTCGTATTCAATCCAAACCTTTTCTATTGATTTAATTCAACTAATTTTGAATAATTATCTTTGTATAATTGGCTTCCTATGAAAAAATGTGTTTCTATCTCCTTTGAACCAAGTTTATCTTGATTTTAATCTCCAAAACTTCTCTTCCTTACTAAAAATATTATGATATTCACTAAGCAACTCCTCTTCCTTCGAGCTTCAATTATTGTGCTTAAATTTTTGGAAATTTAAAAGTTTCTTTTTTTGTTCTTTCTTCTAAAAAATATTTTTGAAAGTGTTCTTCTTCCATTAGTTTAATCTAGATGTTGTTTTGGAAGTGTATAAAACCCACCATTTCCTAAATAATTCCATAACTAAGCTATCATATCAATAAATTGAGGATGGTCTTCTAGTATTTTATCATATGATATTTTTTTGAATTCACTTACCACCATTTTAACTCTAATTGGCTAGTGATCTAAACCAATCTTTGTCAAGGTTTTAATTTTAGAACAAGTCCTTTCATCTATCCAATTATTTGAGAGTATGCATTTATTTATTTTTTCTGCTATTAGGTTTTGACTTGTCCTGTTATTGGTCCATGTATAGTTTTCCTCTTCAAAATAAACCTCACATAGATTATTATTTTGAGTAAATTGAGAAATCTCTCATATTTTGGGTTATTTTCCTAATTCCCTTATATTTTTCATCCAACTTGGTTATGGCATTAAAATATCCTATGATCATGAATCAGGTTTCTTGGTCTTTAGGTATCATAAAGGATTCAGTCCCACTCCATACTTTTGATCTGCCTGACTGAGTTGAAGGTCCATAAACATTGATAAAGATGAAATGAATATCTACAAAGTAGCATGTGATTAATAAAGGCTATCCAATGAATAGTCATATGAATGGTTTCATAGGAGGTTCTAACTAGATTCCAACATGTTAGAATTCATCATCACTCCTAAATCCATAACATCCCATTCACATCTTGTCCATACTACTTTCATAGTTTTAGAAACTTCCTTTATCATTTTAGTTTCCTAGATATAAATAATATCAAGCTTATTACATAAAAAAAGGTCCTTTCTACATCATTGCTTTGAGGTGACAACACCCCTTATGTTACATGAGATGGTAATATTATCTCATTAGGGGATATTGGCCCCTCCTAGGAATTACTAATATCATTTTGTTGTTGGTAAAGAGAAGTTCAACCAACTTAGATTATGTTCTGTTCTCTATGTTTGTTGTTGATTCCTTGTCTCTCACTTGATAATTTGAAGGTTTTCCTCTTTTCACATTGTTAGTATTAGGAGTGGTCTTATTATTTTATTCCTCAATCTTCTTTCACAACTTTAATTTTTATTATATTTATCCTCTCTTGTCATAACCCAAAATTTCAACTACATTTCCTATCTTTTTTCTTTTTTTTCAAAAGGAACCACCTAGATCTCATATTTAATGATACTAGACAAAACTCATGTCTAGCATTCCAAGAACATGGACTCACCCATCACTACTTCTTCATAAATCCTTCCATGTAAGAGTACTAGGTTCTATATGATATATACTATATCTCATAATTAATAAGCTAGATTTTCCCCTTTTTGGTCATTAAAAAAACGAACTCTTTTTGGTCATTTAAAAAGAGGTTGCTAAACCTCACATTCACATAAGTCCATCTATGTGAATAGGCTAAGCATCTCATTTGTTGACTATCCTTCCCATTTAATAATAAGCCAATCAACCATCCATGGAAACACTTCCCTTAGTTTCCAAAAATAACCCATCCGTTAACTTATTATCACAAGGGTCTCAGTTAAAAACCCTACCAATATGCTAGCACAAGATGTTATACACTTGTTCGATTGCTTTCCTTAATGATTGGTCATTACGAATTAAGCAATCCTCTATCAATCCTTAAAACTCTACATGTGGTTCAAAGAAATTTATCTCTATCAAATTATTAGAGCTCCGATTAGTGAGTTAACCTCTGATTTCAAACTCTCACACACATTTCAATTTCGAGCTACAAAGGCAACTGACCACCACTATCATAAATAGAGTACTAGCTAAGTTTTACTTTTGAATTAACAAGTGCAACTCTATTACATGAGTCAGCTTAGCTTGTTGTAGATAAAAATTTAATTTTATTAATGCCTTAACAAAACAAAGATAAAATATTCAGTCTTCACTCTAGATATGTAAATGAAAAACATACATCGTAAATGAAAAACATACATCATAAATTACTCGATTAGCTTCATTTTAATTCATCTCATTCTTTAACCATTGAAGAATAGTCCATACAAGATGTTGAAGACCATACCTTTAAATAAATATATCCTCATAAATATACATTTACCATTGAAAGACCAACTGTCTCAAAGTTGATCAATTTTATAAAAGAAATACAATAGGATGTATTTTCCATCAATACAAACTAACACCAAGCCGAATACCCAAACACGACTTTACTTTAGGGATATATTTTTCACATTTCTTGCTATAGAGAAGATATCAACTAAGTTTAAGCATTTACAAATATTGTTGTCAAACAATACACAGATAAATACTTGGTTTGAGTTTTCTCCATGAAGTTATGATAGGTTGGAACATATGATATGAACCTCTTCATTCTGGCTCACAGTAACCCGAACTTACACTGTGCATTTTACTCATACCACTGGGAAGATATACCTTATAAATAGATATCAGAAATGACACCTCTTATACCAATATCTTGTTCCTCTTGCAAGCAATATTTCATAGCTTACATTTCACCAAGCTTCAGGCATCATTTACGAATCATTCTTCATTCCTTGCATGCCTAAAATATACTATCTTCCAAACACAAACAAACTCATCCAATAATTAAATCATGCACCTTCCTACTAACTATAGGAAACCATGCAATAATTATAGGATCTATTTGAGTTTCATTCGTAGCTTAAGAAAATATCCCAACCATTAATGTCCATACACTTATTTCTTGTGAAAAACATATTATTTTTTCCTATCTAGTAGCCATTTCGTATTCATAATAATAAACATATTCTCTTTCAAACAAACCAACATTCAATCAATGAATATCCAAACACTCATTTTCACTGGAAGACATACTCTTCTTATCACATTTCAAAATCCAAACGCAATAATGATTCTAGTAGCTATCAAGCATGAACATAGACTTATTTAGAGAGATAAAGCAAAATTATTCTCCTAGCTATAACCACATACATTTCCCTACAACTCTAAAATCAGAGAAGTTCATTCAAAAGATTGCTATTTGAAACTCATCATTCAGATGGAAAGGATGAAGGTTGCCTTCACACTATGACAGTGTTCTATAGGTTTAAACAACTAATAAAACATGGTATCTCTTATCTACTACAGAGATGTACTCCAAGATTAGTTTTTTTTAAGAATATCTAAAATATATCTAATGTAACCTAAGTTACAGTCGATATAGGATCAACTTCCTCTCGGTTCCCTAAGCCCATCAATCAAAAAAACCATAAAATGTACTCTACAATTGTATTCTAAGATAACATAGAAACTCTACAGGTGACCTTGTTGGTGATACATGAAGGTTTTACCAATTCAAAATTTACTAAGACGTCATTCTCCCATAGGCTAGAGTAAATTTTATCTTCTTCTCAAACTAAGATCTAGGATTTAGTCTTACACGAAGATTTATTTTTCCTAGAAGATAAATCAACAATGATTTATATTAAGCAAGTCAATCTACCTACAATATCAAAATCAAATAGAGATGAGCTTTAAAACTACCTATAACACGTATACCACTTAGCGATAGCCTTATTTTCCATACAATTCTCTTTCCTCTCTGCCATTCTATATTCTCTATGCTCGTAATACCAATCCACTTTCTCTTTCCTTGCCATTGAAGGGAAGTTTGGCCTCAATTCCCACTACCAAATCTAATTTATAGGTTCTGGAAATTGATGTTAATTCCCCACTCTTTTGAAGCTCAGAAAAATATTCTCATTTGACCAGATAAGATTGATTCTATTTTTTTACCACTTGTAAGCATTATGAAAGTTTTCAAATAATAATTTCCTCTAAACCATTCATTTCAAGCATTGGGTTCCAAATTATCTCATTTTCACATAACAAACACTTGGGTATGCAAAATGCAGAGCATGCTAAATAAGATAGATAGTTAAATATTCCCTTCACTAGTTTTTTATAATATTTACATCATTAGTACAAAATTTTGCTTCTACATGCTACTCTTTTAAATAAGAAATCAATAAATATAATCAATCATATTTCCCTAAGCAATAATGCTTAAACCAAATAAAATTCCATCCTTAATAATATTATTATGCAGAAAACACATTCTTTAAAGCTCAATGTTTCTTTATTTCATGTAGGCTATGATATGCATCTTCATGAAGGGAACATTCATCCATGTTGTCCTTATTTCCTTCGTCAAATAAATCATCACATCACTTCCCTTAAGGCATCCCTTCCTAGTGGCTGATTTTTTTTACCACTGTATGGAAGCTATTATTGTAGAAAGAGGTGCAATTCCATTAGCAACATCATATTCTATCAACTAAAATATTTCTATAGCAATTGCCCATGAAATAATCAATCATTTTAGTGGTAATAAATATCATATTTCCATATAATATATATCCTGCAAAATTCATGATGAGGTAACCAATCAATCCATCAACAATATTCATGATTTACCTTCATAAAATTTTCATATCTAAGCATATATCTAAACAAAATCCAAACATTCCATCAATAAAACACAACAAAATGTACATCCATCAATATGCAAAGTCTACCAAGGGAGGGTCATGACATTCTCCCCCATTAGGCTTAACACAGTTCTCTATGTCAAATAGTTTAGTATAAAAATAATTATATAACAGTTTCAAAAAGGTACAAAAAAAGTTTATGCATTTCTGCTACTTTCTCCTAAGTAGCATTCCTTTTGGAGTAGTGGTCCCATTAGACCTTGCATTTCTCCAAATTCACTTTCCTCATTTATTTGGATTGGAACTCAAGGATATTTACTGGTCAAACCTCTATAGCCTCTGGATTTTCCATCTACAAGTTAGAGAAGTCCCACACATGTTCAGGGTTAGCAACATACTTCCTAAGTAAAAAATGTGAAAGGTGTCATGAATCTTGGACAAGCTAGGTGGTAAGGCAAGTCGATATGCCACAAGATTAATCTTCTTTGTAATTTCAAAGGGTCCCACAAAATGAGGGTCCAATTTTGTGGACTTAATAACACTCTTATTTGGTCTCACCCTCAAATATACCCTATCACCTACAACAAATTCCTTTGGCAATCTCTTAAGATCAACATAAATATTTTGTCGATCTGTGACTTATTTAAGTCTTTCCCTGATTATCCTTATTTGTTACTCCATTTCTTTGACCATGTCTAGACCTAGCACAATCTGATCTTTTGGATTTTCCCATGATAATGGTGTTATGCATTTTTTGCCATATAAAGCTTCGAATAAAGCCATGCCTATGGTCGAATGATAACCATTACTGTAGGCAAATTCTACCAAATACAAATAATCCTCCCATTGGGTCTTCTGATCCATATAGTACATGTGAAGCATATCCTCTAATACTTGGTTCACCCTTTTAGTTTATCCATAAAATTTTGGGTGATAAGCAGAACTGATTTTTAGCTTAGTACCATTGGCACGATGTAAGGCTTGCCAAAACTCGAATGTAAATCTCAAGTCTCTATCTGATATAATTACCTTCAAAAAAACATGAAGCTAAAATATTTCTTTGGAATATTTGTTAGCCACAACCACAACATCATCTTTAGTGTTCCTAGGTATAAAGAGCGCAACCTTGGGTAGTCTGTCGACCACAACTAGGATTGCATCATGTTGAAACCTATTTTTAGGCAACCCTACAATGAAATCCATCGATATCACCTGCCACTTTTGCATAGGCACATCATGTGGATATAACAACCCAACAAGATTTTTGTGCTCTACCTTTAATATATGATATTCTAGACATTGAGTGGCAAATTCAATTGTCTTTCTTCATTTATAGCCAATAGAAAGTTTTCTTCATATTTTCCCTCATTTTTGCTCCACTTGGATGGGTAGAATATGGAGATCTATGAGCTTCATTCATGATCATATTTCTCAAATTTCTAGTTTTAGGAATCACTACCCTATCCTTAAAGCATAATAAGCCATCCTTGATTCTATAGTCAATGTTTTCATCCAGTTACTTTTTCATTCTTTCCTAAATTTAATTGCAAAAAGAATCCTGATACTGCATTTCCCTGACTTGTTCCATAAAATCAATGTGGACACGAGACATAATAGCTATGTGTCTCCTCCTACTTAGTGCATCAATGACATTATTCTCCTTTCCTTTTATATATTCAATGCTAAAATCATATTCAGTAAGAAATTCCATCCACCTTCTCTACCTAGCATTCAAAAAAGGTTGAGTAAATATATATTGTAAACTTTTATGATCTATTATCAACTCAAAGAATCTCCCTACCAAATAATATCACCAACTCTTGAGAGAAAAAGCAACTGCTACCAATTCTAGATCATGATTTGTAAAGTAAACCTCATGTCGTTTCAGTTTCTTTGATCCATAGGCTATTACCACTCCTTGTTGTGAGGGCACTCCTCCTAAACCTTCTAGTGAAGCATATGTACAAACATAAAAACTTCTCTAAGGATCGAGTATCTTTAGTATATGTGGTGTAGTAAGATTTTGCTTAAGCAAAATAAAGGCTGCATCACATTTATTTTTCCACCTAAATTCTTTCCCTTTCCTTTGAAGGTTAGTTATGGGAGAGGTTATCTTACCATAATATTTGAAATATCACCTATAGTAACCAGTTAAACCCAAGAAAATTAAAAAATTCTATCACATTTGTTGACAGTAGCCAATTCAAAATACCCTCATTTTTCTTAGGATCTACTGCAATCCCTTTATCTGATACAATATGTCCTAGGTACTATACTTTTGGTACATAAAATTCACACTTGGACATGTTACCATATAATTGATTTTTCCTTAGCATTTTTAGATCAATTCTAAGATGTTTATCATGCTCTGTCTTATCTTGGAAGTATACCAATATATCATCCAAGAACACTAAGATAAATCTATCCAAATGCTTTCTAGATACACTATTCATTAAATTCATAAATGTTGCTAGTGTATTTGTTAAACCAAAAGGAAATACAGTGAAATCATAATGTCCATAATGAGATTTAAAAGGTGTCTTGTGCGTATCCTCTTCACAGATCCATAGATGATGATATCTAGATTTTAGATCGATCTTTGTAAAGATAGTGACATCTTTAAGCTGATCAAAGAGATCTTTGATCCTAGGTAAAGGATATCTATTTTTTATTGTTGCCTTGTTTAAAATTCTATAATATATACATAATCTCAAGGAATCATATTTTTTCCTTACAAATAGTATAAGTGCACCCCAAGGTGACACACTAGGTCTGATTAATCCTTTTTCCAGCAACCCTTGTAGTTGTACCTTATGCTCCTACATTTCTATGGGATTCATTTTGTAAGGTTCTCTATGTATTGGATCGATTATATGTTGGAGTTCGATTGTGAATTCAAAATCGTGTTTGGGGGTAATCCAGGTAAATCTTCCAGAAACACATTCCTAAATCCCTGAAGAATTAGGTGTTTTCTGATCACCTCTTTATTTTCTTTCCCAGTTTCATTTATCTTTACAACATAGACCATCCCTTATTTTTTAATGGCTTTCGTCAGTTGCATAGCTGAGAGGATTTGAGGTTGGAAAGCCCTATGTAGGCTATACACCCTTAATTTAGCTCCTCCTTATGTGTAATCAATCCATCTATCTTAAAAATTGAGCACTTCTTTGTGCGCTTGCAACTAATCCATTCCTAGGATTACATCAAAGGTATGCAATGGCGCTACATACATGTAACCAATTTTTATTCTATTAGGTAAGGCAATTGTTACCATAGGGTAACATTGATTTACTGAGTAGGTTTATCCTGAACCATAATCGACCTTCCACCCATGTGCCATGATTCCTGGATTTACTAAAATATCTTTAGCTAAGATAGTGGAAATAAAGCTATCTGTAGCACCACTATCAATTAAGATTTTAATATCCTTACCAAAAATCTCACCTTTTATCAACAATGGCATGGATTGAACTTCGAGTTTTTGATTCCTTGTAGCTGCATAAATATTGTGTGTGAATTATTTAGATACAGATTCCTTGTACATTGGTTCATTTCCCTTTGAAATCATTCCTACTCTTTGTAGACACTTACTGGCATAATGCAGACCTCTAGAAAGATAACAACCTTCTTTCAATTTTGGATGTTCTTTCCACTTCTGTCCCTCTTCTGGTTTCTCTACATATGGAGAATTAGTTTTTTCCTATGATGATCTATTGTTACCATTGTTACAACTATTGTGATTATGGTTCTTTCCTTAGAACCTTCTTCTGAACTTTCCCTACTTCTGGTATTTTCTTCTATCATGCTTAGAGGAAGTTTTATTTTCTTGTTCACTTTCCCACTTAACAAAACCTACGCTATTTCTCTTCCTTAGTGCATCTCTACCCTACTCATCTAATCCTTCATAGTCAAAATAGGGTTTGAGATATGTTTCAACTTTTCTAGCCAAATCATAGGCTTTTTGTAGAGTAGTAGGTTTCCAAATATCAACTTCTTACTCTATTATAGGATCTACGCCTAGTATAAACTTATAAATATTTATTTTCTTGTTAGAAGCAGGTATATACTTTAGCAACTTGACAAATATTTGATAATATTTTTCCACTATTCTAGTTCCCTATCGAAGTTTAGCGAACCCCTCAAACATTTGGGAATAGAAGTGCTCCATGAGAAATCATTTTTTAAATGCTACTACAAATTCTTCCCATTTTAGGTCAACTGTTGTATCTAGTTTCTGATCCTCACTAAGAGTTTCCCACCAATATAAACGATCTCCTTGTAAATGCAGAGTGGCATAGGACATTCGAGTGCTAGAGAAAAAGTTCTTCATATTACAATAGGTTTCTATTTTCTTCAACCAAGCCTTAGATTTATCACCATATTTCTTTCCATTGAACTTGGAATATTTTAAATATTTCATCTATTTTTCCAACTCAGTGCTACATTCCAAACATAGCCTGCGTCGGCTATGTTTTCCAAGTGCTTTAATATTTAGTATATATTTTATTTGCAATGGTTTAATTAAAATCATCTATCTTTTATTTAATTTCATTTGCGATATTCACAGTCAATGCCTTTATGACGAGGGTGTGCCCACCTCAAGTGGCGTTTGATTAATTTTATACTTTCACTGTATTTCTTATTTGCAATCCATTATCGATCATTCTATCTCAAAATTAGTGGTGTGATCATTGTTCGTAATTAGTTGTTCTATATCTGTGTTTCATTGTGAAGAAGGATAGTAATATCCTTCCATGTGGGATCAGGAGTCATGATACTGAAGCAGGTGGTCATCATATACATGTCCAGAAGCTCCGTTATGTGCTCTTCCAATTACAGCAGTGGCTAGATAAAGCATGGCATTCATGGAATTCCAGGAGGTTTTAGTGAAAACAAACACTACGCCTGTTCCAAAAAAAAGAAATCCAAACACTACGCCTATTCCTAAAAAAAAAAAGAAATCCAAACACTATGCTTATTCCAAGGGAAGCAGTCTATAGCAGTACGACATAGCAGAATTGTGCCTGTCACATCGACGAGAATCCACGTCTCAGGGATAAAACACGACAGCAAAATCGCTAGTAAATCACAACATGTAGCAAAGGATTCCATCCGACGCAGTCCCAGAAGACAAAACACCCCATTCGCATTCCAATCCATCACGAAAACAGCTAAAACATGCACAGTCCAGGACAAAAACCGTGGGCAGTCTAGGCCAAAAACTGTGGGCCAGTAAGGGCAAAGAATTTTACTTAATTTGTAGGGAAAACATAAGGTCAGTGGAGAAACTTAAATTTTATTTTATTTTTCAATGGGGGCATTTATCCCACATCAGCCGTGTTGTGGGCGCAAGGGAGTTTAATTACAGGCATTCGCAATTACGTAGGTGTGACTTCGGTCACACGAGCCCCACTTCTCCTCATGTGAAAGCTAGTCTTGTTCCTTGCCCAGATATCATTCGCCTACGTGTCATCTCATTGTTGCTTCCATTTCGCTGCTCATGGTCCAGTTGGTCTCTTGTTGCGTCTTTGTCACTTTTGGTCCGCTTCTCTTCATCCAGTTGATCTCTTGGCACATCTTGTTGTCACCTCTCGTCATCCAATTGATCTCTTGGCACGTCTTATTGTCGCCTCACTGGTTAGGGTTCACATTTCCACTTTCATGTCCCTTGTAGAGTCGCCTCACAGCCTCGTGTCAGGTTGCGTGTGTCTTGTACTGTCTTCCTAGAGTCATCACGGTCTTGTGTCATAGTATCGAGGTCAAATTGAGTGTGCTTCGAGATAGTTAGTGGTTGGTGTCATTTTAGGGGTCCCATCGGAGTTTCGTGTCAGTGTTGTGTTCAATCGCAGAGTTTCATGTCAGTGTTGTGTTCAATCGCAGTGGCATGTCATGTCAATTGTTGTGTCTGGGTTGGTGTCTCAGTGTGTCGTGTCAATTGTTAAATCTCTGATCGTGTGTTAGTTGTGTCTGGTGCCAGTATCGGTTAATAAGTCTTTCGTCAGGTGGTGGTCTCAATCGCAGTGTGTTGAACTCAAGTATAGTCGCTGATTCATAAGGACCAAGTAGTCGTTGGAGTTCTAGTGGTGATTCAAAACAAAATCAAATTCTGTGTCGCAGTGGGAGCGACATTGGGAGCGGAAAATAAACCAATTTTTGCCTAATTCATCAAAAATTTTGCAAATTTCAAAGACAAAAGTGGTTAGCAAAACCTCGGTGACAAGTTCTTGAGAGGAAGGTGGATCAAAGGACGAAACGGGCGATTATCAAGCTCGGAGCACTCTAACGAAGGGATCCTGAAGTCACCAAGAAGACCTCATCGAAGCCCAGGTACAAAAAAAAAAATTCTCCTTCTCCTTTTCAAATTGGCAGTTATATTCTGCATCATCCAATAATAGACCCCATGGCTACTAACCTTTCCCCAACTCACGACAACGTCACACAAGGAGAATCAGGCAACTCTGCCATTAACACTGATGAAGCTCTTCGAGAATTACTAGCTGGTATGTGCCAAATTAATGACACCCTAATTAAACTAGTGAGCGCACAAAACCAACCTAATCCCAATACTAATCCTCAAAATCACTCCCATGAACAAAGGAATGAAGAAAATGATGACCAGGATGAAGATTGGGAGCAGCGAAGAGGCAATCAGGATAATTACGGAAATCGCTATCATAGACAGCGATATAACCAAGATCAAGAAAGGGATATGGGTTATCACCAACAGAGAGGCCCTAATAATTTTCCATGCATTGATATGCCCACTTTTGAGGGTCATGATCCTCGTGGTTGGATAGCCAAAATGGAAGGCATTCTCAACTTATACCAAATTAAGGATGTTGATAAAGTCCCTTTCGTTGCATCAAAATTAGGCACTGAGGCTTACTAATGGTTCGTATGGCTTAAACGCGAGAAAGGAGCTACTATTTGCTAGAATAATTTCACTACCTACTTTTTAGAAAGATTTGATTAAGGATCTAGATCATCATACACAGTAAGACTGTTATCTCTTAAGCAAGAAAGATCAGTTAGTGAGTTCGTCTCCGAATTCACCACTTTACTACCGTATGCATTACACCTCAGTCCAGACATAGTGGTAGGCGCTTTTCGCAATGGTTTGAAAGAAAATATTAAGGTGGAGGTGGACCTTCACAATCCAACATCGTTGAACGATTGCATAAGAATAGCCAAGCTAGCTGAGAAGAGAATTCAGTTGTCTACACAGCATGAAACTTATAATCATCCTTCGTATGGCAACAACTCTTTTCATAGAAATGATCAACCATCAAGATACTTCTGCTATAAATGTCACAATCACCATCCCAGAGAACAGGCATGTGCACAAAAACAAAACTTTCATATTGAATGCACTCAATATGAAGGAGAAGAAGAAGAAACATACCACCAAGAAGAACCTATTCAAGAAGAACTATCGATTGTTCTAGAGGAGAAGGAAGAGGATACAATGGCTATTTCAGTGCATGCCCTCATGGGGTTAACAGCCAAATACAATCAAGGTACGGGGATTTCTATGCCAGAAAAGGGTAAATGTGCTAATTGATTTCGGCAGTACCTACAATTTTATCGACATCAAAACAACAAAAGCTTTAAATTTATTCATTAATTCGTCCAACAAAGACAAATTCCAGGTTCTAGTAGCCAACAGGGTAAACGCTCAATGTATTGGGCAAACATCTAAAATTTCCATTAAAATGGGAACTTATACATGGTATAGATCTCTCTTCATAATGAATTTAGGTAACTCTGATGTCATTTTGGGAGTAGAATGGTTGGAAACACTAGACACGGTTAGCTTCAATTTCAAAAAATTATTTGTGGAATGGAAGGAAAAAGGACAGGTCATTCGCTTACAAGGCATTACTACTCCTTCATCACAGATGGTGAGCTCTCATAGTATGGAGAAAACATTACAAAAGGTTGGATACAGATTCATAGATCAAATTAATGGTTTGAAAAAGCAATCTCGAGCAACTTCGGGTATTTCTACTTCAGATTTACGAGACATTGTAGCACATTACGCAGAGGTCTTCCCCGAACCAAAGGGACTACCTTCCCAAAGATCCCATAACCATGCCAAGGTGTTCAGCCAAAAAGGGAAATCTCAGTCAGAATTACCAATACTAGATACAGAAGGGCGTATATATCTCCAGTCGAAAGCAATTCTACAAAGCAGAACACACATACGGAGCTCTCGTCACATCCAAGAATTTCTCATCAAATGGCAGGGCCTACCAGATGAAGCTACAACCTGGGAACCCGACAGTATTTTCTAGACATTTCCAGCTTTGAGGACAAAGTTTTTCGAGGATGGGAGTCATGCTACATTCCAAACATAGCCTGCACGTCGGCTATGTTTTCCAAGTGCTTTAATATTTAGTATATATTTGATTTGCAATGGTTTAATTAAAATCATCTATATTTTATTTAATTTCATTTGCGATATTCACAGTCACTGCCTTTACGACGAGGGTGTGCCCACCTCAAGTGGCATTTGATTAATTTTATACTTCCACTATATTTCTTATTTGCAATCCATTATCGATCATTATGTCTCGGAATTAGTGGTGTGATCATTGTTCATAATTAGTTGTTCTATATCTATGTTTCATTGTGAAGAAGGATAGTAATATCCTTCCACTCAGCCTCAAGTCAAATCCTGGCCAGTTGTGCCTCAGTAAGGGGTTCATTTACCTGTCCCCTATTAGAGTTACCAACCTGTGCTTCCCAATTACATGACATCCAATAACTATTTTTGTATTTCCACTTGTTATCTAAGTAGAGCCACTATCGATATGAGATTCTATCCATTACTAAGATTATCTCTTTCATTACTAGGGTTATCTAAACCTACATCTAGGTTTCTTTCCCCCACATTGGTCCATCGTGTCTACCTTGTCGATGAGGCAACACTTCCTCTTCTTCTCTTCGATGGCATTGTCCCTGACCACACACAAAAGAGACAATAATAATTTCATTAGCAATTACATATTTGAATTGCTTCTACTACTAATAAGAGTTTACTCAACTGTCTCAAGTATAAAAACAAACCCGCTTCCCATATTAATTCTATTTGGCAAATTTTAATCCTTACACAAGTATATTTTCTATCACACATCACAATTTGTTTTGCACAATGAAACTACTCCACTACGAATCATGCTCTGATACGAACTATCATAACCCAAAATTTCAACTACTTTTCCTATCTTTTTTTTTTTTAAAAGGAACCACCTAGATCTCATAGTTAACGATACTAGGAAAAACTCATGTCTAGCATTCTAAGAACATGGACTCACCCATCACTACTCCTTACATAAATCCTTTTATGTAAGAGTACTAGGTGCTATACAGGATATGCTATCTCTATCATAATTAATGAGCTACCTTTTCCCTTTTTTTCATTTAAAAATTGAACTCTTTTTAGTCATTTAAAAATAGGTTTTCTAATCCCCAAATTCACATAAGTCCATCTATGTGAATATGCTTGGCATATCGTCTATTGAATATCCTTCTCATATAAAATGAGCCAATCAATCGTCCATAGAAACACTTCCCTTAGTTTCCAAAAATAACCCATCCATTAACTTATTATCACAAGAATCTCTATTAAAACCCTACCAATATGCTAGCACAAGATGTTATACACTTGTATGATTGCTTTCCTTAATGATCGGCCATTACTAGCTAGACAATCCTCTATAAATCCTTAGAACTCTACACGTGGTTCAAGAAGTTCCTATATATGAAATTATTAGAGCTCCGATTAGCAAGTTAACCTTTGATTCCAAACTCATACACACATATTTCAATGTCAAGCTACAAAGGCAACTGGCCACCACTATCATAAATAGAGTACTAGCTAAGTTTTAATTTTAAATTAATAAGTGCAACTCTATTACATGAGTTGACATAGATTTTCGTAGATAAACATTTAACTTCATTAACGCCTTAACAAAATAGAGATAAAATATTCAATATTCACTCTAGATACATAAATGAAAAGTATACATCATTAATTACTCGATTAGATTTATTTTAATTCATCCCATTTTTTAACCATTGAAGAATAGTCCATACAAAACATTGAAGACCATACCTTCAAATAAATCTATCCTCATAAACATACATTTACCACTAAAATACCAATGATCTCAAAGTTGATCAATTTCATAAAGGATATACAACAAGATATGTTTTCCATCAATGCAAACTAACACCAAGCCAAATACCCAAATACAACTTTAATTGAGGGATATATTTATTACATTTCTTGCTATAGAGAAGATATCAACTAAGTTCAAGCATATACAAATATTGTTGTTGAAAAAGTCGCAGATAAATACTTGCTCTGAGTTTTCTCCATGAAGTTCTGATAGGTTGGAATATTTGATATGAACCTCTTCATTCTAGCTTGCGATAACCTAGACTTCCACTGTGTATTTCACTCATACCACTGGGAAGATATACCTTATAAATAGGGATTAGAGATGGAACCTCTTATACCAAGATCCTGTTCCTCTTGCAAGTAGTATTTCATATCTTATATTTCACCAAGCTTCAAGTCTCATTTATAAATCATGCTTCATTTATTGCATGCCTAAAATATACTATCTTCCAAACGTAAACAAACTCATCCAATAATTACATCATGCACCTTCCTACTAACTACAGGAAAGCATGCAATAATTATAGGATCTATTTGAGTTTCATTCATAGCTTAAGAAAATATCCCAACCATTAATGTCCACACACTTCTTTCCTGTGGAAATCTAGTAGCCATTTCATATTCATAATAACAAAAATATTATCTTTTAAGCAAACCAATGTCCAATCAACGAATATCCAAACACTCATTTTCACTGGAAGACATATTCTTCTTATCACATTTCAAAAGAAAAATACAGTAATGACTATAATAGCTATCAAGCATGAACATAGACTTCTTCAGAGAGAGATAAAGTAGAATGATTCTCCTAGCTATGACCACTTACCTTTCTCTACAACTCTCAACTCAGAGAATTTAGTTCAAAGGATTGCTATTAGAAAATCATAATTTGAATGGCAAGGATGAAGGTTACCTTCACACTACTACAACGTCATACAAGTTTAAACAACTAGTAAAACACGATATATCTTATCCACTACAGATATGTACTCCAATATTAGTTGTTTTTTTAAATAAGATCTAAAATATATCTAATGTAACCTAAGTTACAGTTGATATGTCATGACCCTCCCTAGAGGACATTTTAGCACAAATAAATAATATATTTTTTATGATGTTTTAATACCCAATTTGAGCAATTGAACCAACTATACGATGTTTAGTTTATTTATAAGAGCATGGTACTAATGACATATTACCAAATATACATGATCAAGTACACTCGTTGGTGGAAGAGGTTGAATCATCCACCATATGCAAGGGTACTTGAGGTTGGGAAAATTATGATTAATGCAACTCGGGGGTAACATTAATGGATACCTTCTATGAGGAACCTACTATTGAAATAAAGCTCACAAACACAAAATACTAAAAGATAACTAAAATACATGCAATAACATAATAAAACTATGCAGAAAGTAATTGTAGAATTGAAACAATCTCACAAATAACTTAGAATCACAGGTCTCTTTGAGGGGGCAACCTCCTTCAATATTTTATTATCTTGTAAAAAGATACATTCATACATGGCTTCATGCCTTTTAAAGAGAAAGCTACATGCAATCCTACCTAAAGGCTCAAGATTTGGATTATATGCAAAATACCACTCGAGCTAGAATCTTCTACCAAACATCAGTTATAATATTGATAATAGTTACATGTGATGGTACCATCGGTTACAATCTTGATAATGGTTACATGCGATGGCACCACTTGGCTAGGTACCTTACTTACCACATACATTACAAGGTATTACAAAATAACATAATAATAGAATCCCCCCACATTGGAAGTGGGTCATTACATAATTATGAGAATTATAAAGTAATTTTAGGATGGGATTCTAACATGTCCTTCCCATTCAAAAAGCTTTGTCCTCAAAACAGAAGGTGAGGAAACTGGTTCTAGAGTTGATGGAGAGACTCCCATGTAGTATCTTTTATATGGATTTCATGCCACTAAACAAGGACTTAAGTAATGGTACAGTTACGGAGAGCATGAGTCTGATGATCAAAAAATTGTTCGGGTTCAAGCAAGATAGAGTCTTCTTCATCTAACTCCGAAAGTGCAAATTGAACCTGTACCTAATTTCCCACCACCTTTTTAAGAGAGGAAACATAAAAAATAGGATAGTGTTTGGATGTAGGTGGAAGGGCCAATTTGTAGGTTGTGGCACCAATCCATTGTAACACCTGGTAGGGTCCATAGTATTTTACGGTAAGTTTCTGGCATCTACGAAGCTAGAAGGACAACTATTTGTATGAATGCAAGCGAAGGAAAACCATATCAACCACATCATAAACTATGCTTAGAACGATGCTCGTCAGCCTGTTGGTGCATCCAATTTTGGACCATATCCAAATTAATATTTAATTAATGGAGGACATCAACATGCTGACTGAGAGTAGTGTCAACTGCATGGACCTTGGAGCTACCTGAAATGTAGGAGGAAGGCATGGGTGGAGGGCACCCATAAACTACATCAAAAGGGGTAACCTTGGTTTTTATGTGATAGGAAGTGTTGTACCACCACTCAACCAAAGGAAGACATTTCACCCAATGCGTAGGATGATCCAAGGTAAAGAAAGGAAGGTATATTTAAAAAAAAATGTTGACAACCTCTGTCTGGCCATCCATTTATGGATGATAAGCTGAAATCATTTTGAGCTGAGTTCCCTGCAACTTAAACAATTCTTGTAGAAGTGACTAGTTAAGGTTGGATCACAATCATAAATGATGGAGGAGGGTAGAGCAAGAAGGTAAAAGATAGATTTAAGGAAAATTTGGGCAATGGTGGATGCTATGTAAGTATGGGATAGGGAAAAAAAGTGGGCATATTTCAAAAGATGATCCAATACCATGAAGATAATAAATTTTCCTCCAGACTTAAGTAATCCTTCAATAAAATCCATAGAAATAACCATCCAAACCTAATTAGGAATGGGTAAGGGTTGAAGAGTGCTTGGAGAATGCACTATTTGACCTTTCATCCGTTAATAGGTATCACAAGCTACCATAAAATCTCAAATATCCTTTTTCATACCCTTCCAAAAAAGTGCACTTAAGCCGTTCATATATTTTGAGAATTCTTGAATGGCTAGCATATGGGGCAACATGCAATTCTATCATGAGAAGTTCTCATAGTGGGGACTTGTGGGGAACAAAAAGGCATTGGTGGTAACACAAATCCTAGTCATCCCAAGTGTATACAGGACATGAAGTAGGCTCGGTGTAAAGGGAAGCAACTAGAGTCTGTAATTCAAAATCTTGACGTACCTCCTAGCGTAAGGAATTGATCCATTGGGGAACCAACAATGAAATGAGACACAACATACTGAGAGCCTCATATTAGTGAGAGAGCTTCAACCACAACACTCTCCTTGTCCTTCTTATAGGTGATATCATAATCATAGCCCATGAGTTTAAAGACCCATTTTTTTGTTCAAGGGTGGCAACCCGTTGCTCCAAAAAGTATTTGAGACTCTAGTGGTCTATTTTAATGGAGAAATGATGCCCAATGAGATACGATCATGAATGGGTTACTGTATGCAAAATTGCCATCATCTCCTTGGCATAAGTAGATTTTCTCAAATCACATATGGAGAGAGCTTTACTAGTGAAGGCCAACGGTATCCCTTCTTGCATAAACACTACACCAATACCATGACCTAAAGCATTGCTTTCAATGATAAATGGTTTGAAGAAATATGGCATGACCAAAATGGGCATAGTGGTCATAGCATACTTTAATTCTAGGAAATCCTGTTCAGTGGGTCTCGTCCAAGTAAAAGAGTCCTTATTTAATATGGAAGTGAGAGGAGCTACAATTTTACCATAGTTACGAATAAATTTACGATAATAACATGTAAGCCCTAAAAATCCCCTAAGACATTTGAGAGTGTGAGATTTTGGCTATTCTGTAACCTCTTCGATCTTCTTGGGATCAACTTTGATACTCTTCTTTGTGACAATGTGTCCCAAACATTCCACTTATATCAAACCAAAAGAATACTTGGAATGCTGAGCATAGAGTTGATGTTGTGCCAACAGCTAGAGAGTCTGATTCACATGAATAAGATGCTCTTCCCATGAGCGGCTATACACCAGAATATCACCAAAGAATACTAGGATGAACTTTCAAAGGAATGGATGAAAAATATTGTTTATGAGGCTTTGAAAAGTGGAAGGGGCATAAGTCAAACCAAATGGCATTACCCAAAACTCATAGTGACCTTCATGAGTATGAAAATAAGTCTTGGAAATATCCTCATCCTTGAGCTATATTTGATGGTACCCTGAGAAGGTCAAATTTAGGAAAATACATAGTCCCATGAAGTTCATCCAGTAATTCATCCACCATAGGAATATGAAACTTATCCTTGATGGTGAGTTTATTGAGCTCTCAATAGTCGATACACAACTGCCAAGACCCATATTTCTTGCGCACTCATAAAACTGGAGAAGGGTAAGGACTGTTGCTTGGTCGAATGACACTGGATTTTAATAATTATTGTACAAACTTCTCGATTTATAACTTAAGAGCATGAGGATACCGGTACGATCGAATATTAGATGATGAATTGCTAGGTAACAAGGGAATAACATGATCATGAGAATGATGAGACGATAATTCTATTGGCTTAGCAAAAATAGAGTTGCGTTTGGTCAAAATAAGTTGCAAATCTTTAGGAACAACATCCTCTCTAAAGGATGAGGTTGGATTGTAAAAATCTGAGCTATGAGATCCTGATATGATTTTTTTAACAACTTCTCCATCCGTTTGGAACTGATAATCTGTGAAGGCCCTACTTTTAAGCCATGGAGAGTGTAGGACTGTCAATTCTATGAAAATCACATCCAAAGCTTGGCAAAGTTCCATGAGATGATTCCCAATGTGCCCAACCACTGAGATTCCAACATGATATCACATCCTCTAGTTTAAGTGTAAACATATCCTATTTGAGCTCATAGTCCCCAATATTGATCTTAACATTATGAAATTTACCTTTGTAAGGTAAGGTCCCACCATTTTCTACCATAAACTCAAAGGAATTACATGAATGTATGTAATAATTTTCCTGTTGGGGAATGCAGGGATCAATAAAATTATGTGTATTACCAGAATAAATCAAGATGGTAAGACACAGACCCTTGAAATAATCTACAAATTTCATGGTTTGGGGAGTAGTAATGCCAAAAAGAGCATGAACAAAAAATTCAGTTTGTGGTTCATCTTGGTTTTCTTCCTCCAGTTTGGGTGGTTCCTCTACTTATTTGGTATCATCATCACTATGGTTGCTGGTGTCAAGCTCATCAACATAGATGAGGAACAACTTTTTTTTTGTGCACCTATGCCCATGAGAAAAATTTTCATCATAATTGTAGCACAACCCTTGGGCACGTCGCGCATCCATTTCGGTAGTGGTTAGACATTTTGGTGTAGTAGTGGGTGCAACAGGTTTTTGTTAATTTTGATTTTAGAATATAGGAGAAAAAGAGGGTTTAGGTTGTGGAAATATAGATATCCACCTCTGAGCTAAAAAATTGAACTTGGCCAAACAAGCCAACTTGATAGCCTTCATCATGGATTATGGTTTAAACATCGTGACCTCGACTTGGAGATCCTCCCTCAACTCGCTAACAAAATAAATTATAAATAACCCTTCATTCATTCTTGTATTTTTTTTGGGTAGTCTCTCAAATTGTATTTGGTAATCTTGAACTGTCGAGGTTTGTCTCATCATACTCACTAGGGCCAAAGCGAGTGAGAGTAATTAAGATTCAAGGTCTGCCCAAGAAGGATCATGGAGAGTTTTTTGCAACCATTGGTACCACTGTAAGGCTTTAAATTCCTAGTTGAAAGAAGCCATTTGAACTTGGTGATACATGGGGACATCATGGAATCTAAAGAATTGAGCAATGCGACATAACCACCCATCTACATCCTTCCTATTGAACTTAGGAAATTCTAGTTTCGACATCTTAAAGGTAGTATCACGATCAAAGCAAAGGTGAGAGTAATTTTTTCTTTTTACTTGACCTTGATCGAAATGAGAGTGTTTAGTACGATACTCAGAATTGCTTGGAGTACCTTGCAATTTGGACTGAACTTCTACAAGCTGGTCTTCTAGGTAAACACTGGAGATATCTTGTTTAGTTCTGAAAGTTTGAAATTTTGTCATCAAGTTTTGAGTTGTGTTTTGCAAGTTAGTAACAACACTCATTAGGTTATCCAATGCTATAGTAGTGTTGTGCTCTACCTCTTTTTGATGTCCACGAGTGCCACTTGCCATTTGGGATAGCCTTGAACCCTTTTTATTGAATTACTAAAAATAGAAGTGTGGTTGTAGGAGTTACTACTTTTATTAAGGAGTCTAAAAAAATCCTTAGGTGTTATATATCAATATGATTAGCTCAAAAAATATGGTCACAATGAGCGATATCCCACAACACAAATTTTTGGGCACCCCAAACTTAGATTTTGTATTTATGGAATATTTGGCCAAGAAGGGCTAGTGGAAAATGATAAATTTGAGGAATTTCAAGAAAAAAGGGAGTTAAGACTCAAAAATTATGTGAGAGGTGTATAAGGGGCTAACTAAGATAACATAATGAATTTGAGAATTTTTGGGGGTGTCTAGGGCTTTTTATGACTCTTTTAGTGTTATTTTTCCCAATTTTTGGTTTAAAAACTACTCAAAATAGAGTAAAGATAAAACCACTACAACTTCTTCATTATAGCTCCGATTTGCACGATTTTTTATTTTTGAGTGCATAATAAAAAGTAGCAAAGTTGGTGCAAAGTTTTAATTTTTTGATTTTTTTGAGTCTACTCATGCAAAGTTGGAAATTGGGTCAACTATCTATGATCTATGCGTTCTGTCAACTGACCACCTGATCACTGTCTTGTCACTAGTATTATAATTACTGATCCTAACCACCGGTATTTTTTGATTGTTACATTTGACTGTTACTGTTACTGTTGCTGACCCAAATATTACTATCATTGAATCGAATGGTACTGTCACTGATCCAAATGGTACTAAAATATTTCATACTACTATAGACACTTACAAACTCTATCCTAACTATTGGTGCATGCAAAGTGTGTTCTTTTGTGATAGGGAAGTCTTTCTCCGTATTCTCACTTTTTGGGATCGTGAATATAGGTTTAGCAGAATAAGGAGATGTGAGTTTTTTTGTAGGTTGAAGTTTTTAACAGAACTAGGGTATGCTAGGTAGAGGAGTATGTAACACCCATAGGCCCTCTGTTATATCGTAGTGATGAAAAATAGTGCTTGAATCAATATTTCAAGACACTACCCAAGGAGGATTCCACACATACCCTTGAGCACACTATTTTCCTCTTTGACAGTACGAGAGGGTAATCATCCGAGATCCTGTGTCCTGTTGACTATGGATGATACAATACCGAAAATATTCCTACTAGATAAAATTTTGTTCAATCTAGAATGGTCTCCCGATACACCCGAAGATGCATGGGATCTCAATTCTGTGCGTACGTGATGTTTGAGGCCTAGGTATTGGAGCTTGATCACCCCTCACTTCACTAGATTATTTATGGGCTATATATATTATCCAATAATGATAACTCCTTTGCAATATTTTAAAACCTACGATACAGGGTTTATAGCCCACTCAAATTCAAAAAAAATAGACTATATTTTTTTGGGTTTTTGTAGTTTTTTTTTTGGATTTTTGAATAAAGGAAACAAAAGAAAAAACACAAGAAAATTTTACTAATAAGTGAAAATGGCTGAGCAAGAATTATCATAGTTGTAGTAGAACTTGGCCCTGGAAAATGCTCTACTTGTAAGGAACCTACTATTGAAATAAATCACACACACACACAAAATACTAAAATATAACTGAAATACATGCAATAACAGAATAACACTATGCAAAAAGTAATTACAAAATTGAAACAATATCACAAATAACTTAGAATTGCATGCCTCTTTAAGGGGGCAACCTCCTTCAATATTTCATTAGCTTGCAAAAAGATATATTCGTACATGGCTTCATGCCTTTTAAAGAGAAAGCTACATGTAATCCTACCTAAAGGCTCAAAAGTTGGCTTATATGCAAAATGCCACTTGAGCTAGCATCTTCTACCAAACATCAGTTACAATATTTATAATGGTTACATGCAATGGCACCATCGGTTACAATATTGATAATGGTTACATGCAATGTCACCACTTGGCTAGGTGCCTTACTTGCCACATATATTACAAGGTATTATAAAATAACATTATAATAGAATCCCCCCACATTGGAAGTTGGTCATTACATAATAATGAGAATTATAAAGTAACGTTAGGATGATATTCTAACACCTTCATATAGACATGCATTCAGTTAGGGATAATCGTCAAAAGCTAGCCACCTTGAGCCCTATATTGATAGCCTAGTAGCTATCATAAATTCTTGAGGTTGAGACAAGTGACTAGGTTGATGGAAATATTCCCTTTTTGCTTGTTGCATCTGCTTGTTTGTCTTTTACTTCATCACTTAACAACAATTTGGTTTTATTGAGAAAAGAGTGCATTAATTTGATTGTATTCTAACCCTAAACTATTGTTAGCAAATAAAATTACTAGATATGCTAAGAAAAACTTGTTTGTGATGGAGAATAAAAACTACATTAAATAATAATTGAGCTTTATTTAAGTAGATAATAATCTAAATTGAATAATAATTAAAATTTATTTAATTAGATAATAAAATTTACATTAAGTAATAATTGAGCTTTATTTAATTAGATAGTAAAGATCTATGTTAAAAAAAATAATAACAAAAAATTATTTTAATAGATTGTAAAACCTACATTGTATTATGAAAAAAGTTTTACCTAAATGAAAATTAAACCCTACTCAATTAAGCAACAAAGTTACATAGGTTTTAATTATATGTAAGGTTATACATTAAATACTTAAAAAGTAATGTTTGATTCATAGTTCTTTTAATAAAGAACTTAATCTAAGAAATATAAGAGCTTCCTCATAAGACCCTCATTTTAGTGAAAGGGAGGGCTACGTGGATTTAATATCAGGCTATGAGAATAGTCTCCGCTAAGCAATTAATAAAAATCCTTCCAAGATATGGTGGTTGCGATCACTTGTAGTGGAAGCTTCTTATTTTTGTTTGAAGGAGGAGAACCTCTTAATGGTAAACTTCTAATAAGCAAACAATAGGTTTAAAAAAGAAAAATATCTTGCTTAGGTGAGGATGAAATAAATGGATTAATGTCAAGAGGTATGGTGGATGGGAGAGGGCATCAAAGGACGTGGCATCAAGTCTCCATCCTCATAAGGCAAAAAAAAAGATAGATAAAGGGTTGGATTTTCTTGGGATTGAAATGAAAGAAGAACTAGAGAAGAAGTAGATGTGAGAACCAGAGAAGAAGTTGACGTGAAAACCAGAGGGCAGATCGCTTGACGAAGGAGGATAATTTGAAGTGGTATCTCATAGTTCGAAAGGATATCCAGGTTGGTATGAGAGTATACTTACCCTTGGTTGGGTTAAATATTTGATTCTTTCTTTTAATGGGTGTTTCATCGAAGCTTCATAAGCTTATGTGTCTTTCTCGTTTATTTTCCATAGTTAGCTATTGTTGCACCCTTTTTGGCTAGAATCCTTTTGTGGATAGTGAGTCGTGGGCTCTAGTTTTATACTATTCCTCTATCATCTTGGCTATCGTAGTTTAGATAGAGTTGGCATCATGACCAACACTATGCTAGTTGAGAAATATGTTAGTCTACCTAGTCAAGAAGCATTTCAATGTGAGGTGCCACCACCCTTGAGGAGTATTTTTCTATGCTATGCGCTCCCATTTTTATCAACCTTACAATGTCAGGTTGTATCCACATCGATGTTGAGCTCTATTGGTTAAAGCCACCCCATCAAGTTAGTCAGGCAATGTGGCTTTAGCATTGCTCTTGTTGAGACGTTGCTTGGACATCACTCGTCTAAGTAGTGAACCATTGTTGTGCATCCTTGACTATGTTAAACCCTATTTGCGGGAAACCATCATAGGGAACTTGAGCATTTTGAGAGAGAGAGTCCAGTAGTGATAGGTGGTGGTTTCTAGTCTTGTAATTCCAACACCTTTTTTAAATGTCTCTACCAAGTTCTATGAATGGTGGCATAGAATTCTACATAGTAGTTTCACCTTAAGTTCGTAGGTGGCTGTAGTCATAGATGCCCCTATGTTCTTTGGCATTTTTCTTAAATATTTAATTAAAGTCCTATTATCTAAATTTGCTTCTTACAATTTAGGAGCATTGGTTCTATTAGTTAATCATTGATTATTAAATTTTGATTAATGAAAACAATAAAACTTTGGATTTTTATAACCGAATATTATGCTATTTGTTTAAAGAGAAAAGAGACTTCGGTTTATTTAAATAACTAAACATTATGTTATTTGGTTTATTAAATAAAATAAAAAGGAAATGGTTTATTTTTGTTATGTAGAGGTATGAGACTCTATTTAGTGAAAATAAAAAGGAAATGGTTTATTTTTGTTATGTAGAGGTATGGGACTCTATTTAGTGAAAATAAAAAGAAAATAGTTTATTTTTGTTATGTAGAGGTATGAGACTCTATTTAATGAAAATAAAAAGAAAATGGTTTATTTTTGTTATGTAGAGGTATGAGACTCTATTTAGTGAAAATAAAAAAGAAAAGACTTATATTTGTTATGTAGAGGTATGGGACTCTATTTAGTGAAAATAAAAAATAAATGACTTATTTTTGTTATGTAGAGGTATGGGACTCTATTTAGTGAAAATAAAAATAAAATGGAAATTATTTGTTACGTAGAGGTATGAGACTCTATTTAGTGAAAATAAAAATAAAATGGTTTATTTTTGTTACGTAGAGGTATGCGACTCTATTTAGTGAAAATAAAAGTGAAATGGTTTATTTTTGTTACGTAGAGGTATGGGACTCTATTTAGTGAAAATAAAAAGGAAATGGTTTATTTTTGTTATGTAGAGGTATTTGACTCTATTTAGTGAAGATAAAAAGGAAATGGTTTATTTTTGTTACATAGAGGTATGGGATTCTATTTAGTGAAAATAAAAAAATGGTTTGTTTTTGTTACGTATAGGTATGGGACTCTATTTGGTGAAAATAAAAAGGAAATGGTCTATTTAGTGAAAATAAAAAAGAAATGATTTATTTTTGTTACATAGAGGTATGAGACTCTATTTAGTGAAAATAAAAATGAAATGGTTTATTTTTTTTACGTAGAGGTATGAGACTTTATTTAGTGAAAATAAAAATGAAATGGTTTATTTTTTTTATGTAGAGGTATGGGACTCTATTTAGTGAAAATAAAAAGGAAATGGTTTATTTTTGTTACATAGAGGTATGGGACTCTATTTAGTGAAAATAAAAAGGAAATGGTTTATTTTTGTTACGTAGAGGTATGGCACTCTATTTAGTGAAAATAAAAAGGAAATGGTTTATTTTTGTTATGTAGAGGTATGAGACTCTATTTAGTGAAAATAAAAAGAAAATGGTTTATTTTTGTTACGTAGAGATATGAGACTCTATTTAGTGAAAAAAAATGGTTTATTTTTGTTGCATAATGGTATGGGACTCTATTTAGTGAAAATAAAAAGAAAATGATTTATTTTTGTTACGTAGAGGTATGGGACTCTATTTAGTGAGAAAAAAAATAAATGGTTTTTTTTTTTTGTTATATAGAGGTATGAGACTCTGTTTGGTGAAAATAAAGAAAGATGTTTTATTAATTAAAGATGTGTGACTTTAATTAGTGAAAGTAAATGAATTATGTTTCATTTAATTGTATAGTTGCAATTTGGGCAATAAATAAGTAAATGCATTTAAAAGCATGTATATCATGGAACTATGAGTGATTTGATACCCTACTATTCTCAAATGATCAAAGGAAAGAGAAGGAGAATCAAAGGAGCAGTTAGAACCACTGTAGCAGATTGATCTTACTTTTATTGATTTACTTATGCTCAAATAGATTAACTATGTGGGGAGATTTTCCTAATGAGATTGATGTAATGTATTATTCTTTAAAGAGTATGGAGGATTTACCATACTTGTTTATATGTAATAATGGCTATGTTTTTGGGAGATGTACCTTTGTATTATTGATTGAAATCATTTATGTTTTGTATTTGCATTACTTTAAATGTTGCTCCTTTCTTGTATCTTTTGTATGCTTTGTGACTTATGCTCTTTTGTTATATTTAGTATCTTAGCTATTCTAATTTTCTTGCTAAATAATAGAAACATAAATATTAAGTCCTAGGGTGAACTTAGAGGGTGACCTAAGGGATTAAGACTCCTTAGGGTGAACATAGTGGACCTAAGGGATTAAGACCCCTTATGGATATTGATAACTGAGTTTAAGGGAAGACTACATCTGAGTTAATATAGCTCATCTTGGAGATGATATGGATAGCTTAACTCGTAATACATGTAGCATACCTACACAGACTAGCTTGTGTATGGTATGGTGATGGGCGTATACCTTTGATTGGTTGAAGATGATAAGTTTAGCTCATCAAGAGTGATGAGATGGATAAACTTATTTATGATAACATATAATATGCCTGCACAGTTGTATTTATGCTAGGGTATTTAGTGAGGTGTAGCTCTTCAAGAAACTTAGGGGTTTTTCTTAAAACTAGACCAATTAGGAATCGGATAGGGATTTATGAATCCATCTCCTTAGTAAAAAAAATTCTTTTCTTTCTATGTATTTTCTTGTGGTTGAATTTTGGGTCATTACATTTAGTATTAGAGCTCTAGGTATGAGGGTATAGAGCTTTTTATGTGCTAAAGGAATTTGGATGTCTCTAACGAAGGCTTGCTTAAAGTATAACCTAGATATGGGATGATCTATAATTCCCTATTTGCTAGAATCTAATGGGAGCTAATCCCAAGGGTGAATGGATGTTAGGGTACCTTAGTATGGGCTTTGGTATTAATGATACATCATAACCTTAGAATACTAACCTAGTTAGATTATTTATACTTTTAGCAAGAGAAATTTGTATTATAGCTTGAATTAGTGATATAGTTTAAGGTGAAACTGTAGCCTAATATTTACTTGGTTGTAACCAGATAAAAAATGCCACCTAAAGCCATAAGAGAGAGGCATAAACCTAGATAGACTCAACAAAATAATGTTGAAGAAGAAATCTGAGATGAGGATCCAACAAAACCCAATAAAGAGGTAGAAGACCTCACTGCTATGGTTGTTGCTATGTAGGATCAGATGAGACAAGTGTTGGAAGAAGTTGTGAATCATAACTCACAAGCTAGAGGCTCAAAGGTTGTCCAAGATGATGGGCTAACTGTAGAGCAGTTGTAATCTAGAGCCCTTCTAGAAAAGGAAATGACTAGGGATATGAAAAACATTTGTATCTCCAAGTTTGGTGGAGAAGGCAAAGGGGGTATGACTAAAGAATGGTTGATAAAATTAGAGGTTTACTTCATGGTAAAGGGTTATTTTCCAGGGATCTAAATGGTTTGGACCATGATCAACTTAGAATGGACTGCTCTAGATTGATGGGAAACCCACTATGAGAAGACTAAGATTGAACCTATTGATATTTCATGGAAATAATTCATAATGATCTTCGAGATAAGGTTCCCAACAAAGAATTTCTATGCATTAAAATTTAAATAATTTACTAGCCTATGATAAGAAACCAATACTATGGAAATATACTATAAGAATCTGGTACAATTACTTAAGTATGTGCCTACCTATGATGAGAGAATGAGGATTTAGAAGGTTATCCATGGGTTGGAATCTAGAGTAAAGCATGATGTAAACATGCATGAGCCTAAATAATTGTAAAAGGTGTATGAATTGGCCAAGAAATCAGAGTTGCACTTCTAATTTAACTATGTCGTCCTATCCGATCAAGATCAACAAGCATTGAGGAAGAGGAATAGTCAAGGATTCTTGAAATGGAAAGAGGAAGAAGATCAAAAGATCAAGAAATCTCAGATTTTCAAGAAGAGAAATGATAGGAGAAAGGGAAATTTCAAGATAAATTTCCAAAATAAAACCAACAATAATCCCAATAATGAAAAACCTCATCCTCAGAAACCATAAAATTTAGCACCAACAATTAAAACAAGGGAGCTGAAATTGAAAAAGAGGAAAGGACCCAAGTATGGGTGTTACCATTACAGAGGTCCACACTATACTATTCAGTGTCCACACCAACCAATACTGAGTTCATACAAAACTAAAGGAAAGGAACCTAAGCATTAGATCTATGCTGCAACTGGGAAATAAAAGTTAGAGGGGCAAGCTATCCAATTACTTGTAAAAGGTAATATTTTTAATAAGCAAGTAAATATTCTAATAGAAAGTCGAGCCATTGATAGCTTTACTTCTTCTAGTATAGAAAGGAATATATTAGAAAGGCCAAGATATTTGGCCCATGGATGGAAGGTTGAGTATGGTTATAGGTAAACCTACTCGGTAAACCAGTGTTACCCAATGGTAGAAATTGCTTTAACTAGTGGAATACTAAAATATTGTTTATATGTAGCTCCACTTCACACATTTGATGTAATCCTAGGGATGGATTATTTACAGGACCATAAATCCTTGATCAATTTCTAAGATCGATGTATTGAGTATTCAAAAAAAGGTCAAGAAAGGCTAAGAATTCATAGTGAATAAGGGATGTTCAAACCCCAGATGTTGTCGACTATGCAATTGAAGAAAATACTCAAGAGATGAGGGATAGTGTATGTTGTAAAACTTAATGAAGAAGGTGATTATTAGAAAAGAGAAGTGCTATGAAGGAACCCAATTTTACATGATTTTAAGGATGTATTTCCAGAGGATTTACCTAGACTACCTCCTGTGAGACTTCACAATTAATCTTATGCCAAGATCAAAACCTATCCATAGATTATCGTATAGGATGAATCTTATCGAGATGTAGGAACTAAAGGTTAAATTGCAAGGATTATTGGAAAAGGGACTGATAAAACCAAGTGTGTCACTATGGGGTGCATTGATTTTATTTTGTCAAAAATAAAGACGGTTCTTTAAGATTGTGTATTGATTACAATATGCTAAATAAGGCTACAATCAAGAACCGATATCCTTTACCTAGGATCAAAGATTTATTTTATCAATTGAGAGATGCCATGGTATTTATTAAGATTGATCTAAGATCAAGGTATCACCAATTAAGAATATGTGAGGAGGACACTCATAAAATGATATTTAAGACTAGATACAAGCATTATGAGTTTATAGTTCTTCCATTTGGATTGAATAATGTTCTCGTTGCATTCATAAATCTAATGAATAATGTGTTTAGAAGATACCTGGACAAAATTATCCTTGTATTCCTAGATGATATTTTAATCTACTCTCAAAATAAGGAAGAACACGATGAGCATCCCAAGATCATGCTAGAGTTAGTCAAGGAAAATCAACTCTATAGAAACCTAGCTAAAAGTGATTTCTATGTTTCAAAGGTATGATATCTTGGACATATCATATTAGTAGAAGGAATGTTTGTGGATCCAGAGAAAATAGAGGTAATTCTGAACTAGCCACCCCCTACTAATATAACTAAAGTGAGGAGTTTCATGGGGTTAACGGTCTACTATAGACGTTACATAAAGGATTGCTCCAAGATTGTTGTTGCAATAATTAACCTTCAAAAGAAGGAAATGGAATTCAAGTGGTTGGAGAAGTGTGAAGATTCTTTTACATTGCTGAAACATAAACTCACTATCGCACCAATACTAAAGATTTTTGACCCTCAAGGGGACTTTTCAGTATGCATAGATGCATCATTGAAAGGATTAGGAGTACTCTCTCAAGAGGAGTAAGTGGTGGCATATAATTTAAGGAAGCTAAAGAAGTATGAAGTTAATTATGCCACACATGATTTAGAGCTAGTTGTAGTGGTGCATGCTTCAAAGGCTTGGTGCCACTACTTTATGTGAAGGCCCTTTGAATTAAAAATTGACCATCAAAGTCTGAGGTAGATATTTATCCAACCTATACTCAATTTGAGACAGAGAATATGGGTTGAGTTTCTCGTTGAGTACAACTTTGAAATGAGTACATAAAAGGAAAGGAGAATAAGGTTGTTTATGCTTTGAGTAGAAGAAAACACATGGCAACCATAACTAGAAGTCACATAGATATAATGGATCTAGTGAGACACGAGCAATCTCAAGATAAGTATTGCTAGAAATTCATGTCAAGATGAACAAAGAACCGAAGGGTAATAAGGAATTTATCATGAAGGATGAATTTTTATATTACAAAGGTAGAGTCATCATACCAAAATTTGATGATTTAAGGAAACTGATAATGCAAGAAGCCCACAAATATCCTTATTTTGCTCATCCTAAAGGAGCCAAAATGCGAGAAAACATGAAAAGAACCTTCTTCTGGGTTGGAATAAATAAGGATAACACCAATTTTATAGCTCAGTGTCTTGAATGTCAAAAAGTTAAGGCAAAATACAAGCATCGTACAGAAAAATTGTATCTACACAATATACCTATGCAAAAATGGTAGGTTATATCTATGGATTTTATAGTAGGATTACCCAAGACTAGGTATCAACATGATCTAATCTTGGTGATAGTCTATAGATTGATTAAAGTTGCACATTTAATACTAGGAAATATCAAGGATGATGCTCAGGTAGTGGCTAATAGGTTTGCCAAAGAGGTATTCCATTTACATGGATTTCTTGAGGTGATTATTTTGGATAAATATTCCAAGTTCACTTTTGAATTATAAAAGTTCCTACATCGTGCAGTAGACAAGAAAATAAATATGAGATCAATATACCACCCTAAAATATATGGTAAAACTAAACAGGTAAACCAAGTACTAGAGTATATGCTTCGCATGTACTGCATGGATCACAAATCTCATTGGTAAGACTACTTGTATCTCTTGGAATTTGCCTACAATAATGGACATCACTCCCTTATAGGAATGACTTATTTTTATGCCTTGTATGGGAAAAAGTGTAGAATACCATTTTCATGGGATAACCTGGAATATCAAGTTGTGATTGGGCTAGTTATGGTCAGAGAAATGGAATATCAACTAAAGGTAATCATGCAAAGACTTAAAAAGTTGTCAATAGGCAAAAAAGTTATGTTGATCTAAAGAGGACTCTAAGAGATTACTCAGTTGGAGATAAAGTATTCTTAAGGGTTAATCCAATGAAAAGTGCTATTAAATCCATAAAATTGGATCCATAGTTTGTGGGACCCTTTGAAATCACTAAAAATATTAGTCTAGTTGCATACCAACTTGCCTTACCACCTAATTTGTTAAAGATCCATGATACCTTCTACATATCCTTTCTTAGGAAATATGTTGCTAACCCTGAACATGTGTGGGATATTTATAATTTGTAGATGGAAAATCTGAAGGCTATTGAAGTGATGCTAGTAAATATCCTTGAGTTCCATTCCAATTCTATGTGGAATCAAACTCTTGAGCAATGTAAGGTGGAATCAAACTCTTGAGCAATGTAAGGTCCAATGGGACCCATTTTATAGAAAAAATACCACTTGGGAAAAAGTGGATATGCAAAAATATTTTCCCTTCTTGTTTGAAAAAATATAATGTTATAACTTTTACTTTTATTTTGTGAAAATTGGAAACACTTGGGATGGTGTTTAGTCCAAGGGGAGTAGGATGTCATGACCTTTCTTGACAAATTTTTTGGCAAAAAGAAACAATGTATTAATATATGATGATTTAATACCCATTTTGAGAAATTAAACCAACTATATGATGCTTAGTTGATTTATAAGAGCATGGTACTATTGACATATTTCCAAATGTACAAGATTAGTTACACTTGTGGGTGGAAGAGGTAGAATCATCCACCATATATGAGGGTACTTGAGGTTAGGAAAATGATGATTAAGGCAACTCAGGGGTAACTTTTATGGATACCTTCATATAGGCATGCATTTAGTTAGGGATAATAATCAAAAGCTAGCCACCTTGATCCCTATATTGATAGCCTAGTAGCTATCATAAATTATCGATGTTCAGACAAGTGATTAGGTTGATGGAAAGATTCCATTTTTGCTTGTTGCATATGCTTGTTTATCTTTTACTTCATCAGTTAACAACATTTTGGTTTTCTTTAAAAAATAGTGCATGAATTTGATTGCCTTCTATGAAGAACACAAGCTTATATTGAGAGGGGGGAGGGTGAATAGTATAATATAAAACTTTTTACTTTTCAATATAAATGATAACAACAATAATATCAATTGCAATAATGAAAAAATACATAAATCACCACACACATAAGAGACACAAATTTAATGCGGTTCACCCGATGTGGGCTACATCCATGGAGAAATATTGCTCTATAAATTTCTCAAAAACTTTCATGGGCACCAACCTATAGAAGACACAAATATCCTATTACAATGTTCATGGATACCAATCCACATGAGATACCAATTCCCTCTCAAGTTCATGGACACCACTCCACAGGAGACACCAATCCTCTATACTCTAGTTCTATGGACACCACTCCACTCTGTTATGGTTTTGTGGACACCAATCTATAGGAGGCACCAATCCAATCTGCTATGGTTTTGTGGATACCACTCCACTCTTTTCTAGTTATCTAGATACCACTCCACTTTGTTTTGGTTCTGTGGATACCATTCCAATATATTTTATTTCTATGGACACCACTCCACTCTATTCTATTTTTGTGGACACCACTCCATAGGAGAAACCAATCTCCTCTGCTTAAATCTTCTCTTAAATCTGCTCATAAATCCTACTCAAATTTTCTCTTAAATATGCTCACACATCATGCTCCAAATATGCTCACAAAACCTACTCAAATATTCTCCAAAACCTACTCATAAAACCTGCTCAAATTTGCTCCAAAACCTGCTCATAAAACTTGTTCAAATCTGCTCCAAAACCTACTCATAAAAATTGCTCACAAAAGTGCTCAACACTGCTCCAAAACCTGCTCATAAATGTGCTCAACAATCTAATCCAAAACCTGCTTACAAAGACTGCTCATCTACTCCCAAATATTGCATGCATACAATGCTCATCTATTCCCAAATATTTCATACAAAATAATGCTCATCTATTCCCAAATATTGCATACAAAACAATGTTCATCTATTTCTCAATGTGCTTTCCTCAACTAAAGCAATTCAAACATATTATATCCAAAATTCTTTTATCTTCATGAACATATAGAGAATGATATGCACTAAATAAATGCCCAATATGTTCTTCACATTCATTAAGTCTGTCGCTTTCACATGTCTCACATTTATTACATCAAAATGTAGCTTTAGTCTAGCACTAGATAACTGACCTGGTAATTGCTGATTTCCACCTTCACTTCAAAACCAATCACAATGCACAAGTTTGTCCTTCTCATCTACTCCCAAAATCAATTATGAACAATGCACAAATTTGCTCTCAAATCTGATCTATAACCCTTGCACATTTACTCCCAATTTCAAGCATAACCAATGCACAAGTTTGCTCACAAATCTGATCTATAACCTTTGCACATTTATTCCCAATTTCAAGAAAAACCAATGCACAACCAATAATTCCTTATACCTCCAACCATATGACAACAAAATTATTTTCCTCAAACAAAATCACTTTGAGAAAGGAATTAAATCACCATACCTCCAAATCTACCTCAATGATGATGATGAGCTTTCCAAACCTGTTTTGACAAAAATAATCTTCTCTTTGTTTGTTCCTTCAAAATATGGTTAGCAATTTTATTTTTTCCTTTTGATCAAATATCAAATCAACCACTTTAGAAACCCTTATCAAAACATACACAATAAAGCTTAAAAATAACTCCTTATGTCTCCCTTTTGAAACTCACAATATAAAGCTTTATTAACAACAAGAACCCTTATTTCTTCTTTTGCAAAAATTAAATCACATTTATCATTTGCAAAAATTCATTCCCATTTGTCATTTGCAAAAATTAAATTTCAAAACTATACCTTATAGCTCCCTTTTATCATTTGCAAAATTTAAATCACAAAACTATACCTTATAGCTCCCTTTTATTATTTGCAAAATTAAATTTCAAACCATACCTTATAGCCCCTCAAATATCAATTTTAATAAAGCAAAAATTAAATACCTCTCACTACCATTGACGGGATTCGATCCCCTCACCTTGTGAGGCGTAGTGCCCTATCATAGGCCCTTTAACCTGTTGCACTATCGTAGCGCTTGGAACCTTAATGTACAAAAATAATTTATTTCTTCTATCGCTTTGTCTTCAATAAAAACAATGTCGAAGAGTTTCGACCCCTCAACCTCTTGCCAGGCAGTGCTCCCTATGAGCTCCATAACTAGCTGGGCTACCCCGATGGTTGAAACACAAATTGCACTATATCAGATTTATCCTTCATTTTTCACTGTCATCAAAACTTCTCCACTCTCCTCCTTCACCACCGCCTGTTCGCCGCTATTCCGCTCGATTGATTTTTCTCTTGCAAACCTTAGCTTCGTCCAAATTAATTAAAGCATATATTTATATGCTTTATCCTTTATTTTCCAATGAAGTTGGCTCCACCATTATGTGCTTTGTCCTTTGGTGCCAAAACATTTGAATTTTGATTTTTCAAATTTTAAATCTTTTGCAAGGAGGTCACCCAAGGTTTTAAATATTTAACCTTTAAATATTTAAACTTTTAAACTATTAAACTATATTTAAATCCTTTGATTTAAATATGAACCTCCGTCTTTAATATTTAAATATTATTTAAATATTAAACATCCTTGAAGATATCTGCCTTTGACATTGACATTTATCCTTGGAGATATTTTTGCCTTTGACACCTCTGAAGATATTTCTACCTTTGACATCAATGACAACTCAATATTAATGACAACTCAATATTTCCAACAATCTCCCCCTTTGTCATTGATGGTAACCCAAAATAAATTTTCTTTTACTGCAACTGGATTCACAATCTGCTCCCCTGACTAGCTACTCCCCCTTACTAAAAACTCTCCCCCTTTGACATCAATGTCAAAGGTCTCCTTGGGGATAAAATATAAGACACTAAACACAACCCCCTCACCACATGCTCTCTTTGAGGTGATCAATTATGGGATGAGAGTGAAACTCCCAAATTACGATGCTCCTCTTCTTGTTTCATTTTCTTTCTCCAAACTTTGGAGATCATACCTCTTTGAATATTTTGAGCATCCTTTTTCTTGTCTATCTTTGGAAGTTTTGGGAACACTGTTCTATACCATCTAGTTGTATGCCCAAAATTGTTGTAATTGTAACACATGATGTTATAGTCCTTGAAACGTGTAAATAAATTTAAGTTCCTCTTGGTGAAGCAAAAATCATTCTTATCATGAGCCCTGTAATGTACAACTTTGTGACCAAAATTATTACATGAGAAACAATAACCATGGAAGAAATTTTGAAACCTATTTGATTTCCTTGGAGGATATAACTGTATGGTTTTCTCATTATTTTTATATGATGATCCCTGTTCCTTGATGGTGCTTTGTTTTCTTTCTCATTTATGCTTCCACTTATCAACATATCAACATAGGTCTTAGGCTCTTATTCAATTTTATTTGATGCCTCTTTTCCTTTTGAGCTTGACTCCTCCTTTTGTTTCTATTGAGCTTCTTCAAAACCAAGTCCAGTATTGATAAATGGAGATCTTTGTGCTTTGATAATTTCATCCATTATTTTTGAGATTTGCCTAAACTAATATATCTTATCATTAAAATTTTTCCCTTCCTTAGAGTGACAACTTCATGTTCTAGTCTTTCACATTCTAGCTCTTTTGCCTTTAATTGCTCAGCCATACCTTCTTCAATTTTCCTTGCCTCTTCAACCTTAACTTTCAAGTCAATGAGATATTGTAGAAGCTTTACCTTTTTTCTCTCATCCTATTGTACTCGAGATTTAAATCTTGAGTTCTTCTTTCTAACTATAGCACCCTAAAATTGGCACGGTTAAAACATTAGTAAAAAGATAAAATATAAAAATTTGAATTTCAACCCCAAACTGCCCATTAAACCGCATTTTACCCGCTTTCCTCATTTTTTGTGCCATTTTTAGGATTTGTTTTGACCGTTGGATGATATCGTCACAGATCAGATGAAATCATCCTTGATTTGATGAATTCATCTGGAACAGAACGTCCAGATGATTTCATCCCAAAACTGAATTTTCATAATTAGCTTCTGTTTCAATAGCCTCTCCAACTCGGGCAGAAGCGTGTCTGCACAGTTGGAGATTTCCCTGTTGGATATCTCCTAGATTGGGATGATCCCCAACCTCCCAAACCTCTTCCTAATCCTATATAAACTAGGATTTTTCTAGTTTATCCCCCTGCCTCCCTGCCTAATTCTTACTGATTTTCCCTGAACCCTCAACCCCTTTTTTTGACAGGATTTCATTGCAGAGTTAGCTCCTTATTCCCTCGCATTATTGCTTGCATTTTGGTATTTTTTATTGTAGGAATTCTACTATTTTTTAGTCGAAGCTAGCTTGGATCATCGCAGATGATATCAGACGATCTCGGATGATTTCAGATGTTTTCGTACGATTGGAGGTGATCCTGACTGTAGTCTAGATTAAGGGCAGTCCGAGTTTAGAGTTTGCATTTTCTTAAACTTTTTTGCATTTTTCATATCATATCTCTGCATTGTTTTAAGTTATTATGTTTTATGCATCTTGGAGTTCACCTCATTTAACATAATTGCATGATAAAGTTAAAATCAATCATTAAATCTACTGCATTTCCTTATTTATCACTAGAATCTATTATTTAGGCATGTTTGTTGTTATTTCTACCATTACCCCTTGCTTTTGCATTTGCATATTTGGTATTTTGCATCTGTTTCTATGATTGCAGGTTTATGACAATTTTTTCTGATGAATTCATTAGATTTCAGATGATTCTGTCTGATTTTAGATGACCTTCTATGATTTGGGACGATCCCAAGAAATATCAGATGATAATGTACAAACTAAGACGATCTAAACTGCTACAAGACTCAGAATCTCCATCAGACATTCGGGATCAGGTATGATACCTTCTGGTTAGCATATTCTCTATAATTTGCATCTATTTCTATTTTCTGTATTCATTGAAATTAGCATTGGCATATAGAATAGTCTAGATTCATATCGACCAAACCTAGGAGTTGAATGATCAAGCATAAAAATGAACACATCAAACACACTCTCAACCTAGGCGTGGAAACTGCCATTCAAAAGTTTCCTGGTGAACCCACCATCCATCAAAAATTCACCCTTATACACCTCCCCCGAGAGGCGGGACCTTCAAAGGGCCTCTCAGTCCGAGGTATTGTCCCATCCTTTTCACATCCCCCTTCCGGGCGCGGATCCTATAGCCTAAAGGTAAGGGTGTGAAAAATTTGGAGCGATACATTTTGGTGAACCCGACGTGAAACAGAAACCTTTTGAAAACAAAAATCTTCTAAAAGTAAAAATAAAATAATAAAAGTCAAAACATAAATGCATTTAGACTTAAGAAAAATTGCATATCATATTTAGATGGTAGACTATAATAAAAGATGAGTTTTTACCATTAATGTTGAAAATCAATTAGCAGCTATAGAGATTACTTCTATGCTTAGAGTACCTCAAACAAATAGGGTTCAACCTTTGTGGAACGAACTTGATAGGAGATTAGATCTCATTTCATCTAGAGCAACCAAACTTAGGCAAATCAAGAGGTTTGTCCTAGATAGAATCCTGGATCCCGATCAAGTGATTTTGTATCATGAACTTCAGAGAGCTTGCCATAGGTGGTTAGCAGATAAAAGAGCCCTTGTGTCTTCTGAGTTGTATACCTTTGAGGAATACCTTGAGAATGCAGTTGTAGTACATCAATTTCTAGCTCGTATAGAGGACCAAGAAGCTGATCTTACGGATAGAAAAATATGGAATAGAGTTCCCAGAGCTATGTTATATCGAGAGTATTGCCATGAGATTTATTTTTACAAAACAGAATCTGAAACAGATAATATCACCATAGCACACTTTGTTGACTTCTTGAAAAACAATTTCCAATTTGAAGAGGAGCACTTTATGACTCCTGATGAACTTGATCCTATCAATGATATCTATAAACTATTTATAGAAAACTAAGCTATTATTTTATTATTGTTATTTCTTGTACTTAGTGTGTTGTTTATTGTCTTTATAAACAAAAACAAAAACACAATAAAATCATAATAAAAAAAAAAATCAAAACATTTTCTTTTAAGTATTATAGTAGGTATATAATTAAAATATATACCTCCCAAGATCTGTTGCAAATATATTAATATATATTTGCTAAAACCTAAATTTAGACACAATGACTAGACTCAAGAATGGAAAACAAATTGAAGTAGAAGAGGATTGGTTAGGAAAAACCAATAAACCAGATGCCCTTCTTGAAGACCCAATTCAAGAAGAAGTAACCTTAAACCAACAAGAAGAAGAATTTGTGGATGCAAATGAACAAAAAGAAAATGATAGAGAGGAAGGATCCTCATCTCCTAAAATAACTCCGAAGGAGCTGTTACTTTTGAGAACATGGACCATTTTTGGAAATTTCTCAATAATAATATTGGCACCCTTAATAGAGTAGTTCATATGGATAAAGATCAAATTAGTGACACTCAAGCAACCCTAGAAGACATATATCACACATGCACTAATCCTTTGTCCTTTTTTGATCAAGAGAGTGATCAAGCTAGACCATCCAATTTGGACATGGCTGCTATAATCCAAAACATGCAACAACAACAAGCTACCCAACCACCTAGAGTGCCTGTTACCAAGCCAAGGGTTATTCCCACACAAAAGAAACCTTCATTCACTGCTCTATTTCGCCAAGCTATTGATCAATATACCTCAAATCAACAAAAGCCTAAAACAAAACCAAATACCAATTCTCAACAATCTGGGATACAACATAATGCTACAACAAATCTTCTTCATAATACTCTTCCTACCAACCATTTGCATAACAACAATATAGCATCTAATCCTTATGTCCCACCTTCCTATGGTCACAAAACCCATACTCATGTACCATCAAACCAATATGGTGGACAAAATAGTAATTTGGAAGCCATGGTGAAATAGTTAGTCTCTCGCATGGACCAAATAGATCCCTACCGTCCCTCATACAATTATCGAGAGATGTGTAGTCAACCTCTAGATCCTATAGTTGTAGCACAACCATATCCCAAACACTTTCCTATGCCTGTTCTACCTATATATAAAGGAACCGAAGATCCCATAGAGCATCTTCGTATGTTTAGGATAGCATGTCATGACATATCACATGATGATTTGCTATTACTAAAAATGTTCCCGAAAAGCTTAGGGGGGATGGCATTGGAATGGTATTATCAACTACCCACTCATTCCTTGAGAAATTTTGAAGAGACCGCTGAGTCTTTTGTGCATCAATTTAGTGCCTATATCGAAAGGCATGTAACCATTAAATATTTGTACAACCTAAAACAAGACAAAGATGAGTGTTTTGCTGACTTCTTAGCTCGATGGAGACAGCTGATAGGAAAATTACACTTTGTGTTACCTTATCGAGAGATGTTGGATATTTTTATCAATAATTTACAAGAACAACTATCCTATGAATTATCAATTGCTACCTTGACCACCTTCGATCAAGCTATAGACTTAGCTCGAAGGGTGGAAGATGCTCTCATTAGAAGAGGTCAGCTCAAAAAGAAAGATGATGAGAAAACATCCAAAAATCAATATAAAAATAAACAAGTTGTGGGTGACGGAGTCACTGATAGCAAAAACATTGCTAATGTTAACACTGCAAAAACAACAGAGAAGTTTATATTGAAACCTCCTGATAAACCACCCCGAGAATTTACTAGGTTAAATCAACCTTTATCAACCATTCTCCCACAATTACTAGCACGAGGCTTGATCCAATTACCAGCTATCCAGGAACCTGATCCAACCATACCTGGATACAGAGCTGATTTATATTGTGATTTTCATAGAGGACCTGGACACGCTACCAACTCTTGTAAAATATTAAAACATAAAATACAAGATCTGATTGATAATAATGAGATGGAGGTGCAAGCCTTCCAACCTAAACAAAATGCTTCTAATAACGCTCAAAAGAACATTCCCCAAAATCAGAATCAGAATGCCAATCAATCATTGGACATATTTCAACATCCTTTACCAAAACATGGTAAAGAGGTGGCCAATCAAATTGAGCATCACAATGTTCCTCCTCCTACCCGATATGTAGGGACTATTAGTGGACAATTACCTGTTCATGATCCTCAAATATTTGACACAACTTTATCCATAGTTACGACCAGACCTCTACATAATATTCGGATACTTGATCTTAGTGACACCGAATATGAGACTAAAAGTGACATGGAAATCACCTCAAATCAATCGAATAGTTTTGAAGATGAATCAGATCCTATTCAACCTATCACTAGTTCTATGGTTCCAGAAGAACCATTTCCTCGAAGAGTCACTACTAGACCATCTTCTCACCAAATAGTTTCTAATGAACAAGCCATAAACGCTAGACCAAGACCTATTCATCATCCACAAAATAATATTGTAGGAACCATCGAAGCCGTTACCAGACAACAAGCTCAAACCTCTCAACAGGATCAAACTCAGAACGATGGATCAGCCCCATTTGTTTTGAAAAATCCCAATAAAGGGAATTATGCATCTAATGTTCAACCAAAACCTCCTTACAATATTAATGAACAATTATCCAATACTACAGCTAGAATTTCCCTTTTGGACCTGTTAAGATCTTCTCCTACCCATAGGGATGAATTAATGCTTACATTAAGCCAAATGATGGTACCACAAAATATTCAACCTGAAGCCATGTCCAATACTATCATCACTCGAGAAGTCGATTGTATTGAATTTCGAGATAAAGATATCCCGCAACATAGTTTACATAAGGATAACCCCTTATATATTACTGCCCTAATTGGAGATGTAGTCGTTAAACGAGTCTTGATTGATAATGGTTCATCTTTAAACATCTGCACTTTTGACTTCTACCAACGATTTGGGTTTAGAAGTGACGAAATGAAAAGAACTGATATGATTATCAAAGCCTTCAATGACGAGACACAAGAAACATGTGGAGTCATTACTATACCCTTGCAAGTTGGTCCTAGAACCCTAGATACGATCGTGTTTATTGTACATTGACCTGCATTGTACAATATACTTTTGGGTTGGCCTTGGATCAATGCGATGCGAGCGGTTCCCTCCACCTTACATCAGTGTGTTAAATTCAAATTTAAAAACCATTTGGTTACCATTCATGGTGATCCTAGACCCTTTGATATGTGTGCTTTGGCAGAACCTGTTGGAGTTCAATTTTACCCTGCCTCGTCATCCACACATCCTAATTCTTATCATCCGTCTAAATGTGTGAAACACACACCCATAACATCATCTACTCTTTCAACTACACCTATACATTTAGCTCAACCATCTTCTGAACAAACCACATTAGGACCTTGAAAAGATCCTAAACCGACAACCAATGCTTCTTGTTTTACTCCTATATCTTCCATACCTATAGACTCACCCATCAATATCCCTATGCAATCTACATCCACTACTGGCATCCTTTCTACACCCGACGATGTAGGAAGTGTTCCTTCTACCTCTTATGCTCTTACTGATGAGCTCTTACCCGATTTATCTACAATTCTTATATCTGAGGAAGCCAACACTGCCATGCAAACTTCCCTTATTTTAAATAAACTCCCACCCTCTCCTCGTACCTTGGGTCTCCCACAACCTATGGGAAGTATCTACCAGGTTAGGAGTTGTGCTTTTATTTATAAAGGATATGATTGGGGAAGAATACCCAAAAATATTAAGACACATTGTGATGGATATGCTAGATGCTATTTTGCTAATGGTTATCTTAAAGCTAAGACCATAATGCTTAAATTGGGATATAAAGGGAAAGGTTTGGGACCTTTCCAAAATGGTATGAAAGAACCTTTTGAGGTAGAACCATGGCCCTCCCGCTGTGGTGTGGGCTTATTTTCTAGTAAAGGTCAGCCCTTTCCATTTGAGGATGATGACCATCTCGTATGTTATCAAGATTATCTAGATAAACAAGATTCTTTGTGCCTAAAGAATAATTATTTTACCTGCAATATGCTATCCATAGCCTACCATGAAATGATTGCCAAATACGATGAAGAGTTGGAGGGAGATATCTTTCATGATATTTCCATTGAGGAATTGTTATATAATGAATTTTATTTTGATGGCTCTATCCCGAATATAGCCCAGCTTGAAGCTACGAATTCTCAAGATGAATTATCCAAGCTAACCTTGGAAGAATTACAAGAATTAGGTGTTTCATCCGCCCCACCTAATTTTGAGAGAGATTTACATATGGAAGTTGAAAATGCTATAAAAATTAACATTGGAACCGAACATAACCCTCACATAATCAATATTGGATCAGAATTAAGTCAAGAAAAACAAGATAAATACATTTCATTTCTTAAAGACTATGAAGATGTCTTTGCTTGGACATATGAAGACATGCCAAGCTTGGACCCTTCTATAGTTATGCATCATCTAGTAGTCCATCCAGATGCTAAACCTGTTAAACAGAAACTCGGAAAAATGCATCCTAAAGTGGCCTTACTAGTCAAAGGAGAACTAGAAAAACTATTGAAAGTCATTTTTATACAAGCCATTGATTATGCCGAATGGATCTCAAATGTAGTTCCAAGTAACTAAGAAAGAAGCCACTAAAGTTAGGGTTTGCATCGATTTCAGAGACATTAATGCTGCATGCCCTAAAGACGATTTTCCTCTTCCCAACATGGATCAGATCATTGACTTTATTGCTGGAAGTGGAATGATATCCTTAATGGATGGATTTTCTGGTTATAATCCGATCAGGATAGCTCCTAAAGATCAGGCCAAAACAACCTTTATTACCCCTTGGGGAACCTTTTGTTGGAAAGTGATTCCATTTGACTTAAAGAATGCAGGTGCAACCTATCAACGAGCTATGACTTATATTTTTCATGATATGATGCATGATATCCTACATGATTATGTAGATGATATCATAGCTCGTTCCATCAAAGAAGATGATCATTTAAATGACTTAAGGAAAGTATTTGATCGGTTAAGGGAATATCTTATCCGACTAAATCCAGCTAAATGCATATTCGGAGTTAAGTCCGATAAATTATTAGGGGTTATAGTTTCTTTACGTGGCATTGAAATTGACCCTCTCAAGATCACGACTATCACAGATATGCCCGCACCCACAAATATATTAGAATTACGAAGTTTACAAGGTAAGCTTCAAGCTATTCGTCGCTTCATCGACAAGTTGGTAGACAAAATTGGACCCTTTCTTAAGCTTCTTAAGAAATATGTCTCTTTTCATTGGGATGACGAATGCCAAGAAGCATTTGAACTCCTTAAGCAATATCTCCTCAAACCTCCAGTGCTTTCCCCACCTAGATCTGATCGTCCTTTTATCTTGTACATTTTCGCTTTGATTCTACCTTAGGAGCAATGTTAGCTCAGCTTGACGATGAGAAGAAAGAACGTGCTAATTATTACATTAGCAGAACCTTAATTAGTTATGAAACTCGTTATACCATATTAGAGAAATTATGCCTAGCAATCGTATTTTCTACACAAAAACTACGACATTATATGCTCAGTTAGAAAACGTATGTTATTGCCAAATTCGACCCTTTGCGATATCTCATGAGTCGACCATATTTATCTGGTCGCACAGCCAAGTGGGTTCTTACGTTAAGAAAATTTGAACTCATATTCATAGGACAAAAGTCTGTTAAGGGTCAAATCATAGCAGATCAATTAGCTGCTGCACCCTTAGAATCTACTCATCCCCTCATCTTTGATTTTTTGGATGAATGCCTTGAACTAGAGGTAGACCATTCAGAACAATGGTCCCTATACTTTGACGGAGCCCGATGCATGAGTGGGGCTGGTGCGGATATTATTTTAATATCTCTACAAAAACATCTTATACCTCTATCCTTCAAATTAACATTTGCTTGCACCAATAACACTGTTGAATATGAAGCTCTTATCCTTGGATTATGAGCTACCTTGGCATTGAAAATTAAAAGTTTATTGGTTTTTGGTGACTCCCAACTTGTCATAAATCAAATCAATGATGTTTATCAGACCAGAGATGATAAATTACGCCCATATAAAGCATATGTTTTGCAGTTGTTATCCTTGTTTGATCAAGTTACTTTGGAAGCTATTCCTCGAACTAGCAATCGTGCGGCTGACGCTATGGCTACAACTGCATCTCTTTTACCCTTGGAGTTAGATGATGAATATGCTACCATCATTATTCATCGACTCTAGGAACCAACTTCAAGCAAATCATGTTTAGAACCTTTGGATGTGTTTCTCATCAACGAAACAACTCCTGAACCATGGTATACTGATATATTTAATTTTTTGTAGAAAGGAACCTTCCCTGATGGTTGTACTAGCAACCAGCGTAGGTTATTACGTCGACAAGCAAGTCGCTTTGTGATTATTGGTAATACCTTGTATAGAAGATATTTTGAAGGCATCTTATTGAGATGTTTGAATCTAGAAGAATCTAGATCAGCTTTGAATGAAGCCCACAATGGATCTTGTGGGGGACATTTTAGTGGTAGGGCCATTGCTAAGAAACTCCTTCGGATAGGATATTTTTGGCCTACCATGGAAACTGATGCACATAATTATGTGTAACATTGCAACAAGTTCCAGAAACACGCTGACCTTGTCCATGCACCTGCACAAGAACTACAGGCTATTTCATCTCCTTGGCCCTTTTCAAAATGGGGCCTAGACATCATTGGAAAAATCAACCCCGTGTCATCCGATGGACACAAATTCATCATAACCACCACTGAGTATTTCACAAAGTGGGTTGAAGCTATGCCATTAGCTTCTTGCACTGGAACACAAGTTTCCAAGTTTATTTTTAATCAAATTATTTGTAGGTTTGGAATTCCTACCAATCTCATTTATGAAAATGGAACTTGTTTCAAAAATAAAGATGTTAAAAAATTATGTCAAAAATATAAAATTCAACATCGTTGGTCCACTCCCTATTATCCTTGGGGTAATGGTCAAGCTAAAGCATCTAATAAAACCTTAATCAAAAATCTCAAAAAATTGGTCAATAAATCCGGTCGAGATTGGCACATTCAGTTATATCCTGGTTTGTGGGCCTATCGAACTAGTGTTCGAACCCCCACTAGAACTTCACCTTTTGTCTTGGTTTATGGTGCTGAAGCCGTTTTTCCCTTTGAATTAGATACTGAAGTAGGGGATGAATATCATGCTGGCAAATTTAGTCAGCTAGAACTTCTCGATGAAAAGTGCATCAATGCTTTGGAGCATCTTCGCGCCTACCAAAACAAGCTTAAGAGAGCATATCTTAAGAAAGTTCATCCTCGATCTTTTGAGATCGGTGACCTTGTCTTAAAAGAAAATAAAAAAAATACTAATGCAACTAAAACCTTAAAGGTAAATTTGGGCTCCTTAAAGGTAAATTTGAGCCCAACTGGCTTGGACCATATGTCATCACTGCTAAATTTGGATCAGAGCATACAAATTATCTACCTTGGATGGTAAAGAACTTAAAGAACCTATGAACATTATGCATCTTAAACGTTACTATGCATAAAAATTGGTCATTTCATCATTGTATATATTTGTTTTGCATATTATTTCCTTTTAGTCACTTCTTTAAAACATTTCAAAAATAATCACCTTGTATTTCTTTCAATTCATAACTTAAAATTAAAAACATTCAAAATCATCAAAATCTTCAAAAAACATCTTTTATTTTGTACCTCTCAAATTGTGAAGTATTGTAGTTATATTTTCTGTTATTTTGGATAAATTAGCATTTATTTGGAATCCCGCACTTTCACATTCACATGTATAAATATCTTGATTTTATTTGGTATGATTATTCATCTCTCTTATATCAAAGTCCACAGTTGAATTAAATAAAGTTTTGAGCATAGAGAACTGATCTTGTTATTTACTTGAACTAAGTATATCTTTTCACATTAAAATGATTTCATTGCAAATTCGATATGATGCTACATAGTAGAAATGGTTTCCTAAGCGAAAAGTTTCCCCTGCTATCCTATCATGCACATGGTCTAGAATATTTGAGAATTGACAAAAGGACAAGCTCACCCCTACCCAGAATAAAAGTCCCTTGCTCTACAGCTAATCCGAGCAAGTATCCCTAGCATAGGAAGAAAAGAAAAGTTCAAAAGAAAAAGAGAAAAAGAAAAGGTTATTTTGTATCATCACAAGCAATATTTCAGTATTTTCTCAAAAATCAAGCAAAAATACAAAAGTACAAAAAAAAAAAAGAGAAATGAAAGAGAAACGCAAAAGCAAAATGCAATAAAATCCTTTCCCTACCCCTTGAAAAGAAAAGAAGGGTGAATGAGCTTGAATCCCTGGAATTCTCAATTATTCGAAAACTGTGAGGTAAGCCCCATAACAGGTGGTTTGTGCCCAACCCGCTTGGCCTTGGGTAATCCCTAGCATGGCGATATGTCTATCACATTAGCGACCTTCTTTTGTACAGACCTTTGTCATATTATGGATTAGCTAGCTCTTGATAACCTAACTTACATAGTAGTCTGGTACGGTTACATGCATATAAATCATGGTCAACGAACATTCATTTGGTCAAGGCAAATTACTTGTATCAAATTATCTTGCTCAAAATTGGTGAATGAACAATACAATCGCACACACATTTGTATTTGAGAGATTTTGTATCATTATGATAAATCAAGATCGGTAATGAACTCACATTTGCACATGAGGATTCCTTATAAATCTACATTTCTCTTTGAGATAATTTAAAATATTTCTGTAACTCTTTTCGAAATAATTTTATCCTTTTATTTTAGAATTCTTGTTTTCTATAAGAGCAATTACATACATCTTCTCACAAAATCTTAAAAATAACTTCAAACAAAATTTTCATATTATTATTATTTTTTATTTTTCAAAAGTCAAAAATTCATCTTGCAATAAAACCAACAATCTATTTTCTTCTTTGGATTTCACGATGATGGTATAAGTCTATACCTATAATTCTATGCCTAGCGCAAACCATTGTTCTAATTTTCTTTTCCATTTATTTTAAAACAAAATTCATCAAAACATATGACTTGCATCATTATGTTACACAATTATGCTTTACAAACAAACAAACACCTATTCTATTTCATGACATTATGTTCATTATTCAATATTGCAACCATGGTATAAATTCTAAGGAATTGTTCAAAATTTTATCACACTTAGGAATTTATGCCTAGAAAAATCATATTTTCGTATTTCATGCATAATTTTTTATGAAAATCTGAAAACAAATCATCAAACCATCATTATCTCCATCATTACAACACAAAGTCTTAAGACAGTCTCTTAAGCACTCTTTTACTTTTAACAATATTTCTATACTGGGATTAGCTTGACGACCGAGTGAGCGACGACTCCATGAAATGGTCTATAATAGTGACAATGTCCTTTGAAATTATTGTTAGAAGTCTCTTTTATTTTTTTATCAAATCACACCACCACAACCAATTGTTTACATCAAATTATTTCATTTAAAATCTTACAGCATGACATCAAATTATAATGTTTCAAACACGACATAATTACATGAATCCTCAATCAAATAGGCAAACAATTCAAACATTAAAGCATCATAAAAACATATGAACAAATCATATCATCAAAAACAAGATCATATATATATATATCCAAAAATTATATACATCATATCAAAACTGGATTGGTATGCCACAAATCTATACCCTGGCATACTCAATCCTCTCAACAATCTCTACAAAATCTATAGTCCATAGACACCTAGCCTCGAGAAGCCCTCGAGCTCTCAGCCTCATCTCCTCCCCCACCCTGACATGGAGGAGGTGGTCCCATAGAGGTCCGGGCTATATCTTGGGTCCTCATCGTCGATCGTGAGGATGTCCTCGATGATCCCATCATGATCGGCTCTGCAATAGGGGCTGGCAGTGGTACCCTCTAGTTCTCTGGAACCATGTGATAGTATAACCCTTGGTAGAATGTGATCTGAGCAATAGACCGTGATAGATCATCCATGCTCACCCCTCCGCCCTGAGCTCTGAGCCGTGTAGCCTCATCTTTCAATGTCTGCACCTGAGCCCGGAGGCGGGCAACCTCAGCTCGGAGAGCCGCTGTCTCGCTGCTCTCCCTTGTGTCAACACCCTTGCCCTTATCAAGCGATGGTGGTCTCTCTCCTTGCTATGAAGGGAGCCTCTCCTCCCTCTACTCTATCTCTTGTGGCCTCTGTGGAGCCCATGCCATCCTCTAGCATCTCTCCTGTGGGATTCGTCACTACTCTCTCCCTCTGAGCCCTTATGCTGCCTCAATAGCAGCCTACCGCTGTATCCCCATTCGGCACACCATAGTGTGTACTGGACCCTATGCCCTCATCATCTGAGGAGGGTGGATGCCTACGTACCAGGCATCATAGCCATCCACAACCTCGATGTCATCACCATCCACTGGCTGGATGGGGGCATCATCTGTGTACTGACTCCAGAATATCTACATATTTGGAGCCCTGCTCAGTGTAGTACTATCATGAATAGTCCAGAAGTACTCGTAATCCCTGAGAGAAGGGGTCCCCTGCTGTAGACCGAACTGTCACAGTACTCGATCATAGCAGTGGAGCTCTACCTCTCCTCGCTCCATCCTCAGCCAGCAGACCCGCATGATGCGAGCCAGCTCCTGCCCATCCTTTGCCCACCCGAGGTGCTCTCGCCACAACCTCTAGGTGATCTGGTCCGGGATGAGGTCGTCTAGCAACCTCCATGACATCGATAGATCTATCCGTCGTTGTGACCCCCTCTATAGCCACCAATAGAAAACTCGAGGCCTCTCTCGGTCAACCCCTGTCAATGGGAGCCCTATCGGCCTCCGCATCGTAATGTGCTCCCAGCACCAAACCTGCAGCAGTGATGTCAAGACTAGACATCGACCTCCCTTGTATACGACCCCATGCAGGATCCTATACAAGCGGCAAAGAACAAAGCTTCCCCATGCAAATCTATACCCATGGTCTCTCATGTCGTAGACTATGTCTGAGAGCACCCATGGTAGTCTACATCCACTCTGGTGGCACAGCAATAAGCCACCGACAACTCCTACCAAAACTCAAGTCAGTCTAGATTCCCCAAGCATCTGTCATAGAGACTCGATGTTCACTCCGCCCTTCTCTAGGGTGAAGCTTGGGTCTCCAGTCAGCCTCATCATCACCTGGCCCTGATTGGCCGTAGGCATCATCAACCATCCCTGTATGGGGATCCTCATGATCCTCCATACGTCCTCTAGAGTGGGAGCCATCTCCCCTGTCGGTAATCAAAAGTAGGACGACCCTAGATACCACCTCTCTGCTAGGGCTGTCAGTAGCCCTATGTCAGTCGATACTTGTGGCATCTCTGCCACATGCTGTAGACCGACCTGTCCAAGTCGGTCATGCTCTGCCTGGTCAAGCATGGCTATGTCATCTCTTAGCCCACCGTATTTCCATTCCTGGCTCTTTAGTAATCCCTTCTACAAAATAAATAATAAAACAACAAAATCATTAATCAACCAATCATTAACATCAAATTAAACAACTTAAAATCAAGTTTAAAATGATATCGTCCACCATTGGATGATATCGTCACCAATTGGGAAAAATCGTCCTTTGTGAGGACAACATCATCTCCGATTTCGCAACTTGGGAATCACCCCTTGTTGGACGAAATCGCCCCTAATTTGCCGATTTCACCATCAAACTAAATTGACGCTCTAGGGATGATTTTGATGAAATCGGGACGATTTTGTCCAAACAATGTCGACGGCCTAAAAACGGCCGCGATGCCCCAAACAATCAAATTTAAATCAAAACAATTTGCACAAAGTTACATTAAACCTAATCTACTAGGATTAGATCCTTACCCGTAGCCCGCATCAGAATTTTGTCGCTCTATGCGCTGTCTCCACCATTTTTCTTCTTTGTAGAACTCTAGAACAGTAAAAGTGAATAGTACAAATGAATTAGGGTTTTCCCTATTTTCTTTAAATTTATTTAAAAATCAGCATTTTAAAATTTTAATTTTTGCTTTTCTACATTTTTACCTCAAACGTTCGATTTGGGTAAAAACACGGAGGGGGCACCATAGTTAGCATTCGTACGATTCAACCAAGAATCGTCGTCTAAAAAATTGAGTATATTTTTGCTTTCTCGTAAAATGGGAAAAACTTGTCTTTAACGCATTTTCTTCGAAAAATTCACTAAAGAGGGGGCAAAATGTAGCACCCTAAAATTGGCACGGTTAAAACATTAGTAAAAAGATAAAATATAAAAATTTGAATTTCAACCCCAAACTACCCGTTAAACCGCCTTTTACCCGCTTTCCCTATTTTTCGTGCCATTTTTAGGATTTGTTTTGACCATTGGACGATATCATCGTAGATTAGACGAAATCATCCTCGATCTGACGAATTCGTCTGGAACAGAACGTCCAGACGATTTCGTCCCAAAACTAAATTTTCATAATTAGCTTCTGTTTCAATAGCCTCTCCAACTCGGGCAGAAGCGTGTCTGCACAGTTGGAGATTTCCTTGTTGGAGATCTCCTAGATTGGGATGATCCCCAACCTCCCAAACCTCTTCCTAATCCTATATAAACTAGGATTTTTCTAGTTTATCCCCCGCCTCCCTGCCTAATTCTTGCTGATTTTCCCTGAACCCCCAACCCCTTTTTTGACAGGATTTCATTGTAGAGTTAGCTCCTTATTCCCTCGCATTATTGCTTGCATTTTGGTATTTTTTATTATAGGAATTCTACTATTTTTTAGTCGAAGCTAGCTTGGATCATCGTAGATGATATCGGATGATCTCGAACGATTGGAGGCGATCCTGACTGTAGTCTAGATTGAGGGCAGTCCAAGTTTAGAGTTTGCATTTTCTTAAACTTTTCTGCATTTTTCATATCATATCTCTGCACTGTTTTAAGTTATTATGTTTTATGCATCTTGGAGTTCACCTCATTTAACATAATTGCATGATAAAGTTAAAATCAATCATTAAATCTACTGCATTTCCTTATTTATCACTAGAATCTATTATTTAGGCATGTTTGCTGTTATTTCTACCATTACCCCTTGCTTCTACATTTGCATATTTGGTATTTTGTGTCTGTTTCTGTGATTGCAGGTTTTTGATGAATTCATCTGATGAATTCATCAAATTTTAGACGATTCTATCTGATTTCAGATGACCTTCTGTGATTTGGGACGATCCTAAGAAATATTAGATGTTAATGTACAAACTGAGATGATCTAAACTGCTACAAGACTCATAATCTCCATCAGACATCCGGGATCAGGTATGATACCTTCTGGTTAGCATATTCTTTGTAATTTGCATCTATTTCTATTTTTTGTATTCATTGAAATTAGCATTGGCATATAGAATAGTCTAGATTCATATCGGCCAAACCTAGGAGTTGAATGATCAAGCATAAAAATGAACACATCAAACACACTCTCAACCTAGGCGTGGAAACTGCCATTCAAAATTTTCTTGGTGAACCCACCATCCACAAAAAATTCACCCTTATACACCTCCCCCGAGAGGTGGGACCTTCAAAGGTCCTCTTAGTCCGAGGTATTGTCCCATCCTTTTCACATCCCCCTTTCGGGCGCGGATCCTATAGCCTGAAGGTAAGGGTGCGAAAAATTTGGAGCGATACACTAACCCTCTTCAATTCTTCAAGATCAACAATAATTTCCTCTTTTATGTCAACTGTGGCTTCCTCTTCATCTTATGAATATTTCTCTTCTTCTTGGTCTTCAACAACAAGAGCATCTTCATTCTCTTCTATGGCCAAAAATAATATTTCTTCTCTTTCACTATCAGAGAAGCTTTCATCAATACTACTGGAAGCACTGCTTGCTTCTTCAACATTAAAACTCTTCTTATGTATTTGAAAGATATTATTCTCGTGTTTGCTTTGACAGTGTCTGTTTTTCTTTTCATGATAAAATTGTATTTCTTTCTTTTTATTGTATTCCTTTTCTCCTCCACTACTACTACTTCTACCCTGTGGACAATTTTATGCATAGTGACCAAGGTTACCACAATTAAAAAAATTCACAAACTACATACCTTTGTATTTTCTTGGACCCTTCTTGTAGCTTCGCACAAAGTTAGCTTCTTCTTCACTGCTTGATTCTTCATTTGATTCTGGTTATTTATTCTTTGCATTATTTGAAACTTTGAATGCTACCTCTCATTTGGATGTTTGATATTTTTCTATCCTCATATTATAGGTTGTGAGAATCCCATGTAGCTCATCCATGCTCAAATTTTTGAGATCCTTCATTTCTTCAATTGCTGAAACCTTTGCATCAAACCTTATGGGAAGTGACTTCAAGATTTTCTAAATAATCTTAGAGTCTTCAGTACTTTCTCTAAGTCAAAAAATGGTGTTTGACAACCTCATCAACATGAAGTATATACCTAACAATATCTTCCTCATCCTTATGCTCTATAAAGCATAGTTAGTCCCATCAAACAATGGTTTCATGTTTTATGAAAACACTTTCTGATGTGCCATGTGTGTTCCTATAAGATCTTCTTTCAAGATGTTAGGCTTTCACAAAGGAACCCACTCTGATACCAATTGAAGAACATAAGCTTATACTAATATGGGGGTGAACAGTATAAGATATTTTTTTTTACTTTTCAATCCAAATAATAGCAGCAATAATATCAATTGCAATAATGAAATAATGCATAAATCACCACACATAAGAAACATAGATTTAACATGGTTCACCCAATGTGGGCTACATCCATGAAGAAATATTGCTCTATAAATTTCTCAAAAAATTTTGTGGGCACCAACCCACAAGAGACACAAATACCCTATTACAATTTTCATGGACACCAATCCATAGGATATACCAATCCCCTCTCATTTCATGAACACCAATCTATAGAAGACACCAATAACCTCTACTCTAGTTCTGTGGACACCACTCCACTCTATTATGGTTTTGTGGAAACCACTCCATAGGAGACACCAATCCCCTCTACTCTGGTTCTATGGACACCACTCCACTCTGTTATGGTTTTGTGGACACCACTCCACTCTATTTTGGTTATGTGGACACCACTCCACTCTGTTCTAGTTCTATGGACACCACTCCAATCTATTCTGGTTTTATGGTTACCACTCCACTTTGTTTTGGTTTTGTGGACACCACTCCATTCTATTTTGGTTCTATGGACACCACTCGACTTTCTTCTAGTTTTGTGGACACCAATCCATAGGAGACACTTATCCCCTCTACTTAAGTCTTCTCTCAAATTTACTCACAAATATTGTTCAAATATACTCTCAAATCTGCTCACACATCATGCTCCAAATATACTCACAAAACCTGCTCAAATTTACTCCAAAACTTGCTCATAAAACTTTCTCAAATCTACTCCAAAACCTACTCATAAAACCTATTCAAATATGCTTCAAAACCTACTCATAAAACTTGCTTACAAAAGTGCTCAACACTACTCCAAAACCTTCTCATAAATGTGCTCAACAATCTGATCCAAAACCTTCTTACAAACATTGCTCATCTACTCCCAAATCTTGCATACATACAATGCTCATATATTCCCAAATATTACATACAAAACAATGCTCATCTATTCCCAAATCTTGCATACAAAATAATGCTCATCTATTCCTTAATGTTGTTTTCTAAACTAAAGTAATTTAGACATATTTTACCCAAAATTATTTCATCTTCATGAACATAAAGAAATTGATATACACTAAATAAATGTTCAATATGTTCTTCACATTCATTAAGTCTATCGCTTTCACATGTCTCATATTTATTATATTAAAAGGTAGTTTTAGTCTAACACTAGATAACTAACCTGGTAATTGCTAATTTCCACCTTCACTTCAAAACCAATCACAATGCACATGTCAGTCCTTCTCATCTACTCCAAAATTCAATTATGAACAATGCACAAATTTGCTCTCAAATCTAATCTATAACCCTTGCACATTTACTCCAATTTCAAGCATAACCAATGCACAAGTTTGCTCACAAATCTGATCTATAACCTTTGCACATTTATTCCTGTAGCACCCAAAATTGGCATAGTTAAACCCTTAGTAAAAGATAAAAATTTGAATTTTAATCTTGAAACCACCCGTTAACCACTCCCCCCTTTTTTCATGCCATTTTTAGGAGTTGTTTTGACCGTTGGACGATATAGTCGTCGATCAGAAGAAATCGTCCCAGATCGGATGAATTTTTTTGGAAAAGAACATCCAGACGATTTTGTCCCAAAATCAAATTTTCATAATTAGCTTATGTTTCAACAGCCTCTCCAACTTGGGCAGAAACGTGTCTGCACAGTTGGAGATATCCTAGATTGGGATGATCCCCAACCTCCTAACCTCCCCCTAATCCTATATAAACTAGAATTTTCTCAGTTTATCCCCCTACCTGGATCTCCTCCTGACTCTCTCCCTGGTTGATTTTCCCTGCAATTTAGCTTTGTTGTGTTAAGACATCCTATCTACCATTGTTTGCACTCGTAGTTTTAGGTTTTCATTGTAGGTTTTCACTATTCTTAAGCTAGAGGAAGCTCGGATCGTCGCAAGCGATTCCACATGATTTCGGACGATCTCATCACAAATCGACAACAATCTCGTACGATTGGAGGCGATCTCGACTATAGTTCAGATTGGGGGAAATCAAAGCCCTGAGTTTGCATTTCTTATCTTCCTTTCTTATTTTACTATGCATTAGCTTGATTATTTTCATTCTGCATCCTAGAGTTCATCTCATTTAGCATAAATGCATGATAAAGTTAAAATAATTTATTAAAACAATGCATTTCCTTTAATCTACTATCTAGATTTATCAGTTAAGCATTTATACTCTCACTTCTATCATTTTGCATTATTCTTGCAATTGCATTTTTGGTTTTTGGTGTTTGTTTCTGTGATTGCAGGTTTCTAACGAATTCTTCAGACCGACGACGATCTTGTCTGATCTCAGATGCTTGCCTATGATCTAGGGTGAGTATGTAAAATTACAGACGATCTTGTCATATTCAGGACGATATGGACTCCTACAAGCTTCAAAATCCTCATCAAACATCCGAAATCAGGTGAATTCTCTCTCATTTAACATAGTCCTTGTATTTAGGATTCATTCATGCTTTTTATATTCATGTAAATCAGCATCTTCATATAGAATAGCTTAGATTCATTTTTTCCAACCTAGGAATATGAATTATTGAGTATAAAATGAACACATCAAACCCAATCTCAACCTAGGCATGGAAACTACTACTCAAAGTTTCCTGGTGAACCCCACCATCCATCGAAAATTCACCCTTATACCCCTCCCCCGAGAGGCGCAACCTTCAAAGGGCCTCTCAGTCTGAGGTATTATCCCATCCTTCTCGCACCCCCCTTCCGGGCATGGATCCTATAGCCTAAAAGTAAGGGTGCGAAAAATTTGGGTTAGTACATTTTGGTGAACCCGACGTGAAACTAAAAGCCTTTTGAAAACAAAACAAAAAAAAAATAATAAAAATATAAATATAAATGCATTATTAAGAACATCTAGAATCATTAGACAAACACTTAAAATTGCATATCAGACTTAGATGGTAGATTATAATAAAAGACGAGCTATCACCATAAATGTTGAAAATCAATTAATAGCCATAGAGATTACTTCTGTGCTTAGAGTACCTCAAACAAATAGAGTCCAAAATTTGTGGGATGAACTTGATAGGAGATTAGGTATTATTGAATCTAGATCTGTAGAACTTAGGAAAATTAAGAGGTTTGTCCTAGATAGAATCCTAGATCCCAATCAGGTGACTTTGTACCATGAACTTCAAAGAGCTTGACATAGGTGGTTAGCAGATAAAAGAGCACTTGTGTCTTCATAATTGTACACCTTTGAGGAATACCTCGAGAACATAGTTGTAGTACATCAGTTTCTATCTCGTGTAGAGGATCAAGAAGTCGATATTATGGATAGAAAAATATGGAATAGAATCCCTAGAGCTATGTTGTATCGAGAGTATTGCCATAAAATTTATTTTTATAAGTCAAAATTTGAAGTAGATCACATTACCATAGCATACTTTGTCAAGTTCTTGAAAAACCACTTCCAATTTGAAGAGGAGCATTTTATGACTCCTGATGAACTTGATCCTATCAACAATATCCATAAAATATTTATAGAAAACTAAGTTATTCTTTTTATTTTTGTTATTTCTTGCAACTAGCATGATGTTTGTTATTTTTATACTTGTGAAATAATAATACAAAAAAAAAAACATATAAAAATAAAATAAAAACATTTCCCTTTTAAGTATTATAGTAGGTATATAGTTAAAATATATACCTCTCAACCCTATTGCAATATATATATATATATATATATATATATATATATATATATATATATATATACAAGTATATATATTTTATGAAATCTAAGTTTAAGCACAACGCCTAGACTTAGGAATGGAAAACATACTGAAGAAGAAGAAGATTGGTTAGGAAAACCATCAAATAACCTAGATGTCCTTCCTGAAGATCAAGTTTCGGAAGAAAGAACCCTAGACCAGCAAGAAGAAGAGCTTGCTATAGGAAATGAACATGAAGAAATTATTAGAGAGGAAGGATCCTCATCCCCTAAAATGTCTCCGGGAGGAGCTGTCACTTTTGAAAACATGGAACAATTTTGGAAGTTCATTAACACAAATATTGGTGTTTTTAATAGAGCAGTCCATATGAAAAAGGATCAAATTAGTGACACTCAAGCGACCCTAGAAGAAGTATTTCACACATGCACTAATCCCTTGTCCTTTATTGAACAAGAAAGTGATCAAGTTGGACCATCCAATTTGGATATGGCCGCTATAATCCAGAACATGCAACAATAACAGCTTACCCAACCATCTAAAGTACTTGTTAGCAAGCCTAGGGTTATTCCCGCACAAAAGAAACCATCATTTACTGCTCTATTTGGCCAAACTATTGAGAAACATACTTCAAATCAACAAAAGCCCAAAACAAAATCAAACACCAATTACCGACAATCTTGGATACAACATAATACTACTACAAATCTCCTTCATAATACCCTTCCTACCAACACTTTACATAATAGCAATATAGCATCTAATCCTTATGTCACACCATCATACACTCATAAATCCCATACCTATGTCCCATCGAACCAATATGGTGGACAAACTAGTAATCTTGAAACCATGGTGAAACAGTTCGTTTCCCGCATGGACCAGATAGATCCCTACCGTCCCTCGTACAATTATCGAGAGATGTGTAGTTAGAATTTAGATCCTATAGTTGTAGCACAACCGTATCCTAAACATTTTCCTATGCCTATCCTTCCCATATATAAAGGAACGAAAGATCCCAAAGAGCATCTTCGTATGTTTAGGATAGCATGTCATGATATATCACATGATGACTTATTATTGCTAAACATGTTTTTGAAAATTTTAGGAGGAATGGCATTAGAGTGGATTATAAATTACCCACTAATTCTTTGAGGAATTCCAAAGAAACAACCGAGTCTTTTGTTCATCAATTTAGTGCCTACATCAAAAGGCATGTGACCATTAAATACTTGTACAACTTAAAACAAGACAAAGATGAATGTTTTGCTGATTTCCTAGCTAGGTGGAGATAGTTGATAGGAAAATTGCACTTTGTGTTACCTTATAGGGAGATGTTGGACATCTTTATCAATAATTTGTAAGAGCAACTATCCTACGAGTTATCAACTGCTACCTTGACCACCTTCGATCAGGCTATAGACTTAGCCCGAAGAGTGGAAGATGCTCTCATCAAGAGAGGAAAGCTTAAAAAGAAATATGATGAGAAAAAATCCAAAAATCAATATAAAAATAAACAAGTTGTGAGTGATGGACTCACTGATAGTAGAAATATTGCTACTGTTAATGCTGCGAAGACAACGAAGAAGTTTATACTGAAACCTCCCTATAAACCTCCTCGAGAATTTACTAGGTTAAATCAACTTTTATCAACCATTCTACCGTAATCATTAGAACGAGGTTTGATTCAATTACCAAATATCTAGGAACCTGATCCAACTATACCCGGATACAGAGCTGATTTACACTGTGACTTCCATAGAGGACCTAGACACACTACCAACTCTTGTAAAATATTAAAACATAAAATACAGGACTTGATTGATAACAATGAGATGGAGGTGCAAGCCTTTCAACCTAAGCAAAATCCTCCTAATAATGCTCAAAAGAAAATCCCCCAAAACTAGAATCAGAATGCCAATCAGTCATTGGACATATTCAACATCCTTTACCAAAATATGGTAAGGAGGTGGCTAATCAAATTGAACATCATAATGTTCCCCCTCCTGCCCGATATGTCAAAACTATTAGTGGGTATTTACCCGATCATGAGCCAGAAATATTTGACACAACTTTATCCGTGGTTACAACCAGGCCTCTATATAATGTGTAGATATCTGATCTTAGTGATACAGAATATGAGACTGAGAGTGATATGGAAATCACATCAAATCAATCAAATAGTTCTGAAGATGAATCAGATACTATTCACCCTATCATAAGTCATATGGTCCCAGAAGAACCATTTCCAAGAAGAATCACTACTAGACCATCGTCTCACCAATTAATTTATAATGAGTAAGCCATAAATGCTATACCAAGACCCATTCATCATCCGTAGAATAATATTGTAGGTACCATCGGAACTGTTACTAGACAATAGGCTCAAAACTCTCAACAAGATCAAATGCAGAACGATGGATCAACTCCATTTGTTTTGAAGGTTCCTAATAAAGGGAATCATGTACCAAATGTTCAAACTAAACCTCCTTATAAAATTAATGAACAGTTATCAAATATTACAGCCATAATTTCTCTTTTGGACCTTTTAAGATCTTATCCTACACATAGAGATGAATTAATGCTCACATTAAGCCAGATGATGGTACCATAAAACATTCAACTTGAAGCCATGGCTAACACTATAATAACTCGTGAAGTTGATTGTATTGACTTCTGGGATAGAGACATACCGCAACATAGTTTACATAAGGATAACCCCTTATATATTACTGCCTTAATTGGAGATGTAGCAGTTAAACGAGTCTTGATTGATAATGGTTCATCTTTAAACATCTGCACTTTTGACTTCTACCAAATATTTGGGTTTAGAAGTGAGGAAATGAAAAGAACTGATATGATCATAAAAGCCTTCAATGAAAAAACACAAGAAATGTGTGGAGTTATTACCATCCCATTGCAGGTTGGTCCGAGAACCTTGGATACGACCGTGTTTATTGTACATTGCCCTACATCGTACAATATACTCTTGGGTCACCCTTGGATCAACGTGATGCGAGACGTTCCCTAAAATTTACATCAATGTGTTAAATTCAAATTTAAGAATCAGTTGGTTACCATTCATGGTGATCCTAGACCCTTTGATATGTGTGCTTTGGCAGAACCTGTTGGAGTTCAATTTTATCCTGCTCTGTCATCCACACATCCGAATTCTCATTATCCATCTAAACGTGTGAAATACACACCCACAACACCATCTACTTCTTCTCCATCAATTCCACCCATACATACAGCTCAACCTTATTCTAAAAAAACCACATTAGGACCTCAAAAAGATCCTAATCCCATAACCCATACCTCTTTTTCTACTCCTATAACTTCTATACCTATAAAAGATCCATCCATCGACATCTCTACAACATCTACATCCACCAAAGGCATGGTTTCCACATAAGAAGATGTAGGAAATGTTCCTTCTACCTCTTATACTCTTACTGACGAGCTCTTACCCCATTTATCTAAAATCCTTATATAGAAAGAAACAAATGTTTCTATGCAAGATTCCCTTGTTTTAAATAAATTACCACCATCTCCTTGTACCTTGGGCCTCCCACAACCTATGGGAAGTACTTACCAAGTTGGGAGCTGTGCTTTTATTTATAAGGGATATGACTGGGGTAGAATACCCAGAAACATCAAGACTCATTATGATGGATATGCTCGATGTTATTTTACTAATGAGTATGTTAAATCCAAATATATAATGCTTAAATTGGGATATAAAGGGAAAGGTTTAGGACCTTTCCCAAATTGTATGAAAGAACCCTTTGAGGTAGAGCCGTGGCTTTCCCGATGTGGTGTGGGCCTATTTCCTAGTAAGGGTCAGCCCTTCCCATTTGAGGATGATGACCATATCATATGTTATCAAGATTATTTGGATGAGCGTGATGCTTTATGTTTAACAAATAAGCCATTTACATGTAATATGCTATCTATAGCTTACCCTAAGATGATCGCTGAATCCGACGATGAGTTGGAGGGAGATATCTTCCATGATGTCTCCGTTGAGGAATTATTACATAATGAATTTTATTTTGATGGCTCTATACCTAGTATAGCCCATCTTGAGACCACGACTCCTCAAGACGAATTATCCAAGCTAACTTTGGCATAATTACAAGAATTGGGCATTTCACCTGCCCCACCTAATTTTGAGAAATATCTCCACATGGAAGTAGAAAATGTCATAAAAATTAACATTGGAACCGAGGATAATCCTCACATAATCAACATCGGATCAGAATTGAGTCAAGAAAAATAGGATAAATACATTGCATTTCTTAAAGAATATGAAGATGTCTTTGCTTGGACATATGAAGATATGCCAGGTTTAGACCCTTCTATAGTTATGCATCACCTAGTAGTCCATCCGGATGCTAAACTTGTTAAATAGAAACTTAGAAAAATGCATCCTAAAGTGGCCTTACTAGTCAAAGGGGAGTTAGAAAAACTCCTAAATGTTATTTTTATACAAGCCATTGATTATGCTAAATGGATCTCGAATGTAGTTTCATAACTAAGAAAGAAGCTACCAAAGTTAGGGTTTGCACAAACTTTAGAGACATTAATGCTGCATACCCTAAAGATGATTTTCCTCTTCCCAATATGGATCAGATCATTTATTTTACTGCTAGGAGTGGAATGATATCCTTAATGGATGAATTTTTTGGTTACAATCAGATCAGGATAACTCCTGAAGATTAGGCTAAAACAACCTTTATTACCCCTTGGGGGACCTTTTGTTGGAAAGTGATGCCATTTGGTTTGAAGAATGCAGATGCAACATATCAACGAGCCATGATTTATATCTTTCATGATATGATGCATGATATACTACATGATTATGTAGACGACATTATAGCTCGTTCTATTAACGAAGATGACCATTTAGATGACTTGAGAAAAGTATTTGATCGTTTAAGGGCATATCTTATCCAATTGAATCCAGCCAAATGTTTATTCGGAGTTAAGTCCGATAAATTATTGGGGGTTATAGTTTCTTTACGTGGCATCAAAATTAACCCTCTCAAGATTACTGCTATCACTGATATACCCGCACACACAAATATATCTGAATTACGAAGTTTATAAGGTAAGCTTCAAGCTATCCGTCGCTTCATCGATAAGTTGGCGAATAAAACTGGACCCTTTCTTAAGCTTATTAAGAAGGATGTCTCTTTCCATTGGGACAACGAATGTCAGGAAGCATTTGAACTCCTCAAACAATATCTTCTTAACCCACCTATCCTTTCACCACCTAGACCTGATCGCCCATTTATCTTGTATATTTCTACTTCAGATTTTGCCTTAGGAGCTATGTTAGCTCAATTGGATGATGAGAAAAGAGAGCGCGCCAATTATTATATTAGCAGAAAATTAATCAGTTATGAAATCTGCTACACAACATTAGAGAAGTAATGTCTAGCAGTCGTATTTTCTACATAGAAAATACGCCACTATATGCTCAATCAGAAAACATATGTTATTGCTAAATCTGATCCTTTGCGGTATCTCATGAGTCGACCTTATTTATTTGGTCATACAACAAAGTGGGTTCTTTCTCTAAGTGAGTTTGAACTCATGTTTATAGGACAAAAGTCTGTTAAGGGTCAAATCATAGTAGATCAATTAGCTGCTACACCCTTAGAGTCTATCCATCCCCTCATCATTGAGTTTCCTAACGAATGCCTTAAACTAGAGGCAGATCATCCAGAGCAATGGTACTTATACTTTGACAGAGCCCGATGCATGAGTGGGGCTGGTGCAAGTATTATTCTAATATCTCCACAAAAACATTTGATACCTCTATCCTTTAAAATGTTTGCTTGTACTAATAACACTGTTGAATATGAGGCTCTAATCCTTGGCTTACGAGCTGCCTTGGCACTGAAAATTAAAAATATATTAGTTTTCAATGATTCTCAACTTGTTATAAATAAAATTAATGATGTTTATCAGACCAGAGATGATAAATTGCATCCATATAAAGCATATGCATTACAATTAATATCTTTATTTGTCAAGTTACCTTGGAAGCTATTCCTAGAACTAATAATCGTGCGGCTAACACTATGGCTGCAGCTGCATCTCTTTTACCCTTGGAGTTAGATGATGAATATGCTACCATCATTATTCATCAAATCCAGGAACCCGCTTCAAATAAATCATGCTTAGAACCTTTGGATGTGTTTCTAATCGATGAAACTACTCCTAAACTTTGGTACACTGATATATTCAATTTTCTTCAAAATGGGACCTTCCTTGAAGGTTTTAATAAAAAATAGTGCCAATTATTACGTAGATGAGCAAGTCACTTCGTAATAATTGGAAAAAAATTATATAGGAGATCTTTTGAAGGTGTCCTACTGAGATGTTTGAACCTAGAAGAATCTATATCAGCTTTGAGTGAAGCCCACGATGGATCTTGTGGGGGACACTTTAGTGGTAGCGCCATTGCTAAGAAGCTCCTTAGGATAGGATATTTTTGGCCTACCATGGAGAATGATGCACATGATTACGTGCACCATTGCAACAAGTGTCAGAAACATGCTGACCTTGTCCATGCATCTGCATAAGAACTATAGGATTTTTCATCCCCTTAGCCCTTTTCAAAATGGGGCTTATACATTATTGGAAAAATCAATCCTGTGTCATCTGATGGACACAAATTCATCATAACATCCACCAAGTATTTTACGAAGTGGGTTAAAGCTATTCCCTTAGCTTCTTGCATTGGAACCCAAGTTTCCAAATTTATTTTTAATCAAATTATTTGTAGGTTCGGAATTCTTGCAAATATCATCTCGGATAATGGAACTTGTTTCAAAAATAAATATGTAAAGAAACTATGTCAAAAATATAAAATTCAACATCGTTGGTCCACTCCCTATTTTTTGAGCAAGGTGCAGCAACAATATTGTCATTGTTGTCAACACAGTTAGACAGATCGGTTGATGCAGTGGACAGGAGTTAAGAGGTTCTTCAGAGTATGTACAGTGATTTTCCAAAAGATCGAAGTGGCCCATATGCTAAAAATCAAAAGAAAATCACAAGGAAGAAAACTGTCGCGATATCGCGACATGTTGAGAAGAAAGAAAACTGTCGCGATATCGTGACATGTTGAGAGAAAGAAAAACTGTCGTGATATCATGACATGTTGAGAAGAAAGAAAAACTGTCATGATTTCGTGACATGTTCGGAGAGAAAGCGCAAGCAAGCAAAACTGTCACGATTTCATGACATGTTCGGAGAGAAAGTGCAAGCAAGCAAAACTGTCACGATTTCATGACATGTTCGGAGAGAAAGCGCAAGCAAGAAAAACTATCACGATTTCGTGACATGTTCGAAGAGAAAGCGCAAGAAGAAAAAGTGTCATGATTTCACGACATATTGCAAGAGAGAGTATGAAAGAAAAAGTGTCACGATTTCGTGACATATTGCAAGAGAGAGAGTCCGAAAGAAAAAGTGTCACGATTTCATGACATATTGCAAGAGAGATTGTACGGAAAAAAAAGTGTCACGATTTCATGACATATTGCAAGAGAGATTGTACGGAAGAAAAAGTGTCATGATTTCATGACATATTGCAAGAGAGATTGTACAGAAGAAAAAGTGTCATGATTTTGTGACATATTGCAAGAGAGAGAGTCCGAATGAAAAAGTGTCACGATATCGCGACATGTCACATTTTCACGACTAAAGGAGGAGAGAGAAAGTAAGAAGGCAGAAGTGTCACGATATCGTGATAAAAGAAAAGAGGAAGAGTACGAAGGTGAAAGTGTCGCGATATCGCGACATGTGTTTTCATGACTACAAGCCAACAAAAGAAGCAAGGAGGCAAAAGTGTCGCGATATCACGACATGTGTTTTCACGAGTTCAAACCAAGTAAAGTAGCAAGGAGGTGAAAGTGTCGTGATATCGTGACATGTGTTTTCAGGGTAAAATCCGAGAAGAGGACAAAGAGGTAGAAGTGTCACGATTTCATGACAGGTCGCTTTGGCATGAGCTAAGAAGAGAACCCAACTGAAATAAGATATGTGACAGTTAACTGAAGTCGGTACGACGATAGGTGCAGTAAGAAGAAAATCATGTAGCTAAAATAAGAAGAGTTAACCAAGTCGGTACGAAATTACAAGTGCAAAAAAAATAAGAAGAGTTAACTGAAGTCGGTACGATAGTTACAGGTGTAGTTATAGAGAAAAGTCAGAACTTTGTTATAAAAGGAGGTCTGCGTGGAGAATTAGTGTGCTGAAAAAGGTTGAAAAGTGCTATGAAAAGAGGGTTGGAAGAGTGTCGTAAGAGAGCGTTAAGCAGAGCCGAGAGAGCCGTAAGAGTGCAGTAAGAAGCGCAGCAAGAGGGCTGTAAGAGGGCCGTAAAAGTGCAGCAAGCAGAGCCGTAAGTGTGTGTGGTGTTTTTGGTGAATAGCGAGAGAGGTTGGGTTAGCAATAGACCAGTCAGGGTCTTGTATAAGCGAAGGCATTTTTATGTCAATCTTATAGTTTCAAAATTGCAGTCCGAGTTGGTGCTTGGAATCAGGGGTTGGTGCTCCTTTCTGTTGGTGCAGATAAATCAGGGGTTGGTGCTCCTTTCTGTTGGTGCAGATAAATCAGGGGTTGGTGCTCCTTCCAGTGGGTGCTGGTAAATTGATTGTAAAATTGGTATTTTGCAAAGACTGGATTTGGACGGGAGTCCAAGCAGTCATTTTTGAGGAGTAGCCAAATTGGTGAACCTCGTTACATCGTGTGTTGTGGAATGCTCTCTTGTTATACTTGCTTTATCTGATTTTAAGTTTTCATTGTTTCGGCGTTAAGAGTTGTAGATTTGAATTTAAAATAGCTACACTGATTCACCCCCCCTCTCAGTGTCATTGTGAGACTAACAATTGGTATCAGAGCCAAGTTCCTGAACAAGCTTAATCGGCTAAGGTGATCTTGGAAGTGAGACAATGGCAGGTGGTGAAGGATTCTCATCAAACAAAGCACCATTGTTTGACGAAACTAATTACGCATTTTGGAGACTCAGGATGCAGACATATCTGTGCGCTTTGGGATACGACATTTGGGAGTCAATAGACAGTGGATACACAATACCCATCACTCCTCCAACCGATGCTGCCGGTAAGAAACTATTTGAGAATAACTCTAAAGCAAAGAATGCTATCATGTGCGGTTTAGTGGACAACGAACTGATAAATATTATGAGTTGTAAAATGGCAAAAGACATGTGGGACAAACTAAGGAGCATTCATGAAGGAGACGACAAGATCAAGGAGGCCAAGTTACAAACGCATCGAGCTCAGTTCGAAGCATTAAAAATGAATGACGATGAGAACATAGAGGCATACATGCTGAGAGTTAATGGAATCATTAATGCGATTAGAGGACTCGACGAGGAAATGGAAGATGTTGTCATCATGAAAAAGGTACTAAGATCTCTTCCCCAAAGATTTGATTCTAAAGTTTCAGCAATAGAAGAAGCTAAAGATCTAAATACTTTTAGTATGGATGAGATGCATGGTTCTTTGACTGCATATGAGATGAGAATAGGAAAAACTAAACCCACAGACAGAGAAGCTACTTTTAAAGCACATAAAAATATAAAAGCAAAACAAGAATCCGAGGAAGAAGAGACATCAGATGAAATGGAAGCAAACTTTGTTCGAAAACTAATAAGGGGAAAAGGAAAATACAGAGGAAAGCTACCATTTAAGTGTTTCAACTGTGGAGGCATTGGGCACTTTGCAGCTAAATGTCCACTTAATGAGAAAAACAAAAGTGATGAAGGTTCACACCAAGAAAGAAGTGACTGGAAGAAGAAACCAAATTTTAGAAAAGGCAACTTCAAGAAGAAAAGTTTCATATCCAAGAATGTCAGTCCTTCAGAAGACAGCTCCGGTGAGGATTCTGAAGAAGAAATAGGTGAAGCTCTTTTCATGGCATTCGAAGAAGAAAAAATAGAGGAAAAATAGGAATGTGATAAAAAACTTGAGGCTGAGGCTGAAGTAGATCTGGAAGGTGAGCTGATCGCTGCACTTAAAGAGCTGAGTATAGAAAGGAAAAAGAATAAGAAAATTTCAAGAAAGTTTGAGGATGCCAATGAAATCATAACCAACTTGAAAGTACAGATAGACGAATCTAAGAAAATATCTAAAGATATCGAAGTACAATTAACCATGAAAATAGATGAGTGCAGCAAGTTAGAAGAAGAGATTGTTGGTTTAAAGATGCAGCTAGAAGAGATGAATCGAAAAGTGAGTTGTTATCACAAACTTGAAGAAAGTTCTGTAAAGTTGGATAAGATTATAAATAGCCAAAGGACTACAAGCATCAAATTTGGTTTGGGCTTCATCGAAGGAGAATCATCAAATGGATCAAAGGCCATAACTGTAGAACCCATAAAGAATGAAGATAAGATCAGGATTGATCAAGAAAAAATGAATCATGCTAAAGAAAGCAATAATGCCAGGCACGAGAGGAGTATTGACAATGATGGATTCACCAATGTCACTCATCAAAGGAGAAGAAGATTTGTGGCTCCTACTACAAAATGGCAAAGACCATCACCCAGGTTCACTCATTTATTTTTTGGTTATTGTTTTAAATGCAATGGTTATGGACATAAGATTGCAGATTGCAAGTATAATGTAGGACAAAGGAACTTTACCAATAGAAATGTTTTTTCACCGTTGATGGATTATGTAATAGAATGTTATAACTGTCATAATTTTGGGCACAGTGCAAGAAATTATCAAAGCACATTTGCAGCAAATAAACATCGGGGAAGAAAATTTCAACCAAATGGTTTGAGACAAAATAGAAAATTTCTTGAAAAACATGCACAGGCTACTGACAAAGAAAAGTCAAAACAAGTGACCAAAACTGTAATCAAACCAGAGTGGAAAGAAAAGGAGCGACCCAAGGAAGAAAAGGAATCCTTGATCGTACAGACAACATTTAAAGCATAGAACAAATCTACACCATGGATACTTGATAGTGGATGCTCCAGTCATATGACAGGTGACAAACAAAAATTTGAGAAGTTACAGAAATATGAAGGTGGTTCTATAAAATTTGGAAATAATGATGGAGCTAAGATAGTTGGCAAAGGATCAGTTAAGATCAGTGATGGAAAAATCAAGTCAAAAGAAGTCTTGTTTGTGATTGGTCTGAAGCATAACTTGTTAAGCGTAAGTCAGATTTGTGAGAGAGGTCATGAAGTAATTTTCAAGAAGCAGGGTTGTGAAGTCAGAACAACAAACTATGGAAAGTTGATAGCAACTGGATCAAGGACATCTGGCAACCTGTATACTCTCTCAGAGACTTCGAAGGAGCGTGCTTGATTGGACAGGAAGAAGAAAATTGGCTGTGGCACAAGAGGCTCGGTCATATCAGTTTTGACAATCTAGTAAAAATCAGCTCAAAAGGGGCAGTGAGAGATATTCCCACCATTGGCAAACCATTAAATAGCATTTGTGCTTCATGCCAAAAGGGGAAGCAAACTAGAGCCACATTTAAAACAAAAGAGTACTTCACAAGCAAACCTTTAGAACTAATACATACTGATTTATGTGGACCCATGAGAACGCAAAGCATAAATGGTGACAAATACTTTATGTTGTGCATAGATGACTATTCCAGGATGACATGGGTACTATTTTTGAAGCTTAAATCAGATGCCTTTGAGATGTTCAAGATTTTCAAAAAACAAGTTGAGAATCAAACAGGAAAAAGGATTAAATGTTTAAGATCAGATAGAGGAGGAGAGTTCATTTCAGAGGAGTTTGTAGAGTACTGTGAAAAGTATGGGATTAAGAGACAGTTTTCAGCAGCAAGGACACCTCAAGTAGAATGGTGTGGTAGAAAGAAAGAACAGGAAAGTGCAGGAAATGGCACGGACTATGTTGACTGAGAGCAAAATAGTAGACATATTTTGGAAAGAGGCAGTCCATACTATGGTATACATCCAAAATAGGTGCATGTTGAGGACACATGAAAGCAAAACTCCGTATGAGCTGTGGTTCGGTAAAAAGGCAACAACAAGATACTTTAAAGTTTTTGGCAGCAAGTGTTACATCAAAAGAACTCAAGATAATCTTGGTAAGTTTGAAGATAGAGCTGATGAAGGTATTTTTCTTGGCTATTCGACAAAAAGCAAAGCCTATACATGCTACAACAAGAGGCTAAAGAAAATTGTGGAGAGTGCCGATGTTAAAGTTGATGAAGGTAGGGAACGAGAAATTAGCTATGAAGAAAACTACCCAATTTATGAAGAGGTTATTGAAGGAGATGAGGAAAAGGAAACGGAAAAGAAACAGAAAATTGACTCAGATGATTTAAGTAGTGTTTCAGAAGAGGAAGAAAACAAGAAATTCAAAACAGCTAGCTGGCAGAAAAATCATCCTAGAGAGCAAATAATTGGAGACCCCACAGTTGGTGTTCAGACAAGAAGAAGAGTAGTAAGTAACTACTCTCTATTATCCAACATTGAGCCCAAAAATGTTGTTGAAGCAAGCAAAGATGAAAGTTGGATGACGGCAATAAATGAAGAATTAGATCAGATCGAGAAAAACAAAACCCGGGAGTTAGTACCAAGACCTGCAAATAAAAATATAATCGGTACTAAATGGGTTTTTCGAAACAAATTGAATGAAGATGGACAGATAGTCAGGAATAAAGCAAGATTGGTCTCAGAAGGCTATGCACAAGTTGAAGGTATTGACTTTGAAGAAACCTTTGCACCAGTGGCTAGACTAGAGGCAATTAGAATGTTTCTGGCTTTAGCAATTCACAAGAATTTCAAAGTTTATCAAATGGACGTGAAATCAGCATTTCTGAATGGAAAACTTGAAGAAGAGGTCTATATTGAGCAGCCTGATGGTTTCCAACTCGGTGATAATCCCAACTTCATCTCGCAAGTTGAAGAAAGCACTCGTATGGCTTGAAACAGGCACCCAGAGCATGGTATGCAAGGCTAGACAACTATCTTACTCAACAAGGGTTCAAAAAGGGTATGGTGGACAACAATTTGTATGTCAAAACAGAGAATGGCCATCTCATTGTCCTTGTTGTATACGTAGATGATATCATTTTTGGCAGCAACAATGATGAGTCATGTAAAGATTTAGCAAATAAGATGCAGAAAGAATTTGAAATGTCTATGATTGGTGAACTTTCGTATTTCCTCGGACTGCAAGTTAATCAAAATGAGAAGGGCATATTTATTTCTCAAGTTAAATATGTGAAAGAGATGCTAAAAAAGTTCACAATGGAGGATTGTAAGCCTGTTAGCACTCCCATGATGACAGGTTGCAAGTTGAGCAAGGATGAAAAATCTCCAGATGTTGATCAAACCATGTACAGATCTATGATTGGGAGCCTACTATATTTGATAGCTACCAGACCAGATATCTTGCAGGCAGTTTGCATGGTCGCACGATTTTAGGCTAGTCCCAAGGAGACTCATGTGACAGCCATGAAGAGGATTCTTCGGTATCTGAAGGGTACTATGGAGTATGGGTTATGGTATCCGAAAGGTAAGGATTTCACCCTTATTGCGTATTCAGATGCAGATTGGGCAGGATGTGTCGATGACAGAAAGAGTACCAGTGGAGGTGCATTCTATCTTGGAGACAGGTTGGTCGCATGGCACAATAAGAAACAAGAGTCAGTCTCCTTATCCACAATAGAGGCAGAATATATTGCAGCATCAACGTGTTGTACGCAGGTTTTATGGATGAAACAAACCCTGAAAGATCTTGGCATTAACTTCAGTGAGCCAATTTTAGTTAAGTGTGATAACACCAGTGCCATTAACATCTCAAAGAATCCGGTTATGCATTCTCGCACAAAACATATTGCTATCCGATATCACTTTCTGAAGGAGAAAGTTGCGGAAGGTGAGGTTAAGTTGGATTTTGTCCCAACTATAGAGCAAGTAGCGGATATCTTCACAAAACCGCTGCCCAAGGAAATTTTTGAGTACCTTCGCAATAAATTGGGAGTGGTCACGCTTCCCAAGAATTGACTAGCAATCGGGACCACATTCTCAGGGGGAGCATTTATATATTTGATTATCTTTTTGCTCATGTTTGTAATTTTTGCTAACTGTAATAATTTGTGCCTGAGAATGTTGTGCATGGACTCAGGGGGAGTCTGCAGCAGCCCTTTGGTATTATTGTCAAAGGGGGAGAAGAATTACAGGAAATTGCATGTGTGTTGCCAACAATTCCAAAGGGGGAGATTGTTGAGCAAGGTGCAGCAACAATATTGTCATTGTTGTCAACACAGTCAAAAAGATCGGTTGATGCAATGGACAGGAGTTAAGAGGTTCTTCAGAGTATGTACAGTGATTTTCCAAAAGATCGAAGTGGCCCATATGCTAAAAATCAAAAAAAATCACAAGGAAGAAAACTATCGCGATATCGCGACATGTTGAGAAGAAAGAAAACTATCGCGATATCGCGACATGTTGAGAGAAAGAAAAACTGTCGCGATATCGTGACATGTTGAGAAGAAAGAAAAAATTTGTGATTTCATGACATGTTCGGAGAGAAAGCGCAAGCAAGCAAAACTATCACGATTTCGTGACATGTTCGGAGAGAAAGCGCAAGCAAGAAAAACTGTCATGATTTCATGACATGTTCGGAGAGAAAGCGCAAGCAAGCAAAACTATCATGATTTCGTGACATGTTCGAAGAGAAAGCGCAAGCAGGAAAAACTGTCACGATTTCATGACATATTGCAAGAGAGAGAGTTCGAAAGAAAAAGTGTCACGATTTCATGACATATTGCAAGAGAGATTGTACGAAGAAAAAGTGTCATGATTTCGTGACATATTGCAAGAGAGTACGAAAGAAAAAGTGTCACGATTTTGTGACATATTGCAAGAGAGATTGTACGGAAGAAAAAGTGTCATGATTTCATGACATATTGCAAGAGAGATTGTACGGAAGAAAAAGTGTCATGATTTCATGACATATTGCAAGAGAGATTGTACGGAAGAAAAAGTGTCACGATTTCATGACATATTGCAAGAGAGAGAGTCCGAATGAAAAAGTGTCGCGATATCGTGACATGTCGCATTTTCATGACTCGGCAAGGGCAGGAAGGAAGAGAAAGAAAAAGTGTCGTGATATCGCGACATGTCGCATTTTCGTGACTAAAGGAGGAGAGAGAAAGTAAGAAGGCAAAAGTGTCATGATATCGTGACAAAAGTAAAGAGGAAGAGTACGGAGGTGAAAGTGTCGCGATATCGCGACATGTTGTGTTTATGACTACAAGCAGAGAGAAAGAAGCAAGGAGGAAAAGTGTCACGATATCATGACATGTTGTGTTTTCATGAGTTCAAACCAAGTAAAGTAGCAAGGAGGTGAAAGTGTCGCGATATCGCGACATGTGTTTTCACGGGTGAAACCCGAGAAGAGGACAAAGAGGCAGAAGTGTCACGATTTCATGACAGGTCACTTTGGCATGAGCTAAGAAGAGAACCCAACCAAAATAAGATATGTGATAGTTAACTGAAGTCGGTACGATAGTTACAGGTGCAGTTATAGAAGAAAATCATGTAGCTAAAATAAGAAGAGTTAACTAAAGTCGGTACGATAGTTACAGGTGCAGTTACAGAAGAAAATCATGTAGCTAAAATAAGAAGAGTTAACTAAAGTCGGTACGACAGTTACAGGTGCAGTTACAGAGAAAAGTCAGAACTTTGTTATAAAAGGAGGTCTGCATGGAGAATTAGTGTGCTGAAAAAGGTTGAAAAGTGCTACGAAAAGAGGGTTGGAAGAGTGTCGTAAGAGAGCGTTAAGCAGAGCCGAGAGAGCCGTAAGAGTGCAGTAAGAAGCGTAGCAAGAGGGCTATAAAAGTGTAGCAAGCAGAGCCGTAAGTGTGTGTGGTGTTTTTGGTGAATAGCGAGAGAGGTTGGGTTAGCAATAGACCAGTCAGGGTCTTGTATAAGCGAAGGCATTTTTATGTCAATCTTATAGTTTCAAAATTGCAGTCCGAGTTGGTGCTTGGAATCGGGGGTTGGTGCTCCTTTCTGTTGGTGCGGATAAATCGGGGGTTGGTGCTCCTTTCCGTTGGTGCGGATAAATCGGGGGTTGGTGCTCCTTCCAGTGGGTGCTGGTAAATTGATTGTAAAATTGGTATTTTGCAAAGACTGGATTTGGACGGGAGTCCAAGCAGTCATTTTTGAGGAGTAGCCAAATTGGTGAACCTCGTTACATCGTGTGTTGTGGAATGCTCTCTTGTTATACTTGCTTTATCTGATTTTAAGTTTTCATTGTTTCGGCGTTAAGAGTTGTAGATTTGAATTTAAAATAGCTACACTGATTCACCCCCCCTCTCAGTGTCATTGTGAGACTAACACTATTATCCTCAGGGTAATGGCCAAGTAGAAGCATCTAATAAAACATTAATTAAAATCCTCAAAAGATTGGTCAATAAATTTGGCTGAGATTGACACATTCAATTATATCTTGCTTTATGGGCTTATCAAACTAGCGTTCATGCTCCCATAAGAACTTCACCTTTTATTTTGGTTTATGGTGCTGAAGCTATTTTTCCCTTTGAATTAGAAGTTCCTTCTTTGGCTCTGCTACTTCAAGATACTGAAGTAGGAGATGAATATAATGCTAGAATATTTAGTCAGCTGGAACTCCTAGATGAGAAGCGCATTGATGCTTTGGAGCATCTTCGAGCCTACTAGAACAAGCTTAAATGAGCGTATCTCAAGAAAGTTCATCATCGGTCCTTTGATATCAGTAACCGTGTCTTAAAAAAAAATAAAAAAAAATACTAATGCAACTAAATACCTTCAAGGTAAATTTGAACTTAACTAGCTTGGGCTATATATCATCACTGCTAAATTTGGATCGGGAGCATACATATTAGCTACCTTAGATGGTAAAGATCTTAAAGAACCTATGAACATTATGCATCTTAAGCACTATTATGCATAATTCTGATAATTTTGTCATTGAATATATTGTACATCTTGTCTCATTTTAGTAAATTCATATAAAATTTTCAAAAACAATCATATTGTGTATCTTCTAAATTCATAAATCAAAATATGAAAAAACATCAAAATCATCAAAATCTTCAAAAAAAAAAAACATCTTTTATTTTTTGCACCTGTAAATTCTTAAAGTATTACAGTAATATTTTTAGTTATTTTGGATAAATTAGCATTTATTTGGAATCCCACACTTTCACACTCACATGAATAAATATCTTGATTTTATTTGGTATGATTATTAATCTCTCTTATATCAAAGTCCACAATTGAATTAAATAAATTTTTGAGCATAGAGAATTGATCTTGTTATTTAATTGAACCAAGTATATCTTTTCACATTAAAATGATTTCATTGCAAATTCAATATGATGCTACATAGTAGAAGTGATTTCTTGAGCAAAAAGTTTCCCCTGCTATCCTATCATGTACATGGTCTAGAATCTTTGAGAATTGACAAAAGGACAAGCTCACCCCTGCCTAGAATAAAAATCCCTTGCTCTACAGCCAATCCGAGCAAGTATCCCTAGTATAGGAAGAAAAAGAAAAGTCAAAGAAAATGAGAAAAATAAAAATATCATTTTTGTACCATCGCAACAATATTTCAGGATTATCTCAGTTCCAACCAAAAATACAAAAAAAAAAAGAAGAGAAAGAGAAAAGAACAAGAAAAATGCAAATAAATCCCTTTCCCTACCCCTTGAAAAGAAAAGAAGGGTGAATGAGCTTGAATCCCTGGAATTTTAATTATTCAAAAATCGTGAGGTAAGTCCCATAACAGGTGGTTTGTGCCCAACCCGCTTGGCCTTGGGTAACTCCTAGCATGGTGATATGTCTATCACATTAGTGACCTTCTTTTGTATAGACCTATGTCTACTTATGGATCAGCTAGCTCTTGATGACCCAACTTACATAGTAGTCTGGTACGGTTACATGCATATAAATCATGGCCAACGAACACTTATTTGGTTAATTCAAATTACTTGTATCAAATTATCTTGCTCAAAATTGGTAAATGAACAATACATTTGCACACACATTTGTATTTGAGATATTTTGTATCATCATGATAAATCAAGATCGGCAATGAACTCACATATGCACAAGGGTTCCTTATAAATCTACATTTTGTCTTTGAGATAATTTACAATATTTATGCAAATATTTTGGAATAATTTCATCTTCTTAGTTGAGAACATTTGTTTAGTATAAAAAAAATTACAAACATTTTTTTTCAAAAATCCAATTTTTTTAAACCATACAATAAAGTCACATTTATATATACTTTCGACTTCTGCAACAATCGTATAGTTCCTAAAACCTAAATTGAAATTTTATGCTTAGCGCAAGTCCTCATCTCATATATTTTCTGTTTATCTCAAAATCAAAAATCAATTATGCAATAAAATTATTTTTGGATTCTGCGATGATGGTATAAGTCTATAATTCTATGCCTAGCACAAACCATTGTTCTAATTTTATTTCCCATTTTTATCCATAAAAACATATGGCTTACATCATTATGTTACACGATTGTGCTTTAAAAATAACAAACACTTTTTCTATTTCATTTCATTATGTCAACATTCAATTTTGCAACAATGGTATAATTCCTAAGGAATTGTTCAAAATTTTATCACACTTAAGAATTTTATGCCTACCAAAAATCATATTTTTTTTATATATTTCATGCATAATATTTTCATGAAAATCTGAAAACAGATCATTACCACCATCATTTTTCATCATCACAACACAAATTCTTAAGACAGTCTATTAAGCACTCTTTTACTTTTAACAATATTTCTATACTGGGATTAGCTTGAAGACCTAGCGAGCGATGACTCCATGAAATGGTCATATAACAGTGACAATGTCATTTGAAATCATTGTTAGAAGTCCCTTTATTTTTTTATCAAATCATACCACAACAACCAATTTGTTTACATCAGATTATTTCATTTAAATTTTACAGCATGACATAAAATTATACTATTTCCAACGACATAATTACATGAATAATCAATCAACAATTCAAAATTTAAAGCATCATAAAACATATGGAAAAGTCATATCACAAAAGATCATATATATATCAAATATCTGTAGATCATATCAAAACTATATTGGTATGCCACAATCTATACCCTGGCATACTCAATCCTCTCAAAAATATACACTCTATAGTCAATGTGTAGCTAGTCTCGAGAAGCCCTCGAGCTCTCAGCCTCATCTCCTCTCCTACCCTGAGGTGGAGGAGGTGGTCCCATCAAGGTTCATGCTATATCGTGGGTCCTTGACATCGATCATGAGGATATCCTCGACAATCCCATAGTGACTGGCTCCGTAATGGGGGCTGGAAACAATATCCTTTAGTTCTCTGGAACCACATGATAGTACAATCCCTAGTAGAACATGATCTTAGCAATAGCCCATGCTAGATCCTGAGTGCTCGCCCCTCTGCTCTGAGCCTTGAGTCGTGTAGCCTCATCATGTAGTGTCTGCACCTGAGCTCATAGGTAGGCAGTCTCAGCTCGAAGAGCTGCCATCTCGCTGCTCTTCTCCACATCGACACCCTTGCCATTATCGGGTGATGCTGGCCTATCTCTCTACTGATAAGGGAGTCCCTCCTCCATCCTCTCTAGTTGTTGTGGTCTCTTTGAAGCCTGTGGCACTCTCCAGCGTCTCTCATGAGGAGACTATCGTTGCTCCCTCCCTCCGTGACTTCTCGCTGCATCAATGGCAGCTTGGCATCGCCTACCCATCCGTCGCACCATAGCATGCATCAGACCTTATTTCCTCATCATCCAAGGAGGTGGATGCCTGCATATCAGGAATCATAGCCATTTGTGACCCCAGCATCATCCCCATACACTAGCTGAATGGGGGCATCATCAGTGTCCTGACTCCAAAATCATTGCATATCTGGAGCCCCACTCAGTGTAGTGTTATCTTGGATAGTCTGGGAGTACTTGTAGTCTCTGAGAGAAGGGATCCCCTATTGTAGACCAAATTGCCTCAAAACTCAATCATAGCGATAGATTTTTACCTCTCCCCGCTCCATCCTCAGCCAGAAGACTCGCCTGATGCGAGCCAACTCCTATCCATCCTCTCCACACCTTGGATGCTCTCTCTATGGCCTCCAGGTTATCTGGTCAGAGATGAAGTTGTCTAGAAATATTCGGGACATCAAAAAATCTATCCGCCACTGTGACCCTCTCTGGAGCCACCAATAGAAAACCCAGGGTCTCTCTTGGTCAACCCCTATCGATGGAAGCCCTACTGGCCTCTGTACTATAATGTGCTCCCAATACCAAACCTGTAATAGCGATGTCAGTACTAGACATTGACCTCCATTGTATACGACCCCATATAGGATCCTATACAAGCGGTATAGCATAAAGCTGCCCCAAGAAAACTTGTAGTCGTGGTCTCTCATATCGCAAAGCACGTCTGAGAGCAGCCACAGTAACCTGCATCTCCTCTGGTGGCATAGCAGTAGGCCACCCACTACCCCTACCAAAACTTGAGTCAATCGAGATGTCCTAGGCATCTGCCTTAATGTCTCGATGTTCACTCTGCCCTTCTCCAGGGCAAATCTAGGGTCTCTGCATAGTCTCATCATCGCATGGCCCTGATTGGCCGTAAGAGTCATCAATTGACCATGTATGGGGATCCTCAATATTCTCCATACATCCTCTAAAGTGGGAGCCATCTCCCCTATCGATAGCTAGAAGCAAGATGACCTCGGATACCACCTCTCTACTAGGGCTATCAATAGCCCCATGTCCGTAGGTATTTGTGGCATCTTTGTCGCATGTTGTAGCCCAACCTCTGATAGTCAGTCTCGCTCTACCTGATCAAGCATGGCTACATCGTCTCTGATCCCCCCATATTTCCACTCTCAAATTTTTAGTAATCCCCCCTATAAAATAGAAAATAAAACAACAAAAATCATTAATAGATAATCATTAAAATCAGTTAAATCAATTTCATCTTATAAAAAAATGATATCGTCCATTATTGGACGATATCGTACTAAATTAAGTCAAATCGTCCTTGGTAGGACAAAATCATCTCCGATTTCTCAACTTGGGGATCGCATCTTGTTGGACGGGATCTCCTCTATTTCACTGATTTCTCCCCTAGATGAAATCAAATATCTAGGGATGATTTCGATGAAATTGGGACGATTTCATCCGGACGTTGTCGACGGCCTAAAAACGATCGCGATGCCCCAAAAATAGTCAAAATTCAAATTAAAAATCACACAAATCAAATTAAAAACATAATGCATCAAGTTTAGATCCCTACTCGCAACCCGCGTCGGACCTCTGTCGATCTGTGTGTTGTTTCCACCATTTTGCCTATAGAGCTCTGAAATAGTGAAAGTGAATAGTAACAATGAATTAGGGTTTTACCCTATTTTTTTTAATTTTATTTAAAAACAACTTTTTAAAAAATTTTCTTTTTTGTGCTTTTACCTCAAATGTTCGATTTGGGTAAAAAAACGGAGGGGGCACCATAGTAAGTAGTCGTACGATTCGACCTAGAATCATCATCTAAAAAAATGAAATAAATTTTTGCTTTCTCGTAAAGTGTGAAGAACTCGTCTTTAACGCATTTTCCTCAAAAAATTTTCTAAAGAGGGGGCAAAATGTAGCACCCTAAAATTGGCACAGTTAGACCCTAGGTAAAAGATAAAAATTTGAATTTTAACCTCGAAACCGCCTGTTAACCACTCCCCCCGTTTTTCATGCCATTTTTAGGAGTTGTTTTGATCGTTGGATGATATCGTCGTCAATCAGAAAAAATCGTCCCAGATCGGGTGAATTCATCTGGAATAGAACGTCTGGACGATTTCGTCCCAAAATTGAATTTTCATAATTAGCTTCTGTTTCAATAGCCTCTCCAACTTGGGCAGAAGCGTGTTTGCGTAGTTGGAGATCTCCCAGATTGGGATGATCCCCAACCTCCTAACCTCCCCCTAATCCTATATAAACTAGGATTTTCTCAGTTTATCCCCCTACCTGGCTCTCCTCCTGACTCTCTCCCTGGTTGATTTTCCCTGCCATTTAGCTTTGCTGTGTTAAGACGTCCTATCTACCATTGTTTGCACTCATAGTTTTAAGTTTTCATTACAGGTTTTCACTGTGCTTCAGCTGGAGGAAGCTCGAATCGTTGCAGGCAATTCCACATGATTTTAGACGATCCTATCACAAATCAACGATGATCTCGTACAATTAGATTGGGGGTAATTAGAGCCCTGAGTTTGCATTTCTCATATTCCTTCCTTATTTTACTATGCATTAGCTTGATTATTTTGATTCTACATCTTGGAGTTCATCTCATTTGGCATAAATGTATGATAAAGTTAAAATAAGTTATTAAAACAATGCATTTCCTTTAATCTGCTATCTAGATTTATCAAATAAGCATTTATACTCTCACTTCTATCATTTTACATTATTCTTGCAGTTGTATTTTTGGTTTTTGGTGTCTGTTTTTGTGATTGTAGGTTTCTAAAAAATTCGTCTAACAAATTTGTCAAATTGACGATGATCTTGTCTGATCTCAGATGATTGCCTGTGATCTAGGACTATTATGTACAATTACAGATGATCCTATCATATTTGAGACGATCTAGACTCCTAAAAGCTTTAAAATCTTCATCAGACATCCAAAATTAGGTGCATTCTTTCTCATTTAACATATTCCTTGTATTTAGAATTCATTCATGCTTTTTGTATTCATGTAAATCGGTATCTTCATATAGAATAGATTAGATTCATTTTGGCCAACCTAGGAATATGAATAATTGAGTATAAAATGAACACATCAAACCCACTCTCAACCTAGCCATGGAAACTACCACTCAAAGTTTCCTGGTGAACCCCACCATCCGTCAAAAATTCACCCTTATACCCCTCCCCCGAGAGACGTGACCTTCAAAGGGCATCTCAGTCCAAGGTATTGTATCATCCTTCTTGCATCCCCCTTTCGGGCACAGATCCTATAGCCTGAAGGTAAGGGTGCAAAAAATTTGGGTCAGTACAATTCCCAATTTCAAGCAAAACCAATGCACAACCAATAATTCCTTATACCTCCAACCATATGACAACATAATTATTTTCCTCAAACAAAATCACTTTGAGAAAGGAATTAAATCACCATACCTCCAAATCTGCCTCAATGATGATGATGAGCTTTCCAAACCTGTTTTGACAAAAATAATATTCTCTTTGTTTGTTCCTTCAAAATATGGTTAGCAATTTTCTTTTTCCCTTTTGATCAAATATCAAATCAACCACTTTAGAAACCCTTATCAAAACATACACAATAAGGCTTAAAAATAACTCCTTATGTCTCCCTTTTGAAACTCACAATATAAAGCTTTATTAACAACAAGAACCCTTATTTCTCCTTTTGCAAAAATTAAATCACATTTATCATTTGCAAAAATTCATTCCCATTTGTCATTTGCAAAAATTAAATTTCAAAACTATACCTTATAGCTCCCTTTTATCATTTGCAAAATTTAAATCACAAAACTATACCTTATAGCTCCCTTTTATTATTTGAAAAATTAAAAATTTCAAACCATACCTTATAGCCCATAAAATAAAGCAAAAATTAAATACCTCTCACTACCGCTGATGAGATTTGATCCCCTCACCTTGCGAGGCGCAACGCCCTATCACGGGCCCTTTAACCAATTGCACTATTGCAACACTTGGAACCTTAATGCGTAAAAACAAATTTATTTCTTTTTCTGCTTTATCTTCAACAAAAATTATGTCAAAGAGTTTCAACCTGTCAACCTCCTACTAGGCAGCACCCCCACGAGCTCTATAACCAGTTGAGCTACCCCGGTGGTTGAAACATGAATTGCACTATATCAAATTTATCCTTCGTTTTTCACTACCGTTGAAACTTCTCCACTCTCCTCCTTTGTCATCTCTTGTTCACCACTATTATGCTTGATTGATTTTTCTCCTCGTAAACCTTAGCTTCATCCAAATTAATTAAAGCATATATTTATATGCTTTGTCCTTTGTTTTCCAACAAAGTCGGCTCCACCATTATGCGCTTTGTCCTTTGGCACCAAAACATTTGAATTTTGATTTTTCAAATTTTAAATATTTTGCAAGGAGGTCACCCAAGGTTTTAAATATTTAAACTTTTAAACTATTAAACTATATTTAAATCCTCTGATTTAAATATGAACCTCCATATTTAATATTTAAATATTAAACATCCTTGAAGATATCTGCCTTTGACATTGACATTTATCCTTGGAGATATTTCTGCCTTTGACACCTCTAAAGATATTTTTACCTTTGACATCAATGACAACTCAATATTAATGACAACCCAATACTTATGACAACTCAATAATTTCAACATTCTAACTCTAAACTGTTGTTAGCAAAGAAAATTATTAGCTATGCTAAGAAAAACTTGTTTGTGATGGAGAATAAAATCTACATTAAATAATAATTGAGCTTTATTTAATCAGATAATAAAATCTATATTAAATAATAATTGAGCTTTATTTAATGAGATAATAAAATCTAAATTAAGTAATAATTGAGCTTTATTTTAATTAGATAATAAAGATCTATGTTAAAAATAATTATAACAGAACTTTATTTTAATAGATGGTAAAACCTACGTTGTATTATGAAAAGAGTTTTACCTAAATGAAAATTAAATCCTACTCAATTAAGCAACAAAGTTTCATAGGTTTTAATTCTAAGTACGATTATACTTTCATTACTTAAAAACCTAATATTTGATTCATAGTTCTTATAATAAAGAACTTAACCTAAGCAAGATAAGAGCCTCCTCATAAGACCCTCATTTTAGTGAAAGGGAGGGCTATATGGATTTAATATCAGACTATGGGAATAGTCTCCACTAAGCAATTAATGAAAATCTTGCCAAGATATGGTGGTTGCGAACACTTGCAGTGGAAGCTTCTTATCAACATCTGAAGGAGGAGAACCTCTTAATGGTAAACTTTGTAATAAGAAAAAAATGGTTTTAAAAAAGAAAAATATCTTGCTTGGATGAGGACGAATTAAATGGACTAATGGCAAGAGGTATGGTGGATGGGAGAGCGCATCAAAGGACCTGACATCAAGTCTCCATCCTTATAAGGAAAAAGGCAAGATAGATGAAGGGTTGGCTTTTCTTGGGACTGAAACAAAAGAAGAACCAGAGAAGAAGTAGACATGAGAATCAAAGAATAAGTGGACGTGAAAACTAGAGGGCAGGTTGCTTGATGAAGGAAGACACTCTAGAACAACATCTCATAGTTCAAAAGGATATCTAGGTTGGTATGAGAGTATACTTACCCATGGCTGGGTTAAACCTTTGAATGCTTTCTTTTAATGGGTATTTTATCGAAGCTTCATAAGATTCTATCTTTCTCATTTATTTTCCATAGTAAGTTGTTGTTGCATGCTTTTTGGCTAGAATCCTTTTATGGACAATGAGTCATCGGCTCTAGTTTTCTACCATTCCTCTGTCATATTGGCTGCCATAGTTTAGACATATTTGGTATTGTGGTCAGCTCTATGCTAGCTGGGCATTGTGTTAGTCTACCTAGTTAGGCAACATTTTGACATGAGGTGCCACAATCCTTGAAGAGTATTTTCTTGTGTTGTGCGCTCCCTTTTTTGTCAACCTTATGATGGTAGGTTGTATTTACGTAGGTGTTGATCTCTATTGGTTAAATACACCCCATTGAGTCGATTAGGTAGTGTGGATTTAGCATCACTCTTGTTGAGATGTTGCTCGGACGTCATTCACCTAAGTAGCAAATCCCTGTTGTGCATCCTTGACTGTGTTAAACCCTATCTGTGGGAAGCCATTGTTGGACATTTTGAGTTCCTAAGCTAAGAGTTGTTATTGATTTCAAAAGGATCTATGTAAGCTAACACTATATTTGTGTAGAAGCAAAGGTTTTTGATCAAAGGTTCAAGAAGGGATGCATGGCATTTGGTTCCAAAAAGGAGCTTAAATGGAAGCTTAGAAAAAGGTTTTTATTTAAAACCATGGATGGTAGATTTGAAATGGGTTTTTCTTAAAACCCAAGTTGGCTTTTCATTTCATAGAAAAAGGTGCCCCGATGATGAAGATATTTAATTTTAAATATTTAGTTTAAATTTTAATTTTAAAATTAAATAAAAAGAATATTCATTGACGTCATAAAGGAAGGTTCAAAAGCGTCGACATTTCCAAGCTAAGGGAAGGTGTATATATGCCATTAATTTTTTTGAAATAAATCATTCTTGCTCGATTAAGATTTACGATTTGCTTTTGTGAAGGAAGAGCTCATGTTATTTTCGTTTTGTAAAGCAATGAATATTGAAAGTGAACCACATCCATTTTCCAAAGCGTGTTGGGCAGTGTGGCCTAGTGGCAGCTTGGTTTGTGCAAAGGTGTTTGTGGTAGGAAGGTTAACCATTCGATTCCTGCAAGCATCATTTTGGCTTTGTTGATGCGATCAAGGCACATTTCTTTTTCACTTAGTGGAAGGAGTGAAGAACAAGAAGTGAGTGGCGCTTCTTTCTTCACAATGAGCCCGTAGCTCATGCAACAGCTTAGCTACGTCTAGGGCATTCGTGTTGGACAGAACGTGGGTTCGATTCTCCTAGAGGTAGGTATTGAGGTTTTTATTAATTTTGTTATTGCCTAAGGTGGAGTGATAAGGGGTAAAGGTGATTTGATAGTTGATGTATTGAATAACCTTAGGAATAAGGTTATAGTGGTTGTTTGAGTTGTGGAGTTAAATTTTTAATTGTGATTTTTGAAATTATTAGGAGTAATAAGGGTTTTTGATAAAGTTCTTTTAGTGAAAGTTATTTTTGAAGTAAGGGTTTTCTTATAAAAAAAATTTGGTGGATGTTAAAATAAAGTAGGAGTAATAAGGTGTTATTTGGACATTATTTTATTGTTGTTTTATTACTCAAGATCTCTAACCCTTGTTGAGATTGAAAAAAAGGGTGTTGAGTGTGGCATATTTAGTGGACAACTCATAAGGCATCAAAAAGGTATGAGTAACATTCTCCATTGATTTTATTTGGGTGGTTGATTTCTGAAATATCATGGGAGTGAAGAGGATTGATTGTGGTTTCCTATTCGAAAATGGTTGATTTAATGCTTCAAGGTTTTCTGGTTTGAGAGTTGTGATTAAAAATTTGTTTTATAAGCATTTTTGTTGGAGTGAGTTGTTGTGCAAAGAACTTGAACTTGAGCTGAAAAGAACATGAGTATCATTGTTATGTAGAGTTGTTGTTGAGTATTGTTGAAGACATTTTGAGTTGGTTGATTCATGCTTGGACTAGGGTTTGTGAGAAAGAGTTGTTCCTTGTGGTGATTGGTTGAGTAGAGTTGTTTGAGCCTAGTCAAGTGATTGTGTGAAGTGGTTGTTCAAGTTCCATAAAAAAACTATTCTATATTCTGATTTGAGTTGAGTTGAGAAAGAAATTGGATTTGAGTATAGAACATATTGAGTCTCTAACAATTCTCTTTATGCTTCTATGAGATTGCTGAGTTGAGATTGATTTGAGTTGATATTGGGATTTGAGTATAGAACATATTGAGTCTCTAACAATTCTCTTTATGCTTCTATGAGATTGTTGAGTTGAGATTGGGATTTGAGTATAGAACATATTGAGTCTCTAACAATTCTCTTTATGCTTCTATGAGATTGAGTTGAGATTTTGTTGAGCTGATTTGAGGTAAGTCTTTGAGAAGGCTTGTGGACTGATTTTGAGTAAGATTTTGTGAAAGCTTGCTATGCAGATTTGAGAAAGTCCTAGAGAGGAGTTATTGAGCATATTTGGACAAGTTCTAAGTGAGATTTTTATGTAGATTTGAGAAAGTCCTAGAGAGGACTTATTGAGCAGATTTGGACAAGGTATGAGTGAGCTTGTTGAGCATATTTGGACAAATTTTGAGTGAGTTTGTTGAGTAGATTTGAGCAGGTTCTGAGTGAGCCTATTGAGCAGATTTGAGCAGGTTCTAAGTGAGCCTATTGAATAGATATTAGAAGGTTATGAGTGAGCCTATTGAGAATATTTGAAGAGGTTATGAGTGAACCTATTGACAGAGCTTTGGAGGTGACAAAGTATAGAGGACAGAGTCTCAGTGGATAGAGATCCAGCAACCAGGACAATTGAAGACAGATCTGAGTGAGGAGTCTTCAAGTGGAGAGAGATCCACAAGTTAGTGCAACAGAGAGACAAAGTCTTCTAGAAGATCACTACCTAGAGTAGAAGGGGAAAGAGTTCTCCTGTGGAAGAGATCCATGAACTTGAGATTTAGGGGATCAACATCTCCTTTGGACAGAGGTCCATAAACATTGTAATTGGGAAGGATTCCCAAGAGATTGATTGAGAAAGTTTTAGCAAAATATTTTCTCCGTGGAGTAGCTCGCATTGGGTGAACCATGTAAATTGTTGTGTCACTTTTGTGGATGGTGTTTTATGCATTTCTTTGATTATTTCTATTGATACTGCTATCTATACACTGCATAATATTGAATTGAAAAGAAAAGTAAAAAGTGGTCTTATACTGTTCACCCCCCTCTTAGTATAAGCTTGTGTTCTTCAATTGGTATCAAAGTGGGTTCCTTCAGAAGAGTTTGACAGCTTGAAGGAAAAGTGGTCTAAGAACATAATGGATCACAAGGATCAAAAGGATGGGTCATTCAATAATGCAGTACCAGTCTTTGATGGAAGTGAATTCTTGTATTGGTGTATGCTAATGAGATTTTACCTGATGGCACTTGGAAATGAAGTTTGGGATGCAGTGGAACTTGGATATGATTCAACAGTCAATCCTCCTATAGATAAGGAAGGTAAGCTTCTAATGCATGCAAATTCAAGAGCTATGAATGCAATTATAAAAGGATTGGGTAGATCAGAATCTATGAAGGTTATGGATTGTAAAACAACAAAATATATGTGGGATCTACTGCATGACATATATGAGGGTGATAAAGGTGTCAGGAAAGCTAAGATCAAAAATATCAAAGGAGAATTTGAGAACTTAAGAATGAGAGATGATGAAAATATTCGTGATTATCTCAGTAAGATTGATGAGCTTGTACATGAGATGAGAGGTCTTGGAATGAAGGTTGATGAATCTAATGCTTGTGATAAGATCTTGAGAACTCTTCCAAAAAGGTATAGTGAAAAGTTTTCTGCTATAGAAACATCAATTGATAGTGATTATTTGACAAGGAATTCTTTACTTGGCATGCTTACTACTTTTGAGATAAGAACAAAAGATCCTATTCCTCCGAAAGAAGCTGCATTCAAAGTAGACAAAAAGAAAAAGGGTAAAAATATAGAATCAAGCAGTGAGTCATCTAGTGATGAAGAAGCTAACTATGGTAGAAGAGATAAAGGTTCCAAAATATCCATAGATATAATATCTATTAAGTGCTTCAATTGTGGAAAGTATGGACACTATGCAATAGAGTGCAAAGAGCCAAAGTACAACAGTGATGAAGGAAAACAGGATCATAGGTATAGGGAATCAAAAAGACACAGGTACCGGAAGAAAGGCAAGGATGGACAAAACAGACAAGGAAATAAGTTCTTCCAAAGGCAAAATAAAAGCTACTATGCAGATAATGCAAGTAAGTACTCAATTGATAGTGATGCTAGTTTTTCAGACAATGATAGAGATGAAGTCCTATTTATGGTTAGAGAGAAAAGGACTCCAGTTATTCTCAAATGTTTTAGATGTGGTAAATTTGGACATCTTGAAGATGATTGCACTAGGGATGGCTATAGTTTTAGTGATGATGGTTTTGAAGATGCACTTGAAAGACCAGATGAGAATCTTCTAATGGCTCTAGAAGATGAAGTAAGTGATCCTATAGAAGACAAGCCAAAAGGAAGTAATGATAAGGAAAAAGGCAAAAAAATAGAGGATTACTCAATAGAGAATGGTTATGATCTCAAGGGAGAACTTATCTATGCCCTTGAAACAGTAAAGAAGGTAAGAAAGCAACACTCTAAGCTTGAAAGTCAGTTTCAAGAATGTGATGAAGAAAGATTATTGCTCATAGAGGACTTAGAGAAGTCAAAGGCTAAGGCAAGTAAGTTCAAGGACAAGTTAGAAGCAAATATTTTGGAGTGTGAAAAATTAACACAAGAAGTGGCACTACTAAAGGAATATTTAGAGGATTCCAAGAAAAATTTGTACAAGTATGTAAACAGTGCAAAGAGTGTAGATAAAATAATTAAGATACAAAGAGGAGCAACAAACAAGACAGGTCTTGGTTCCAAACAGGTTCAAAATAAATGGGAAGAAAAGTCTACTTCAAGTCTTGAAGAAGAAGGAACTTCGGAAGAAGATACTTCAGAATATGATAGTGTAAGTAGGAATGAGACATTAGAGGATGAATTGGACAACAAAGAGTTCAACAAAGATAGGAACAATGCACGAAGAAGATACAGATGGAACAACAATCAGAACAGGAGACCAATGAGGTCTAGGCAAGGAAGCTTCAATGGGATATGCTTCTCATGTCACAGGTTTGGGCACATGGCTTCACAGTGCAAGTCATATGAAAGACAAGAATATGGGAAAGGACAACTTTTCCATGGGTATTGCTACTCATGCAATGAGTATGGTCACAAAGAAATGAATTGCAGGGTTCATGGTAGAAGAGGATATGGCTTCACTAGGAGGTATCCTAAGATATTTGCACCTCCAAGGAATAATAACATTAAGTGTTATAAGTGCAATAATGATGGACACACAACAAGATGGTGTAGAGAAAATATTCCAGAAGTAGGTATGAACATGAACAGGAATATGGATGAGAACACGAACAAGAATAGGAACAGGAACAGGAACATGGATGAGAAAAAGAATAGGAACAACAGGAACATGGATGAGGAACAGGAATAGGAACAGGAATAGAAACATAAATGATAACAGAAACAGGGATGATGGCTTGGAAAGAAATAGTGAGAGGATTCAGAAAACTCAGAAAGGAAGAGAGAAAGATAAAGGTAAATAGTAGTGCTTTCGAGGAGTAGAAATACTCCCACCCCAAAATTAACCACCTCATGAGGAGGTGGGGGGGGATAAGCTAAGAGGCTCATTCTTAGCCCCGAGCCCCAAAGGTGACCCTTTGCCATTGATGACAAAGGGGGAGAGATTTGTGTATATTGAGAAAAGTTTTGATATGGGGAGAGATTTGATATTTGAGAAAGCTTTGAGCCAGGGGGAGCAAAGTCCCAAGGGGAGCATAAAAGAAGGTCAAATTTTAGTAAAAGGATATGGGTTGCCATCAATGACAAAGGGGGAGATTTTTGGACATTTTGAGTTCCTAAGCTAAGAGTTGTCATTGATGTCAAAAGGATCTATGTAAGCTAACACTATGTTTGTGTAGAAGCAAAGGTTTTTGATCAAAGGTTCAAGAAGGGATGCATGACATTTGGTTCCAAAAAGGAGCTTCAAGGGAAGCTTAGCAAAAGGTTTTTATTTAAAACCATGGATGGTAGATTTGAAATGGGTTTTTCTTAAAACCCAAGTTGGCTTTTTGTTTCATCAAAAAAGGTGCCTCAGTGATGAAGATATTTAATTTTAAAGATTTAGTTTAAATTTTAATTTTAAAATTAAATTAAAATAATATTTTCCGACATCATAAAGGAAGGTTCAAAAGTGTCGACGTTTCCAAGCTAAGGGAAGGCATATATATATGCCATTAAATTTTTTGAAATAAATCATCCTTGCTCGATTGAGATTTATGATTTGCTTTTGCGAAGGAAGAGCTCGTGTTATTTTTGTTTTGTAAAGCAGCGAATATTGAAAGTGAACCGCATCCATTTTCCAAAGCGTGTTGGGCAGTGTGGCCTAGTGGCAGCTTGGTTTGTGCAAAGGTGTTGGTGGCAGGAAGGTTAAGCGTTTGATTCCTGCAAGCGTCATTTTGGCTTTGTTGAGGTGCTCAAGGCACATTTATTTTTTGCTTGGTGAAAGGAGTGAAGAACAAGAAGCGAGTGGTGCTTCTTTCTTCACAACGAGCCCGTAGCTCATGCGGCAGCTTGGCCACGACTAGGGCATTCACATTGGATAGAACATGGGGTTCGATTCCCCTCGAGGCAAGTATTGAGGTTTTTATTAATTTTGTTATTGCCTAAGGTGGAGTGATAAGGGGTAAAGGTGATTTGATAGTTGATGTATTGAATAACCTTAGGAATAAGGTTATAGTGGTTGTTTGAGTTGTGGAGTTAAATTTTTAATTGTGATTTTTGAAATTATTAGGAGTAATAAGGGTTTTTGATAAAGTTATTTTAGTGAAAGTTATTTTTGAAGTAAGGGTTTTCTTTAAAAATAACTTTGGTGGATGTTAAAATAAAGTAGGAGTAATAAGGTGTTATTTGGACATTATTTTATTGTTGTGTTATTACTCAAGATCTCTAACCCTTGTTGAGATTGAAAAAAAAAGGTGTTGAGTGTGGCAGATTTAGTGGACAACTCATAAGGCATCAAAAAGGTATGAGTAACATTCTCCATTGATTTTATTTGGGTGGTTGATTTCTGAAATATCATTGGAGTGAAAAGGATTGATTGTGGTTTCCTATTCAAAAATAGTTGGTTTAATGCTTCAAGGTTTTCTGATTTGAAAGTTGTGATTAAAACCTTGTTTTATAAGCATTGTTGTTGGAGTGAGTTGTTGTGCAAAGAACTTGAACTTGAGCTGAAAAGAACATGAGTATCATTGTTATGTAGAGTTGTTGTTGAGTATTGTTGAAGATATTTTGAGTTGGTTGATTCATGCTTGGACTAGGGTTTGTGAGAAAGAGTTGTTCCTTGTGGTGATTGGTTGAGTAGAGTTGTTTGAGCCTAGTCAAGTGATTGTGTTAAGTGGTTGTTCAAGTTCCATAAAACAAACTATTCTATATTCTAATTTGAGTTGAGTTGAGAAAGAAATTGGATTTGAGTATAGAACATATTGAGTCTCTAACAATTCTATTTATGCTTCTATGAGATTGCTAAGTTGAGATTGATTTGAGTTGAGATTGGGATTTGAGTATAGAACATATTGAGTCTCTAACAATTCTCTTTATGCTTCTATGAGATTGAGTTGAGATTTTGTTGAGTTGATTTGAGGCAAGTCTTTGAGAAGGCTTGTGGATTGATTTTGAGTAAGCTTTTGTGAAAGCTTGCTATGCAGATTTGAGCAAGTCCTAGAGAGGACTTATTGAGCAGATTTGGACAAGTTATGAGTGAGCTTGTTGTGCATATTTGAGCAAGTCCTAGAGAGGAATTATTGAGCATATTTGGACAAGTTATGAGTGAGCTTGTTGAGCAGATTTGGAAAAGTTCTAAGTGAGCTTGTTGAGCAGATTTGAGCAGGTTCTGAGTGAGCCTATTGAGAATATTTGAGCAGGTTTTGAGTGAGCCTATTGAGTATATTTGAGCAGGTTCTGAGTGAGCCTATTGAGTAGATTTGAAGAGGTTCTGAGTGAACCTATTGATAGAGCTTTGGAGGTGACAAAGTATAGAGGACAGAGTCTCAATGGATAGAGATCCAGTAGCCAGGACAATTGAAGATAGATCTGAGTGAGGAGTCTTCAAGTGGAGAGAGATCCACAAGTCAGTGCAATAGAGAGATAGAGTCTTCTAGAAGATCACTAGCCAGAGCAGAAGGGGAAAGAGTTCTCCTATGGAAGAGATCCACAAACTTGAGATTTAGGGGATCAGCATCTCCTTTGGATAGAGGTCCATAAAAATTGTAATTGGGAAGGATTCCCAAGAGATTGATTGAGAAATTTTTAGCAAAATATTTTCTCCGTGGAGTAGCCCGCATTGGGTGAACCACGTAAATTGTTGTGTCACTTTTGTGGATGGTGTTTTGTGCATTGCTTTGATTATTGCTATTGATACTACTATCTATACATTGCATAATATTGAATTGAAAAGAAAAGTAAAAAGTGGTCTTATACTGCTCACCCCCCTCTTAGTATAAGCTTGTGTTCTTCAACCACCGTAGAGAACTTGAGTGTTTTAAGAGAGATAGTTTAGTAGATATAGGTGGTGGTTTCTAGTATTGTAATTCCAATGCCTTCCTTTAAACCTCTCTACCAAGTTATACCAGTGGTGACGTAGCATTCTACGCAGTAGTTTCACCTTAAATTATTATGTGGTTGTAGTCATAAACGCCCCTATGTTCTTTGTAGTTCCCTTAAATGTTTAATTAAAGTCCTAATAACTAAGTTTTCTTCTTAGAATTTAGGAGCATTGGTTCTATTAGTTAATTGTTGATTATTAAGTTTTGATTAATGAAAACAAAAGAACTTTAAATTTTTATAACCGAATATTATGCTATTCGTTTAAATATAAAAGGGACTTCGATTTATTTAAATAACTCAATATTATGTTATTTGGTTTATTAAATAAAATAAAATAAAATGACTTATTTTTGTTATGTAGAGGTATGGGACTCTATTTAGTGAAAATAAAAAGTAAATAGTTTATTTTTATTATGTAGAGGTATGGGACTCTATTTAGTGAAAATAAAAAGGATTTTTTTTTTTGTTATGTAGAGGTATGAGACTCTATTTAGTGAAAATAAAAATGAGATGAATTATTTTTGTCATGTAGAGGTATGAGACTCTATTTAGTGAAAATAAAAAATGAAATGGTTTATTTTTGTTATGTAGAGGTATGGGACTCTATATAGTGAAAATAAAAAGGAAATGGTTTATTTTATTTATGTAGAGGTATGGGACTCTATTTAGTGAAAATAAAAAATAAATGCTTTATTTTTTTAGGTAGAGGTATGGGGCTCTATTTAGTGAAAATAAAAAGGAAATGGTTTATTTTTGCTATGTAGAGGTATGGGACTCTATTTAGTGAAAAAAAAAAAGGTTTATTTTTGTTATGTAGAGGTATGGGACTCTATTTAGTGAAAATAAAAAGAAAATGGTTTATTTTGTTATATAGAGGTATGGGACTCTATTTAGTGAAAATAAAGGAATATGTTTTATTAATTAAAGATGTGTGACTTTAATTAGTGAAAGTAAATGAATTATATTTCATTTAATTATATAGTTGCAATTTGGATAAGAAATAAGTAAATGGATTTAGAAACATGTCTATCATGGAACCATGAGTGCCCTAATCCCCTACTATCGTCAAATTATTGAAATAAAGAGAAGGAGAATCAAAGGAGTAGTTGGAATCACTGTAGCAGATTGATATTACTTTTACTGATTTACTTATGCTCAAATAGATTCACTATGTGGAGAGATTTACCTGATGAGATTGATGTAATGTATTATTATTTAAAGAGTATGGAGGATATACCATACTTATTTATATATAATAATGGCTATGTTTTTGGATTATGTACCTCTGTATTATTTATTGAAATCATTTATGTGTTGTATTTGCATTACTTTAAATATTGCTCCTTTCTTGTATCTTTTGTATGCTTTGTGACTTATGCTTTTTTGTTAGATTTAGTATCTTAGCTATTCTGATTTTCTTGCTAAACAATAGAAACATAAATATTAAGTTCTAGGGTGAACTTAGAGCATGACCTAAGGGATTAAGACCCCTTAGGGTGAACATAGTGGACCTAAGAGATTAATATCCCTTAGGGTGAACATAGTGGATCTAAGGGATTAAGACCCCTTAGGGAGATTGATAAGTGAGTTTAAGGGAAGACTAAATCTGAGTTAAGATAGCTCATTATGGAGATGATATGGATAGCTTAACTCATTATACGTGTAGCATACCTACATATACTAGCTTGTGTATGGTATGGTTATGGGTGTATACCTTCAATTGGATGAAGGTAATAAGTTTAGCTCATCAAGAGTGATGAGATGAATAAAATTATTTGTATTAACACATAATATGTCTACACAATTGGATTTGTGCTAGGGTATTTAGTGAGGTGTAGCTCTTAAAGAAACTTAGGAATTTTTCTTAACATTAGACCAATTAGAAATCGGATAGGGGTTTATGAATCCTATCCTTAGTAAAAAAATTATTTTCCTTCTATGTGTTTTCTTGTGGTTGAATTTTGGGTCATTACATGATATAGGAATAACTTCCTCTCAGTTTCCTAAGTATGTCAATCAAAACAACCATAACATAAATTCTGTAATTGTCTTCCAAGATAACATAGAAAATATACAGGTGGCCTTGTTGGTGATACGTGAAGGTTTTACGAATTCAACCTTTACTAAGATGTCATTCTCCCATATGCTAGAGTTAATTTTATCTTCTTATCAAACTAAGATCTAGGCTTTAGTCTTACATGAAGATTCCTTTTCCCTAGTAGATAAATCAACAATAATTTCTATTAAGCAAGTCAATCTACCTACAATATCAAAATCAAATAGAGATGAGCTTCAAAACTCCCTAGAACATGTCTGCCACTTCTTGATAGCCTTATTTTCCACATAATTCTCTTTCATATCTTCTGTTATCTATTATCTACACCCATAATACCAATCCACTCTCTCTACCTACCATTGAAGAGAAGTTTGGTCTCAATTCCCACTACCCATTCTAACTGACGGGTTCTACGAATCAACATTAATTCCCCACTCTTTTGAAGCTCAAAAAAAAATTCTCATTTAAATAGACAAGATTGACTCTATTTTTTGGCCACTTGTAAGCATTATTAAATTTTTCAAACAATAATTTCCTCTAAACCATTCAGTTCAAGCCCCAGGTTCCAAATTATCTCATTTTCACATAAGGAACACTAAAATGCAAAGCATTCTAAATAATATAGATAGTTAAATATTCCTTTCACTAGTGTTTTATAATATTTACATCATTAGTACAAAATGAGTCTTCTACATGCTACTATTTTAAATAGGAAATCAATAAATATAATCAATCATATTTTCCCAAGCAGTAATGCTTAAACCAAATAAAATTCCATTCTTAAGAATATTATTATGCAGCAAACACATTCTTTTAATCTTGATGTTTCTTTATTTCATGTAGGCTATGATATGCATCTTCATAAAGGGAACATTCATCCATGTTATCCTTATTTACTTCATCAAATAACCCATCACATCATTTCCCTTAAGGCATCTATTCTTAGTGGTTGATTATTTTTACCACTGTATGGAACCTGTTCCTATAAAAAGAGGTGCAATGCATCATATTCTATCAACTAAAATATTTTTGTAGCAATTACCCATTAAATAATCAATCATTTTAGTAGTAAGAAATATCATATTTCCATATAATCCATATCCTACAAAATTCATGATGAGGTAACCAATCAATCCATCAATAATATTCATGATTTACCTTCATACACTTTTCACATCTAAGCATATAGCCAAGAAAAATCCAAACATTCCATCAATAAAACACATAACAAGATGTACATACATCAATATGCAAAGTATACCAATGGAAGGTCATCACATCCTCCCATTTAGGCTTAACACAATACTCTATGTCAAATAGTTTAGCATAAAAACAATTATATAACAATTTCAAAAAGGTACAAAAAAAGTTTTTGCATTTCTGCTACTTTCTCCTAAGTAGAATTCCTTTCGAAGTAGCGGTTCCATTGGACCTTGCATTGCTCTAAAGTCCCTTTCCTCATTAATTTGGATCAAAACTCAAGGATATTTACAAGTCGAACTTCTATAGCCTTTGGAATTGCCATCTGCAAATTAGAGAAGTCCCACACATGTTTAGGATTAGCAACATACTTCCTTAGTAAAGAAATGTGAAAGGTGTCGTGAATCTTGGATAATCTAGGTGGTAAGGCAAGTCGATATGCCACAAGACTAATATTCTCTATAATTTTAAGGGGTCCCATAAAATAAGGGTCCTATTTTATGGACTTAATAACACTCTTATTTGGTCTCACCCTCAAAAATACCTTATCACCTACAACAAATTCCTTTGGCGATATCTTAAGATCGACATAACTCTTTAGTCGATCTGCAACTTTTTAAGTCTTTCCATGGTTATCCTTATTTTTTGCTTCATTTTTTGACCATGTTTGGACCTAGCATAATTCGATCTTTTGGATTATCCCATGATAATGGTGTTCTACATTTTCTACCATATAAAGCTTCTAATGGGGCCATGCCTAGGGTTGAACGATGATCATTATTGTAGGCAAATTCTACAAAATATAAATAATCCTACCATTGTGTCTTCTGATCCATATAGTACATGCAAAGCATGTCCTCTAATACTTGGTTCATCCTTTCAATTTATCCATCGATTTTTGGATGATAAGTAGAATTGATGTTTAGCCTATTACTAATGGCATGATACAAAACTTACAAAAAATCGGATGTAAATATCAAGTCTTTATCTGATAGTATTACCTTCGAAAAACTATGAAGCCAAAATATTTCTTTGGAAAATATGTTAGCCACAATTACAATGTCATATTTAGTGTTCCCAGGTATAAAGTGCATAACCTTGGTCAATATTTCGACCACAACTAGGATTGTGTCATGTTGAATCCTATTTTTAGGCAACCCTACAATGAAATCCATCGATATAACCTCCCATTTTTGCATAGGCACATCATGTGGATATAAAAACCCAGTAGGATTTCTATGCTCTACTTTTACTTTTTTATATTCCTGGTATTGAGCAACAAATTCAGTTGTCTTTCTTCATTCCCAGCCAATAGAAAGTTTTCTTCATATTTTCTCTCATTTTTGCTCCACCTACATGGGCAGAATATGGAGATCTATGAGATTCATTTAGGATCATCTTTCTCAGATTTCCAATTTTAGGAATCACTATTCTATCCTTAAGAAACCATATTTGATGTTATAGTCCTTGTTTTCATTTGGTTTATTTTCCATTCTTTTTCAAATTTTATTGCAAAAAGGATCTCGATGCTGCATTTCCTTGACTTATTCCATAAAATCAACGTGGATGTGAGACATAATATCTATGTGTCTCATCCTACTTAGTGCATCAATGACTTTATTCTCCTTTCCTTTTATATATTCAATATTGAAAATATATTCAGCAAGAAATTCCATTCACTTCTCTTCCTAGCATTCGGCAAAGGTTGAGTAAATATATATTGGAAACTTTGATGATTTATTCTCAACTCAAATGGTCTCCCTTCCAGATAATGTTGCCAACTCTTAAGAGCAAATAAAACTACTACCAATTCTAGATTATGGATTGCATAGTTAACCTCATGTCATTTCAGTTTCCTTGATCCATAGGCTATTATTGTTCCTTGTGAGAGAAATACTCCCAAACCTTCATGAAGCATCTGTACAAATAGAAAAACTCCCATGAGGATCAGGTATCTTTAGTATAGGTTGCCTCACTTTTTCCACCTAAATTATTTCTCTTTCCTTTGAAGGTTAGTAATGGGAAAGGTTATCTTGGCGTAATCTTTGACATATCACCTATAGTAACTAGTCAAACCCATGAAACTTCAAATTTCTATCACATTTGTTGGCAGTGGCCAATTCAAAATAGCCTCAATTTTCATAGGATCTACTGCAATCCCTCTTTTTGATACATAATGTCCTAGGTACTGTAATTTTGGTACATAAAATTCACACTTGGACATGTTCCCATACAATTAATTTTTCCTTAGTAGTTCTAGCACAATTTTAAGGTGTTTATCATGCTCTATCTTATCTTGGGAGTATATCAATATATCATCCAAGAACACCAAGATAAATCTATCCAAATGCTTTTTGAAGATACTATTCATTAAATTCATAGATGTTGTTGGTGCATTTATTAAACCAAAAGGTAATACAGTGAACTCGTAATGGCTGTAACAAGTTTTAAAAGTTATCTTGTGCGTATCCTCTTCACAGATCAACAACTGTTGATATCCAGACTTCAGATCAATCTTTGAAATTATAGTGGTATATTTAAGTTGATCAAAGAGATATTTGATCTTAGGTAAAGGATATCTATTTTTTATTGTTACCTTGTTTAATATTCTATAATATGTATATAATATCAAGGAACCATATTTTTTTTTTACGAAGAGCATAGGTGCACCCCAAGGTGACACATTAGATCTGATTAATCCTTTTTCCAACAACCCTTGTATTTGTGCATTCAGCTCCTGCATTTCTATGGGATTCATTCTGTAAGGTGCTCTATGTATTGGCTCGATTCTAGGTTGAAGTTCAATTGTGAAGTCAAATTCATGTTTAGGGGTAATCGAGGTAAATATTCCAAAAATACATCCCTAAATTCTTGAAGAATTGGGTGTTTTCTAAACACCCCTTCTTTCTTTTCTTCCCTAGTTTCATTTAACTTTAGAACATAGACCATTCCTCCTTTTTATTGGCTTTCTTCAATTGCATAGTTGAGAGGATTTGAGGTTGGAAAACCCTATGCAGACTATACACCCTTCATATAGCTCCTCCTTCCATTTACTCAATCCATATATCCTAAAAATTGAGCACTGCTTTGTGCACTTGCAACCAATCAATTCCTAAGATTATATCAAAGGCATGCAATGACACTACATATAGGTAACCCATTGTCATTCCACTGGGTAAGGCAATTTCTACCATAGGATAATATTGATTTACTAAGTAGGTTTATCCTGAAATATACTCGACCTTCCACCCATGTACCATGATTCCTTGCTCTATTGAAATATCTTTAGCTAATATGGTGGAAATAAAGCTATCTATAGCACCACTATCAATTAATATTTTAACATCCTTACCAAAAATATTACCTTTTATCAACAATGGTGTGGCTTGACCTTCTAGGTTTTGATTCCCTATAGTTGCATAAATCTTGTGTGCGGGTTCCTTAGATGCAGATTCCTTGTACATTGGTTCCTTTCCCTTTGAAATCATTCCTGCTCTTTATGGGCAATTACTGGCATAATATGAAGTCCTGTAATAGTTCTATTAATCAAAATAACATAAGGTTATAGCTTAAATAGTATAGGAAAACTTAGATTAACTACTAAGAAAAAATAGGGAAGATAGGAGAGAAAATAGGGATAGAAAGAAGGAAAGGGAATTAAAAATTAATTATCTCCCGCTTGTCATCCACTCCCTTGTCATCCACCTCGGTGATGTCATCACCTGTTGTCCACCATGGTAAGTTAAATACTAACATTATCCCCCTTAAAGTTGAGATGGCTGACAAGGCAATATCTCAACTTTCTATATTGATCTTTAGCAATGCCTTTGGTGAAGATGTTTGTAATGTTGTCCAAAGTGCTGCAATGTTTAAGCTCAACTACCTGGTTCTACACCATGTCTTCGATGAAGTGATACTTCATATCAAAGTGTTGTGATCTGCTATGGTGGATATGATAATATGCAAATTGAATGACACTCATGTTTTCATAGTACAATATGGTAGGACCACTTTATCGTTCTCCAATATCTTCAAGGACTTTTCTCAACCATAGAGCTTCAGTACTAGCATATGTGATTTCTATATACTCAGCCTCAGTAGATGACAACGCTACAACAGTCTGATTTTTGGAACTCCATGTAATTAGTATTGACCCTAGACTAAAATAGTTCCCTGATGTAGATTTTCTATCATCTATATTGCTGCCCCAATCACTATCACTGAAGCCAACTAACTTTACATAATTACATTTGTGATAATGGATTCCAAAATCCAATGTACCCTTTACATATCTCAAAATTATTTTAGTTGCTTGAAAATGTAGCTCGGATGGATCAACCATAAACCTTGAAACAAGAGAAACAACATACTGAATATCAGGTCTTGTGTTGGTGAGAAACATCAAACTCCCAACAATGCTCCTGTAAGTGGTCATGTCAACCTTCGGTGCTCCATCATATTTGCTCAATTGGATCCCATGACCTGTTGGAGTTGCAACTAATTTGCATTGCTCCATGGAAAATTTCTTGATCATATCTTGAGCATATTTGTGTTGACATATGAAGATCCCTCTATTTGTCTGATGAACTTCCATGCCTAGGAATTAATGCATTAAGCCTAGATATTTCATCTCAAATTGTTTCATCATAGAGTATTTGAACTCCATATTCATCTTATCATTACTACCCATAAATATGAGATCATCCACATATAAACAAACTATGAGAATGTATTTACCTTACTTTAGGTAGTAGATAATAGGTTCACTTTTTCTCTGAGTGAATCCATACTCCTTGAAGTAGCCATCAATGCGAGAGTACCATGATCTTGGTGCTTGCTTGAGACCATATAGTGCTTTTTTAAGTTTATAAACAAGGTTCTCCTTACCTTGTTCTTTAAAACCTTGAGGTTGTTGGACATAAACCTCTTCAGTCAAGTACCCATTGAGAAAGACACTCTTTACATCCATGTGCTGAATTTTCCACCCTTTGTGGGCAGCCAAGGAAAGTACTAATCTGATAGTTTCCTGTCTGGCAACAGGAGCAAAGGTCTCCTCATAATCAATGCCATATTTCTGAGTGAATACTTTTGCTACAAGTATTGCCTTGTGTATTTCAATTCTTCCATTAGTATTGAATTTTTTCTTGTAGATCCATTTACATCCAACACATTTTTTCCTTTAGGAAGCTTTACTAGCTCCCAAGTATCATTCCTTTTTATAGAGGTGGTTTTATCTTCCATGGCTTGCTACCATACATCATGAGTGCATGATTTCTCATAGCTATATTGCTCTAGATGTGCACTAGTCATTAAAGCATAATTTAATACATCTCCCTTAGGCTCTTGGGAGTCATCATCTCCATACATATGTAGATTTTCAAGTTTTTGTAAAACTGCATTCATTTCACTAGCTTGACTCCTAGTGTATCTTTTCTGGAAATTTTTATCCAACATTTGAAAAGATAGATGATGTTGTAGTTTTCTTTTACCTCTTGATGGAGAATCAATATCCATAGGTGAAGAACTTACTGATTGTTGTGGAGAAGGACTTGGAGTAGATACTGATGTACTCAAAGTAGTACTCATACTTGGGCTTGGAGGAGTTCCTTTGTTGTTTTTGGGCTGCATTTGCTACACTTGCTGCACTTGCTGTACTTGAGAGGTACTTGCATCATGAGATCCATCATCAACAAAAAGTTTTTGATGACCCCATTCTCCCCCTTCATCAAAAATTACATCCCTGGAAAGAATAATTTTATGTGTTTTGGGATTATAGAGTCTATATGCTTTGGTAGACTCACAATATCCAAAAACAATACATGCTTGACTCTTGGGGTCAAGTTTATTTCTTTTCTCATTAGGAATGTGAGAATATGCAAGAGAACCGAAAACCTTAAAGTGTTTTACATTTGGCTTTTTGCCATTCCATCCTTCATAAGGAGTGATCCCATCTAGAATAGAGGTAGGACTCCTATTTAAAATGTAAACACTAGTTCTTACAACATCATCCCAATACATATTACTGAGATTCTTATTTTGAAGCATCGATCATGCCATTTCTACTATTGTATGATTTTTCCTTTTTTCCACACCATTCTGTTGTGGAGTATATACAATGGTGAATTGCCTTTTTATCCCACATTATTTACAATATTTTAGAAATGCATTTGAGGAATACTCTCATCCTCTATCTGTCCTTAGACTTTTTACAATGAACTCACTTTGTTTCTCTACATTATTCTTGAAATATATGAAGCAATCAAAAGCTTCATATTTGGTTTTCAAGAAATAGATCCAACACATCCTAGAGAAATCATCTATAAAAGTGAGAAAATAGGAATTATTACCTATGCTTTTTGTTTACATTGGACCAAAAATGTCCGAATGCACTAATTGGAGTGGATGACTGGCCCTCCATGCTTGTCCTTTTGGTAACTTGGATCTTGAGTGCTTTCCCAAAGCACATCCTTCACAGACCTCCTTGTGTTCAGAAATTTTGGGAAGTCCACATACCATAGCTTGAGAAGTTAATAATTTCAAGCTTGCAGAATTTAGGTGACCATATCTCAAGTGCCAAAGCACACTTGGATTTGCTATAGAAATACTAGCAAGTTGAGCTCCCCCTGGTTCCCCAAAATTAAGGGGAAACAACCTATTCTTGGTCATAGGTATGTGTATAATGACTCTATTACAATTGTTCTTATCAAAAATTACACATTTGCCTTCATCAAAAACAAGTCTATAATTTTTCTCCATCATTTGTCCAATACTAAGCAAATTATGTTGGAGTTTGGGGGTGTAGTAGATGTCATTTACCTTTTTGATGCCTTCTTTTGTTGGAACCTCCATGGCTCCAATGCCTTCAACTTGCAAAGCTTTATCATCTCCTAACTTGATTCGGGATTTATAGGTGGAATCCATTGTAGCAAAGAGCTCTTCTTTGCCACTCATGTTATTGGAACAACCAGTATCCAAAATCCAAGTGTCATTTATATTTTGATATGATTTTCCATAAGAAAGAAACATATTTGATGTTCCTTCTTCTTCACCATAGTTGCCATATTTACCGATGCCTCCTTGAGAAGTCTTGGACCAACATTCTCAAACAAAATGATCGGGCTTACCACAATTGAAACAAGCTTTCTTTATTTTATCACCTCCTCTTCCTTGATAGCCATTCTGACCTTGATTTACACCTCTATTTTGATTGCTACCTCTGCTTTGATTGCCACCTTTGCTTGTATTTCCACTTCTTGAGTTGCTTCTGCCTTTGCCTCTTCTTTGTCCTCTGCCTTGGCCTCTTCCTTGTCCTCTTCCTGCACCCTCATTGGATGAGAAAGATTTATCATCGCCTCCATAGCTCATTGAAGGAGATACCTATAATCACTCTTCATGAGACATTAATGAACCAATTAATGCATCAAAAGTTAGAGTGGAAAGGTCTTTTGATTCTTCAATGATGATAGCAATATGATTCCATTTTTGAAGAAGTGTTCTCAAAACTTTCTTAACAACCGCTTTAGGTTTGATTTCTTTGCCAAGAGTTTACATCTTGTTGAAAACTGATTTAACTCTTACGTAGCAGTCTCCAACTTTCTCATCTTCATTCATTTTGAGATTCTCAAAATCTCGTTTTAGGGTCTGAAGCCTTACTTGCTTCACCTGATCGCTTCCTTGATAGCTATCTTTTAATGCTTTCCATGCATCTTGGGCAGATAAACAAGAGGTAATCCTCAGGAATATGCTCTTCTCCAATGTAGCTTGGAGATGATAAAGAGCAAAGGAATTGCTCTTTTGGGCATCTTTCTTTGTCTTCTTATCGACTGCACTTAAAGTGGTCCAATATGAAGGTTCTGAATAACCTTCTTTGACTATATCCCATAGTCCCTTACCTATGAGTAATGTCCTCATCTTGATGGAAAAATACTCATAATCAAACCCATTAAATTTTGGAATGGGTAGATTATTATTGGATGCCATAGCTTTTGGAAATAAACTAAAAAACACACTTTTTATTTCTCAATTACAATCAAAGCACTATGCTTTTCAAAGGAAAAATTACATATTTAAATCAAATCTAACTTGATCTACTCTCTCGTAGATATCATGTTCTACCTACAGAGGTTCTCCTATCACTAGATTGACAAAGTTGTCAACAACTAAATCATCATCATCACTGATAAGAATGATTTCGGGTGAATATGGTTTTGGATCTAGTATTTCAACTGAGTCACTGTCACTGAGATGAGTATTCTCTAGCTCATGTGGTGCAACTCCTATAGATTTTGACTCCTAAATTCTACTATCGAAGGAATTTTCTTCTAAATCAGCGTCATATCCTGCATCTAGTGTTCTTTGATGGGCTATTACTACATTTTGTAATTTACTGAATACAGTATGCAATCCATACGTTTGAAATTTTTCATCAAAGGATTCGAGGTTTTCTCTTACTAAAAGAGAACAAAGGGCATGATAGCATCCAGTTGACCTTATCATGAATGAGTTCAATAATATTCCCTTTAAGATGCAAAAATATTCCCCCTGAAAGCCTCTTAGGCTATTACAAAAAAAAAAATCACTTTTAAAGCCTCTCAGGCTTTTACAACAATTTCCTCTTAGGAAATGTCCTTCTCCTCCTCTTTTTTTAATGGTGCAAAAAAAAAAAATTATTAATAATATTAATTAATAATAAAACTAAATGTTAATTAAAAAACATTAACAAATATATTTTTAATTAATATTCTAATTAAATTATTAATTAAATTAATAAAAAAATTATATTTTGCAAAGTAATATTTTTTTCCAGGTCAGAGGATTTCAAACCCGCGACCTCCCTTTTTTCAAGCTCTTATCTCATGGCCTCTAACCGTTCACGATAGCTCACCACCTATGAGCTAAGGGAAAGGCGATCCCCCTTATACCAAAGCCTCAACCTTAGTAAATAAAAAGAAATTTAAAATTTTTACTTTTTACCTCGTAGTGGTTCGAACTCATGACCGGGCGAAGGGTAAAGTTATTCGTGCTGTCTCCTCGAGCTAGTCAGGCTACAACGCCCAATGTGAAGGCTTAATAAATCACCTTCTCTTTGTAGTAACGCTGTCTCACTTGTTTTTTTTTTTAATATGGGATGAATTATCCCACATTCACCCAAAAATAGATGCAGAGATGGTATATTAACTCAAACACACACTATAAGATTTGATTAAATTTAGGCAATCGAACGCCTCCCTTTTGCCAAATATTTATCCAATCACTATTTGTCACATTTCCCTGCCATGCCTTGCCACGCCACACTGCCACATTAGCCTCGATCTGTATGTCTCTATTGTGTTAGCCTTGATCTGCATGTCCCTTATTCGTCTGCCATGTGTCCTCCTCTAGCCCAGTGGCTTGTCACCACGTGTCTGTCAGGGCAACTCTATTGTCTGCCATGTCAGTTGCCTTAGGATTCATGCCCCTGTCAGGTCAGTTGTGTTGTCTAGCCATGTCAGTTGCCTCCTTGGTCAGCATCCGTTTGCCACATCAGGTCCTCAATCTACATGTAACTTTAATACCACATGTCCTCCTTGGGATGCATGCCTTGGGTTTTGTCTCCTCTATGGTCCACTCCTCAGGATGCATGCTTGTAGGGGCACCTCCTCCTCCTCCTCAAGATGCATGCCTATAGGGACTCCTCCTCAATAGTTGGATGCCAGATAAACCCTAACCCTACGTTGTGCTCTGATACCAAATGAAGTCCCATAATAGTTCGATTAATAAAAATAACATAAGGTTACAACTTAAATAGTATAGGAAAACTTAGATTAACTATTAAGCAAAAAATAGGGAAAATAGAACAGAAAATAGGGATAGAAGGAAGGAAAGGGAATTTAAAAATGAATTCTCTCCTGCCTGTCGTCCATGCCCTTGTCGTCCACCTCGATGATGTCATCACCTGCCGTCCACCATGGTAAGTTAAATACTAACATAATATAGACCTCTACAAAGATAAAATCCTTCTTTTGGTTCTAATGTTCTTTCCACTTCTATCCCTTTTCTTATTTCTCTACATGTGGAGAATTAGTCTACTCTTGTGATGTTTTATTGTTACCATTATTACAAATATTACAATTATGGTTCTTTCCTTGGAATCTTCTTCTAAAATTCCCCTGCTTCTGGTTTTTCCTTCTGTCATTCTTAGAGGAAATTTTGTTTGTCTGTTCACTTTTGCACTTAACAAAACCTAAACTATTTCTCTTTCTTAGTGCTTCTCTACCCTGCTCATCTAATCCTTCATAGTCAAAATAGGGTATGAGATATGTTTCAGCTTTTCTAGCCAAATCATAGGCTTTTTGTAGAGTACTAGGTTCCCGCATATCAACTTCTTACCCTATTCTAGGATCTATGTCTGGTATAAACTTATAAATCTTAATTTTATCATTATAAGTAGGTACATCAAAAAATTGATAAATCTATGATAATATTTTTGCACTGTCCTAATTCCCTACCATATTTTAGTGAACGCCTCAAAATTTTGGGAATAAAGTGCTTTGTGAAAAATATTTCTTTAAATACTACTACAAATTCTTCCCATTTTAGGTCGACGGTTGCAGCTAGTTTTCGATCCTCACTAAGAGTTTCCCATCAATCCAAACCATCTCCTTGAAAATGTAGAGTGGCATAGTACGATTGAGTTCTAGAGGAAAAATTATTCATATTACAATAAATTTCTATTTCCTTCAACCAAGCCTTAGCTTTATCACCATATTTTTCTCCATTGAACTTGGAAGATTTTAAATGTTTCATCTCTTTGTCCAACTCGACCTCAAGTTAAATCCTAGCCAGTTATGCCTCAGTAAGGGGTTCATTTACCTATCCCCTATTAGAGTTCCCAACATGTGCTTCCCTATTTAGGACAACATCCAACAACTATTTTTGTGTTTCCACCTATTTCCTAAGTAGAGCCACTGTCGTCGTGAGATTCTCTTCATTTCTAAGATTCTCTCTTTCATTACTAGGGTTCTTTGAATGTACACCTAGGTATCGGTCTCCCACATTGGTCCATCATGTTTACCTTGTGGATGGGGCAACACTTTATTTTCTTCTCTTCAATGATATTTTCCCTGACCACACATAGAAGAGACAATAGGAATTTAATTAGCAATTACATCTTTGAATTGCTTCTCCTACTAATAAGAGTTTACCTAACTATCTCAAGTATACAAACGAACCTACTTCCCATAGTTATTCTATTTAGAAAATTTTAATCCTTATACAAGTATGTTTTTTATCACACATCACAATTGATTTTGTGCAATCAACCTATTCCACTACAAACCATGCTCTAATACCAACTATCATAACCAAAATTTTCAACTACTTTTCCTATATTTTTTCTTTTTTTTCAAAAGGAACCACCTAGATCTCATAGTTAATGATACCAGGTAAAACTCATGTCTAGCATTCCAAGAACATGGACTCACCCATTATTACTCTTTACATAAATCCTTCTATGTAATAGTATTAGGTGCTATATGAGATAGGCTATCTCTCTCATAATTAATGAGCTAGATTTTCCCTTTTTGGTCATTTAAAATGCGAACTTTCATTTTTGGTAATTCAAAAAGAAGTTTTTTAATCCACACATTCACATAAGTGCACCTATGTGAATATTCTTCGCATCTCGTTTGTTGACTATCCTTCTCATATAAAAATGATCCAATCAATCATCAATGAAGACACTTCCCTTAGTTTCCAAAAATAACCCATACATTAACTTATAATCACAAGGGTCTCTATTAAAAAACCTACCAATATGCTATCACAAGATATTATACACTTGTCTGATGGCTTTCCTTAATGATCAGTCATTACTAGTTAAGCAATCTTCTATCAATCCTTAACACACTACATGCAGTTCAAAGAAGTTCCTATCTACGGAATTATTAGAGCTCCGATTAGCGAGTTAACCTATGATTCCAAACACATACACACATATTTCAATGTCGAGATACAAAGATAACTAGTCATCGCTATCATAAATAGAGTACTCACTAAGTTTTACTTTTAAATTAACAAGTGTAGGTCTATTACATGAGTCACCTTAGCTTTTCGTAGATAAACATTTAACTTCATTAACACCTTAATAGAACAAAGATAAAATATTCAATCTTCACTCTAGATATGTAAATGAAAAGCATACATCATCAATTACTCGATTTACTTCATTTTAATTCATCCCATTCTTTAACCATTGAATAATTATCCATACAAGATGTTGAAGACCATGCCTTCAAATAAATCTATCCTCATAAACAAAATTTACCACTGAAAGACCAATGATCTCAAAGTTGATCAATTTCATAAAATAAATACAAGATATGTTTTCCATCAATACAAACTAACACCAAGCCGAATACCCAAACACAACTTTAATTGAGGGATATATTTATTACATTTCTTGCTATAGGGAATATATCAACTAATTTCAAGCATCTATAAATATTATTGTCAAACAATACACAGATAAATACTTGCTCCGAGTTTTCTCCACAAATTTTTGATAGGTTGGAACATCTGATATGAAGCTCTTCATTTCGGCTTGCGGTAACCTAGACTTGCACTACACATTTCACTCATACCACTAGGAAGAGATACCTTATAAATAGGGATCAGAGATGACACCTCTTATACTAAGAGCATGTTCCTCTTGCAAGTAATATTTCATAGCTTACATTTCACCAAGCTTCAGGTCACATTTATAAATAATGCTTCATTCCTTGTATACCTAAAACATACCATCTTCCAAACATAAACAAACTCATCCAATAATTACATCGTGCACCTTCCTACTAACTACATGAAACCATGCAATAATTATAGGATCTATTTGAGTTTCATTCATAGCTTAAGAAAATATCCCAACCATTAATGTCCACACACTTCTTTCCTGTGAAAAACACATTAAGTATTTTTCCTCTCTAGTAGCCATTTCATATTCATAATAATAAATATATTCTCTTTTAAACAAACCAACATCCAATAAATGAATATACAAACACTTGTTTTGCTGGAAGACATACTCTTCTTATCACATTTCAAAAGCAAAACATGGTAATAATTCTAATAGCTATCAAGAATGAACATATATTTCTTTAGAGAGATAAAGGAGAATGATTCTCCTAGCTATAACCACTTATCTTTCCCTGCAATTCTCAAATCAGAGAAATTTTTTCAAAGGATTGCTATTAAAAACTCATCATTCAATTGACAAGGATGAAGGTTGCCTTCACACTAAAACAACATCCTATAGGTTTAAACAACTAATAAAACATGATATCTCTTATCCACTACAGAGACATACTCCAATCTTAGATATTTTTTTAAAATAAGATCTAAAATATATCTTATGCAACAATATAGGAACAACTTCCTCTTGGTTCCCTAAGCCTGTCAATCAAAACAACCATAAAATTAACTTTGCAATTATCTTTTAAGATAACATGGAAACTCTACAGGTGACCTTGCTAGTGATACGTGAAGGTTTTACCAATTCAATATTTACTAAGATGTCATTCTCCTATAGGCTAGAGTAAATTTTATCTTCTTCTTAAACTAAGATATGGGCTTTGGTCTTACGAGAAGATTCCTTTTTCCCAAAAGATAAATCAACACCAATTTCTATTAAGCAAGTTAATATATCCAAAATATGAAAATCAAATAGATATGAGCTTCAAAATTACCTAGAACACGTCTACCACTTCTCGATAGCCTTCTTTTCTCTCTCTACTATTCTCTGTTCTCTATGCCTGTAATATTGATCCACTCTCTCTCTCTCTACCATTGAAGGGAAATTTGATCTCAATTCCCACTACCCAGTCTAATCAACGGGTTTTGTGAATTGACCTTAATTCCCCACTCTTTTGAAGCTCAAAAAAATATTCTCATTCAGTCAGACAAGGTTGACTCTATTTTTTGGACACTTGTAAGCATTATGAAAGTTTTCAAGTACTGATTTTCTCTAAACCATTCATTTCAAGTCTCAGGTTTTAAATTATTTTATTTTCACATAATGAACACTTGGGTATGCAAAATGCAGAGCAGGATAAATAAAATAGATAGTTAAATATTCCTTTCACTAGTGTTTTATAATATTTATATCATTAGTACAAAATGATTCTTCTACATGCTACTATTTTAAATAGGAAATCAATAAAAATAATCAATCATATTTCCCTAAGCAATAATGTTTAAACCAAATAAAATTCCATCCTTAAGAATATTATTATGCAGCAAAAAACATTCTTTAAAGCTTGATGTTTCTTTATTTCATGTAGGCTATGATATGCATCTTCATTAAGAGAACATTTATCCATTTTATCCCTATTTTCTTCGTCAAATAACCCATCACATCATTTCCCTTAAGGCATCCATTCTTAGTGACTGATTCTTTTTACCACTGTATGGAATCTGTTTCTATAAAAAGAGGTACAATTTTATTAGCAACATCATATTCTATCAACCAAAATATTTTTGTAGAAATTATCCATGAAATAATCAATCATTTTAGTGGTAAGAATATCATATTTCCATATAATCCATATCCTAAAAAATTCATGATGAGGTAACCAATCAATCCATAAACAATATTCATGATTTACCTTCTTAAAATTTTCACCTCTAAGCATATAGCCAAGGGAAATTAAAACATTCCATCAATAAAACACATAACAAAATGTACATCCATCAATATGTAAATTCTGCCAAGGGAGGGTCATGACATCTCCTAGCTCTACTAAGAAATATTTTTACTTATGATCCTCATCTTTTGATATTTCCTTGTTAATGGTAGAGGTATTAACATCTAACACTATATTTTCTCTACCACTTTGCTTCTCTTGAATTGTGCATGGTACTTCAATAGAGTTCTTAAAATATAATGAAGCACATTCCTTAGGTTCAGTAGGAATGATCATCCCTAAATCAAGATTATACTAAGTATATAGTTCCTTGTTAATATCTAGATCCTATTGTACCATGCCCTTTAAGCTTTGATCTATTTTTTCATAGGCTAAATCCTCAAAAAAATTAGCATTTATTCCAATATCCTTACGTATTGGTATCCACTATTTATTTAATTTCATCTATCTAGACCTATTTTTTGGAATTTTAAAACCATCCTCATCTATATCCATTTGTAAGTTTCTTTGGCAATTTTCTACATATGTTTCTATTGGACTCTTCTTAGGGCATGATCTTTCAATATGCCCCACCTCATGACACATTTTACATATTAAAGATATGTTTTCATAACCCATGGGTTGGGTCCATAACTTACCAGCATACTTTAAAATAATTGATTTTGGTAAATATTTACTGATATCAATCATGACCAATATTCGAGCATAAATATCCAAGACTTCCTCTTTTGTAGTTTTTGAAATATTAAGGAATTCTCCCATAGTGTTGCCTATTTTCTTGAAAGTATCAATTTCCTAGAATTCAATGGGCATCCATTACATCATGACCTAGACTAGTACTAAGGATAGCTTTATGTTTTTAGGTACAAAGCCTTCATACTAGTAGGTAAGGAAGAATTCTAATCTTCCTATAAACTAGGGACCCCTTTCAGGATTCTCTTTTTTCTTCATAAAATAGGAAATGGCTAGGAAGAAACCTTTGGAAATAAAGTATAGACTCACTCCTAAATATTTTCATCTCCTATCAATTATTTTATTAGAGTCGAAGCCCCTAGCCAAGACCCATTAAATTTACAAACATTTGCCTTATATTTGAGCAATTAGGATCATTTATGAGATCCTCCCTAACCTCTATTATTAGAGATGATTCTAAGGATTTAGCTATAAATAGTTCTATGGTAATGAAACTATAACTTGATATCCACTAAATTAGTATATACTATATTGATTATATTATTTGAAAATAAACCTACAATAACATGCATGTAGAACTTATAAAATAATTAAAGGATAATGAAACTTTGCTAAAAAAATTCTACGCCTAAATAGAGTGTTCCACCTAACTAACTCCCTAGACCTCTATTGTTCCTCCTATCGTCCAAATCTTGGTTGATAGATATTTGCAATTCTATTTTCCACAACTTGAAAAATTGTCACTGCCCTTATTCTAGATCATTGAATTCATAGGTTTGTATCTCCCTCAATATTTCTTGGATTCCTTCAAATAACCACTCATTTCAAATATCTTCAAATTCCACACAAATTGATCCAAGAATCATATGAAGTGAACAACACTTTGCAAAGATATGGCTTCTAAAAGATGATATATTTTCTAAACAAAATTGGAATGTTGTCCTTGTTCTATATGGTTGTCTTCACATGGTTGTATATCCCTTAATACTACTTGGATTTTTTGTATGAACACTCATTTTAAATACCTTCAATTTCCACATAAAATAGCACAAAAATCAATTGAACCGAACAACTCTATGCAAAGATATGACTCTTGCAAGATGAATCATTTAAAAAAAAAAAAATTCCCTAACACTATTGATTCATAATTTCTTCATCATACATCTATGGTTTAAATATGATCAAGGTGCATCATGGAGTCAATATATTTAACAATTTATTTTATTTTTTAGTTGTTTAAATTGGTTATATGGAATTGAAATATATCCTATACCAAAATTACAATTGAGTGACAATTATACATATATCTATATATCTATTGACAAGATTTGAACAATTAAATTTTAAAAAAATTAACAATTGTTCATGAAAGCTATGGTTTATAAGAGAAATTAATTAGTTATTTTTAATTATCTACCATCAAGGATAAAATATTGAACATCACATCCAATAAAATTATTATTTTATGGTATAATATCATTTATATATAATGAGAATCAAATCATAACCAATACCTAGTTTACCATGGAGTCAATATACTTGACTCAACTTTTTTTAGTTTCTAAATTGGTTAATTGGGATTGAAATAGTCCGTATTCATATTACATCATGACCATAAGTGGTATTACAAATGCCAATATATACATATATCCCTTAGCAACATTCAAACTTGATTCTTCTTCTTGAAAGTTGAGGAATTCAATCAATTGAGCTCATGCCATTTATTCTATTTTACACAACTTTTGTTATTAATATTTTTTTAAATATTAAATATATTTTTATTTTAACCATAAAAACAAATAATATTAACCAATAATAAAACTTAAGTAAATTACATCTATACACAACTCACATATATAATAAAAAATTTCATATTAACCAATTGTTTATAGAAATAATTTTAATGATAAATAAAATATATTAATTGCTTGTCATATTAATACCATCCACAATAAACCAAATCCACTAAAATCTAACCTTTTTCTTTGTATTTTCAATCTACCTATGCCTAATGGAAGATGAGATTAACAAATCCACTTGAATAACATACAAGCATACCAATAAAATGATGTTTATTGTAAATTTTTTTGATATCATTACCCCTAACAACACTTGATCTTATGCAACACTTACAATTTAGCTCATATAAATTTCTCTATCTTATATATACATGCGCTCACTCACACACACATGTATATAATTTTACATTAGAAATTGGATTATTCCTTACTCTTCAAATTTGACTAATAAAAAAAAAAAAAATTAAATAAAAGGTCATTTTTATTTTACCCTTCCCAAAATTAAAATAGCATTTGAAAGGCTTTGAAGGTTGCAATTTTTATCCCTACTATTCATCTAATTTACTTCAAAATTTTCTCACACTTTTTTTTTCAATATTTAAGTGGTCAAATCCTATTTATCAATTTCCAAGAGAGGATAAAATGTTTCTAAATTTAAATATGGGTTTATTTAGAAAATTAAGACATGCTTTGGGTTTGATTGCTGGAACTTAGTTTTTATCGTGCTCCTCTACCTCTATTTTTCAATGCACTTCTCTAGATCTAGAAATCCTTCCTAGGTTTCCCTGGATGATTGAGAGGAATAGTAGCACCAAAATTTTCTTTTAGCTATGTGACAATGATGGAAGAAATATATGGAGAAGTTCCACCTGGTTTCCATTGGATGGTCATGCTTGGGGAGACCCCCTTGGGGAGGGGATAAATTTTTTAAAATTTTAAATTTCTTGTTTGAGCAGGATTTCCTTTGCTTAGGCAGGAAACCTTCATTTTAAATTTTTTGCTTGTTCGAGACTTCCTCATCTCGATGCCTCTTGTGCAGACCCAATTTCTCTTTGCTTCTCTATCCTTTTGTGTGGTTTTTTTCATTTAGGAAACCTTAGGTGGGACCCCTATTTTCCTTTGTCCTTTATTTTTAATGGTGTCCCTCTTCGAGGGCTTTCTCTCTTTGTAAAAGGTTTGGGAGCCCTTTCAAAACCCCTTCTGAAATACAAGGATAGGTGAATGTTTAAGGTGATGCATATCACTATTGTGATACCTTATTTTAATATTTTGACATCAGCATAATATCAAACATTTTTTTTTGAAATAAAAGGAAATATCTATTAATGAGAGAGCAAAACAAGTCTATCTAGTATATAGCTTGGATTTTGTTTAGCTTTAGTATTTAATATCAAACTTGATTTTACATTATATATAATTTTAAAAATATATATAAATTAGTTTCTAAGTACAACCTAATTTTTCCAGCAGTGGAAACTTTGGAACTCTAAATAGAGGTATAAGGTTCAAATCATATGGGGGATAGGGTTGTACACTATGCTTTCATAACCAAAGTATGGATAACTATATATCAGGTAAACAACATCCTTAATAAGGGTCCTCTCATATGACCTATAGCCTTGTAGACTTTAAAAACTATGTGACATTTTAATATAAAAATCCAAAAAATACATAACAAAATTATTTTTTAGCAAGGCCATGTGATGACAATGACTACCAAAGTATATTATTGCTAGGTTGTTAAATATCTTAAATAAATTATTTAAAATGTAAAAAATAATCTATCAACCTATGAAGGTTTCAAGACTCTCTTTTCCTCTTTGAAAGGTAAGGCTAAGGCTAAGAATAAGGTAGTGGTTTCCTTCCATGGCATCAGGGAGGGTTGAGCACATCATTTAAAATGCCTTTCTTCAAAGTCTTTGAAGTTCAAAACCTCCCTTATTTTGGTGGAGGTGACTAACTCAGAAGAGAGTTTTCTAGCAAAGAAAATCCCAAAGTGCTCGAAGGATTCAGAGGAAACCAAAGAGATGTCTCCCTCCTTGGGACCTGAATCCCCTGGCATCTAGCTTTTCTTGAGTAAGCTTGATGAAAACATCAAGTGTTGTTGGGTTCTCTCAAAGTTGCAATCTCTTTTATCAATGAGATTCATGGAATGGCATAGCATTAGAAAGATGTGCCATTTCCTATGTAGTCTGTGGGGACCTAGTTCTCTTGCTTTGGTAAATAATCTTTTGTGGGCTAAGATTCGAGTTCTATTTTATTTGGTTGGTTTTCTAGTTCATGTCATGCGAGGTTTTGTGCTCCCTCTTTTTGTTGTTGGTGTTGGGCAACCTTTTGTTAGGCAGTTTTTTTATTTTGATTTGGTGTTATTCTTGATTGAGCCTCAGGGCTTGGCCCAGAGCTCTTTTAGCTTCTTTTGTTAAAAGGATTGGGGTCCCTTTCAAAACTCCTTTTATCTAATAAAAAAAAAAATCATGGAAAGAAAAACCTTCTTAAATAACTTGGGTTTTGTTGTCATTTAAATTTAGGAAATTAAAATTTAATCATTTTATTCTTAGTATATGTATGTAATGGTAAGAACACAGTAGTATTTTTATTTATTTTTTGTATTTTTATAAAATAAATAGTTTATTTTTAACTTAAAAATTTATATATAAATTTAATTATACATTTTTATTTAGCCAACAATATGATGTATAAAAGCTTCTTCGGAGCGGGGAGATCGGGGTTCCATTCCCTCGGGCCTCGTCGTACTGAACGACTGTCCCTATCCGGGTGCATTAGTGGCATAAAAGGTTCAAATTATTAGGGCATGGTGGTATAGGGGCGGTCTGTGTGAGGATCTATGTTGCGGCTTCTGGGGGTGTACTGCGCAAAAAACAATGACGGCTTTCTGGTCGGCTTTCCCGGACTCGCGGCGGCTATCAAGTCCACCATGTAAAAAAAAAAACAATATGATGTATAAAGAATAGTAGATATAAATGATCACTATATTATTAGCCTAGAGTAAACATAGTAAATAGATTCACAACTAAAAAGAGATCACCCTTTACATTTATGTTTAGAACAAGGATTTAAAGATAATGTTTTGTACATGTAACAAATAACTCTTGTGATTTTATATACTTTAGATTGTGCCATTGTTAGTTATTATTAATATTAACAACAAACAACTATATTTATTTTTTATTATTAATCTAATTAACATGAGTGTACATAAGAAGCACACTCATATTTTCTTAACCAATATCTTTAGAGAAATTCAAAAAATAAAATGTTCTAATGAGGAAATCTAGGTAGCATGGAAAACAATTATTTAAGGATGCTTTAACTAGAAGTATGAATGCCCTCATTACAAACAAGAAAGAGAAAATCTATAATAATTCCTATCTAAGTAGTATATATTACATTAGAAGTGATTATCAAGATGATATGATCAAGCATTAATGATTCTCAACAGCAAAGGTTAATCTATAAGTTCCATAAATAGTGCAAGTTCTTTGGACATTCAAAAGTGGACTAAGTGGAAGTGAGAATTGAATTTAAATTACTCCATGCATTTTATTTCAAAAGGATATTTCTTCATCATATTCTATAGCTCATAAATTAGGGATAAAATAATGGGTGTGACATATGGTTTAGGGGGAAGAGATGACCTATATTTAAGACCATAGAGTAAGAATTTTTCTATGGAGACAAAAGCTATTAAAGAGATTCCAATATGAGTTGGTTTTTTGAAATTCTATATCAACTTTTTTAAAATTATTTTTAATTGGTTAAATGAGATTGAAATAGTCCCACTTGTATTAGATAATGAACACATAATAATTTTACAACTTGATAATTACATATGTATCATTTGGCAAGATTTAAACGTAGGTCTCCTTGAAAATTGAACAATTTAATCTCAATGGTTTAATCACTTGGTCTGATGCCTTTCCCTAATATATCTTTGATGTGGTCAACATGGAAAAATCTTCCATTCCTCAAAGCTCTAGTGGCAAATCCTATCCTTCTATTCATTGTTGTAATTTCCAATCATAATTTGCCATGTCTGGACCCCAAGATATGCAGGACTTACCTTGTTACCCGTGCAACCTTGTTGATGCCTTCATTTTTTGTCCAGGGAAGTGGCTAAGGAAGCGGCTAAGGAAGTGATGAAGGAAGTGGTGAAGGAATCAACTAAGGATGGGAACAAGGATGTTGTATAGGTGTGGTTTACTGGGATGTTTCTGAGGATGTGACTGTGAGCGATTTTTGGGATGCATTTCTGGTTGCCTGTTTGTCTGTGTCTGGTTGGTAGACCTTTTTTACAAATTTTGTCTTATAGGTTGGTTGCCTCTTTGATTTACGTTTTCCTCTTCACAGTATTCCTTAATGTTGTTTTTGTATCAAGGTTTTGGGATTCCTTTAAAAACCCGCATTAATACAATTTTTTTACTTATAAAAAAAATATCATTCCATTTGATACTTCCATACCATTTTTCTTAAATAATCTATGTGTCACTTCTATTGGGAGTCAAAATAATAAAAAAATATATTGCTCTCATATTTTTCATTTACCTTTCTATAAAATATACTCTCCACCTTCCTCAAATTGCTATGTTTTTGCAATCGAATCCTTGATACTAAATTTGTTAAGAGATAAAATCTCTCTTCATTAAATTCTAAAATTTGAGTTCTAAGATGAAGATCAACATCACAAATGGCTAAAATATATACTACCTAATATCCTTATTTATGAATATATTGGCTATAACAACATATAAATTTCCTAATATCTCCTTTTTTAGAGGTCTTATTCATGCCCTTAATATTCTAAGATATCATTTTTGTCATTACCTTTTGTTTTTATTTATTGGCTTAGCCCCATTTCTTGTTAACACTTACAAAAATTGCTTTTGTTTTCTCATATAAATATCCCTTCGAGTTTCCTTTTCTTTTTGTTTTTTCTTCTTTAATATTCCTCTCCTTTTTCATTCCCAACAACACTTTCATATTTATTAATCTCTTCAATTTTTTATTTTTTCATAGTGAGACTTATCACCTATAGGTTTATCTTGCTTTGAAGGATTTAAAGTGCAAGAAATAATATCAAAAGAACTTTTTTTTTTATATTGCCCTAAAATCTCTAAAGTGTAAGGATATTCCTCCATTGTAATGAGCTCCTTATGCTGACATATAATCCCTAAATTACTATGGATATCCTCCATCCTCATTTCTTTATTATGCTATTCTTGAAATCCTAAAGTGCAAGGGATAACCTCTACACTACTTTAATTTCTATTGCAAGAAGATAATTTTATATTATTCGAGAAAAATAAAGATGATTTACTTAAATAAAATTGACCTCTTTTGCCTCCTTTGTTTTAAACTTTTTCTCCATATCTTCCAATACACCTTTAATTCCTTCTAAATTTAATCTTTCATATTGTACTTCCTGATACCTTGTATCCTTCTTTTTTTCTTCTAATGGTTAATATGAGTGAACTATGATAGCCTTTGTCATTTGATGCTACAATTAGGATTTCTTTAACTCATTTTTTGGGGGAGGAACATCCTTGATGTAATATAGCTTCTACCATATTATGATATCCTTCATTTATCTTGAATTTGATCTCATGACCTTTTTTTGTTTCTTTCTCCATTGTTTTTACTTTGCAATCTCTTTCCATTGTCTAGTCTCATAATATTTGTAGAATTGGAATGAAATATTTGCATAACCATTTGTTGATCCCATTCTCTTGATTTAGATTTATTCAATGGATTATGGCAAAGGTTTTAAAATATCCATATCAACACTTTTGGGTACATATAGTATACTTTCACTCCTTAGTAGTTGGTCCCTTCTAGATGAAATCCTCTAGGGTGTTGCCAATATTATTCAAAGTATAATTATTGATAAGCTGATATGAAAGTCCAAAAATCCTAACCCATGCTATAAGATTTTTAATAGTTTTTATCTTAAAAAAAAATTCTCACTTCATGGCCTTAAATATAAGGCATCTCTCCCCTAAAATATGTGCCACCATCCATTATTTTATCTCTATATTATAAATTGAAAAGGATGATGACAAGAAAAAATTTAGGAAGAAAACTCATGGAGTAATTTCAGTTCAATCCTAACTTTCACTTGATCCAATTTTCAATCTCCAAAAACCATGGCCAATATCCATGGAACTTTTATATTAACCCCCCACTTTTATGAATCATTATATCATGCTTGATCATATCATACTTCATAATAAATTCTAGTGTAATATCTACTCCCTATATCAAATTTGCTATATATTTTTTCTTTTTGTCTCCAACTTGGATATTTGTACCTCTTGGTAGATAATTCATTCTTCCCATTAGGACCTTTCAAATACAATTTTACTTCTATGCTACCTAGCCTTTTCTTATATGGATTATTTATTTTTTGAATTCCAAAGGTGTGACTCACTCCTTACTCAAAGTTGCTTTCTATTTGCACACTCTCCTTACTCTTCCCAAAATATATGAAACAAAATGTGGGGCTTGCTCTTGGATTACTTATATACCAACTTATTAATGAAGAGGTTTTCAAGAATATTGGTCATACTCTAGGGGAGTTTAACTATGAGGTACCAAATATTAAGGATTGAAAGCATGTTGTATATATACTCATATATATGTTTCCATGTATATTTCAAAACCTTTGTAAAAATCCATTAAAATTAAATTTAAATCAAGAGAATGAGATCAACAAGTGGATTATGAAAATATTGTATTTTGATGCCACAAATGTTGACACTAGACACATGACAAGAGATTACAAAGTAAAAATGATCAAGAAAGAAATGCAATTTTTTGGTCATGAGCCAAACTTTAATATGAAGCAAGGAGATCATATTGTAGTAAAAGGATTAGATCAAGGATATTCTAATCCTCCAAAATTGGTCAAGTAGTCTCCTATACATAATTAGATGAAAAATACCATTACAGTTCACTAAATTTGACCACTAGAAGAAATAAATAAGGATGAAAGAGATGAGGAGTTATTGTTAAATTTCAATGCTTCAATGATTTTCATTATGAAATGATAGTTTAAATACATTGGATGCTCATTTTTAATATAACAAACTTATAACTTATCCTGTAACTACCCTTGTCTTGTAGTGCATGCATAGTCATTGTGATGGGTGGTTATACCACTCTTAGACTCGTAAGGGCTATGATGTAATTATTTCTAACATAACCCCTCTTATTACTCATAATATTATCTCTAACTCTATTTTTAAATATTGGCTCTTCACTCTAGCTCTTGGATTATAATGCTAGCTCTTTAGCTTCTAAATTGATGAAATATTCTAGGGTTATTTTGGAATTTTGAGAGAGAAATTTCCCCATCAATGTAGACTTTATACTAAACTACTTTGGAGCCTTAGGTTCCATTAAGAATGCACTCCAAAAAAACATTAATCATAAATAATTAATATATATAATACTTATAAATTCAATGTATGAAATATGTGCCTCCTCCAATATTTTCATGTGATGAATGTTCTACCATGCATCCAATGTTGACTTTTGAATTGATTAATTTCCTATTTTGTCTTGCATGTGATGGGATGAAAGTTGTGTATGACTTCTTCTGCTTCTTCATCTTCTTCTTCTTTTCATTTCTTCTATCATGATCAAGTTCTAGATTCTTTACAGGTTCTCCTTTCATATTAATTTCTTTGATATGATAAATAGGATGCATGTTTTAAATACAATATTTATCAATTATACACACTTGTCTTAGTCCCATAAATTATCCCATAATTGCTATCACTTTTCCTTGAATATGAATGTAGAATCCTATCAAGTGATTGCTAGTCTTTATTGTTGAACCATTAGGGCCCAATAGTTGTTGATATTATCTAACAAATATCACTTTATTTTGGATTATGTTATCAATTTTGATGATATCACATTGCATCTTGACATCTAGTATCTTGATTGCTTGTGATGTTAATATACTTCTTGACAAAATATTTGTAAGATCCCATGCTTTGATAATGATGTAAGGATCCTTAGTTCTACAAGTTGTAGAAACAAATATTATTCTCTCATTAAGATTTATTTCCTGTTCACTTGCTATGTCATACTTCTTTAGAGCTCAAATCATGACAGGCCATGCATTTTTCAAATATGTTGCTCTATACTAGGGAAAGAGAGTAGTAAAAGAGTTAACTTTGAGAAAATTACCTTTATTCTAGGAAGTATTATACTTGACTTTCTAGTGACCAATGTTATATGTATCCCATAGCTTGGGCTTGTCATATCATCCTTTATATCTTGGTGGTTTTCCATCCTATTGGTTCTCCAATATCTTGGAATGATCAACTGATGCATTATTTCCTATATAACAATTTAGATGATTCATATGGATCTATTTTTCTTGACTTACCAATTGTTTGGTTACTTCAGAGTCATACCAAGCATTATTGTACTATCTCTGTTATACTTTTACAAAAACACATATTCTTCTTCTGCTTTGTGATCTTTTTCTTCTTCTTTAACTTGGTTATCTTAAACAACATTATTTTGTTGTACTCTTATCCAACTTCAAATTTACTTATCTGATGATGATTTGTATTATTGTCAATTCATCTCTCATGAAGGGGACCAATTTATAAATATATTATGCCAATATTCCTTCACTTTATGGCCACTTCTACCATAAATTTCACACATATTTTATGTGTGAAAATTACTTTTTCATTGTTGATATATTTGAGAATTATTTCTCTATTGCTGATATCCTTGACAGTTATTTCTCTATTGAAAGCATTGTTGAGGTATTATTCCTTTTTATGAATGGCTACTACTCTTTTCAATTTGTAAGAAGTAATTGCTCTTCTTCTTGTATTGAATGTGAGGCATCTACTTTTTGAAGTAGGTTCACCAAATTTTCAAAGCTTGGTGTTTGCTTAGTGATATTTAATGCTATCATAAATACATTGTATTGAAAAGGGAGAGATATTAAAATAATTAGAACTATTATTTTATTAGATACAATTTCTCCCAATTCTTATAGTGATACTCATAATTTAGCAACTCTCCTCATGAAATATTTGAGTTTTTCTCCCCTCTTTATCTTGAAGCAATGGAGCTGGCTCTAGAGAAATATAATTTGATTATTGATTCTTTACTTCAAAAATTGTTTGGAGTTTCTCCCATGCATCTTTTGCAATGGTTATTAGCTACTATGAACATGATGATCAACTATGCTTTTCATATGCATTGTCAAACTTTGTTTGATCTTCACCTTATAGTAGAATAGATAATGGTTACATCTACAACTTTCCATACTTCTTCAAACTTAAGATAGGTTGAGTTTGGTATTTCAAGCAACATAATTATTCCCCCTTAATAGTTGAGAATTGGGCAACAAGAACTTTAGTGCACCACTAGCCATATCAAACTTTCCCAAAATTTGAATATTTTCATTTCACTAAATTAATCTTGAAAACATATTGGCTTTAACTAGCCTTCCCACTTCCAATGCGGGATATTAGAAAATTTTAAAATCAAAACTTGGCCAAATACTTCTAAGGTGGATATAATAGTGCAAATTTTCTTTGAGATGTCCATTTGTAGCTTACTATATGGTGAAAGGTTATGTTTAGATTGCCTTAGTCTAGATTGATAATGTCCAATTTTAACATCAACTTACTTTTTATGTTGTTCTTTTGTGCTTCTACATTGCTCCTTTTAGACTTCTACTATATTCTCTGGTGTTAAACATTTGCTATATTATTTGGAATAAAACGTCTACTATATTATTTCGTGTTGGTCTTATATTCTTTTCAAATTCTAAGACATGCCCTGTTAACCAGGTTCTTCATCAATGTTTTGAGTGATATCCTTTGATATTTATTCCATTTTTTTCTTGGTATTCCTTCAATGTCCAGGTGGTCACTATTAAAAGAGATGTTCAAGTTTATTTATATATTTTTGCTTCTATTGATATTTTTGGGTTTATATATATCCTCCCAATATTGTGGTTGTAAACTATTGAATCACAAATTTTTTGAGGACTAATTTTGATCTTGAAACACACTAATTTTGGTTAAACGACTATAACTTTGTACTTGTGCTTCCTTGTTGGTTCACATGTGTCTCATGGATCTAAATTTTGTCAACATCAATATTCAAGGGCTCATCACTCTCCTTGACATGGATACACATGGTATCATTACTCTCCTTGATGTGGATATACACGAGCTTGTTATAGACATTACCTTTCATCGTATCTGTGTACACAAGTATTTTGATTCGATTTGGTTCTTTCTTCTTCACATTATGGCTTCTAAAATAAATGAAATTGATGTTTTTTATTGATGAAATGTATCATATTCTTTAGGATAATTTACCTAGTTGATGGAATATTAGTTCCTCACATTATTTGAGAAAATTTTGCAAATACAATTGCAAAGTATTTATTGGTAAGCCTTGGTTCTTGTCTAGGAAAGGTCAAAATTTTGAGTCTTTCATGGAATTTTATTTATGGAGAATATAATTACCTCTATTTTGAGATTTGTACAAATATTGTTCATAAATTCTAGATTTTGGGTCTTTCATGAAATTTACGTTATGGAGAACATGGTTACCTCTTCTTTTGAGGTTAACCATAACCAATATTTGGTAGGGTTGTTTACCCTTGAAAACTATTTTCAACATAAATATCTTTGTGTCTTCTCTATGTCGAAGCATGAGGAGGATCAAAAGGATAGATTCATTTTTCTTCTACCTACTCTAATATCACATGTTAAAGTTCAATTCTTTGATGACTTTCATTATGAAATGATAGCTATTTTAATACATTAGATGCCCATTTTAGGTATTACAAACTTAAAACTCATATGATAACTAACCTTGTCTTATAGTGCATGCATAGTCCTTGTGATGGGTGGTTATACTAATCTCATATTCACATGGGCTATGATGTAATAATTCCTAACGATTACAATGTGCAAGTTCAAAGTCAAAAGGAATTGAAGGTGTGAAGGAAGATGAGGTAAATTTTAAGACAAAGAAGGTGAAAGAGGTCAATTTTAATTCAAATATAGTATATTCATTAGGTAATACAAAATCACATCTTTATAATAAAGTGAAAGTAGTATGATTTTATCCCTTGTACTTTAGGGTTTTAAGATTAATATAATAATTTTACGATGCAAGAAGTATATTCATGGTAATTTAGGGTTTTTAAGGTAGCATAAGAAAGTAAGTACTATGGAGGATGGTCCTTGATTTTTAGTGTTTCTAGGGAAACATAAATAAAAACATATTTTTATTCTAATACTTTCACTTGAGGGTCTCATAATCATATAGAGAAAAGTCTCATTATGGAAAATCTAGAAAAATGGAAGAGATTGATGAGGATGAAAGTGTTGGTGGGAATTAAAAAGAGAGAGGAATGCCCTCGAAGCAAGAACAAATTGAAAATAATCTCAAATTGATATTGATTTGGGAAACCCAAAACAAATGTCACAAGTGTTAACAAGAAGTGGGGCTAATCCCACAATTAAAAATAAAAAGTGAAGATGACATGTTAGAATATTAAGGAAATGAATAAGACCCATGAAAAATAATTATCAAGAAATTAATAGGTTGTTATAGTCCTAAATTTATTTAATATAAGAAAATTAAATAATTGGTAAGGAATGCAAGGATATATTAAAAAATATTTGGAAGATGGAGGGTTGTTTATTAGTTTTTTATATGTTAGATAATGATTATTACATTATTTAGAGAAAATAGAAGTGATATAATATGAAGCATCACACTTGATATCTATTAGATAAAAGAACAAAAAGAGTCTCTTGGATCATAAAAGAGATCACTCCAGATAAATCGATGTACATGATTTGATGATAGCTAATGAATTTTTTTTGAAGTCATTTCATGCTCATACCATCATTGGTATTAAAGCCAATAGTAGACTAGGATCTTGTAGCATTTTCCTTGAGCCTTGTTCTTTTGCCTCCCATAGGCAACCCATACATTCATTTTTTATTGATTTACTTTGTTAATTGACCATATTTTGAGCTGATGGATAAATGATTTTTATTTTTCACCTCAATCCCACAACCTTGGTTTTTCCATCAATCTATTAAAATAATTAGCAATTTTTTTGTTCATTTAAAAGTATTTTTGAAGGCAACCTTTCGCTTGCCCTTTAAAGCTTCTTTGATCTAATCCATCTTCATTTTGTCTATTGAAGATAGAATCAAATTGAGTTTAACCCCATTTATTGCATGAGACTACAAAATGATGTAATGACTTTGATTCTATTGGATATCATACTTGCAAATTATACCACTTTGAACTTGTATTTCCTGAAGTTGCTTATAGCCTCTAAAATTTTCCATATCACATATATTTATATGTGAAAATTATGAAAAAATATGACAAAGACGATTTACTAGAATGGAGACCTTGATTCAATAAAGAGTCACCTCATCTATGATCAAATATTATCTATGTCACTAATTTCTATGATAAAAATAAATTCACAATCATTGTGGTCATCTATTGTTGTAATGGATGCTCCAAAGACCCACACAATTCACCATTAGAAATCATATTTCTAATTTTGCACAAATCAAGACACTAAGTAACCCATTAAAATTAAAGATTGAAAAGAGTAAAAGACTTCAAGTGAGTAGACACATTGAAACCCTCAGAGATGTTGAGGTTGATGTAGTGCACGACCATGTCAAAATTCCCAAACATGTTGAGATCAATACAAATGTATTATCGTGCAAGAATATTATTTTTTGTAGGAAGACATTTTTGCTAACCCATGGTTAGAAGACATAGAAAAACTTATAGGGAGATTGCCACATGGGAGTGTACTTTAACAAGCAAGGTGGGTCTTGCTAGTTGTTACAAAATTTTAGAAGGCACCTTAATTTTTTGTCCAGTTAAAGCTTGTTTACTACTTTTTCAGTGCATAAAATGACAAGTAGAATAGTTGGTACTTTGAAAAAAATATGAAAATTTTGAAATAGAGGTCAAAGGATAAAAAATATTCAAGATTGCTCTTTTACTACCCTAGGAGAAAGGAAGAATATTTTTTTACTTTTGTAATTCTCTATACTATTTATGAATTATAAATGCAAATTTAAGAAAAAGAGGGGGTAGTAGTTTTTTTTTTTGTAAAAGGTACATTTTTGGTGGAGTCTGACACCTTTAAAAGCTTTTTATCTCAAAATTGTTACATATAGTAAAAACACATGATTAAGCACACTCACAAAATTCAATATCAATGTAACCTTTAGCTTGCATTTATAGGTATAGCTATCACATTAAGCTGCTATGTCTATAGCCCAAAATAGTTTCCATACTGACATTTGGGCACTAACCTTATAAATAATTAAGGAGAAATAAGGAAATCATTTTTGTGATTCTTTCCACTCTATTTTTTATGCTATTAATAATTATTGTTGGACATAAATATTAAAATTGAAAAATTTCAAGTATATAAGGAAGTTACATCCATGTACAAGGATTTATCTTTAAGTAGGTATCATTGATAGGATGGATCCCTTTTTGTACTACTTTGGTACTATGTATCATTCTATTTTATATCCCTTATGGTCTCTCTTATGTATGATTATGTATATCAAGAGGACTAGCTTATTTCATGTTCGATGGATATATAGGAAGGGTGGGTATATCAAAAGGTTTGGTATATTAAACTAGTGGTATATTGAAAGGGGGACCATTTGAGAAAAATAAGGAACCCTCACCATGGTGGAATCAATTTTTTTCTTACAGAATCACAACTTCTCAAAGGTCTAAAATTTAGACCATGGAATAACAAGATCAATATCATCCCAATGATTGAGAAACTTTGGGATATATTCAGTAGAAATATCACTCATCCATAAGAGGAATAAGAGGCTAAATAATAGTTTAATGAGGTTGATGCCAAGGTACTAATGCTCATTATACTTACCATAATAGATTTCATTCAACCACACATTGATGAATCACAAACATCCAAGGAGGCTTGGGATACACTTTCTACTAATTTTAAGGGAAGAATGAAGCCATGACCCTTCACCTTTAATATCAACTCCACACATTGAGAGTTTAAGATAGAGAAAGCATTGAAGAATGTATTCATAGATTTATTGATTTGAAAACAAGATTGAATGCCATAGGGGAAAAACTAGAACATAGGCTCTTGGTATCCATAATACTTAGAGCTTTACTAGATTCATTTTAAATATAAATTGCTTCTTTGGAAGCATCAAACAAAATCTTGTCCTTGGATGAATTGTTGAACATTCTTCAATGGGAGAAAACAAACAATTAGTTAAGGGACCAATTGACAAATAATAAAATAATTTCCATAAATAATACATAGAAGAGGTTGTTGGAGTATATTACATTATTTTGTACATGCTAATGTACCACCTTGGGTACATATTTATATTAGGAGTGTATCTTATATTAGAGTGTGAGTAAATATTTTATGTAATGTAATAATATGTAAGAAATGCACAAGTGTCATGTAGTTAAGTGTGCAAGTGTCATGAATGTAGATGTACACAAGTGTAATTTATGTAAGAATGCAAATGTATCCTTAGAATAGAAAAGTGAAGATTTTCAAGAAGAGTGAAGGCCAAGAGTACTCCATATGAAGATTCACATTCTATTATATATGTGAAACCATTGAAAAGACCTCAATTCATAAATGAAGAATCACTACTTTATATTGAATATAAAAGGGGTTACAAAGTGAATCCTTTTACAAATTTTACCCTTAGGGCTACAAATGGGTCTTCCCTAAGGAATCCCTCTCCAATATGATTACAAGTAGTTGGATCCACCTTTTGTATGTTCCTCAATGCAGGTGGGCTTCTTGCACATGGGCCACCGCTAGTTTTATTTGTCCTTTGTTCCTGTTAGGCCTGCAAAATGGGATTAGAGTGTTTGGGGGTTTGCCTTGGTCAAACCCCATATTTATGAAGACAAAAAGACTCTAAAATAAGCTTAAAACATGATTAAAACTTTACAAAACCATGAAAAACCATAAAAGGAATCATATTTACCTATCCGATGACCTCAAAATTGTTGTAGTAGAAGTTTGCACGAGGGGTGCAAATTTGTCTAGACCTAGAAATTTGCATGTGGGGGTGTGAACCTCTCTGTTTTCTACCAAACTTGCTAAATATGCTATATGTGATATACTGATGTTGTTATCTCTTTTATATTTCACTGAGTCACCTTCAAAAGTCACCTCCTTTATCGATAACCTATCTAAATCACACAGAGCATAGTATATCTGATGGAGACTCTAAAGCTAGATGGATGTGCTTGATGTATGATGATGGCTAGAGTGGTTTTTATAGAGATTTTGTAAGCTAAATTGGATCTCCTAAAGATGGTTAAAATGACCTTCTACTTATAAAATTAGCTAAGGTTAGGGGAGGGGTTGAGGTGTCCCTTATGAGGTGTGTGTGGTGAGGTGTCCTCTTGGGAGGTGTCCTACCTCATAAATGAGATTGAGTGAGATAATACCTCACCCATATACATGCCATGATGATTTGGAGGAAAGTATCCAAATGACATTAATTGGGATTGACTTAGAAATATCTTTGAATTTAAAATTGCTTTTTATGTGCAAAGTCATGATTTCTCATTTATTACCCAAGAGAGTGTGATATGGAGAAAATATCAAGAATTAGAGACAGTATGGCTATACTAGGTGAGGTGTAAGACTAGACTAGGTGAGGTGGAGGGTTTAGAATTAAGCATGATTAGCCTAATTAACCATATGATTAGCCATAAAGCAAGTTTTGACCAAAAATGTTGACTTTTGACCATAAAGTGCTTTTTGACCATGGTGAGGAATTCAACCTTGGTTGAGTTATGATTGAGGTTGCATGAGGACCCATAGTTAAGCATAGGAAGGGGATTAACTATTCAAAGGTGGCTAAGGATGATGAATAGCAATTTTAATAAATGAATAGTGTTTTAAGTCAATTTATGCAATTTTTGAGGGTTTTGCAAATTGATCGACTACAAATATGAGGAAAGGGACAATGTAAAAATTCTGGGTGTCTACAATATGTGACTAAGCATTGTGTGAGAAAGAGTGAAGTGAAGATGAGGAGAGAATGTGAGAGTATGGTGTATGTGACCTTTATTCAATATCATGTTACTATTTTTGTGAGCATTTGTTAATGTCCATTTTATGAGTTGTTATAGAAGTTATTTATGAGTTTTATGTGATTGAAATATTTCCATTATTATATATTTTATATTGCAAATTTATTTGAGATATTGTGGTTATTTGCTTTGAGTATTAAGCATAAAAATCTAACAAAGGCCTTCCTCATCTTCATCAACATAACAAAAACAACCTCAAAGATAAAGGAGACACTATCATATTTGTGAGAAAGAACATGATACAAAGTTTTGTAGATATAGTTATATGACTCAAGAGGGTAAATCCCGCAAGCCTCCTTAGGAGAAGATACAATTAAAACCGTATCCTAAGAAACAAAAAAGGCATATTGCACATTAATAACTAGAATCTAATTGTGAAAAAGACTCTGAAGTACCACACAAGGTATAATGACTAATTTAGTGGCAAGACCAAAGGATGAAATTTGGTATATTGATTAAAAGTGCTAGCAAGCATATGACTAGAGATAGTATGTGGTTTAACTCACTATAAGCAAAATATGGAAAACTAGTCACTTTTATTGATGATATGACCTATCATGTTAAAGAAGTGGGAAATAATCTGCTTGTTGTGGTGCAGTGGTAAATGCCCTGAGTGCTGGTAGAGGCCGACCCAGGTTCCATTCCCATTGTCTCCATCCTACAGATATATGGTATAGTTAGGAATGTCCTATGTGCTGGTAGAGGCCGACAAGGCTCCATTCCTCCTATGCCCAACCTGTTGAAAATGGCACCTCGAAAGGGGTGTTTTCCACTATAAAATTAGTTTTGAACCCAGGTGTTGTAGGTGAGTTAGAGAGGAGAGGGTAATCCTCCAAGGGAGGTCCCAGGTTCGAATATCCACCCTACCAAAAAGCTGAATTGGGTACCCAAAATCCAATTGATAATGTTGGTGCGAGCAGGGCTGGGTGTGACTCCCGGGTGACTTTGATGGTATAGAACCCAATGTTCATGGTCTCTCATACCACGGTGGCACTGCAAGGGGTTTTTCGCTTAAAAAATAATAATAAATAAGTGGGAAATATTCCTATCAATTTGACTGATGGAAAATGCACAATTGAAAATGCAGCATACAAATGACTTACTATCTACTTTAAAAGTGTTATATTGAGATATAAAAATTAAATTATGGGTTTTTTATGGCAATAAGTGTTTCATCATGAAAAATAGTAAGTTTGTTGCAATTAGTTCATATAATAATGATGTGTTTTCTCTTAATGTCATATCATCTCCTAATGTTGCACATTATACTACCACGATAGATGCTACCTCACTTTAGCATAGGAGATATAAACATCTAAGTTCAAGATACTTAATCTTGCTAAATAAACATCATATGGTGATAGGTCCTACATTTCCAGTTTGCTTGGGTTGTCTAGTAGGAAAGCAACACATGATACATTTTGAGCTCAATAATCATAGATATAAAATACCATTGGATGTCATACATACTGATCTATGTGGACCAATGCTAGCCATTTACTGATGTGGGTGTAAGATTGAAGTTGTATAATTCATAGGGGAGGGTGCTTAAAGTTGTAGAATTCATAGAGGAGGGTTCTTAAATAGGCACCAATACTCCTTAAATTGGTTACAACTATAATAGGGCATGAACCATGAGGTACACTTATAAGAACCTTATCCAAAGGTAATCCATGTGTTTGAAAGTTTCACACACTCTATTTCAAATTGTGGTTTAATAAGGTAAAACTAGTTGCAACTAACTTAAAAAACCCTAGCCTAATATTAGCCATGAATGGCTACATATTTAAAAATCATGTTTCAATGTGATACAAGGGGCTACATCTTCATTACATCTAATTATTCCACATAATTCCTTCCCACCATAGAAGCATTGGATCCTAATGCTTTCAAAATAGAAGGAAATTCATGGGTCATCTGGTGGTGATATATCCATCTAGATTGGTGTGGAAGCTAACCGTGATGGACGATAAGGTATGAAGTGGAATAACCTTGTCAATTTTGATGAGTCTTTGTATCAAACACTTTACCTATATCAAGTGAAATCTAGAAATCATATACCATTAAAACTTAGTCTCCAAAGTAGAATCATGTCTTGAGAAGATCCATATTGATGATGTCATGAATGCCAATATAAGCTAGAAGATCCAATAAAAAGGTATTCTCAAATAAGGTATACATTTTTTTATCAATGGTCTATTGTGGATATGTTAGCTTTTTATGGGAGGTAGTACAACCACAAGATGTAGGATAACTAATCCGAGATAACTATAAATCTAATGGCACAATAATATGCAGGAAAATAAGAAAATGAACATCTACAAATAATTTAGAAATATTCCATTAATGAGAGTGATAAAAATTGTCCAATGCTATATAATGGAGGACATGAACACTCCATGAAATAATATGAAGGAACTACATTGTACCTTACTACACACATACACTATGTAGTTACTCTATCATACTTTATACACACACACACACACATATATTTACACACTACCAATGAGGTATTTATATATAAAGATAGATTTTTTGGCCTTTACTCTATCTAGGACTCATGTACATGTGGACTACATGCACATTTACAAATTTCACATTGACACTTGTGCATTTATTATAATACTTGAAGTAACTAACTAAATTTACAATGAAGTAAACTCCTACTCTAGATATGTACCAAAAGTGGTACATTTGCAAGACCCAAATGATGTAATATACTCTAAAACCCTCTTGTATTACATTATTTGGGTATTGAAGAAATTAGTCTTCAATATGGATCTTTGATCTGATACTGGAACTGGTATCCTCCTTCACTATTTTTTTAGTCCTATTAAAGCAAGTAATTAGTGTCCTCATGAAAAGCTATATTTATTGTGAGAGCTTTAACTTCATTATTTGTAGGATCTTCTAGTTCTTCAATTTCTTGAATCCTTTGAGCTAAATGTCCCTTCTGATTTCCTCTTTGATATTCTAATTGAGGATAATTGTATGGTTGCTAAAACTGTTGTTGTCAAGGATTATTTTGAGCTTGATACTACCTTGGTTGGAATGCCCTATTTGGTTGGTTTCCATAGTTTGTTTGATTCCCTTGATTTTTATTATTTGGATTGAATCTGTAGTAATTAGTACTATGACATTTTATCCTACATACAAGACAATATATGTTATTCCAAGGCTTTTTTCCTTTTGAATATGAGGTTGTTTCCGTGTGGGCTATCTTTTGAAACTAATGTAGTGTTAGTCATTTCATCTTTCACTATACTTCCTACCTCATATTCTTGAATAATTTTGATTAGCTCATCAAATAATGTATCTTTACTTAGTACTTGTAAATATGTAACTAGATGCTTGTAGATGTTTGGAAGTGCTCTCATGGTTACTTGAACAAAGAATTTATCTTCAAAATTTTCTCCCAAGTTTAATAATTTTCCCTTAATTTCTATTTCTTAGAAATAGTTCTATATTTTCTCCACTGTTAATTTTTAGAGAATGTAATTGAGTTTTAAGATTTAGGATAGTATTTTTATTTTTTCCTTCTTTTCTAGGGTTTTACAAGCCTCTGTAGATGTTCCTGCTGAATTGATATAAGGATGTATTTCATTTGTAATAGCAAAGTTATTATAATTGATGCTTTTGCATCACTCTCTTTAAAATTTTGAATCTTTGTTTCACTTAAATTAGTTTTGGTAGTTATTCCTTTGACAATTTTTCAAAGCTTCTCAGCTATTAATATTGCCCTCACTTTGTTTTTCCATGAGAAGTAATTTGGACCTTTAAGTAGTTGAGATTCTGTAAGGATGAATTTATTTGTTGCCATGATGATCCTTATATCTCCCTAGTGAATGAAGTAATAAAGTGCTTAGTGATTAATAGTTCACTTTTGAGTTGATTTTGTAATGTTTTGTAAGTAACAATAATCAACTTCTATTTCACCTTATCTCTCCTAATGAACTATGCACTTAATTTGAAGTTCTCTATGGTTGGATTTCTTTTGTCTCTTTATTATGAGTATGAGACAAGTAATAAAGTATATAATTCCAACTCCTTTAATTAAATGAAGAACTTATTTTTATACCCCTTGATATTAATAGTTTAATATTTCTAAATTCCAATAATATATTTTTGATGTAGTATACCTTATAACTCCCTAATTTGGAATATTAGAAAACAATAATATTTGCAATAGTAAAATTTTATTTCTTTTAGTAAAAATCCTTATAACTCTTATGGTTTTGATTGCAAATATTAAACTATTAAGTATATAGACTTCTTTTAAATTTATTTTCAATTGTATGGTTGATTTTATATATAAATTTGAATGCAAATGATGTTAATAGTTTCAACCTTATATTATCCCTTATTACTCCTTGAGAAAGAAAATAATTAAGCCTTATGAAATAATACCTTTGTATTTTAGATGGGCGCTATATTTGAATTCAAACACCTTGAAATCTATTGTACATCCTTGCTGATTTAGGACAATCTTGGTGGACATCCCTTATGATAGCCTTTAAATATGCCTTTGACTCCTGACTTCATGCCTTCAATATGTTCTCCACTTAGTGCTAATTCTAGATTGTATTTTCCTCTACAAGTGTTCCTCTTTATGGTTGTTTTAATCGTGATTCTACCTTCTTGATGTGTGTGCCAAGTGGTACAATGTGTTATCAGGCTGTTCCATTTATTATTTTATTCATTTTGTCTCTTGAAGGTGTTACACTTTGTGGCATGGGTAGGAGGTCTTTTTGGTAGGCGTTGAACATTCTTGAGCATTAGAATTATGATGAAAGGAATTACTCCAGCGGGTGACTTTCTCTTGAGTGTTAGGAATAAGAGGGTGAATATGCCCTTTGTTCCAAGTGGCACTTAGGTTTCATGTATGTAAACCTTCGTCTAACATATCCTTCTTATATATTATTCACCAGCAAATACCCTTCGTTGCTTGTCTTCAACATATTATTTTTGGGTGAGCTTAGTTTTTGTGCGGGTATCTCCAGCTAAGGTGGATAAGGGAATTTCAATGGTGGCTTCAATTTAGTTGGAATTTCTACCAAGTTCTTCCTTGGATATAGCTCTTCGCTTATTCATGCTCATCCTTAGTGTTATTCTGTCGACATCAGTAGATGATAGCTAGTCATTTTTTGTATGCTATCTTTTACATAGAGGTCCAAGAGATAGGAAACCTCTTACATAGACCTTAATGTTGTTCTTATTCCACATAGAAATCATACGATGATGGCCTCTTAATGGGTATTTTCGTCCCCTATCTACCATTTTTATTCATTTCCTTTGATATGGGTATTTTTTCTACCTTTGACGTGAGTATTTGTGTTGTATTTGACATGAGTATTTGTGCTACAAGTTGACACAATCGTAGGCACTAGATTAGTTGGTGAACATGGTATCTTTTTGACACCTCAAACTAATGTTTGTGCCCTATGTCAGCTTACCTTTTCTATCTTCTATAGATGTAGGATTCTTGCTACCTTTAGTGTCTTGGGATACTTTATATTATGTCCTCTTTAGGAGGAATATGGTGCATATCTATAATATAAATAAGATACCTTATTTTTGCACCAAATATTTAAGAGTTATTTGTCTCCCTTTTATGTTATTCTTCTCCTTTTATTTGGTAGCTCCTCATTGTATAGCTTGAGGAAAAATGAAGATATATTTTTGAAGCTATTCTATTACTTCTTAGATATATTGATTGCTTGTTCTAAACCCTGAGAGCAATGTATTGTTGCCTTTCTTTTTAGACAACACTAACCTCTAACTTGAATAATTTTAACACTAATGAATCCAAGCACTTAACCATGCAAATAACATATATAGGTTTAATTTTTCACTAATATTCACCTTAAATAAGAATCCATAGTGAACTTTGAATAACTAATATAGTGTAGTAATAGTTTCTCCTTATTACTCTTGTAAATGAACCTCAAATCATGCACTAGTAATTGCACTGTAACTTTAATGTAGTATTATTTGCTGTAACTAAATAATAGGAAGATATATGTCTAACTCATATTTTAATATGCAGGTATAAACCTTAAAAGAAATTTCTTCTACACTCCCTTTGAAGACTATAATATGCAACATTCTTTTTGCAACTTTTAAAGAACTTAAAATGGTGATTAATGGAATTATATAATAGCCCAAATTAAAGTTCAACTAATGAACCTATTTGCACCCAATTTTCTTACCTTAATAATCTCTGTAGATGAAGGATTGCTAGGTGATTAGACTCACCTTATTTCTACCTTAAATTGGATGGATTTGTAGCTATTCTTGGCTATCTACAACAACTCCTTAACTCACCAATTCATAGCTTAGTAACTCCTCTATCTTGCTACTTTCAAACTATAGTATGGTGATTTGATTCTCCTTCAAAATACTCTCTATCAATCTAAAGGTTTGCAGCTAGTAGTTTTGTCCTGATTTCTACTCTCTCATAGTTAATTTTTGCACTAAAATACTTTTCTTGAAACTCATAAATCTGGTAAGGATTTCCCCCAAATTGTAGCTGAGTTTTCCTTCAAGAACCCTTTAGCATTTTGTTGAAGATATAGCAAACCCCTATCTTCCAATGAGCCTTCTAGCCTTCAATGGTAATCTTCAAACCTTTTAGTTTTGGTAGTAAATTTAGTCTCCTTTCTCCTTGTCGACTTTTGATTTTGATCTTGACCCTCTTCTTAAGAATCTGAATGTCTTGAGGTATTTAGTAATCTCCTCCAAAATTTAGCACTCCTCACCAAATTATTCTTCTTTTGTGCTTATTGTTGGATGGCGATAATTGTCCCAAATTTTTCCCTGTAAGTAGCTTCTCCTTGATGGTATATTTCTCCAGTGAGTTCTCCTAGGAACTCTTTTAATGGCATTCTTTGAATTCTAAACTAAGTCTCTCCAAGCCTTCTCCTTGTTTCTCCTTGAGACCTCACCAAGGTCTTAAATTTTGTAGCTTCTCTAGTCTTACAAATGAGATATTTTCTTCAAACTTCTACTAAGTGTTGGTAATGAGATCTTCTTGGATATCTGTAATCTACTTATGCTAGAACATAACCTTTGCTAGTACTTTACATCTACAAACTGTAGGCTTTAATTGATATCACCAACCTCTAATCTTCTAGAACTAGAAGTTTTGTAACTGGACCTTCTAAGGGTATCTTTAGCATCTTTAGGGTGAAGTCTTAAATCTGCATCAGAGATCACCAATATCCTCTCTTCACTGGGACTCTTCACTGGAGTCTTCTTATCTCCCTTGCATTTGTAGCAAGGCTTCTATGGCCTTTTCTACTTTTGTACCCTATATATTTTTGATCTTTAATGGAGATCACCAACCTTATATCTCCTCCTTGGCTCATATCTAGAATCTTCTTCTTCTTTGATTTTGCACTGAGACTACTATGGCATTTTCCTTCTCTTCTACAATTTCTAGGTTCACAACTCTTGTAATGGGATCTTTTTTTAGGTCTCTAAAATATTTAGTCTTCTACTTGTTTTTGCAAGTGTTGGAATGATTCTAATGAAGATCTTCTTCCTAACTCTATTGTAGGAAGCTTTCCAACTTTCTTTGAATCTTATTTTCCTACAACAAGATGTTAGAAATTGGAATGGAAGGATTTATAATTCTAGAGATAATAACCTTCACTAGTTGATTTGTCAATCTAGTGGAATTTATGTTGAGTCATAGTCTTCACGATTTTTCCTATAATCCTATGGAAAGACTAGCAAAATGTAATATCAAAAATTCTATAAATAATATTTTTGGATTTCTCTTAGTATCAATTGTGGCTCTCTCTATTTCCTATTTGATATACCATGTGCTGTGATTAGATTTTTATGGGAGGTAGTACAACTACAAGATGTAGGATAAGTAATCTTAGATAACTATAAAATCTAATGGCACAATAATATGTAGGAAAATAAAGAAATTAACATCTACAAATAAATCAAAAATATGCCATTAATGAGAGTGATAAAAATAGTACAATGCTATATAATTGAGGAAATTAACACTTCATGAAAGAATATGAAGGAACTACATTGTACCTTACTACACACATACACTATGTACAACACACTATGTAGTTACTCTATCACTCTATCCTACTTCACACACACACATTTTTTTTAATGGGTTATATGGGATTGAAATGGGTCCCACCTGTATTACATCATCACCACATAGTGGTATTACAACAAATATTGTATATTATCCATGTATCATTTGGTAAGATTTGAACCTGGGTCTCCTCTTTGAAATATTGAGGAATCTAACCAGTTGAGCTAATACCACTTGATCACACACATACACACATATTTACACCCTACTTATGAGGTATTTATATAGAAATATAGATTTCTTAGCCTTTACTCTATCTAGGAATCATGTACATGTGTACTACATGCACATTTACAACTTGCACATTGACACTTGTGCATTATTTATAATACTTGAAGTAACTAACTTTACATTGAAGTAAATTCCTACTCTATATATGTACCAAAGGTGGTACATTTACATGATCCAAATTATGTAATATACTCTAACATGATATTATTGAGTCTTCTATAAAATAAGAAACTTCCTGTTTTAAGGGGGTATAGCAAGAAGAGTAGTAGCAATAGCAGGAGCAGCACCAAGAGAAGCTTGTGAAATCTATGGAGAGATAAAAAATAACAATAAAAAAATTCTGATAAATTGAACATTAATGGAGCATGTATATCACCTAAAAATGTCCAAGAGTATTCAGTGATGAATCAAAACCAATTATAAATACCAAACGATGAAGTATACTTAACCAAATGCTCGAATTGCAGCAAACTATGTTGCTAGTCCAAACCAAAAAACTAGATCTATAATTGATAAAAAAACACACAAAAAACTCCATAATAGTGCACCCGATGTATGCTCTAAATTTTTTTTATTCTTCTCTTTTCAAATAATTTCAATTATAATACATATAATGATCGATCAAATTTGATCAATCAAAAAAGCTAAAAAAACTAAAACAACTCAAGTTACTAAAAAAACTAGCTTTTACATGGCCACCTTGCATGTTTTTTTTTAATTCTTAAATTAACTAAAATTATTAATTGGAATGAATAATAAAGCACACAATTTAATACATTTTTCATGTGCTTTATTTTATTTACAACTCAAATATTAATTTAATAATTATGGATGACTTTTGACATCACCCTCAACAATCCCCCCTTTGATGTCAAAGGGAG